>CM076582.1:182240562-183440562 GCA_034641835.2 Pinus albicaulis | reverse complement strand
CACCCCATACTATCATATTAAGAGATCCTCTGATATAGATGACTAGCCCTTTCAAAGCCTTGGATATTTGAATTGCAAATAAGCCCTTTTATGACCCCATTGCCCAATGGACTTGTGTTCTCTTTGAATTATCTCCCCATTTCCAGAAAATCCTTCACTACTCATTCCTCTGCCTTACATTGAACCCTTCTTTCATGTTTCCCAACCAAACAAACAAAATAAAAAACCCTTGTGCTCGATAATTAGGCTAATACCTAAAATTGAACTTCAAAGATATACATTTCTTTGCCTTTATAGAGAGATCCCTCTCTGGATCCAGGAGGGCTAGATCCTGAGATCCCAAAGTGGTTTGATGTTGTCTTGCCATTTGATATTGCCAAATCTACCAAATCACAGGAACCACAACAGGAGGATTTCAAGAACAAGAAACTCTTGAAGATTACTTTCTTGAATATGAGTCTCAATCTCAAATATTCAAAGATTATTTGAGCTTTCAGGAGTTTTGTCAGATCAAGGACAATAGGAGACCCCGACATCATAATACAGGTGGAGGATTCATTCAAAACAATGATCTTCACCGAACTATGGTTAGATTCTTCTTGCCTACTTTTGATGGGTCATCCAAATGCATAGCCAAATCTTGGGTAGAAAAGCTAGACATATGCTTCCAGTTGAACCAAGTACCGGAGATGGAATCCATCAAACTAGCAACACTGCACCTTGAGGGCAAGGCACATGATTGGTGGTTTAATGGTCTTTCTACATTTCGGCATGCCAATGTGATTTCATATTCAATGGAGGTTGGTGGAGATTTTTAATCGAAGAGACCCAGAGGCACCTTTTATTGAACTAGCTAAGCTCAAACAGTCAAGTAATCCAGAAACTTACATTTCTGAATTTTTAAAACTTTCCGTTACGGTTCTAGATTTATCTGAAGCTAGGAGGGTCTATATGTTTATTTATGGGCTAGCAGAGCCTCTACATGGTTTGTTTAAATCAACCAAACCAAATACCCTTCAAGATGTTGTTGAAATGGCTAGAGATCTACAATATTCTTTTCCAAGGGCAAAGGCACCATTTCAGAAAAATCCCACTTTTCCATCAAAGGGAAAATATGTGAAGGATCCTCCTTTAAAGGAGAGCCAAAACAAATGACCTCCTAGCGATGATTTCCAAAGAGACTTGAAGAGAAGGAATCTTTTCTTCACGTGCCAATAATCATGGGCACCCGGACATAGATGTGTAGCAGGGAAGGCACACTATATAGAGGTATTCTCTGATGATGAAGAGGAGGAAGAAGAGGAAATAGAAGGAGGTCACATCACTGGGATAGCAGGAGAGGATCCACCACCACCAGGAGGTGGGAATGGAGCATTTTCTCCAATTGGAGGGGCCCTTTCATCTTTTCAAGGAGTACCCAAGTACTTGACTTTGAGAGTTCAAGGTTCCATTCAAGATTAGAGGGTATCAGTCTTGATTGAAATTGGCGCTACCCATACTTTTATTGATGCCCAGTTAGTGAAGAGGAGGGAAATATCTACTGATGACTTTGAGGGTGTTGGGGTTCCCATGTTTTGGCCAAGTTGACAAGACCAAAAGATGAGACAACATAGAACCACTTTCAGACCTTAGGATCTAGCCCTCTTAGGTCCAGAGAGGGATCTCTCTATATGAGTCAAAGGATATGTCTTTGGGGCTCGGGTTCAAGATATTAGGCTAGTTATAGGCACAGGGTTTGTTTGTTTGATTATTTATGTTTGGTTGTTGGGAATCAGGAAAGAAGGGTCCAATATTGGGCAATGGAGTCAAGAAATGGTTTACTTGTGTTCAATGGGAAAGCTGCCAGTTGGGCTAGTCATCTAGAGCACTTGGATCTTAAAAAATGGTTGATGGAATGGAACATTAAGGACTGAAAGTGAAAGAAGGAAAGACAACCAAATTTCTGTCTATAGATCAGGTCAGAGGTCATTTAACTCCAGACCTGCTTGGACATACTCAGAGGAAGCTCTCAAAGAGGGAAAAATGGGCTGCTTATAGATCAGACCAGAGGTCATTTAACTCCAGGTCTGCTTTAGAAACTCCAAAGAAAAAAAAAAGGAATAAGTTTTACAGAAGGGATCTTAGAAAGGTTTAATGAGATGGAAATATCCTAGTGAGGCAGAGATAGGGTTCTAGACCTCCCAGTGTTCTCAACTCATCCAGCTAAATCCTAACAAGAACATCTAAACATAGACTTCATTAATTCATACATCAGAGAGCAGGAAATAACATCCACTACATTGGTTAAATCAATCGAAATCAATATTCAGATACACACATAAGCAGAAAACATAAAAGGCTGGGAGAGCAGCAACATAAGGTACCTATCAAGGGTAAATCTTATGCCAGTAATTCTGATGTGAGCCAGTAGAAATGGAATGAAATGAAATCAAACAAAGAGATAAGAAAACTTCACCAGCTGCTTTAGATCAGGATCCAAAGAAATATGCTTGTCATATTAAAAACAACACCAATCAGGTACATCATTGCCCACAGCTTGAACATTCAGTCTAAATACATCAAATCTCAGCCTATCTTACAATATTACACAGAGAAATTGTCTCAAGAGGAGAATTATTGCAATCTACTGATATCCAATCAACAACCAACAACCCTTACAATATTTTCCTTCTATGCTTTATAGCAGAGGATGAACATAAGATCGACTGAGGGGGTAGGTGAACACTAAATGTAACATTAAACGCAGAAAAGGGAAGAGGGCCGAAGCCTCATTCTGTTTTAAATCTCTACATTTATCTCTGGTATGGCTCAGGTGTTCTGACTGCAGTACTGTGTGTTATTGTTGGTGAAATAACAAAATAAAATAAGAAATAGTGAGGTCTGCCCTACTTAAGTCACCAATGCTTCTGATCAGGTAGGACTGTTGTCGAGTTAGAAACTTCAGGAACATGATGTATAATAAAAACCACGTGGGCACTTAGTCTTCTAATGAAGGAAAGCATTCTGCTGCTGTAGAAACCCCTGTTAGTATGACCTTTAGTGCATTAAACTTCTGATTGACCTTTGGGGTTTTGAATCTGGTACTTTGCCTCTGAAACTGCTCCATTATGGATCTAAATCTTCAGTCCTGAGCACTGAAAACTATAGTCATAAGCTGGTTTTTTCACTGCTCCATAAATGTTCCGATTCTGCAAGATCTGGGCTTTAATGGTGCCAGATAGGGTTGCGGATTTTCAAAACCTGTCCTTTGATGAAATTTATACCTCCGCCACCTTTCTTGACATTTCACTGGTGTCCCAGCTCCCATATCAGCTCTCTGTCTGCACAACACGCCATTGAAGAGGTACACATGCATCATGGCGGTTTACGCCTCTGATAACCCTGCAAAAATACGAAACCTGCGAATAAAATCATGGACAGGGGCAATGGATGCAGTGTGGATGGAGGAAACGGCCGTGCAATCGGTGACATGGCGGAAAAATGCAGAGGAACAATGGAAATTCGCTCTGGTGGAGGTGGCGATCTGCAGAGCGAAAAACGAACGAAAAAATATTAAAAAACATGAAATGAACCAAATATATGAAATGGAATGAGAGTATGTACGGAGGATGCACGTGGAGGTGATGTGGCGGGACCGGGGACAGTGGAAAAGTCAGCGACGGGTGAAAAAATCTGGACCGTCGATTGTGGCGGAGATCAACGGCGGAGAAAGACGGACGGCGGAGAACGACGGACGGCGGGCCATGACCTGAGCTATCGCGTGTGCAACTGGATTATCCATCGTGCATCTTTGACGAGCGATAGCCGTCGGATGGGCCGCTCTAGATCGGATGGTCTTTGGCAATTTCGCTTGGCATCCATGTCCAATCAATAACGTGCGATGGATGGAGTTAATGGGCAGTTTTGAAATAGTACACAGGGACACGTGTCGGATAATGAATGGAATTGCTAGGCAATGGAGAAAAACCGCCCTCCGCCCAAAGGCGGTGCGATGGAAACAGCGTGGTTTGGAATAGTGCGTGGTGGGGTCCACAGGGCGGATGAGCTCCGCACCATCGATCTGACGGGCAAATGAACGGTGGAGATGCGGCAAGGGAGATTAGCACCTTTTGGGCAAGCAGGTGGTTCCGGCGCTGGGTTACATGTAGGGGAAAGGCACGGGGCTTACGGAGAAGGGGCTGAGGCCTATTATAAGGTTGAAAGTGGGTCTTTAACCCATTTTTAATGTATTTTGAGGCCTTAGAGGGTAACGGTAGGGAGATGGAGGGGGAATTCGGTGAAACAAGGGTAAGGGTAAGAATCAAGGGGATTTTGGAGGGGTTTAGAGGGTTGATAGGGGAGATAGAGGGGGACGAAGGCACTTTGACATAGGGAGGAAAAAGTGGAAAAGGGGCATTTTGCAGGGGTACAAGGGGTAAATGTAGGCATTGGGAAAAGAAACCAGCAAGGGGAACTTGTATAAGGCAAAACAATGAGAGACCTCAAGGATGATGTGTCTTCAAGGGAGATGCATTCCTTGAGGGTCTCCAATGACATAGCCCCCAGCTTGCTTGTCAAGAGTTTCATAGGGGGCTAACAATGGCTCCACATGGGGATGACTTCTTCTTTGAATGAGGCAAGAAACCAGAAATGATCTTTGGAGTAGGCCAGTCGCCTGCTGCTTGGTGCATCCTTTATTTCTTTGCTCTTCAGCTACCACCATATGCTAGAGACACAAATCAACAAACATATTTCCCAACCAATCTACCTACCCAAACTACAGTCCTACCATTTCTACCTATTCTACATCTACCGTTATTGCTCGATGAGACCAGATTAGATTGTTGGACTCATATGATTCTCTACCTAATCTAATATCTTCTAGGATTAAACTGTCCAGCAGACTTCTTCTCCTACATTCTAAGACAGGAAATTCAAAACAGCCAAGCCAAGATTAAACTGTCTAACTTGCTGTGGAGTGAAACAAAACTTTGAAAGCTTGGAATTTGAACTTTTGAAGTATCCTTCTCTGTTGTGACTCAGATTTTGAGCATATTAGAGTCACCTTTTCTTCTTCATCTTTAGCTCTGGTTTTAGGCATGTTAGAGCTGATTCTTCCTTTTCCTTTGCTGGTCCAGATTTTGGGCGTGTTAGGACCAGCTGCCTTTCTTTCTTTGGCTCAGGTTTTGATCATATTAGAGCCAATCTTTTTGCACTTTTCAGAGGTCCATGTTTTGGGCATGTTTGAACCTCTACCTTCTTTATTTTTGGAAACATTTTCTATGTTTTCTTGAAAGTAAAGCTGCAATGGTATGTACAATGGAAATGGAATTGGAAATGGAATTGGAAATGAAAATTAGCAGAAGTAGTGTTTGAGCATCCTGCCATTGACAGGACCCCCAAACATCTCTGTACCATCAAGTTCTTGCAATAAAAATGCATTAGGACCCACAGTGGCTTGGATTATGTATGGACCTTGCCACAAGTTGTCAAACTTTCCATGTTTGCTTTTGTCCTCCTTCCTTGAATCCCATTTCAGAACTTTATCTCCAACCTTGAAATCTGAAGCTTTGGTTCTTTTGTCAAACTACCTCTTTATGCTTTCCTACACTCTGACAGCTCTACTATAAACCTGCTCTCTTTTTTTCTGCAGATGGATAGTTTCATTGACTCTTCTCACCATACTATTTTCCTCCGTTTGAATCTCTTGAACAAGCTTAATCACTGGTACTCCAAGGCTAGTAGGAAAAACTGCTCCTATTCCATAAACTAGCTGGAACGGTGACAAGCCAATAGATTTCTTTGTGGTGAGCCTGTCAGCCCACAAAGCATGTATCAAATTTTTATGCCATGACTTTTTGTTCTCTTCCAGCAGCTTCTTGATGATTGTAACCAGGCTTTTATTTGATGATTCAGCTAAACCATTACCCTGGGGGTAATAGGCAGTTGATTTTTCAAGTGCTATTCTGTACCTGTGGCAGAAATCAACCATTCTCTTGGACCCAAAAGTAGCAGCATTGTCAGTGATTATTTTCCTTGGATAGCCAAACTGAGATAGGATGAAGTCTTCTAGGAACCTAATGATGACAGAATCAGTGGAATTTCTAGTGGGTATGGCTTCTATCCATTTAGTGAAGTAATCTATGGCAGTCAGGATCCACTTGTGTTGCCCAGAAGAAGAGGGGTGAATCTCTCCAATAAAGTCTAGGCCCCATTGCATGAAGGGACCTTCCACAGTGATGGGTTGCAGAGGAAGGGGGAGGAGTTTTCTTTTACCTTCAAAGATCTGACATTTGTGGCAAGTGGTTATCATTTTATGGACATCATTAAACAAATTGTAGGCTAATTTTTACTAAATTTCCGAGTATTTTATTTCAAGTAGCTATTTTTTCTATTTTCCAACCTGTGTGGTCTTCCACATTCTCCACATGAAACTCCGTTAACATTTTCGGGCTTCCTGGGCATGCTACAAAGGGTTGATAGGCCATTTGGATTTTTCCAGTATAGATTCTCATTCAGAATGCAGTAGTTTCTAGCTTTGAGTTTTATGAATCTGGCCTTAGTTTTGGACAATTCTGGAGGGGAATTGAGGTTGGTGAGCACGTAAAGGATATCAGTATACCAAGGAGAGTTTTGAAACTACTCCTCAACAGTCGGATGGGGCAATCCTTCCTGCTCATCTAAGGAATTTATCATGTTAATGTTAAGGGCCTGCAAGTTTGATTCAGTCATTAACTGGGCCAGGCCTTGACCTTTGATCAGCTTAGTGGGTTTTATTTCAAGGTCGTATTCTAAGATTGTAGCAATCCATTTTCCCCTTTTCCCATCAGGGTCCTGAGACAAGATATCTTTGACCACTATATTTGGCACATAAGCAATGGTGTGAGAATGTAGAATGTACACCCTAAAGTCTTTTAAGGCCTTAATCAGGGCATAGGCCTGCTTTTCCATAATGTTGTACTTCAGGGGTGCATCCCTTAAGGCTTTACTGAAGAAAGCTATAGACTGTTCATTACCTTATGAATTCCTTTGCAGCAAGACTGCAACTATTGTGTGTTTAGAGGCAAAGGAAAAGATCAGAAAATATTTTGAGAAGTCTGGGCTGATAAGGACAGGGGCCCGAGTGAGTGCAAGTTTTACTGACTCAAAATATTTCTTGGCTTCAATAGTCCACTTAATTCTTGCACCTTTCTTTAGCATGTCAGTCATTCTCCTAAGGTGCTCAGCAAGGTTGGGAATGAATCTCCTAAGGAAATTGATCTTCCCAATGAAGGACTGTAATTCCTTGATGTTCCGTGGGTGTGTGATTTGACATAGGGAGGAAAAAGGGGAAAAGGGGCATTTTGCAGGGGTACAAGGGGTAAATGTAGGCCTTGGGAAAAGGAACCAGCAAGGGGAACTTGTATAAGGAAAAACAATGAGAGACCTCAAGGATGATGTGTCTTCAAGGGAGATGCATTCCTTGAGGGTCTCCAATGACATAGCCCCCAGCTTGCTTGTCAAGAGTTTCATAGGGGGCTAACAATGGCTCCACATGGGGATGGCTTCTTCTTTGAAGGAGGCAAGAAACCAGAAATGATCTTTGGAGTAGGCCAGTCGCCTGCTGCTTGGCGCATCCTTTATTTCTTTGCTCTTCAGCTACCACCATATGCTAGAGACACAAATCAACAGAAATATTTCCCAACCAATCTACCTACCCAGACTACAGTCCTACCATTTCCCTTTGGGTGCATTTGAACTAACAGAACCTTTACATCATTTTATTTTGCAACAGAAAATAAACCTATTCTACATCTACCCTTATTGCTCCATGAGACCAGATTAGATTGTTGGACTCATATGATTCTCTACCTAATCTAATATCTGCTGGGATTAAACTGTCCAGCGGACTTCTTCTCCTACATTCTAAGACAGGAAATTCAAAACAGCCAAGCCAGGATTAAACTGTCTGACTTGCTCTGGAGTGAAACAAAACTTTGAAAGCTTGGAATTTGAACTTTTGAAGTATCCTTCTCTGTTGTGACTCAGATTTTGAGCATATTAGAGTCACCTTTTCTTCTTCATCTTTAGCTCTGGTTTTAGGCATGTTAGAGCTGATTCTTCCTTTTCCTTTGCTGGTCCAGATTTTGGGCGTGTTAGGACCAGCTGCCTTTCTTTCTTTGGCTCAGTTTTTGATCATATTAGAGCCAATCTTTTTGCACTTTTCAGAGATCCATGTTTTCGGCATGTTTGAACCTCTACCTTCTTTATTTTTGGAAAAATTTTCTCTGTTTTCTTGAAAGTAAAGTTGCAATGGTATGTACAATGGAAATGGAACTGGAAATGAAAATTAGCAGAAGTAGTGTTTGAGCATCCTGCCATTGACAGGACCCCCAAACATCTCTGTACCATCAAGTTCTTGCAATAAAAATGCATTAGGACCCACAAAGTGGGTTTGGATTATGTATGGATCTTTGCCATGTTGTCAAACTTTCCATGTTTGCCTTTGTCCTCCTTCCTTGAATCCCATTTCGTAACTATGTCTCCAACCTTGAAATCAAGCTTTGGTTCTTTGTCAAACTCGCTCTTTGTTGTGAAAATACACTCGACGCTCTACTATAAACTCCTCGCTTCTTGTTTTCTCAAGTAGATGGATAGTTTCATTGACTCTTCTCACCATACTCGTTTTCCTCCGTCCGAATCTCATGAACAAGTCACAGGTCTCTGTAATGCTGTGATTGGCAAAGTCCGATCACACAGTTAACATCATTTCAACCAACTTTGGGATTCTAGGATCTAGCTCCTCCCGGTCCGGAGAGGGATCTCTCCAATATGTACAAAGATGGATATTGTCTTTGAAGTTTAGGGTGATGATATTAGGCTAGTTATGAAGGCCAAGGGTTTTGTTTGGTTTTCTCAGATGGTTGAAAATAGTTGCTGTCTAAGATGGAAAGATCTATATGCAAATAGGTTCACAGGTGAGAAGTTGCAAGTGAACAAAATAAACTTTGATTCTAAAGAAAGATGATGGCAAGTTTTCAATCCATTGGGCTATGGAGTCATAAGAGAATTTAATTGAAACAACCAGGTTCAAGAGTAATCTATGGGGCAAGTCATCTAGGCCTAAGGATCTCTTTGAAGTTTGATTTATGGAATGGGGTGATCCAAAAAGAAAGGGAATTAACAGATGCAGAACAAAGAGCAGCCCAGGATCTGGTAAGTACTTTGAAACTAGCCAGCCTTTGACCAGGCACTTAAGAAAAACATAGAAGCAAACTAGGATCTGGTAAGTACTTTGAAACTAGCCAGCCTTTGATACACTTCTAATAGAACACAAATCTAAAAACAAAGGGAAACTTGAAGGCAACCTTTGGAGCAAAGACTAGCGGGCAGGGCTCACCTTTCTCCTCATCTTAGTTCTCCTTTACTCAGTTACTTCCAAGACAATCACCAAGATAACACAGAATGGCCCAAGATCTGATAAGTACTTCGAAACTAGTCAGCTTTTGACACATTCTAAGGGAAACAGACAAATAGTTGAGCAAACAAGAAAGGGACTCGGGGCTAACCTTTGATTTCCTCAATTCATTCCTTACACAACATATATGAAAGTAACATTTAAAAATAACATTCAGCAGTGACGAAAAGATGAGGGAACGCCAGCATCTCTGTGCTTAGACTGAATTAAATCATTTCTAAATAACACAATAAGAAGAAAACATTGGGATAAATATTTTTCAGCCAGAGAAGATCACTGGTATACAGCAAACCCTAACACTGTTTAAACTGTTCTTTATAGTGGAAAATGAAACAAATTGAAAACAGAAATAAAATGACAAGTTACAGTGAGAATAACATCACCATGAGCATAGACCAGGATCCCATAAATCAGCTTGTATTGATTGCTTCAAACCGGTTACAATCTTCAAATCCAATGTTTTAATTCACCTCTCTTCACAACCTAATCTATCTGTTACAAGCAGAGCTCCAAGGGCCCATGAAACCACTATTTACAGTCAAGATTTTTTCACTCAGAAACAGCTACAGCGCTTCAGCAATTACATTGACAACCAACTAATCCAACCCCTCACTCATCTTCTTCTGGAGTATATATAGAAGGATGAGGAGGTGAGATCTGATAAAAAGATCTCAAATACAATTAATGCAGAATTAATGTCTTCCTAACCCCGTGAGGTTCGATGAAGAAATTCCACAGGTGTTACATTGCATTAATGTGTTTATACTTAAGAAGTAAGCTCGAAGAGAGCTTTTGTTGACCTTTGAGGCTCCGCATAACATTAGGGCTATTCTGCAAATATTCTGGAATAAAATCTAGTGCAGAAATAACTTCTTGGTTGTTCCGAGGCATAATATCTGATTTTGTTCAATAAATTCGGCCTCTGACTGATCGTTCTGAGGCAATAGGTGGCACTGTGGTGGTTGAGGAATCAATTCGCCTCAAAGTATGGCGGTGGAGGCGATCTGTCTGATGAACACTTTTAGGTTTTGCTTTAATCCGTGTTCTGAGCCGGGGATTAGGCTTTTGATAACTGTCTTAGCCGTAATGCCCGCCAATCTACCCATAGAACTACTGCTCTGGTTCACTCTGTCTTCAATCCGATACTCTTTCTCTGCTCTGATATTGACGGCATTCTTCCAGCTTTACAGGGACGTGCGGAAACCAAAGCTCATGAAACTTTGTAGATATCATTGTTTTTCTCCGTATGATCGATTCCCTGGACAAATCGGAAGGACTGGAGTCGTCACCCTCATCCTTTAGATTTTCATAGAATACGAAGAAAAACCTTAAAAACCTGCAAAATACAAGAAAAATGAGGAAATCCTGCGTTATATGGATAGACTGCATCGGAAGTCATGCGGGAGAATGGAGAGATCGGGACCGTTGATCGTATCGCGATCAACGGTTGGGAGAAATTTGAACAGTCAACGGGAAAAAGGTGGACTGTACAACGGAATCGGAAGAACAAATGAGAGCCGTCGATCCGCGGAGATCGACGGTGGGGATCGGGTCTTGAATGCGCCGGGGAAGACTTAACGGGCGGGCGAGTTCGTTAAAGGGTGAACGGAAAAGGCGATCAAGGACCGTCGGATGGGAGGGCCCAGATCCGACGGTGCAGACGAATCCCGCTGCGGGGCCATAGGACGAGGTTTAATGCGCGGGAAATAGACATGGCACGGCGGTTTTCTGGGTGAGATGGAGAACACGTGTCGGTCAGTGTGTGGGATCGCTGGCCGACGGTATAAAACCGCTTCCGGACAAAAGGTGGTGCGGGCACAAACCGGCGGAAATGGAAAACAGCGCGGCGAAAGGGGGGGGGGTCCACCAGATGACGGGTACACTCTGCACCGTCGATCCGTGGGACAGATCGACGGCGGAGTTTTAATATGATTTTCTTTGGTGGAAAAAATAAAACAAACCCGACTTTGCATTTTACAAAGGTTTTCAATGTTTTCGGGTGATAAATTATTTCTGAGGGTTAAGCGCCGGGCGGTCTTAGCACACGGTTCTGGCGGGGGGACATATGGATGGAGAGAAAGCAGGGGCTTAGCCTGAGGGGCTAAAACCTAACGCATAGAAACGCATGTCTTTCTATGGTTTTTTAATGATTTTTGCAAGAGGAGAAAGGTTCCGATAGGGTCAAAGTGGGTTTTTAACCTTAGGAAATGAGATTAATGGAGGAATAAGGAATATAAAAGGGTTTGATGGGGTTTTTATGGATGAAAGGAGAGTTGAAGAAACGAAGGAAAGGTGGAAGAAGGGGAGAGGAAAAAGGAGGAGGATGCAGCAATATTTGATTAGGATTTTCATGGAACATCAGAGGCAGAGAGGAGGAAGGGTATGTAGAACCAATCAGTAGTTTAGAATCTTACCAACAGGCTTCAAGCACCAACAAGTTTCAGGATTGAATTTGTTTCTTGAAGGCTGCCAAGAATATTTAGCCACCAGCTGAAATAATTGAAAAATATAGGTGGCTAACAGTGGCTCCACTTGGGGATGGAATTCAGACTTGATTTCTCTGGGATGATGACTGGTGTCTGACCCATTACTTGTTCTTGCTTTCCTTCTGGAAAAAAAATGATGTCAGTCATGAAAGAGAGATGAACTTCATCAATACAACTCCTACCTACCCCAATCCTACTGATCTAACATTTTTTCTTCATCAGAGTGCACTTGGATTGGCAAACTCTTAACACAACATTTTATTCTTTTTGAAAACAGGAAATCTAATCTACTTCTACTCCTTATTTCTCCTTGAACCCAGATTAAACAGTTGAGCTTAGATATTCCTCTACCTATTCTATTGTTTGTTGGGATTCAACAGTCCAACAAACTTTCATTCTCTAAATTCTACAACAGAAATTTAAAAAATAGTCAAGCCAAGATTGGACAGTTTGACTTGCTATGATCTATGGCATAAAGACAAGCTGCACATAGATTATTATTTGCAGAAAACTGAAAATCAAAAGTGAAGGCTTAAGATCTGAAAGTTTCTTGTCATGGCCTTTTCTTATTTTCATAGCTCTGTTCTTGCTTTTTCTTTTTGGTGAGCTATCTTTGCTTTTCTTCTGGTTCAAGTTTTGGGCGAATTAGAACCAGGTCCTTTCTCTCTGATTCAGAAATTGGAGTAGTTTTGAGTCAGTTCTTTCGAAACTTTGGTTCAGATTTTGAGTTTGTTTGAACCTTGATTTCTACCCTACTCTATCTACTGATAAGCCAAGATTAAACAGTTTGGCAAATCAAATTTGCTACCCTATCAGCAGAAAATTGAAAGCTAATTGGTCAAGATTAAACAGTTTGACCAATTAGAAGTGTGTTTCAAGGAGTGGCATTTAAGCTTGCACACTTTCAGATTCATTTCTCTTTTTTTTTGGCATGGGGCCTTGCCTTTCTTGTTTTTCATTTCTGCCCTCTTTTCTTTCTTTCTTTGTTTTTGTATTTTTTGATTTTTCATAACTTTAAATGCAATGATGGATGAAGTATTTACAATGGAAAAGGTAAAAAGGCTTCAAACATGAAATAATTTAAGAAAGATAATGCTTAAGCATCCTGCCATTGATAGGACCCCCAAACAATTCTGTTCCATTCAGTTCTTGTAAGAAGAATGCATTTTTCCCAGCAACTGAATGAATGGAGTAAGGGCCAAGCCATAGATTGTCAAATTTACCATGCTTTCCCTTGTCTTCCCTTTTGGAGTCCCACTTTAAGACTTTGTCCCCAATTTTGAAATTGCTGGCTTTTGTTCTTCTATCAAATATCTTCTTGATATTGTCTTTCTTCTGTAATGCTTTGTTGTACACTTCCTCTCTGGTTTGCTGAAGATGAATGGTCTGATTTATTCTTCTGATTATGTCATTCTCTTCAGTCTGCAACTCTTGAATTAACTTCATAACTGGTACACCAAGGCTGTTAGGAAAAATTGCATCTGTACCATATACAAGCTGGAAGGGTGACATACCAATGGATTTCTTCAACGTTAATCTGTCAGCCCAAAGTGCATGATTCAGCTTTATGTGCCAAGACTTCTTGTTGTCCTCCAACAGTTTCTTTATTATGTTCACTAAGCTTTTGTTGGAAGATTCTGCAAGTCCATTACCTTGAGGGTAATAGGCTGTGGAGTGTCCCAATGTTATCTGGTATTTATGACAGAAATCTACCATTCTCTTTGACCCAAATGCTGCAGCATTATCTGTAATGATTTTGGTAGGACAGCCAAATCTGGAAAGGATATTGGTTTCTATGAATTTTATGATAACTGAATCATTGGCCTGTCTACATGGAATGGCTTCTATCCACTTAGTGAAGTAGTCTGTAGCGGTAAGGATCCACCTATGTTGGGCAGAGGATGGTGGGTGGATTTCTCCTATGAAGTCAAGTCCCCACTGTTGAAAAGGGGCTTCAACAGTAATTGGATGCAGAGGAAGGGGTAGCAATTTTCTCTTGCCCTCGAACAATTGGCATTTATGGCAAGTGGTTGTAAGTTTGTGCACATCAGGAAAAAGAGTAGGCCAATAGAAACCAGCCCTCAAAATTTTGTTGGTTGTTGACTTCCAGTACAAATGGCCTCCACATTCTCCTTCATGGAATTCCCGCTTAATCTTTTCTGCATCAAACTCAGGCAAACATTTAAGCAATATACCACTAGCATTTTTCCAATAAAGACATTTATCAATAATGCAATAGTTTACAGCTTTTAACTTTAGGAATCTTGCCTTTGTTTTGGATAAACCAGGAGGTGTGTTTAAATTAAGCAGAACATAAACAATATCAGTATACCAAGGAGAGTTCGCAAAATAATCTACAACAATGGGAGTTGAGAATTCTTCTCGGTCATCCAAAGCATTAATCATATTAATATCAAGAACTTCACAATTTGATTCAGCCATTAACCTAGCTAGACCCTGACCTTTGATAAGCTTAGTGGGTTTAATCTCTAAATCATATTCAATAATAACAGCAATCCACTTACCTCTCTTACCATCTGGATCCTGGGTTAGGATGTCCTTTACAACTGAATTTGGGACAAAGGCAATAATGTGTGAGTGAAGGATGTATACCCTGAAGTCTTTTAAAGCTTTTACCAAAGCAAAAGCCTGTTTTTCCATAATGTTATACCTCAAAGGGGCATCCCTCAATGCCTTACTAAAGAATGCAATGGGCTGCTCTTGTCCTTGTGGATTTTTCTGTAAAAGGACAGCAGCTATAGTATGTTCTGATGCAAATGAGAAGAGATAAAAATCTTTTGAGAAATCCGGACTTATGAGAACTGGTGTTTTGGTTAGCGCTTGTTTTACCCCTTGCTCCTTCTTCAACATGTTTGTGATATTTCTAAGGAGCTCAGCCAAGTTGGGGATGAACCTTCTCAAAAAGTTAATCTTCCCTATGAAAGACTGCAACTCTTTGATATTTCGAGGATGGGAGATTTGCAATATGGCTTCAATCCTCATGGGATCTATCTTTATACCTTCTTCCGAAATGATATGTCCAAGAAGCTTACCTTCTTGGAGACCAAATAAAGTCTTCTTGGGGTTCAAAGATATCCCAAACCTTCTGCACTTCTCGAAAACTTTCCTCAAATGTTATAAGTGTTCTTCATCTGTTTTTGAAAACACAGTTACATCATCAAGATAGATGATGATGAAGAAGCCCAATTCTTTCGAGAATGCTATGTCCATGGCTCTCTGAAAGGTTGCTCCAGCATTCATTAAACCAAAAGGCATTTTCACATACATGAAAGTGCCCCAAGGTGTAGTAAAAGTTGTCTTTAATTGATCATCAGGGTGGACTAGGACTTGGTTATACCCTGAATAGCCATCCAGCAAAGAAATTCTTTTAGACCCTACCACCCTCTGCAAAATATGATCCATCTTGGGTAAAGGGTAGTTGTCCTTTAATGAAGCTTTGTTTAAATTCTTGAAGTCTATACAAAGCCTGATTTCTCCAGTCTTTTTCCTGACTGACACCAGATTAGATACCCACTCAGAATATCTAATAGGGACAATAATACCAGCATCATGCATCTTCATAATTTCCTTCTTAACCAATGGCAACTGGACAGGGTTGATTCTGCGCAATTTTTGTTTGAATGGTTTTTGGTTTTCTTTAAGAGGGATTTTGTGCTGTATTATTTCAGTGTTATAGGATTTAAGATCTTCGTAACTCCATGCAAAAACATCAGAAAATTCTTTAAACAGCTCTAAGTATTTGAGTTTAATGTGAGCTGGCAAAGTTTTAGACAGTTTGATCAATCTCGGTTTTTCCTCACTGCCTATATTACATTCCTCCACTTCGGTTTCCACAGGTTCCAGTTTCGGTTTGTTGGCCACATCATCAAAATCAAACAGTTCTTCTAGAGGGGCCAAACCCTTGGGCAGACTATCAGTACTAGAATGCAGAGTTTCCATTTCTTCTGTTTTAGATTTTGCACTTAATTCTGTTTGGCTTCTAGATGAGATAGTCTGAAGGTTTATATCTACCAGCTGTGGAGATGGTTCTTCTTCGCCAAGAAAATTTTCTTCACTGCAGTCTGTATCATAGTCTGAATCTGAACTATGGGGTTCAAACTCATTTTTGAATTGCATGAAGTCTTCTATTTGTTTATCTCCATCGAATACCTGCCAATATTTCTTGTTATCTGGGATAGCTGGTCTGAATTTTATCTGAGAGGTGTCATCATACAGCATTGGGCAGGTTCTAGCAGCAAAGGCTAAATTGTGGGCTGTAATGTTTCTTTTTCTTGGGACAAAAGATAAGGTGTACTCCTCAAATGTTCTCAAAAGATCAATGACATCATTCCTGTAGGCCCTAAGTCTGGGGTGATTTGCATTGTACTCCCCATTGACTTGCCTAATGATTAATTCAGAATCCCCATATACATCAATTCTCTTGGCGCCTAATTTTTTCAAAAGATGCAAGCCTAAGAGAAGGGATTCATACTCTGCTATGTTGTTGGAACACTGAAAGTTTAATTTGCATGAGATACATTCGGTATGATTGTTTTCAGTGTTAGTGATCCAGACACCTGCACCAGCATTTGTTTTGGTGCATGACCCGTCAAAATACATAGTCCAGAGAACCAGATTTTCAGTTAGGTGAATGGACGTTGTATTATTTGATTCCTCAAGTTTCTTATCGGGTTGAGGACTGTCTTTCTGACTGTCAAGTTTTGAGCTTAAAGGATTGATAACTTGGAGTTCAAGGTCAGTGTTAAGTTTTCTAGGATCTTCAGACACAATAGATCGTTTCGGCATTTGAACGTTGTGTTCCCCCTCTTCTGTTTCAATCATCGATTCTATTGAAGCGATTTGTTCTGTGAGTGTTTCATCATTAAACATGATAAAAGAATCAAGGCTCGTGTTTATAGCATAGAGAGGGGAGTTTTGAGGTTTATCCTGACTTGTTACTGTGTACTGCATGTGGGATTCCCTGTAAAGCTTCCTAGTTTGGTTAAAGACAGGGATAGTTGCATAGGTCATGTCCATTTGCATGGTCCCCTGTAACTTAGCCCCCCAAGATCGTGATAAAAACATTCCATACTTTGGGGGGACATCAGCCACAACAATATCCATGACTAAACATTTAGCTGGAATTTGGGCTAGATTAACATAGAGATCCTTAATCAATCCTAGACACTTAACTCTGCTCGAGTAAAAAGAGTACAGGTCTTTGTAGGGTCTGGTAATTTCAAGACCCAGGCTCTCCATTACAGCTTTTGGCATTAAGTTATGGGAAGCACCTGAATCATGCATAGCATTATGCAGAATTTTGTCATGAATGTTTAAGCTTACATAAAAGGGAGGGACAGGACCTTCTTGGAACTTTCCTTCAATCTTTGGACCAAAAATAAGCTCTGGTTGGTCATCATTAAGATTGAGAGTATCTTCATTATCTTCTAAGTTTAAAGCCTTCAAAATTTTGGACCTATATACATGCTGGGCAGCTAACTCAGTCAAAGGGACAGAGATTTTAATCTTTGAGATTTCCTGTTCTAGGCTGAAAAGGTTTTGATTCTTCAAAGTATTGACTTCAGCCCTGTTTGCTGCCACTTTATCAGCAATAACAGCTTGCTGATTTGGTTTATCTACAGTTAAAACAGTTGTTTTCGCAGGAGTACTAACCGATGTGCTAGTACTACTATCGTTGGCACTCTGTTTTTCGATATTTTGAGTGCCTTTCTCTTTACCATTACCAGAATCGACCACCACCGTTTTGTCCTTTGGTTTGATCGTTTTAGACTTGTTTGCAGTGTTGTTTTGAGAAGGTTTGTCAGAGGTTTTATTGTTGGGGGTTTGTTGATTAGATTTACTTCTGAGTTCATATTCCCTTAAAGGTTCTATGACATCATTCTCCATGTTTTGATAGCTGTTCTCAGCATCATTTCTTTAGTCATCATAAGGTGTATAAAGACCTTGTTTATTTTCATAATGAACCTCGAAGTCATCATCATCTACCCCAAATAAGTTTATATCATCTTCCTCTGTTATTTGATCTGTTTGTTCAACCTCACTTAAAAAGTTCTGATGAAAGGGAGGAATGACCTGCTGATCATCTTCCCTGGGTCTGTTTGGAGGCTGATTTCTTCTAAGATTCTGATTCTGGTTTTGGTTTTTGTTTTGATGAGAATTTTGATTTAGACTTGCTTGTGCTCTCTCTAGAATGCTCATTTTCTTCATCATTTCTTCCATCATTCTTTCCATATTTGAGCTCGAAGTAGAAGGGGTGGATTCCTCTCTAAAAGATACTCTCTTTTCAGTTTTCATCCTTGCTCTTTTCTCCATGAGGTTCACCTCCACAGAAAGAGCACCTCTTTGCATATCTTCCAGGGTTGCAAAGACTCTTTCTCTGAGTGAATAAGTCATGTCTGGGTCAAACCCTTCAGGGAATTTGTTTAAGGCTGATCCCTGAGGAGGTTTCAGTTCAAGGGAAAGTGCATTATACACACTGTTAAATCTGGTACAATAAGCTTGTACACTTTCCCCAGGGTTCCTATGGAGATTGTTGTAGTCGGCAAGGACTTGGAGAGGGTTTTTCCTTACTTCCCATTTGTTTAAGAATGTTTGATGGAAGGCTTGAAGGTCGTTAATACTATGGGGGGTTAAACCTTTAAACCATTTTCTCACATCTCCCCCCAAACTTTGAGCAAACAATCTGATTTTGACAGATTCATTATCAAGTTCATTTCTGTCAAAGTAGTCATTCATCTTGTCCACATGTTGAGATGTTGTTATGGTATTATTAGCATCATATAATGGAATTTTGGACTGATAGTCTTGTGGAAGATTGACTAATGGTACAGGAAGGACTAAGGGAGCATACCATGCTACCATGATATGTAGTAGGGGTGGGTTTACAAGAGGAGGTGTGGGTTTAAGTGGAGCGGTTTGAACAGTGGGTGAAAGCTGAACAGAGGTGGATGGAACAGCAGTAGATCTCTGAGCTGATCTCGGATGAGAGACACCTAGATTATGTAAGAAATGTAAATCAGGAGGTGTTGATTCTCTATTCCCAAGAGTCTCGCTGGTTTCGAGAGATGAAAGGGTAGGCTCAGAATCTAACTGATCTAAATCACCAAATGACCTAGTTCTGAATGGGTTTAATAAGTCAATTTGTGATTGCTGAAGAGCTGAAAGGTTTTCAGGGACTGAATTGGCTCTTAGGGGTGATCTGAAGATAGTTGAGGGTTGTATCCTAGGAGACTTCCTAAGAATTCTTTTTGGGTTATCAACTATTTCAGGAGGATCTGGGTCAGGATGGGCTCTAGTGTGAATCTTTTTAGGAGCCACAATGTTTATGTGATTAGACCCAATCTAAACAAGAAAAGTTCAACCAGATATGACAATCTTTAGACGGTTAACTAATCTGCTTTCTCAACTCGAATCCTGCAGTCCTTTAACTGAATTTGCATGATTTTATAATGATAAGGGTTATTTCCAGTGGATTCTTAAGGTCTGTTCAGGATGGTGGAGTCGCCAGGTGGAAAGGCTCAAAGTACTTACCAAGGAGTACACTGTCCACCACAGTGTTTATGAGACATTCCTTTTCAGAGATATCTCAAAACACAACAAACTCTAACCAGAGATCGACTGGGAGGGCATTCACCAGATATGTCACCCCCAAAAGAGGATGAGATCCAGAGGCTACCTGGCCCTTTCCAGACTCTGTCTAAGAGTATAGGGTAAAACACATGAAAGACGTATACAAGGTATCAAAACTAGTGTTTTACTACCAATCTGAAATGTTTTTGGTATTTTCTGAATTGTTTATATTGTGGTTTAAAAGAATGTCCTAACTTTGCCTCAAAACTTAGCTACGGTTATGAAACAAAGACAGTCTATCCTTATGGCTAAGCTAGCTGATTTTCCAAGGTTAGAAAAAAAAACTTAAAAGAATCCTAGGATTGAACCTAGTTTGTCACTGATTCAATTGATCTTTATCTTAATTACCATTTTCTTGGTAGTGCTTGGAAAGGCTGCTTTTTACTCTCAAGATGTTGTATGAATATTTTGGGTTCGATTCCCAGCGGAGTCGCCAGAAATGTTAGTTCCTGGTGGCTCAGCTGCAAAGTAGAACAATTGTCATGGAACCAGAGATTTTGAGTTAAACTCTTCCCCAGCGGAGTCGCCAGAAATGTTAGGTCTCTGTAATAAGCAAGATTGGCAAAGTCCGATCACAGAGTTAACATCATTTCAACCAACTTTGGGATTCTAGGATCTAGCCCTCCTGAATCCGGAGAGGGATCTCTCCAATATGTACAAAGATGGATATTGTCTTTGAAGTTTGGGGTGATGATATTAGGCTAGTTATGAAGGCCAAGGGTTTTGTTTGGTTTTCTCGGATGGTTGAACATAGTTGCTGTCTGAGACGGAAAGATCTATATGCAAATAGGTTCAAAGGTGAGAAGTTGCAAGTGAACAAAATAAACTTTGATTCTAAAGAAAGGTGATGGCAAGTTTTCAATCCATTGGGCTATGGAGTCATAAGAGAATTTAATTGAAACAACCAGGTTCAAGAGTAATCTATGGGGCAAGTCATCTAGGCCTAAGGATCTCTTTGAAGTTTGATTTATGGAATGGGGTGATACAAAAAGAAAGGGAATTAACAGATGCAGAACAAAGAGCAGCCCAGGATCTAGTAAGTACTTTGAAACTAGCCAGCCTTTGACCAGGCACTTAAGAAAAACATAGAAGCAAACTAGGATCTGGTAATTACTTTGAAACTATCCAGCCTTTGATACACTTCTAATAGAACACAGATTAAAAACAAAGGGAAACTTGAAGGCAACCTTTGGAGCAGAGACTAGCGGGCAGGGCTCACCTTTCTCCTCATCTTAGTTCTCCTTTACTCAGTTACCTCCAAGACAATCACCAAGATAACACAGAATGGCCCAAGATCTGATAAGTACTTCGAAACTAGTCATCTTTTGACACATTCTAAGGGAAACAGACAAATAGTTGAGCAAACAAGAAAGGGACTCAGGGCTAACCTTTGATTTCCTCAATTCATTCCTTACACAACATATATGAAAGTAACATTTAAAAATAACATTCAGCAGTGACGAAAAGATGAGGGAACGCCATCATCTCTGTGCTTAGACTGAATTAAATCATTTCTAAATAACACAATTAGAAGAAAACATTGGGATAAAGATTTTTCAGCCAGAGAAGGTCACTGATGCACAGCAAACTCTAACACTGTTTAAACTGTTCTTTACAGAGGAAAATGAAAACAAATTGAAAACAGAAATAAAAAGACAAGTTACAGTGAGAATAACATCACCATCAGCATAGACCAGGATCCCACAAATCAACTTGTATTGATTGCTTCAAACCGGTTACAATCTTCACATCCAATGTTTTAATTCACCTCTCTTCACAACCTAATCTATCTGTTACAAGCAGAGCTCCAAGGGCCCATGAAACCACTATTTACAGTCAAGAGTTTTCCACTCAGAAACAGCTACAGCGCTTCAGCAATTATATTGACAACCTACTAATCCAACCCCTCGCTCATCTTCTTCTGAAGTATTTATAGAAGGATGAGGAGGTGAGATCTGATAAAAGATCTCAAACACAATCAATGCAGAATTAATGTCTTCCTGACCCCGTGAGGTTCGATGAAGAAATTCTACAGGTGTTACATTGCATTAATGTGTTTATACTTAAGAAGTAAGCTCGAAGAGAGCTTTTGTTGACCTTTGAGGCTCCGCATACTATTAGGGCTATTCTGCAAATATTCTGGAATAAAATCTGGTGCAGAAATAACTTCTTGGTTGTTCCGAGGCATAGTATCTGATTTTGTTCAATAAATTCGGCCTCTGACTGATCGTTCTGAGGCAATAGGTGGCACTGTGGTGGTTGAGGAATCAATTCGCCTCAAAGTATGGCGGTGGAGGCGATCTGTCTGATGAACACTTTTAGGTTTTTCTTTAATCCGTGTTCTGAGCCGGGGATTAGGCTTTTGATAACTGTCTTAGCCATAATCCCCGCCAATCTACCCATAGAACTACTGCTCTGGTTCAATCTATCTTCAATCCGATACTCTTTCTCTGCTCTGATATTGACGGCATTCTTCCAGCTTTACAGGGACGTGCGGCAACCAAAGCTCATGAAACTTTGTAGATATCATTGTTTTTCTCCGTATGATCGATTCCCTGGACAAATCGGAAGGACTGGAGTCGTCACCCTCATCCTTTAGATTTTCATAGAATACGAAGAAAAACCTCAAAAACCTGCAAAATACAAGAAAAATGAGGAAATCCTGCGTTATATGGATAGACTGCATCGGAAGTCGTGCAGGAGAATGGAGAGATCGGGACCGTTGATCGTATCACGATCAACGGTTGGGAGCAATTTGAACAGTCAACGGGAAAAAGGTGGACTGTACAACGGAATCGGAAGAACAAATGAGAGCCGTCGATCCGCGGAGATCGACGGTGGGGATCGACTCTTGAATGCGCCGGGGAAGACTTAACGGGCGGGCGAGTTCGTTAAAGGGTGAACGGAAAAGGCGATCAAGGACCATCGGATGGGAGGGCCCAGATCCAACGGTGGGGACGAATCCCGCTGGGGGCCATAGGACGAGGTTTAACGCGCGGGAAACAGACATGGCACGGCGGTTTTCGGGGTGAGATGGAGAACACGTGTCGGCCAGCGTGTGGGATCGCTGGACGACGGTATAAAACCGCTTCCGGACAAAAGGTGGTGCGGGCACAAACCGGCGGAAATGGAAAACAGCGCGGCGAAAGGGGGGGGGGTCCACCAGATGACGGGTACACTCCGCACCGTCGATCCGTGGGACAGATCGACGGCGGAGTTTTAATATGATTTTCTTTGGTGGAAAAAATAAAACAAACCCGACTTTGCATTTTACAAAGGTTTTCAATGTTTTCGGGTGATAAATTATTTCTGAGGGTTAAGCGCCGGGCGGTCTTAGCACACGGTTTTGGCGGGGGGACAAATGGATGGAGAGAAAGCAGGGGCTTAGCCTGAGGGGCTAAAACCTAACACATAGAAACGCATGTCTTTCTATGGTTTTTTAATGATTTTTGCAAGAGGAGAAAGGTTCTGATAGGGTCAAAGTGGGTTTTTAACCTTAGGAAATGACATTAATGGAGGAATAAGGAATATAAAAGGGTTTGATGGGGTTTTTATGGATGAAAGGAGAGTTGAAGAAATGAAGGAAAGGTGGAAGAAGGGGAGAGGAAAAAGGAGGAGGATGCAGCAATATTTGATTAGGATTTTCATGGAACATCAGAGGCAGAGAGGAGGAAGGGTATGTAGAACCAATCAGTAGTTTAGAATCTTACCAACAGACTTCAAGCACCAACAAGTTTCAGGATTGAATTTGTTTCTTGAAGGCTGCCAAGAATATTTAGCCACCAGCTAATATAATTGAAAAATATAGGTGGCTAACACAAGCTTAATCACTGGTACTCCAAGGCTAGTAGGAAAAACTACTTCTATTCCATAAACTAGCTAGAATGGTGACAAGCCAATAGATTTCTTTGTGGTGAGCCTGTCAGCCCACAAAGCATGTATCAAATTTTTATGACATGAATTTTTGTTCACTTCCACTAGCTTCTTGATGATTGTAACCAAGCTTTTATTTGATGATTCAGCTAAACCATTACCCTGGGGGTAATAGGCAGTTGATTTTCCAAGTGCTATTCCGTGCCTGTGGCAGAAATCAACCATTCTCTTGGACCCAAAAGCAGCAGCATTGTCAGTGATTATTTTCCTTGGATATCCAAACCGAGATAGGATGAAGTCTTCTAGGAACCTAATGATGACAGAATCAGTGGAATTTCTAGTGGGTATGGCTTCTATCCATTTAGTGAAGTAATCTATGGTAGTCAGGATCCACTTGTGTTGCCCAGAAGAAGAGGGGTGAATCTCTCCAATAAAGTCTAGGCCCCATTGCATGAAGGGACCTTCCACAGTGATGGGTTGGAGAGGAAGGGGGAGGAGTTTTCTTTTACCTTCAAAGATCTGACATTTGTGGCAAGTGGTTATCATTTTATGGACATCATTAAACAGTGTAGGCCAATAATAACCAGCCCTGAGTATTTTATTTGCAGTGGCTTTCCAACTCAGGTGGCCTCCACATTCTCCAGCATGAAACTCCTGTTTAACATTTTTAGCTTCAGTTTCAGACAAACATTTCAGCAATAGGCCATTTGGATTTTTCTAGTATAGATTCTCATTCAAAATGCAGTAGTTTCTAGCTTTGAGTTTTATGAATCTGGCCTTAGTTTTGGACAATTCTGGAGGGGAATTGAGGTTGGTGAGCACGTAAAGGATATCAGTATACCAAGGAGAGTTTTCAAACTACTCCTCAACAGTCAGATGGGGCAATCCTTCCTGCTCATCTAAGGCATTTATCATGTTAATGTTAAGGGCATGCAAGTTTGATTCAGCCATTAACTGGGCCAGGCCTTGACCTTTGATCAGCTTAGTGGGTTTTATTTCAAGGTCGTATTCTAAGATTGTAGCAATCCATTTTCCCCTTTTCCCATCAGGGTCCTGAGACAAGATATCTTTGACCACTATATTTGGCACATAAGCAATGGTGTGAGAATGCAGAATGTACACCCTAAAGTCTTTTAAGGCCTTAATCAGGGCATGAGCACCTTTTCCATAATTTTGTACTTCAAGGGTGCATCCCTTAAGGCTTTGCTGAAGAAGGCAATTGGCTGTTCCATTCCCTCTTATGTTTTTCTGCAGTAAGACAGTAGCTATTGTGTGCTCAGAGGAAAATGAAAAGATCAGAAAATCTTTTGAGAAATCTGGACTGATTAGGATAGGCGCTTGAGTGAGCGCCAGTTTTACCAACTCAAAATATTTCTTGGCTTCAACAGTCCACTTAATTCCCGCACCTTTCTTTAACATGTCAGTCATTTTCCGGAGATGCTCAACAAGGTTGGGAATGAATCTCTTAAGGAAATTGATCTTCCCAATGAAGGACTGTAACTCCTTGATATTCACCAGGTAGTATGATTTGACAGAAGGAGGAAAAAGGGAAAAGGGACATTTTGCAGGGGTACAAGGGGTAAATGAAGGCTTCAAGCTAGGGAAACAGCAGAGGGGATTTGTATAAGGCAAAGCACGTAGAGACCTCAAGGATGATGTGTCTTCAAGGGAGATGCATTCCTTGAGGGTCTCCAATGACATAGCCCCCAGCTTGCTTGTCAAGAGTTTCATAGGGGGCTAACAATGGCTCCACATGGGGATGACTTCTTCTTTGAATGAGGCAAGAAACCAGAAATGATCTTTGGAGTAGGCCAGTCGCCTGCTGCTTGGTGCATCCTTTATTTCTTTGCTCTTCAGCTACCACCATATGCTAGAGACACAAATCAACAAACATATTTCCCAACCAATCTACCTACCCAAACTACAGTCCTACCATTTCTACCTATTCTACATCTACCGTTATTGCTCGATGAGACCAGATTAGATTGTTGGACTCATATGATTCTCTACCTAATCTAATATCTTCTAGGATTAAACTGTCCAGCAGACTTCTTCTCCTACATTCTAAGACAGGAAATTCAAAACAGCCAAGCCAAGATTAAACTGTCTAACTTGCTGTGGAGTGAAACAAAACTTTGAAAGCTTGGAATTTGAACTTTTGAAGTATCCTTCTCTGTTGTGACTCAGATTTTGAGCATATTAGAGTCACCTTTTCTTCTTCATCTTTAGCTCTGGTTTTAGGCATGTTAGAGCTGATTCTTCCTTTTCCTTTGCTGGTCCAGATTTTGGGCGTGTTAGGACCAGCTGCCTTTCTTTCTTTGGCTCAGGTTTTGATCATATTAGAGCCAATCTTTTTGCACTTTTCAGAGGTCCATGTTTTGGGCATGTTTGAACCTCTACCTTCTTTATTTTTGGAAACATTTTCTATGTTTTCTTGAAAGTAAAGCTGCAATGGTATGTACAATGGAAATGGAATTGGAAATGGAATTGGAAATGAAAATTAGCAGAAGTAGTGTTTGAGCATCCTGCCATTGACAGGACCCCCAAACATCTCTGTACCATCAAGTTCTTGCAATAAAAATGCATTAGGACCCACAGTGGCTTGGATTATGTATGGACCTTGCCACAAGTTGTCAAACTTTCCATGTTTGCCTTTGTCCTCCTTCCTTGAATCCCATTTCAGAACTTTATCTCCAACCTTGAAATCTGAAGCTTTGGTTCTTTTGTCAAACTACCTCTTTATGCTTTCCTACACTCTGACAGCTCTACTATAAACCTGCTCTCTTTTTTTCTGCAGATGGATAGTTTCATTGACTCTTCTCACCATCTTTGTTTTCCTCTGTGGATGTTTGTCTACTTGACTTCAAAAATAGAAGAAAAAGAGATATCAGCAAATGCTTAGAAATGAGCCTCTTCGAGGGGGCAACCTCCAATACATTACATAAATGAACAATTCTTGGATGATACAAATGACAAAACCTCCTTTCTATATATAGGAGTCCATGGGGGCACAATGTAATCCTAGTGGGCCACAATGCAATCCTAGCCGACCTAAGAATAATAATGTAAGGGCACAATAATAAAAATATGGGGGTTACAGGGGTACAACAATAACAATAATGGGGGTTAGACTAACATAATAAGGGACTACACTATTAATATAGGGGCTTAACATTCCCCTCTCCTTCAAACAAGTGTTGTCCTCAATGCTTGATTATTTCTTGATGCTTCTGTATAAAATTTTCATCCTCCCATGTGGAATATTCTACAGGAAAGTTCTTCCACTTGCTGAGATAATTTGAAATTGATTGTACTTGTCTAGTTCTTGTTTCTGTGACTGCTTCGAACTTCTTTCGATGTGATGTTGATCTTAGGTTGTTTCATTAGATTCTGCACCAAAGTTGGGTTATCCTTTGAGAGTTGGAGAACTTGTTGTTGATGTTCGATGTGATCTTCCACTAATTTATCATCCATATTTTCTATTACTGGATCCTTCAAAACATTCAACTTAGCCTCCATTTATAATTTTAAACCATCTATTTCATCTTCAATTGCTCTTCGTAAGATCGAAACTTGTTGCACTTGGTATCGTAATTTTGATATCTCATACTGCAATTTTTCCTCCTCATGCGTCATAGTATAGCTTTCTGAGGGCTTAATGGGTATGGAATTATTTTTTTGAGGCATAATAGAACCCATTACTAACAAAAATTCTTCAATATTCCTTGGAATCAATTCAAATTGATTCTTCAAACAAGACTTATGCAATTCGGAAAAAACAATACACACCTTTTCTTGCTTTGAGGAGATCGATATTGAAATTGAATTATCTCTATAATTGAAAATCTTCTATATCTGAAATTCAACTCTGGCCAGCCTCTAAAGCTTCTTTCAAATGTCACGGGTCTGACCTGATTTTGATTCTCCAAGACAAAGTTGTGTCAATCTCCCCTGTGAACTAATTACGGACTGGTTCGATAGAGCACTTGTATGACTTGCCACGTGTCACTGTTTTGTTCTTTGTCTCTGAAATTGATAGCCAAGAAACTACAGGCCGTGTAATTGCGACCAATTTTGACAGCACTCCAATCCAATCTCCAGAGAGAGAGTTATTGAACTTTTCCCACGATCACCTCTTTGAGATGAAATTTTGGAGCCTGAAAAAACACTACCTTCCACAGATTATATCTCCGAAAATATTGCGAACCAAGCTCTGAAATTTTTTGACGAATTTCCTCGGGATTTCAGCTTCGTACCATACGAATTTCAGATTCTAAACCTTCGTAGAAAAAAAATTATAGCGAAAATACCACGATGACCTGTTTAGGAGCTTGAAAAAAGACCTAACTTCCACAGATGATATCTCCGAAAATATTGCGAACCAAGCTCTGAAATTTTTAGAAAATCTTCCTCAGGATTTCAGCTTCGCACCCTAAAAAGTTTAGCTTCTGAAACTTTGTAGAAAAAAAGTTATAGAGAAAATTACACGATGACTTGTTTGGAGTAGCGAAACCCTAGAATCCCAAGCTTTGATACCAAATGTTGTGTAACCAGCTCCAAATAGAGAAGAAAAGAGATATAAACGCCTTAGAAATGAGCCACTTCGAGGGGGCAACCTCCAATACATTACATAAATGAACAATTCTTGGATGATACAATTTACAAAACCTCCTTTCTATATATATAGGAGTCCATGGGGCCATAGTGGGCCACAATGTAATCCTAGCCGACCTAACAATAATAATAAGGGCACAATAATAACAATATGGGGGTTACAGGGGTACAACAATAAAAATAAGAGGGGTTAGACTAACATAATAAGGGACTACACTATTAATATAGGGGCTTAACACTGAATCTCATGAACAAGCTTAATCACTGGTACTCCAAGGCTAGTAGGAAAAACTGCTTGTATTCCATAAACTAGCTGGAATGGTTACAAGCCAATAGATTTCTTTGTGGTGAGCCTGTCAGCCCACAAAGCATGTATCAAATTTTTATGCCATGAATTTTTGTTCTCTTCCACCAGCTTCTTGATGATTGTAACCAAGCTTTTATTTGATGATTCAGCTAAACCATTACCCTAGGGGTAATAGGCAGTTGATTTTCCAAGTGCTATTCCGTACTTGTGGCAGAAATCAACCATTCTCTTGGACCCAAAAGCAGAAGCATTGTCAGTGATTATTTTCCTTGGATAGCCAAACCGAGATAGGATGAAGTCTTCTAGGAACCTAATGATGACAGAATCAGTGGAATTTCTAGTGGGTATGGCTTCTATCCATTTAGTGAAGTAATCTATGGCAGTCAGGATCCACTTGTGTTGCCCAGAAGAAGAGGGGTGAATCTCTCCAATAAAGTCTAGGCCCCATTGCATGAAGGGACCTTCCACAGTGATGGGTTGTAGAGGAAGGGGGAGGAGTTTTCTTTTACCTTCAAAGATCTGACATTTGTGGCAAGTGGTTATCATTTTATGGACATCATTAAACAATGTAGGCCAATAATAACCAGCCCTGAGTATTTTATTTGCAGTGGCTTTCCAACTCAGGTGGCCTCCACATTCTCCAGCATGAAACTCCTGTTTAACATTTTCAGCTTCAGTTTCAGACAAACATTTCAGCAATAGGCCATTTGGATTTTTCCAGTATAGATTCTCATTCAGAATGCAGTAGTTTCTAGCTTTGAGTTTTATGAATCTGGCCTTAGTTTTGGACAATTCTGGAGGGGAATTGAGGTTGGTGAGCACGTAAAGGATATCAGTATACCAAGGAGAGTTTTGAAACTACTCCTCAATAGTCGGATGGGGCAATCCTTCCTTCTCATCTAAGGCATTTATCATGTTAATGTTAAGGGCCTGCAAGTTTGATTCAGCCATTAACTGGGCCAGGCCTTGACCTTTGATCAGCTTAGTGGGTTTTATTTCAAGGTCGTATTCTAATATTGTAGCAATCCATTTTCCCCTTTTCCCATCAGGGTCCTGAGACAAGATATCTTTGACCACTATATTTGGCACATAAGCAATGGTGTGAGAATGCAGAATGTACACCCTAAAGTCTTTTAAGGCCTTAATCAGGGCATAGGCCTGCTTTTCCATAATGTTGTACTTCAGGGGTGCATCCCTTAAGGCTTTACTGAAGAAAGCTATAGACTATTCATTACCTTATGAATTACTTTGCAGCAAGACTACAGCTATTGTGTGTTTAGAGGCAAAGGAAAAGATCAGAAAATATTTTGAGAAGTCTGGGCTGATAAGGACAGGGGCCCGAGTGAGTGCAAGTTTTACTGACTCAAAATATTTCTTGGCTTCAATAGTCCACTTAATTCTTGCACCTTTCTTTAGCATGTCAGTCATTCTCCTAAGGTGCTCAGCAAGGTTGGGAATGAATCTCCTAAGGAAATTGATCTTCCCAATGAAGGACTGTAACTCCTTGATGTTCCTTGGGTGTGTGATTTGGAGTATTCCCTCAACTCTCTGTGGGTCTATCCTAATCCCTTTCTCAGATATAATGTGACCAAGAAGTTTACCTTCTTGCAGCCCAAACACAGTTTTCTTAAGATTTAAGGACAGACCATACCTTCTACATTTTTCAAAAACTTTCCTCAGATGTTTTAGGTGTTCTTCTTCAGTTTTGGAAAAGACAGTCAAGTCATCTAAATAGATAACTATGAAGTGCCCTATCTCCTCTGAGAAAGCTATATCCATCACTCTCTGGAAGGTGGCCCCAACATTCATCAGTCCAAATGGCATCTTCACATACATAAAGGTTCCCCATGGGGTGGTAAATGTTGTTTTGAGTTGATCTTCTGGGAGTACCAATATTTGGTTATATCTTGAAAAACCATCAAGCAGGGAGATTCTCTTAGAGCCCACTACCTTCTGTAAGATGTGTTCCATTTTGGGCAAGGGGTAGTTGTCTTTTAGGGAGGCTCTGTTGAGGTTTCTAAAGTCTATGCATAATGTGATCTCCCCTGTTTTCTTTCTTACAGCCACTAGATTTGACACCCAATCAAAAAACCTCACAGAAACTATTATGCCTGCATCATACATCTTTTTAATCTCTTTTTCAACTGTAGGCAATTGTTTTGGATTGATTCTACGGAGTTTTGGTCTGAAAGGCTTCTGATTTTCCTTCAAGGGTATCTTGTGTTGTATGATGTTGGTGTAATAGGCCTTTAAGTATTCATAGCTCCATGCAAACACATCAATGAATTCCCTAAACAGGTCAATGTATTTCTTCATGTTTGCAGGTATAGACTTAGCCAATTTGATCATTTTGGGTTTATCTTCATTGCCTATGTTGCATTCTTCAACATCAGAGTCTGCATGTTCTATAGTGGGCTTCTTTGCTACATCGTCAAAGTCAAAAAGGTCTTCCAAGGGTGCTAGGCCTCTGGGTATATTCTTGTCCTTGGCCTGCAGCACTTCTACTTCTTCACTATCTGTGTTTTCACATTTTTCGGTTATATTTCCAGTTTCTTCACAAAGGGCGTTTATTTTTATGTTACAGGGTGCTTTTTGTTCATCTGGGGGACTCTCACTCGGGCAGCTGTCATCAGATTTTGAGTCTGAATCAGAAAATTCAAACTCATTTCTGCCCACCAGAAAATCTTCAATCTGTTTGTCTCCTTCAAAGACCTACCAATATTTTTCGTTGTCTGGCACTGCAGGTCTGAATTTGGTCTGAATGATGATTCGTTGGTCAGTTGGAGCCTTAGGATATGAACTAGCTAGGCAAGCTAATCCATTTTCAAGGACATTTTGACTCCTAGGAACAAACACTAATTCGTATTCAACAAATGTTTTCAATAAATCCATAGTGTCATTCCTATATGCCCTCAACCTAGGGTGTTTAGCTGTGTATTCACCGTTCACCTGTCTGATAACTAACTCTGAATCTCCTCTCACATCTATCCTATGGGCTCCTAAATTTTTCAATAGATTTAAGCCAAGAATAAGAGCCTCGTATTATGCAATATTATTTGTGCATTTGAAATGCATATTCACCGCATGGCTCTCAGCATGGTCACTTTCCGTGTTACGCAGCCACACTCCTGCTCTAGCCCTTTTTCTAGTACAGGACCCATCAAAATTCATTTCCCATAGGGGTTCACCATTATGTTGCGTTGGGGGGTCTGTACTAGGTTGTGGGTTGTCTTGTTCTTCACGTGGTGTATCAGTTTGAGGGGTGTGACTAACAGGCTGACTGCATTGTGTTTGTGGTTCATTCTGAGTTTCGTTTTCATTATCCTGCCCATGGTTTTCTTCATCATATTCTTCTAGGGTAGCCATTATGCTAAAATCCATGGGCTCTGTGTTCTTGCTTGGATCTCTGCATTGTGATTCTAGCTCTTCTAAGGATTGGTCGTTATAAAGAATGAAGGAATCCAGATCTGTATGCACAGAGTATAATGGTGAATTTTCAGGTTTCTCGGGGCTACTGACTAGGAATTTCATCTGGGACTCTCTGTACAGTCTTCTAAGTTGGCCAAAGACAGGGATAGTGGCATATGAGCCATCCATCTGCATTGTTCCTTGCATCTTGGCTCCCCATGATCTTGATAATAACATGCCATATTTAGGTGGTACATCTGCCACCACAACATCCATGACCATACATTTGGCAGGAATCTGAGTCAAGCTCACACACAAGTCTTTAATTAGGCCAAGACACTTTACTCTGCTAGAGTCAAATGAATATAAGTCTTTGTAGGGTCTGGTGATTTCCATGCCTAACCTTTCCATCACTACCTTAGGCATTAGATTGTGTGACGCTCCAGAGTCATGCATGGCATTATGAAGGATCTAGCCATGAATGTTGAGACTGACATAGAAAGGTGGAACCACCCCTTCCTGAAAATTTCCCTCAATCTTTGGACCAAACAAGAGGGCAGGTTGATCATCATTCAAGTTCACAGTGTCGTTATTTTCCCCTAGGTTTAACGCTTTCAAAATTTGGCCTTTATATACATCCTGAGTGGCCAACTCAGATAATGGTACAGGGATTTTGATTTTGGCAATCTCACTTTCCAGATTGAAAGTGGATTGGACCTTTGTAACGCTCAATTCTGTTTTATTTGCCACTTTCTTAGTGGCTATATCAGCTTGTGATTTCTCACTATGTACAGGGTTGGTGATAGTTTTATCAGGAGCACTAACCGCAGTGTCAGTGCTACTAGCTGGTTGGCTTTGTTTTTCAACGTTTTGGTTGTCTTTTTCTTTGTTCTTCCCAGAACTTTTAGCTGTTGTTTTGCTATTTTCAGTAGTCACTTTAGAAGATTTGTCAAGCCTTTTTTTGATGGTAACCTCAGGAGCTTTGGGTTTGGAAGTGTCTTGGTTCTTTTTGCTCCTAATTTCATATTGTTCTCTGACCTGCATCATGGCACTTTCAAATCCTAATCTGTAATCTTCAGTTTCTAACCGTTCCTCATCCTAGTATGATGGTGAGGGCTGATCTTCTCCTGAATCATAGTTAAAGACTGAGTCTTGTGCTCCAAACATGTTTATTGTATTCCCTTCAGACTCTTCTATGATTCCCTCATCTTCATCTAAAATTTTTTCCTGGAATGGGGGAATTACTTGTTGGTCTGACTCTCTTTGTCTGTTGGGAGCATTGTTGTTTCTTCTAAAGTTCTGGTTCTGATTTTGGTTCTGGTTTCTGTTCTAATTGCTAACTGTGACAACCATTTTCTTCATCATTTTTTGTAGCTCTTCTATGTTTTTAGACAATTTTTTATAATTTGGATCAGATGTGGAGGCTACATTTTTGTCCCTATAGGTTACCCTCTTCTCAGACCTCAGTCTTGCTCTTTTCTCAATAAAATTGGCCTCTATGTTTATAGCCCCTTTCTGCATGTCTTCCAATGTGGTGTATTCTTTGTCCCTCAGTTCATAGGCCATGTCAGCATCAAACCCATCAGGGTACTTAGCTAGGGCCATGCCTTGTGGAGGTTTCATATGTGGGGGGAGGGCATTGTAAATGCTGTTAAATCTTGTTGTGTAATCATGGACACTCTCTCCCACGTTTCTTTTAAGGCTCATGTATTCAGCTAGGAGTTGGCGAGGATTTTCCCTAGTTTCCCATTTGTCGACGAAAGTCCGGTATAGAGCAAGGAGATCTTGGATACTACCTGCAGGTAGGTTTTTAAACCACTTCTTCACCTCACCTCCTAAGCTTTGGGAAAAGATTCTCATTTTGATTGTTTCATCATAAATTTCCATGTAATCAAAGGAATCCTCCATATTATCTACATGTTGCTGAGCTGTGATGGATTCCTTAGCAGTGAAGTGTGGGATTTTTGATTGATAGTCATTTGGTAAGGGTAACAAGGGCTGGGGTAATACTAAGGGAGCATAACAGGCTGCCATGATGATATTCTGATGAGGTAAAGGATTGATTTGAGCAGCTGGTATATGGATGAAAGGGGTGCTAGGACCAGATGTGGTTAGCTGAGCAGATCTAGGGTGGGAGAGCCCCAAGTTTTGAATGAAGTGGGAATCAGGTGGTGTGGATGGAGGGGTTCCTTTGTCCCTAGTGTGTTAACCACTATGAGATGGTGAACTTTGAAACTCGAGGTTTGGCTGGTCTAGATGATTGAATGACCTAGCTCTTGGTAAAATGTTAGGTAGATCTAGGTTGGGGAGAAACTGTGATAGAGTGGTTAGGTTTTCCAGTGTAGAATTAGCTCTATGAAAGTGGCTAGAAATAGTTGGTCTTTTGGGTGTAGGAGCTCCCTTGAGGATACTCTCCGGATTGTCAACTATTTCAGGGGGGTTAGGGTTGGGATAAGCTCTTGTGTGAATGGTTCTAAAAGCCAGAATGATGTTTCCTAGCCAAGCAGCTTGACCCTACTTGTTACTTCTGTCGTGGTTAATGTTGTTTCAAAGGCTAGTCTCCCAGTGGAGTCTAATGTGAAACCAAGACAATCAGCAGGCCTACTGATCACCAGTGGAGTCTTTGCGTTTAGGAATAATGGAGTTTCCAGGTGGAGGGTTTTAGGGTACGTCAAAGGGGTTACACTGTCCACCACAGTTCTCAGGCACTATCACCTTTCAAGAAAAAACTCATACACAGCAAAATCCAACCAGAGATTGACTGGGAGGGCATTTACCAGATATGTCACCTCCAAAGAGGGTGAGATCCAGAGGCTACCTGGCCCTTTCTAGGCTTTTTCTAAGAGTATGATGGACACTCAACAATGGAGGTCGATTCAAGGAAGGGGTGACTTACTGTCAACCTAACCAGAGTTCTAAGTTTTTGAGTCTTTAAAATATTCAAGGAGAAATTTACTCAGTTCCCCAGTATGGTCGCCATTATATTGGGGTTCCCATGTTTTGGCCAGGTTGACAAGACCAAAAGATGAGACAACATAGAACCACTTTCAGACCTTAGGATCTAGCCCTCCTAGGTCTAGAGAGGGATCTCTCTATATGAGTCAAAGGATATGTCTTTGGGGCTCGGGTTCAAGATATTAGGCTAGTTATAGGCACAGGGTTTGTTTGTTTGATTATTTATGTTTGGTTGTTGAAAATCAGGAAAGAAGGGTCTAATATAAGACAAGGATGAGCAAAGAGGAAACTAGGCAAAGATAGATAACTCAGGGAACATCAAGGCCATTGGGAAATGGAGTCAAGAAAGGGTTGACTTGTGTTCAATGTGCAAGCTTCCAGTTGGGCTAGTCATCTAGAGCACTTGGATCTTAAAAAATGGTTGATGGAATGGAACATTAAGGACTGAAAGTGAAAGAAGGAAAGACAACCAAATTTCTATCTATAGATCAGGTCAGAGGTCATTTAACTCTAGACCTGCTTGGACATACTCAGAGGTAGCTCTCAAAGAGGGACAAAGGGGCTGCTTATAGATTAGACCAGAGGTCATTTAACTCCAATTCTAATTTAGCAACTCCAAAGAAAAAAAAAAGGAATAATTTTGACAGAAGGGATCTTAGAAAGGTTTAATGAGATGGAAAGATCCTAGTGAGGCAGAGACAGGGTTCTAGACCTCCCAGTGTTCTCAACTCATCCAGCTAAATCCTAACAAGAACATCTAAACATAGACTTCATTAATTCATGCATCAGAGAGCAGGAAATAACATCCACTACACTGGTTAAATCAATCGAAATCAATATTCAGATACACACATAAGCAGAAAACATAAAAGGCTGGGAGAGCAGCAACATAAGGTACCTATCAAGGGTAAATCTTATGCCAATACTTCTGATGCAAGCCAGTAGAAATGGAATGAAATGAAATCAAACACAGAGATAAGAAAACTTCACCAGCTGCTTTAGATCAGGATCCAAATAAATATGCTTGTCATATTAAAAACAACACCAATCAGGTACATCATTGCCCACAGCTTGAACATTCAGTTTGAATACATCAAATCTCAGCCTATCTTACAATATTACATAGAGAACTTGTCTGAAGAGGAGAATGATTGCAATGTACTGATATCCAATCAACAACCAACAACCCTTACAATATTTTCCTTCTGTGCTTTATAGCAGAGGATGAACAGAAGATCGACTGAGGGGGTAGGTGAACACTAAATGTAACATTAAACGCAGAAAAGGGAAGAGGGCCGAAGCCTCATTTTGTTTTAAATCTCTGCATTTATCTCTGGTATGGATCAGGTGTTCTGACTGTAGTACTGTGTGGTACTGTTGGTGAAATAAAAAAATAAAATAAGAAATAGTGAGGTCTGCCCTACTTAAGTCACCAATGCTTCTGATCAGGTAGGACTGTTGTCGAGTAAGAAACTTTAGGAACATGATGTATAATAAAAACTGTGTGGGCACTTAGTATTTTGATGAAGGAAAACATTTTGCTGCTGTAGAAACCCCTGGTAGTACGAAATTTCGTGCATTAAAATTCTGATTGACTTTCAGGGTTTTGAATCTAGTACTTTGCCTCTGAAACTGCTGCATTATGGATCTAAATCTTCAGTCCTAAGCACTGAAAACTATAGTCATAAGACAGTTTTTTCCCTGCTCCATAAATGTTCCGATTCTGCAAGATCTGGGCTTTAATGGCGCCGGATAGGGTTGCAGATTTTCAAAACCTGTCCTTTGATGAAATTTATACCTCCGCCACCTTTCTTGACATTTCACTGGTGTACCAGCTCCCATATTAGCTCTCTGTTTGCACAACACGCCATTGAAGAGGTACACATGCATCATGGCAGTTTACCGCCTCTGATAACCCTGCAAAAACACGAAACCTGCGAAGAAAATCATGGACAGGGGCAATGGATGCAGTGTGGATGGAGGAAATGGCCGTGCAATCGGTGACATGGCGGAAAAATGCAGAGGAACAATGGAAATTCGCTCTGGTGGAGGTGGCGGTCTGCAGAGAAAAAAAAAAATGAAAAAATGTTAAAAAACATGAAATGAACCAAATATATGCAATGGAATGAGAGTATGTACGGAGGATGCACGTGGAGGTGATGTGGCGGGACCGGGGACAGTGGAAAAGTCAGCGGCGGGTGAACAAATCTGGACCGTCGATTGCGGCGGAGATCAACGGCGGAGAACGACGGACGGTGAGCCATGACCTGAGCTATCGCGTGCACAACTAGATTATCCATCGTGCATCTTTGACGAGCGATAGCTGTCGGATGGGCCGCTCTAGATCGGACGGTATTTGGCAATTTCTCTGGGCATCCGTGTCCGATCAATAACACGCGATGGATGGAGTTAACGGGCGGTTTTGAAATCGTACACAAGGACACACGTCGGAGGATGAATGGAATCGCTAGGTAATGGAGGAAAACCGTCCTCTACCCAAAGCCGGTGCGATGGAAACAACGTGGTTTGGAATAGTGCGTGGCGGGGTCCACAGGGTGGATGAGCTCCACACCGTCGATCTGACGGGCAAATGAATGGTGGAGATGCGGCAAGGTAGATTAGCGCCTTTTGGGCAAGCGGTTGGTTCCGACGCTGGGTTACATGGAGGGGAAAGGCGCGGGGCTTACGGAGAAGGGGCTGAGGCCTATTATAAGGTTGAAAGTGGGTTTTTAACCCATTTTTAATATATTTTGAGGCCTTAGAGGGTAACGGTAGGGAGATGGAGGGGGAATTCGGTGAAACAAGGGTAAGGGTAAGAATCAAGGGGATTTTGGAGGGGTTTAGAGGGTTGATAGGGGAGATAGAGGGGGACGAAGGCACTTTGACAGAGGGAGGAAAAAGGGGAAAAGGGGCATTTTGCAGGGGTACAAGGGGTAAATGTAGGCCTTGGGAAAAGGAACCAGCAAGGGGAACTTGTATAAGGAAAAACAATGAGAGACCTCAAGGATGATGTGTCTTCAAGGGAGATGCATTCCTTGAGGGTCTCCAATGACATATACCCCAGCTTGCTTGTCAAGAGTTTCATAGGGGGGCTAACAGAGGGATTTTAAGTTTTTGTCCCAAGAGCTAGAACCATGCAATGCATGAAGTATGTTCCAGCATTATCTGTCACCATGGGAACATACACATTGACTGATCACTTCTTTGCGGTTGATATCCCTGACAAAAATGTGATATTAGGTGTGAAATGGCTGATTACTTTGGGGAAGGTCACCACAGATTGGGAGACTTTACATATGGAATGGATTGACAAAAGGAGTGGTAAGAATGAGGTGATTAGGGGCATGCACACATATCCCTCTCAGACAGTTTCCACACAGAAAACTGAGTTGGATTTGCGCAGTGGAAGAAAGGACCTAACGGTCCAATTAGTTATGCAGATGACTTTGGCCCATGACACATTACTCTTTAGAGGCATTCCACCTGGGAGACCACTGGACCAGGAGTTGATAAGAGATGTCTCACAACAAGTTGCACCACTCATAGATCCAGGAGGGGTGAGAACCTTGGGAGGACTTGGCACAGCGCAGAGAGTCTTGGGTAGGCTCAATGAGGAGGGAGACATTATCCCAATATCAGTATTACCAAATCTCACCAAACCTCTTGTGCTAAGAGAAGATGTTTCAGGGATGGATGATGGCACCATCATGGTGCAAGGAGACAACTCCATGGCTTTGGAGAACCAAAAGATACTTCCACATAGGGAGGAATCTTCCACATATGGTAGAGGATGGTGGCCACTCATGCATACATTGGCCAAACTCAAAAGGTTTTGGATGGGTGATAGCTTCCCATGGAATGCTAACCTCCAAAAAATTCAACCTTTACTTGAGCAGGAGAAGCCACAGAAGGGGCAGCAGAGGCAGGATAGTAGCATTTCAGCATATGACTTTGGCATAGGATATGTCAAAGAAGAGGGTAGCAACATGCCAAGTGCTTTACATTGTAGACCAGCAACGCTGTCATTGTTGGGTATATATCCTTATTGGAGATCTCAGTTGTTGGTGGAATACTCCAAGGATCTCCTCACATGCAGAGTACTTGATGGCCAGTTTTCAGATGAGAGGTATGCAGTGAGAGTTGGGGTCATCTATTATTAGAGTAGGATATTCTTGACTAGAGCCTCTAAGCTCAAGGAGAAGCTACTACATGTATCATATGAGGTTTTTCTCTCTAACCACACTGATTTCATGAGGGCATATCATACTATAATGGAGGGGTTCACTTGGGAAGGCTTTGAGGAGGAGATGCACTTGCATATCAGGAGATGCATGGGTTGTTTGGATATTTGGGAGAGACATAAATTCTTGTCAGAATTATCACAGCCACTTCCTTTCCTATTGGGAATGAGGGGAGACCCATCTATGAGCCACTTCACCAGCTTTCTCAAGGTACATGGTAAGAATTTTGTTTTTGTGCATAATGATCCCCTAATTGTGTATTTATATTTCCTTTCCATCCATGTATAGTTCATTGCTCCAAAAGGGGGCACTCTTTCCTATAGACTTCTTGGTCCATTTAGGGTTATATGCAGTGATGAGGATGGCCACTCCCTGGGAGATTTTAGGGAATTGATATCTTACTCAGAGTGTGCTCAGTTGGCACCACACATTATTCACCTTCTCCACACATGTGAGAGGATTATAGCAGCAAGAAATTGGTTGGGAAACCGCTCACCATATCATATTATGAGGCAATTAGGAGTAATACTGCGTTGGTTCCACTAGAGGGACTATTTTCCTCCTCCAGTATTTCATATGGTAGCTAGTGTGTCTTTGATATTGATCCCATATCTTGATGATGTTCTTATAATTGTTGTTGGCATGATTGGAGGGATGGAACATGGACTGGATTTTCCCACTGGGAATGATATTCCCCACACTTCTTATGACTCATGTTTCAAGGGGAACATTGGGAAATATATGGTTGCTACAGTAGATCTCTTGTTTCCTTATGAGGTGACCCATTTGGCTAACTTGAACACTTGGGAGGATCATCTCATGAGCACTTTCGAGGGGAATTTCAGGGATGGATCGATTGGGGGACACCTGGTTCATGAGGAGAATTCATCATTGGGAGGTGTCACAAGGGAAGGAGGAGAAGTTTTGCAACACTCACCTTTATAGTTTCTTGAGGACAAGCAACATTTGGGATGGGAGGATTGTAATATTCCAAATTGGCTTTCAGCTAGTTGGAATATTAAAATTTGTTTTTGCTACTTAGATAGAAGAATAAGAGGGTAGGGAGACCCATAAATCTCCTTATTAGGAATAAAATCACTCCTAATATGAATAAGGAGCATATTAGTAGCTGCATAAAGCACCCTCGTGTGTGAATAGAGGTTGGAGCGTGTGGATGGGGTCATGTTTTACCAAATCAACAGTGTTGGTATGGAGGGAGTGGATAGTTAATGAGAGACAACGCAGTGTGAATGGGATGAAGCCTCCATGAGAGTATTGGCTTTAATGAGTGGGGCCCAAGGTGAGAAGGCTCACAATGCATATAAGGAAGGGGAAGGTAGTTATAGAGGGCATTCTGATTATTATTATGTTTTTGGTCTATTATGACTTCTTGCACTCTTTAGTTGCTTAGTGGAGACTGATGTGCTATCTAGCACAAGGGTGTTCCAGAGCGGGAATCCCACCCCCATCCTCGGGGGACTTTGAGTGCCCACTCAGGAGAGGTTATTTAGTTTCATTTCCACATTCCAGCATCAGGCCAAGCTTCAGTCTTCTTCTACAATGCATTTTCTTCTAGGGTTGTGCTATGTTGTAGGGTAGAAGCAGTAGAGGGTTTACAGGGCCATTTTTTGAGCTTTTTTTTCAGTGGAGGAAGCATTATTTCCACCGAGAAGCCAAAAAGGGAGGTCCTTGGAATTATTTCATCATTTGACAACAATCCAAGCTATTATCATCTCCTACAACATAGTTTCCCTCTTAGACTGCGTTATATTAGTGAGTATTTGCAGTGGAGGATTCAGTGTCTCATTTGGAGGGTATGTTTTCTAGTGAAGGGATCAGCCTTTCACTTGGAATGTCCATTGGAGGAGTTCCACTCATTTCTACATCATTTTCAGCCACCTCCTTTCAGGTGCCCAGTTGCAGAGCTTATTAAGCCCTAGGGCTGCATTCCTCCATTTTTGTATTTTGTGTATTTCCGGAAACCCTTTCTGGGTTGTCAAAGGGTTGTCTAGGAAATGTGTTTTAGAGCCTTGATCTTTATTTTCAGCATCTCTTGAGGCAAATATCAGTTATTCTATATCATTGTATGTTTCCTACTATAGCTATGTCCACTAGGATTGTGTTGTATTGATCTTCTGACATTTGTATAGCAACAACTCTTCATGTGTTTGCCTATCTGATTATTGGGGGCTTGTGTTATATTTCTTGAGTGACTTGATGCTCAAGGTTTTATGCTCATTATGGCTGATATGTTTAATAATATGGCTCTACATTTGTCTCCTATATTTGTGTATTGATATTCACTTCTATTTTTCCATTATTTTGTTCTGTATTGATGCTTTTCCTATTTTAGGATATTACAATTAAGATGTCTTTGACAAATTCATTGGGCACATAAGCAATAATATGTGAATGTATAATATAAACTTGAAATGCTTTAATGCTTTAACCAGAGAAAAAAATGGAGCTTTTGTTAATGCTTGCTTGAATAAGTCAAAAGTTTGTTTAGCTTCAATGTTCCATTTAATTTCTGAATCTTTCTTAAGCATATTAGTTATATTTCTCAAAATTCTAGCAAGATTAGGTATAAATCTCCTCAAGAAGTTGATTTTACCAATATAAGATTGAATTTCTTTGAGATTCCTGGGATGACTGATTTTGAGTATTCCTTCAATTCGGCTAGGATCAATTAGTATTCCATCTTGAGAAATAATGTGACCCAACAAATTACCTTCTTCAAGTCCAAACAATGTTTTCTTGGGATTCAGAGAAATTCCAAAATTTCTACATTTTCAAAAACTCTTCTCAAATGGGCTAGGTGTTCTTCATTATTTTTTGAATATACAGTAATATCATCAAGATATATCACAATGAAATGGAAAATTTCATATGCAAAAGCTATGTCCATGGCCCTTTGAAAAGTAGCTCCAGCATTCATTAATCCAAAAGGCATTTTCACATACATATAAGTCCCCAAAGGAGTAGTGATAGTTGTTTTGTCTTGATCATCAGGATGTACTAAAACTTTATTATAACCTGAAAAATCCATCTAAGAAAGAGATCCTAATGGAACCTAACACCCTCTGCAATATGTGGTCCATTTTTGGTAAAGGGTAGATGTCCTTTAGAGATACTTTGTTCAGATTTCTTAAATCAATGCAAAGCTTGATTTCACCTATTTTCTTTCTTGTAAGCACAATATTGGATACCCATTTAGAATATTTTATTAGAACTATGGTTTTAGATTCATACATTTTCTTGATTTATTTCTCAATCAAAGGCATCAAAACAAGATTGATCCTATGCATATTTTGTTTGAAAGGTTTTAGATCCTCCTTGATTGGAATATTGTGTTGTATGATGCTAGTATTTTAAGATTGTAAGTCCTCATTGCTCCAAGAAAAGACATATATGAATTCTTTGAACAGAGATATATATCTTCCTTTTGTAATGATAGGCAATGATTTTGACAGTTTTATGATTTTGGGGTTTTGTTCAGTGTCTATGTTACAGTCTTCAATGTTTGTACCTCTTGGTTCCATTTTAGGTTTCTTGGCTACATCATTAAAATCAAACAGTTCTTCTAAAGGGGCCATCCCTCTAGGCAGGATATTATCCTTGAGTTGCAGTATTTCAAATTCCTGTTTTTCTGGGTCTTTATGTATTTATGTTTTATGTACAGTTTTATTTGCTGAAATATTTACATTAGAAACATCATATTGATTTTCTACACTAATTTATATATCAAAATTACTATCTTCTTCACAATCTAGGTCTATATTACTATCTTCAAATTCATCCTTAGATTGTAAAAAACTTTCAATTTGTTTATCACTACCAAGCACTTTCCAATATCTCATATTATCTAGAATAGAAGGATGATGTTTAACCTCTATTATGTATTGTCTGTTTTGGTGAGGCAATTGACATGTAATTGCTGAAAAAGCTAAACCATTTGCTAGGACATTTTGATTTCTGGGGATAACTGCTAAATCATATTCATCAAATTTTCTTAAGAAATCAAGTACAACATTTATGTATGCTCTCAACCTAGGATGTTTTGCAACATATTGTCCCTTTATTTGTTTTATGACTAAATCGGAATCACTATGTACAAAAATCCTCTTAGCCCCTAATCTTTTCAACAACTGTAATACTAAAACTAGGGCTTCATATTATGCTATGTTGTTTGTGCACTGAAAATTTAGCTTGTATGAGTGACACTGTGCATAATTGTTCCCTGCATTATACCCCCAAATACCTGCTCCTGAACCTGCTTTTCCACATGAGCCATCAAAGCTCATATTCTAAAGAGGTTCATCTTTAGGGTCTTGTTGTACTGTTTTCATTTGACTGTCATGTTTTTCTTTAAGATCATTTTCTACATGGGTAGCCTATGAGTCAATGCCTCCATGATTATAAATAATGAAGGAGTCAAAGTCAGTGTGAACAGAGTACAGAGGGTAATTGTGTGGTTTTTCTTGACTACTCACCATGTACTTTGTTAAAGTTTCCCTATACAGTCTTCTTGGTTGACCAAACATTGGTATTCTAGCATAAGTCATGTCCATTTGTAGGATCTCTTGCAATTTTTCTCCCCATGAGCGTGATAAAAGCATTCCATAATTAGGAGGTATGTCCACTACAGCTATATCCATCACTAGAGTCTTTGCTAGTATTTGAGCTAAAGTGACAAAAAGATCTCTGATAAGACCTAGACATATAAATTTGCTAGAATCAAATGAGTACAAATCTTTGTAGGGTCTAGTGATTTCAAGGCCAATATTCTCCATAATAGCCTTTGGCATGAGATTAAGTGATACACCTGAATCCAACATGGAATTATGAAGAATTTTTTCATGAAAATTAAGACTAACATAAAACGGAGGGACACCTCCTTCTTGGGGTTTACCATCAACTTCTGGCACAAACGAAAGTCCAGGTTGATCATCATTTAAATTTACAGTATCAGTAATATCTCCTATGTTTAGTACCTTAAGGACCTGAGACCTATACACATTATTTTTTATTAATTCAGTGAGAGGAATAGATATTTTCAATTTAGCAAGTTCATTCTCAATGATGAATGGTGTTTGAACTTTGAGAAGATTTTAAAAATCAGTTCTTTTAGCCACTACTTTTTGGGTAGATTCAATTTTTTTACTTGTACTAGGAACATCAGTTTGAGCAATTTTGGCAAGGATATCAACTGTCCTCATAGTAATTTTTCCTGTGTTCTTATTTTCTAAATTATTCACTGTTTTCTTTGAATTTTTTGTTGTTTTGTTAGAATCAGTTTCAGAGACTTTTTTGGTAGCATTTTCTGAATTCTTTTTATTGAAATTTTCAAAGGTTTTCTTGCTTCTAAGGTTATATTTTCTGTGAACCTCCATGGTAGCATTTTCAAACCCTTGTTTATAATCATCGAATTCCTTGGATTCTAACTCTGTTTGAGTCAATGAAAACAATTCTTGTTCTTCTTGAGTGAGAAACACAGAGTCATCTTCATTAATTCCCATCAAATTTATTTGATTTTCTTATACTTCCTCATCTATATTTTCATCATCATCAGCACAATTTTCTTGGAATGGAGGCCTAATCTACTGATCAGGACCTCTTTTCACTCTCTATATTATCTGAGGAGGATTCCTCCTAGGATTTTGGTTTATGTTTTGAGGAGGTGGTTGATTTTACCTAGGAATATTTCTCTCATTTAAATTGATTCTCTCCATCATTCTCTCCATAGTTCTAACCAATGAGTCTATTTTAGCATCATATGTGGAATTTGAAGGTTCTTCTCTTATACTGACTCTTCTTTCAATCCTCATTCTATCTCTTTTTGCTAACATGTTAGCTTCTACACTCACTGCATCTCTTTTCATTTAATCTAATGTGGATGAGTTTCTTTCCCTTAGATGATAAGACATTTTGGGTTCAAAACCATCATGGAATTTCACCAATGCTAAACCTTGTGGCGGTTTTATGTTAGCAGGTATTGCATTATATAAACTATTGAATCTGGTACAATAGTCCTCAACACTTTCAGCTGGGGTTCTTCTAATGTTTTCATATTCAGACAAGATTTGAAGAGGGTTCTTTTTTACTTCCCACCTATTTAGAAATGTTTGATGAAATCGAGGGAGGTCATTGATACTATTTGCAGGTAAATATTTGAACCATTTCCTAACCTCTCCACTAAGGCTCTAAGCAAACATACTTAACTTAAAACTTTCTTCATCTACCTCTTGTAGGTCAAATGATGCAGCCAAAACTACATTTACCCACATCTACACATATAAAATTTAAAAATGCATACCCACATGCATATAGTCCAATACTCTGGCACGAAAGCTTCTTATTTAATCTTCAAAGAATATTTCTCCACTTTTAAACCATGGTTATAAAACCCAACAATACAAACTTCATATGCAAAAGTTGTTTCCTTTTTTAGACCCTATGGTTATAAACCATATATCAAAACCCATTTCATGAACTTTGAATCAATATATTTTCCTTTGGTTAAATAACCATTTTTCAACCATCATATATGGTGACCTTTCACTTAACATTTCATTTCATACAAAAGTTCGCCTTTGGTTAAAAACCCTGAAACATCAACATCATTAATGTTCGGCCCAACACTTTACCAATCCACTTATTCCGGAAATCATATTATATAATCTCCACTTAAATAAATTCTTACCTTGGTTATAATATCAAATGCCGACATAATATTATATCCGGCCCCAAAACTTACCAACTCACGTTTCCACCTGTTGGGGTTCCCATGTTTTGGCCAGATTGGTAAGACCAAAAGATGAGACAACATCAAACCACTTTCAAACCTTAGGATCTAGCCCTCCTGGGTCCAGAGAGGGATCTCTCTATGATATGTCAAAGATATATGACTTTGAAGCTCAAAGGTTAAGATATTAGGCTAGTTATAGGCACAGGGTTTGTTTGGTTGCTGGTCATCAGGAAAGAAGGGTTCAATGTAAGACAAGGATGAGAAAAGAAGATTTAGGCAGAGGTGAAGTATTCCATGGAGTATTCAAGACCATTGGGAAATGGAGTCAGGAAAGGGTTTACTTGCTATTCAATGTGCAGGCTTTCATTTGGGCTAGTCATCTAAAAAATTGGATCTTAAAGATGATAGTGTGGTATGGAATGGTAAGGGAGGAGGAAACAATAAATATTTAGAACAAAAAGTTAAAGACCTAAGATCAGAGAGAGACTTTGAACTCTCAATGCTTTGGCCTCCAGCTTGAGGGATCTTAGAAAGGTTCAATCAATTGAAAAGGATCCTAGTGAGATAGAAACAAGGTTCTAAACATCCTAAGGTTCCCAATTATTTCAATTAAATCCTAACAAGAACATCTACGAACTGATTCATTTAATTCATACATCAGCTAGCAGGAAATAAGATCCACTACACTAGTTAAATCAACTGAAATCAACTCTTAGATAACACATCTAGTAAAAAACATCAAAGGCAAGGATAGCAGAAACATAGGGTACCTAACAAGGGTAAATCCTATGCCAGATTTTTGATGCAAGCCAGTAGAAATGAAATGAAACGGAATGCAAGTTAAACACAAATACAAAGATAGAAAAACATCACCGCTCCTTTAGATCAGGATCCAAAGAAATGTGCTTGTCATATTAAACAACAACACCAGTCAAGTACAACATTGCCAATAGTTGGATACTCAGTCAGAAAACATCTTCCTCAGCTTATCTTACTACTTTACATAGAGACTATGTCTCAAAATAAATAGCTTGCAATTCTCTAATAACTGGTGAACAACCTTTACAATGAGTTCCTTCACGAATTTATAGCTCAAGTGGAGTAGAGAAAGTAGGTGAAAACTAAATGCAGAATTAAAACTCAAGAAAGGAAGAGGGCCGAGACCCGTTCTATTTAAATTCTGTGCATTTACCCATGGCACTCTTTGGGTGAAAGAGTGGTCTTCGTTAGACTACATTCTACTCTAGGTATGCCTCTGGTGTACTTTGGTTGCAGTGCTCTGTAGTACTCTGGTGAATAAGCAAAAAGGTAGATAAATTACTTTGAGGTCTGCCATGCTACGTAACAAATGCTCTGGTAGCATAGGACTGCTTCGTCAGGGTGGAAATATTTACTTGGACACAATGCAGACTAAAACAATAATGTGTACCGTGTCCTTTCATGGAGAAAAACATTCTGTTGATGTAGAAAACCTGATATACATTAATTTATGTGCTCTGTACCCTATGTGTGATCCATGATGTCTTCAATCTGGTACTTTGCCTCTAAACCGCTGAGTTAAGGCACAAAGATCTCCATTTTCATGCCTTAAACTCTCTGCTACTTCATTTCTGTCTCTGTCGGTGAAATCTGCACTTTTAATGGCTCTAGGGAGGTTTTACAGAGTTCAAACCCTGTTCTTTTAATGCAAGTCCTATCATGGCTCCTTCCCAGGTTTTCTTCGTGATTTCGGCCTCTGAAAAATGGTCCTTTCTGCATTTTTTTCCACTGTAATAAAGATTGTGAAATCATGGCGGCTTTCACCCTCTGATAACCCTGCAAAACATGAAAACCTATTAAGAAAACCATGCATGGAGGTGGTGGATGCAACGGGGATGATGAGAATGGCCATGCAGACTGGTGAGATGGTGGAAAAGTGTAGGATCACAGTGGAAAATGCTGTGGGAGGCTGGCGAGAATGGAAATTTTAATGTAAAACATTATAATTTGACCTTTGAACACATATACATACAGGGACGGGCGAGAAATACGATGAAACACGTGGAAAGGGTGACGTGGCGAGACCAGTCAATGGCGGGACATGCAATCGAATCTGGACCGTCCGATCTCAGGAGGAGATCGACGACTGGGGACATGGCGATGGGCGATTGAATCTGGACCATCCGATCTCGGGAGGATATCAATAGTTGAAAATGCATCGAAGGGTGATGGATGGTGGGCCAGGGGTACAGTTGCCTTGGGTTAATTTCTGGGCATCTTCGGGGTGCGATGACCGTTGGATGGAGGGCTTCAGTTTGGACGGTCGATATGCATATCGCGCCGAGTCAAATGCCAAACGTTAACGCGTGATGGGGGGGCGGTTTTGAAACAGTGCCGGTACCACGCGTCATGCGATGAGTGGAATCGCTGGCCAAACGAAAATTACTGCCCATCCCTCAAAGGCGGTGCGATAGAAACCGCCGGATTTTGAACAGTGACCGTGGCGTGGGGACCACCGAGGTAGGCGGATTCCAGACTATCGGATCAGCGGGTAAATGAACGGTGGAGATGCGATGAACGAGCGGTGAAAGGGTCGAATGATGAACATTGTGGGGATCGTGACAACCGTCCGATCTACACAGATCGATGATCCAGAATGCTCCTGATATATAATTGCGGTAAGCGCCTTTCCGGCTGGCGGGTGGTTCTAGCGCCATGCCACATGGGGGGAAATACGATTCAGGGGCTGGCCAAAAATGGTGCTAAACCCATACACATAAACAAAATGGTTATTCGGCCCATTTTAATGCAATTTGAGGGCAGAATTGGGTAACTATAGAGGGAAACAGGGGAAAATAGGCCAAACAAGGGGTGTGTGCAGGATGTAAAGGGGATTTTGGGAGGATTTAGGGGATCAGAGGGGAATTTGACACGGGGAAAAAAATGGTTAAAATGGGGCATTTTGTAGGGGTACAAGGGGAAAAAATAGGCCTTTTGAGCACAATTTTTTTGCAATCAGTGAGACCTTATAATGGGAGTCAACAGAGGGAATTTATCAAAGGGAAGGGCACAGGAGACTTCAAGGATGATGTGTTTTTAGAGGAAATGTATTCCTTGAAGGCTCAGAAACATTTTAGCCCCCGATTTGCTTGTCAAAAATTTATAGGGGGGCTAACAGTGGCTCCACATGGGGATGGCTTCTTCTTGAAGGAGTCAAGAATTCATAGAATAGATCTTTTGAGTAGGCCAGATGCCTAGTACCTTGAGCCATCTTTCATCCTTGACTTTTAGCTACCACAAATATGATCGATCAGTAGAAACATTCCCAAACAATCTACCTACCCATCCTACAATCCTAGCATTTTTTCTTCTTCTAGGGTACATTTGGACTAGCAGACCCTTTACATCATTTATTTTTATAAACAGAAAATAAACCTATTCTAAATCTACCCTTATCACTCCATGAGACCAGATTATACTGTTGGTCTCATATGTTTCTCTACCTAATCTAATATCTGTTGGGATTAGACTGTCTAGCAGATTTCTTCTCTACATTCTACAACAGAAATTTAAAAACAGTCAAACTAGGATTAGACAGTCTAGTTTGTTGTGGATCCAAGGCATAAAGACAGTTGCAAATGGACATAAACTTGCAGAAAACTGGAAACAAAATCTTGAAAGTTTGAAGTCTGAAATTTGAAGTGTCCTTCTTTCTTTTGGGACTCAAGTTTTGAGCTTGTTAGAGTCACCTTTTTTTTTTTTTTTCAGCTCTGGTTTTGGGCTTGTTAGAGCTGACTCTTTCTCTTCTTTGCTGGCCTAGGTTTTGGGCATGTTTGAACCAGCTATCTTTACTTCCCTTGGCTCAGGTTTTGATCATATTAGAGCCAATATTTGCACTTCAGAGGTCCATGTTTTGAGCATGTCTGAACCTCTCCTTTTCTCTGTTTTTTTTTTTTTGGAACATTTTCTCTTTTTCTTGAAAACAAACACTGCAATGGTATGTACAATGCAAATGGAAACTGGAAATTGGAAATCAGCAGAAGTAGTGCTTGAGCATCCTGCCATTGACAGGACCCCTAAACATCTCTGTACCATCTAACTCTTGTAGAAAAAAGGCATTTGGACCCACAGTGGCTTGGATGATGTAGGGACCCTGCCACAAACTGTCAAACTTTCCATGCTTTCCTTTGTCCTCTCTCCTTGAGTTCCACTTCAGAACTTTATCTCCAATTTTGAAATTAGAGGCCTTAGTTCTTTTGTCAAATAACTTCTTTATATTTTCCTGAACCTTGATAGCTCTGTTATAGAACTCTTCCCTTATTTGTTGGAGATGAATTATCTGGTTTATTCTCCTCACCATGCTATCTTCTTCTGTTTGTATATCTTGAACAAGTTTAATCACTGGTATTCCAAGGCTGGTGGGAAACACTGCTTCTGTTCCATAGACAAGATGATATGGTGACATGCCAATGGATTTCTTTTTTGTAATCTTGTCAGCCCATAGGGCATGCACTAACTTGTTATGCCATGACTTTTTGTTCTCTTCCAGCAGCTTTTTGATGATGGTCACCAGGCTCTTGTTTGATGATTTAGCTAGTCCATTACCTTGAGGGTAATAGGCAGTTGAATGACCGAGTGCTATTTGATACATGTGACAAAAATCAACCATTTTCTTGGATCCAAAAGCGGCAGCATTATCAGTGATTATTTTCCTTGGGCAACCAAACCGAGAGAGGATATGACCTTCTAGGAACCTAATGATGACTGAATCTGTGGCATTCCTAGTAGGTATGGCCTCTATCCACTTAGTGAAGTAGTATGTGGCCTCCTAAGATCCATTTGTGTTGTGCAGAGGTAGTAGGATGAATTTTCCCTATGAAATCTAGGCCCCATTGCATAAAGGGACCTTCAACAGTGATGGGTTGTAGAGGTAAGGGAAGGAGTTTTCTTTTTCCTTAAAAAATATGGCATTTGTGGCAGGCAATTACCATCTTATGGATATCATTGAAGAGTGTAGGACAATAGTAGCCAGCTCTAAGTATTTTTTTGCAGTGGCTTTCCAGTTCAGGTGGCCTCCACACTCTCCTGCATGGAATTCTTGTCTAATCCTTTCTGCTTCAGATTCAAGCAAACATTTAAGAAATGGGCCATTTGGATTTTTCCAGTATAAGCCTTCATTCATTATGCAATAGCTTTTGGCTTTTAGCTTTAAGAATCTGATAGTTCAAGAGGGGAATTGAGGTGTGTAAGCACATACAGAATGTCAGAATACCAAGGAGAGCTCTGAAACTTCTCTTCAACTGTGGGATAAGGCAATCCCTGCTGCTCATCCAAGGCATCTACCATGTTAATGTCAAGGGCTTGTAGATTTGATTCAGCCATTAGTTGAGCTAAACCCTGAAATTTGATCAGTTTGGTGGGTTTTATCTCAAGGTCGTATTCTAAAATCACAGCAATCCATTTGCCCCTCTTCCCATCTGGGTATTGGGACAATATGTCTTTAACCACTATATATTTGGTACATAGGCTATGGTGTGGGAATGCAGTATGTACACCCTAAAGTCTTTCAAGGCCTTAATCAGAGCATAGGCTTGTTTTTACATTATGTTTTATTTCAAGGGTGCATCCCTGAGTGCTTTGTTGAAGAAAGAAACAGGCTGTTCCATTCCCTCTGGATTTTTCTGCAGTAGAACTACAACTATCGTATGCTTGGAGGAAAATGAAAAAATCAAGAAATCTTTTGAGAAATATGGGCTGATTAGGACAGGAGCCTGGGTGAGTGCAAGTTTAACTGATTCAAAATATTTCTTGGCTTCGACAGTCCACTTAACTCCTACACCTTTCTTTAACATGTTATTCATATTCCTCAGGTGTTCAGCTAAGTTGGGAATAAACCTCCTAAGGAAGTTGATTTTCCCAATGAAGGACTGTAACTCTTTGATATTTCTCGGGTGTGTGATTTGTAGTATTCCCTCAACTATTTGTGGGTCTATCCTAATCCCCTTCTCAGATATGATATGGCCAAGAGGTTTTCCTTCTTGTAGCCCAAATACAGTCTTTTTAGGATTCAAAGACAGACCAAACCTTCTGCATTTTTCAAACACTTTTCTCAGATGTTCTAGGTGTTCTTCCTCAGTCTTGGAATAGACTGTTATGTCATCCAGATAGATGACAATGAAGTGTCCTATTTCATCTGAGAAATCTATGTCCATTGCTCTTTGGAAGGTTGCACCAGCGTTCATCAGTCCAAAAGGCATCTTTACATACATAAAAGAGCCCCATGGAGTGGTAAAGGCTGTTTTGAGTTGGTCTTGTGGGATTACTAAGACTTGGTTGTAACCTGAAAAACCATCTATCAGGGAGATCCTTTTAGAGCCTACTACCTTCTGAAGAATATGTTCCATTTTAGGCAAACCGTAATTGTCTTTGAGTGAGGCTCTATTAAGATTCCTGAAATCTATGCATAATCTGATATCACCTGTTTTCTTTCTCATAGCCACTAGTTTTGATACCCAATCAGAGAACCTCATAGGCACAATTACACCTGCCTCATACATTTTCTTAATCTCTTATTCAACTGCAGGCAATTGCTTTGGGTTTATCATGCGGATTTTTTGTCTGAAGGGTTTCTGATTCTCTTTCAAAGTTATTTTGTGTTGTATGATGTTCATGTCATAGGCCCTTAAGTCCTCATAACTCCAAGCAAACACATCAATGAATTCCTTGAATAGGTCAATGTATTTATTTTTCATGTTTGTAGGCAGGGACTTAGCCATTTTAATTTTTTTGGGTTGTCTTCAGTGCCTATGTTGCATTCCTCAACATTAGAGTCTGCGTGTTTTATAGTGGGCTTTTTTTCTACATCATCAAAGTCAAAAAGGTCCTCTAAAGGTGCCAAGCCTTGAGGTATGTTCTTATCTTTGGTCTGCAGCACCTCTACTTCTTCACTATATGTGTTTTCACATTTTTCATTTGGATTTCCAATCTGTTCGTTTAAAGTGTTTATTTCTATGTTACAGGGTGGTTCTTCCCCATATGAGGACTCTTCACTTAGGCAGTTACTGTCAGATTTGGAGTCTGAATTAGAAAATTCAAACTCATTTCTGCCTACCAGGAAATCTTCAATCTGTTTATCACCCTTGAAGACCTGCCAATATTTTTCATTTTCCAGCACTGCAGGTCTGAATTTGGTCTGAATGATGATCTGTTGGTCACTGGGAGACTTATGATATGAACTATCCACATAGGCTAATCCATTTTCAATTGCATTTTGACTCCTAGGGACAAACAACAATTCGTATTCTACAAAGGTTTTCAATATGTCCATAGCGTCATTCCTATATTCTCTCAGTCTAGGATGTTTTGCTGTGTATTCACCATTCACCTATTTAATGATCAGCTCAGAGTCCCCACGCATAGTTATCATACAAGCTCCTAATTTTCTCAACAGTTTTAAGCCTAGGATAAGAGCCTCATACTCTGTAATATTGTTTGTACATCTGAAGTGCAGGTTGCAGGAATGGCTCTCTACGTAGTCACTCTCTATGTTATGTATCCACACTCTTGCTCCAGTAGTTCTCTTGGTGCATGACCCATCGAAATTCATTTCCCATAAAGTTTCATTCTCGAGTTTCTCATCGATTTGTTTTTGGTGTGGTGTATGTGTTTGTGAAGGGTGACTAATCAGCTGACTGCATTCTGTTTTTGGTTCTCTTTGAGTTTTTGTTTCAGTGCACTGTTCAAATTTTTCTACATCTTTCTCCTCCGAGTCTAGAGTAGCCATTGTATTAAAGTCCATGGGCTCTGTTTCCTTGTTTGTATCTCTATTTTTGGACTCTGACCCTTCTGAGGATTCATCATTACAAAGGATGAAGGAGTCAAGGTCTGTATGTACAGAGCATAAAGGTGAATTTTCAGGCTTTTCGGGGCTACTGACCAGAAATTTCATTTGTGCCTCTCTGTACAGTCTTCTAAGTTGGCCAAATATTGGGATTGTGGCATAGGCCCCATCCATCTGCATTGTTCCTTGCAGCTTGGCTCCCCATGATCTTTACAATAACATGCCATACTTGGGTGGCAAATCTACCACCACAACATCCATGACCATACATTTTGCTGGAATCTGGGTAAGGCTTACACACAAGTCTTTGATTAGGCCAAGACACTTTACTCTGCTAGAGTCAAATGAATATAGGTCTTTATAGGGACAGGTTATCTCTAGGCCTAATCTTTCCATCACTAATTTAGGCATCAGGTTGTGTGATGCCCAAAAATCATGCATTGCATTGTGGAGAATCTTATCATGGATATTAAGACTGATATAAAAAGGGGGCACTACCTCTTCCTGAAACTTTCCTTATATCTTTGGACCAAACACGAGGGTAGGTTGATCATCACTCAGATTTACAGTTTCATTGTTCTCTCCTAAATTTAATGCTTTCAAAATTTGTCCTTTATATACATCCTGAGTGGCCAGCTCAGAGAGTGGGACAGAGATTTTAATTTTTGCAATCTCACTCTCCAAATTGAAAGTGGACTGACTCTTTGGAATGTTCAACTCTGTTTTGTTAGTCACCACCTTAGTGGCTGAATCAATGTGCTGATTCTCACTATGTACAGTGTTAGAAACTGTTTTATTAGGAGTACTAACTAGAGTGTTAGTACTGCTTGTTGGTTTACCTTGTTTATCAGTGTTTTGGTTGTCTTTTTCTTTGTTCTTTCCAAAACTCTCAGCTGTTGATTTGTTAATTTCAGCAGTTGCTTTAGAATATCTCTCAGGTCTTTTCTTGATGGTAATCTCAGAAGTTTTGGGTTTGGAATTATCTAGGCTTTTCTTGCTCCTAAGTTCATACTGTCTGACCTGCATGATGGCATCTTCAAATCCAAGTCTGTAATCCTCTCATTCTAATCTTTCCTCATCCCAATATGAGGGTGAGGGCTGATCTTCTTCTGTGGAACAATTGTGGATTCAATATTTTGTTTCAAGCATGTTTATGGTGGTCCCCTCAGACTCTTCTACGATCCCCTCATCTTCATCTAAAAAGTTCTCTTGGAATGAGGGAATAACTTGCTGATCTTATTCTCTTTGTCCGTTGGGGGCAGCATTGTTTCTTCTAAATTTTTGGTTCTGGTTGTGGTGTTGATTTCTGTTTAGGTTACTAACTGTGACAACCATTTTTTCCATCATTTGTTTTAGCTTTTCCATGTCTTTTAATACACAGTCATTATTGGGGTCAGATGTGGAAGCTACATTGTCATCTCTATATGTTACCCTTTACTCAGCTCTCAATCTTGCTTTTTTCTCAATCAGATTTGCCTCTACACTCACTGCTCCTTTTTGCATGTCTTCTAATGTGTTGTAATCCCTCTCCCTAAGTTGGTAGGCCATGTCAGCATCTAAGCCTTCAGGTTATTTCACTAGAACCATACCTAAGGGAGGTTTCATGTGTGGTGGAAGGGCATTATAAATTCTGTTAAATCTCGTAGAGTAGGCCTAGACACTCTCTCCTACATTTCTTTTCAGGTTCTTGTATTCTACTAGGATTTGGAGAGGATTTTCCTTAACCTCCCATTTGTTTATGAAGGTCTGATATAAGGTTGGGAGGTCTTGGATACTATTAGGAGGTAGGCCTTTGAACCATTTCTTCACATAACCTCCTAAGCTCTGGGCAAAGACTCTCATTTTGACTGTATCATCATCTATCTCCATGTAGTCAAAAGCATCTTCCATCCCATCTACATGGTGCTGAGCTATGGTGGACTCTTTTGCAGTGAAGTGTGGGATCTTTGATTGATAATCATTGGGTAAGGGTACTAGAGGCTGAGGTAAAACCAGAGGTGCATACCAGGCTACCATGATTATGTTTTGATGAGGTAAAGGGTTAGCTTGAGCAGCTGGTATATGGATGACAGGGATGCTAGGACCAGCAGAAGCTTGTTGGGCAGATTTAGGGTGGCAGAGCCCCAAGTTTTGAATGAAGTGAATATCAGGAGGTGTAGATGGAGGGGTCTGTCTATCCCAAAGGTGTTTACCACTTTGAGGTGGTGAACTAGGGAACTCAAGATCTGGCTGGTCTAGGACACTAAATGACCTAGTTCTTGGTAAACTGTTTTGAGTGCCTAGGTCAAAAAATGGGTCTGATAGAGCTGTAAAGTCTTCTGGTGCATAGTTATCTCTATGGATGTGGCTGGAAATAGTTGGTCTTTTAGGTGCAGGAGATCTCTTGAGGATGCTCTTAGGGTTATCAACTATTTCAGGTGGGTTTGGGTTGGGATAAGCTCTTGTATGAATGGTTCTGAAAGCCAGAATGTTGTTTTCTGATCAAGCAGCTTAACCCTACTTATTATTTTTATTATGGCTAATGTTTTAATGGCTCTGGTCTCCCAGTGGAGTCTAATGTGAACCAAGATAATCAGCAGGCCTACTGATCACTAGTGGAGTCTTTAAATCATTTAGGAATCATGGAGTCGCCAGGTGGAGGGTTTAGGATGCTTCTGGAGGGTACACCGTCCACCACAGTGCTTATGAGATGTCCCCTTTCAGGAATCACCTCAAACATAAAAAACTCTAACCAGATATTGACTGGGAGGGCATTTACCAGATATGTCACCTCTGAAAGAGTGTGAGATCCGGAGGCTACCTGGCCCTGTCCAAACTCTGTCTAAGAGTGTGGGAGAAACAAAACAAATGGTATAGAGGTTAATTTGTGAATAAGAGTGTTTAATTGCCAACCTAACCAGAGATTGTAGGTTTCTGAGGCTCTTATGATGTAGTAAGGTGAGAAATACTCAGAATATCCCCAGTGGAGTCTCCATTATGTTGGGGTTCCCATGTTTTGGCTAGATTGGCAAGACCAAAAGATGAGACAACATCAAACCACTTTTAGACCTTAGTATCTAGCCCTCCTAGGTCCAAAGAGGGATCTCTCTATGATATTTCAAAGATATATGACTTCGAAGCTCAAAGGTTAAGATATTAGGCTAGTTATAGTCACAGGGTTTGTTTGTTTGATTGTTTGTTTGGTTTCTAGTCATTAGGAAATAAGGGTTCAATGTAAGACAAGGATGAGAAAAGAGGATTTAGGCAGAGGTGAAGTATTCTAGGGAGTATTCAAGACCATTGGGAAATGGAGTTAGGAAAGGGTTTACTTGCTATTCAATGTGTAGGATTTCAGTTGGGCTAGTCATCTAAAACATTGGATCTTAAAGATGATAGTGTGGTATGGAATGGTAAGGGAGGAGGAAACAATAAAGATTTAGAAAACAAAGTTAAAGACCTGAGATCAGAGAGAGACTTTTAACTCTCGATTCTTTGGCCTCCAGCTTGAGGGATCTTAAAAAGGTTCAATCAATTGAAAAGGATCCTAGTGAGATAGAAACAGGGTTCTAAACCTCCCAGTGTTCCCAATTCTTTCAATTAAATCCTAACAAGAACATCTAAGAACTGATTCATTTAATTCATACATTAGCTAGCAGGAAATAACATCCACTACACTGGTTAAATCAACTGAAATCAACTCTTAGATAACACATCTAGTAGAAAACATCAAAGGCAAGGAGAGCAGAAACATAAGGTACCTAACAAAGGTAAATCCTATGCCATATTTCTGATGCAAGCCAGTAGAAATGAAATGAAACAGAATGCAAGTTAAACACAAATACAAAGATAGAAAAACATCACCGTTGCTTTAGATCAGGATCCAAAGAAATGTTCTTGTCATATTAAATAGTAACACTAGTCAAGTACAATATTGCCAATAGTTGGATACTCAGTCAGGAAACATCTTCCTCAGCCTATCTTACTACTTTACACAGAGACTATGTCTCAAAAGAAATAGCTTTCAATTCTCTAATAACTGATCAACAACCTTTACAATGAGTTCCTTCATGAATTTATAGCTCAAGTGGAGCAGAGAAAGTAGGTGAAAACTAAATGCAACATTAAAACTCAGGAAAGGAAGAGGGCCGAGACCCATTCTATTTAAATTTTGTGCATTTATCCATGGCACTCTTTGGGTGAAAGAGTGGTCTTCGTTAGACTGCATTTTACTCTAGGTATGCCTCTAGTGTACTTTGGCTACATTACTCTATAGTACTCTGGTGAATAAACAAAAAGGCAGATAAATGACTTTGAGGTCTACCATGCTGCGTAACAAATGCTCTGGTAGCATAGGAATGCTTCGTCAGGGTGGAAATATTTACTTGGACACAATGCAGACTAAAAAAATAATGTGTACCGTGTCCTTTCATGGAGAAAAACATTATGCTGATGTAGAAAACCTGATATACATTAATTTATGCGCTCTGTACCCTATGTGTGATCCATGATGTCTTCAATCTGGTACTTTGCCTCTAAACCGCTGAGTTAAGGCGCAAAGATCTCCATTTTCATGCCTTAAACTCTCTGCTGCTCCATTTATGTCTATGTTGGTGAAATATGCGCTTTTAATGGCTTTGGGGAGGTTTTACAGAGTTAAAACCCTATTCTTTTAATGCAAGTCCTGTCATGGCTCCTTCCCAGGCTTTCTTCATGATTTCTACCTCTGAAAAATGGTCCTTTCTGCATTTTTTGCCGTTGTAATAAATACTGTGAAATCATGGCAGCTTTCACCCTATGATAACCCTGCAAAACATGAAAAACTATTAAGAAAACCATGCATGGAGGTGGTGGATGCAAGGGGGATGACTAGAATGGCCATGCAGACTGGTGATATGGTGGAAAAGTGTAGGATCACGGTGGAAAATGCTGTGGGAGGCTGGCAAGAACAGAAATTTTAATGTAAAACATTAGAATTTGACCTTTGAATGCATATACATACAGGGACATGCGAGAAATACGATGAAACACGTGGAAAGGGTGATGTGGCGGGACCGGTCAATGGCGAGACATGTAATCAAATCTGGACCGTCCAAACTCAGGAGGAGATTGATGGCTGGGGACATGGCGGAGGGTGATTGAATCTGGACAATCCGATCTCAGGAGGAGATCGACGGCTGAAAATGCATCGGAGGGCAACAAATGGTGGGCCAGGGGTATAGTTGCCTTGGGTTAATTTCCGAGCATCTTCGGGGTGTGATGACCTTTGGATGGAGGGCTTCAGATCGGACGGTCGATATGCATATCGCGCCGGGTCAAATGACGAATGTTAACGCGCGATGGGGGGGTGGTTTAGAAACAGTGCCGGTGCCATGCGTCATGCAATGAGTGGAATCGTTGGCCAAATGAAAATTACCGCCCACCCCTCAAAGGCGGTGCGATAGAAACCGATGGACTTTGAACAATGACTGTGGCGTGGGGACCACCGAGGTGGGCAGATTCCGGACCGTCGGATCAACGGGTAAATGAATGGCGGAGATGCGATGAACGAGCAGTGAAAGGTCGAACGATGAACATTGTGGGGATCGCGACAACCATCCAATCTACACAGATCGACGATTCAGAACGCTCCCGATATATAATTGTGGTAAGCGCCTTTCGTTCTGGCGGGTGGTTCTAGTGCCAGGCCACATGGGGGGAAATACAGTTCAGGTGCTGGCCAAAAAGGGTGCTAAACCCATACACATAAATAAAATGGTTATTCGGCCCATTTTAATGCAATTTGAGGGCAGAATTGGGTAACGATAGAGGGAAACAGGGGAAAATAGGCCAAACAAGGGGTGTGTGCAGGATGTAAAGGGGATTTTGGGAGGATTTAGGGGATCAGAGGGGAATTTGACAAGGGGAAAACAAAGGTTAAAATGGGGCATTCTGCAGGGGTACAAGGGGAAAAATTAGGCCTTTTGGAGCACAATTTTTTTGCAATCAGTGAGACCTTATAATGGGAGTCAACAGAGGGAATTTATCAAAGGGAAGGCCACATGAGACTTCAAGGATGCTCTGTTTTTAGAGGAAATGAATTCCTTGAAGGCTCAGAAAAATTTTAGCCCCCGGTTTGCTTGTCAAAAATTTATAGGGGGGCTAACACTACCATTCATCAAATAGCTTTACCCTTTGTTTTCAACCGTAGATCTTCAACTCCTCGATCTTACACCATCGATCTTAATACCCATCAATCTATGTCTATCGCACTTCACAACCGATCTATGCGTTCATCCAACGGATATCGTATTCCAAGATGCATGACATTTAACGTACCTTTTTCACTGTTGGGTCCACACCTTTCGTTAACCTCTGCATAACTTCTGATGTGAATGTCGTCGAATCTCCGATGTCTATGATCGAACGGCTATCACATTCAATTTACTTCATCACTATATAGCTCCAAAGCAATGCGAAATTGGTGGTTTTATAACGCTACGCGTTACTCATTAGGGTGTATCGCGTAAATTTCTTCAATACCATTTACCAATTTATATTCACGTGAAAACCATTTGTGGTTTTGTAAAACCATTCACCATTTCATTTCACCTTCTCTTTGACTTTGAAGTTCCACAATGCATAGTTCCACAATGCATCATTTTGGAATCAAGAAACCACTCAGGTCAAGAAGGAAATCAACACCTTTTCAACTTCAATAGGGTTTATTATAGATTTTTCAACACAGTCCCTCAGCATTTTGAAAAGGAGTCTATCGAAATCCTTGTGAGTTCGATTCCTATCAATGATTCTCACCTGCATGTTTATGTATGAAATTTCCCTAATACATATGCCCATTTATAAATTTCATTTCTCACCGTATACACATATGATGTATATGATTCCAAATCCGATTGTTGATTCTAACACGATATACTCAAGGTATTGATTTGAGAGATCTTTTCCTCTTTCGTCTCATCGATCCATTCTGTGATTGATACGCACAATTTCACCATCACAATTCAGTATTAAACACACAAACTCATATAATCAAAAATCTTGTAACCCAATTTCATTTGCAAACTATATAACCTAGAAATTAAATACAAACTCAGAAAATTGAGTTCTTTGTATTAACACACAATAATTACATAGGAAATTCTTACTCTGGCCCGATATTCTATATCAGTGGCCTTTTCCTTATTCTACCCGTAGGCTCACAATTCAAACTCTACCTCTCTGTCTCTGTTCTACCTTGAATCTATCCTCTTTATACCTTTTAGGCTTACAATTTATACAAAAGGTTCTAAAACTATTTTTGGTTTCAGATCCTTCATCCTCTCAACAAAACCCTGAATATCCTCTAACTCCTCATTTGCCTCAACTAACTCCTAAGGATCCTCTTTCATCACAAAATTATGAAACCAATTCTAATTTAGGATTTACCATTAATTCCTAAATATCTCAATCCCTATGCACTCTCAACTAGCCTAATTCTCTCATGTTCTCCAACATTCGAGAAAATTTACAAAATTCCTCACAATATTTAATTAATTCTCATTAAAATCACTCAAAACATCACATAAGAAACCAACTCCCTTGAAAACACAAAACCCCTAAGTCTAGTAAAATACAAGGAATTTTCTTGAGCCTAATTCTCCTGCATCAGAATCCCAAAGTAGAAATTTATCGTGATCTCCTGATCATGTGCTTCCAATATTTTGCCTCCTGGATCCCATACTTTGTTTTGCTGTTGTCCATAAGCTATATCATTCTTCTATTGTACTTCTCCAGGTTTCCATATTTTATTCTACATCTTCCCACTAGTTATGCTTTCACAGTCTGTTCTTTGCTTTTCTTTGTTGTTGTTACTTAGCTTTATTGTTGTTGTATTTTTCTGAGACACCTTCATCATTAACCTTCTTATTCTTTCAATTTCTATGTCCAGGTTATCTTTTTTCTGGAAATTACTCTGCCTTTTTTTGCTACTTCCAATTTCAATTGCTGCCTCCCAAACTTCATGAATATATTTGAAGATATTTCCCTCTGCAACATTCCTCTTCTGTTCACTACCTGCAAATTCACTTTTAAAAAATAAATTATCATTTGATTCTTTAACTGTAGTAACATACTCATTCAATCTTCTTTGTATACTAGTAAGCATAATCAAATTTGGAAAACTAGTATATGCTCCTGCTTCTTTCACAACTTCAGACATTTTCACTTTAGTGTCTACAATTCCTTTCTCTTGTTCAAATGTTTCCAGCAAAAAATTTAGCCATTCCCTTTGTACTTGTTTTATCTCAACCACATCATCAATATGTTGCAATTTAGTTTCAACATATCCTTCTTCTTCTTCTTCCTTGAAAATCTTTAGTAATTTTCCATCAACTCCTTGATTGATTTTGGAAATCAATTCAAATTCCTCAAACACTGTATCTTCATCCTTTATCAGAATAGAATTCTGATTCTTCACCATTGTGGCAGTTCTAAAAGTCTATCCTACAGTATTTTCTTGGCCAATCAGACAAGCCAACTCCTCCTTGTCATCAATAATAACAAGTTCCTTTATATGATACATGACTATCTCACCTTCCTTGGAATTTATGAATTCCTTCTTCTGCAACAGTTCATCTTTATTCAAGACAATTCCAAGAGATGGATTGTCTTCTGTAACACTTGTAAACACAGTCAAATTGTCAATTTCAAAATTACAAGACCCAATGGTCTCATTTGATGATCCAGTCACCAAATCTTATTTTTGGAGTCCTAAGTCTCTTTCAGGACTCAGAAAATCTCCACTGTCTTTCTTCCCAGCTTCCAAGGTTATCTCCATTGTTCCAATCACCATGATAGAATGATGATCTTTTACTATGTTTTCAACTAACATAGTTTCTTTTCCATTATATTCTCTAACATTTTCCATTTGTTGTCCTTATTTGCCTGCATAATTAACACATGAATTATCAATATTAAAAATACAAGGTCACAATACCTCTTCCTCCTCTGGCAACATTTTAGTATGCTGCTTTAAATCTTCCATGAGACTGTCAGCTAGTCTCTCCTTCACATCTGTTTCAAGGATGTCTCCTTGCTCTGGTTCACAATAATGAACTCCTTCAATTTGATGGACTCTGTTAGCCACCCATATTTTTCAATTATAGCAGTTGGTGGCTAAATGTTCTTTGCAGCCTTCAAGAAACAAGTTTGAATCCGAAAAATTGTTGGTACTTGAAGTCTGTTGACAAGAGTCCAAATTACTGTTGGTTCTACATACTCTCTCTCTGCTCGATATACTGAAATCTCAATCAAAGTGTTGTCGCATCCGCATCCTTTCTCCCCTTTCCTTTTCCTTCTCATTTCCTCAAACCCCCGCTTTTCTCCCCCATAAAGAACCTTATCTAACCTATTTATATACCATATTCCTCTATTAATCCCATTCCCCAAGGTCAAAACACTTTTTCACCATTCGAGACCTTTCTGCAAATCTCTATTCAAAACCATAGAAACATGCGTTTATATGTTAGTTTAAGCCCCTGTGCTAGTTCCTTATTTCTGCTTCTCCCTCCATATATCCCCACGCCGGAACCGCGTGCTAAACCCGCCAGGCGCTTAAACCTCGGAAATAATTCATTACCCAAAAAACATTGACAACCTTTGTAAAATGCGAAAACGGGTTTGTTTTATTTTTCCAACGAAGAAAATATTATTAAAACTCCGCCGTTGATCTGTCCCACAGATCAACGGCGCGGAGTCAATCTTCCCCTGGTGGACCCCCCCCGGTCCCCGACGCCTGTTTCCAAAAACCCGTGGTTTTGTGCCCGCACCGCTTTCCGCGTTAAAACGGTTTCCCCCCGTCACAACATTCCACCCGCTCGTCGACACGGGTGTCTTCCACTTTCACCCAAAACCGCCGTGTCGTTTTTCCCGCTGAGTTTTTGTCCCGTGGCCCCGTTACCGGATTCATCCCCGGCCGTCGGACGAGACCTCCTTATCCGACTTCCGTCCCTATTTTGCCTTTTCCTGCCACTCCAACAAACTCAACATAATTTTTTCCTCACGCTGTCGGAGTGAAGTCGATCCCCACCTGGCCGATTCTCCAGATCGACTCGCCTCTTATTCTCTCCCGATTCCATTAAAAAGTCCACCTTGTCCCATCGACTGTTCAATTGAAAGCCAGACCAGCTGACGCGATACGATCAACGGCTCCATTTGCTCCATCCACCTTCGCACGCCCTCCGATGCAGTTTGCCCATATAACGCAGGATTTCCTCATTTTTCTTGTTTTTTGCAGGTTTTCAAAGGGTTTTTCTTCGTATTTTACGAAATCTGAAGGATGAGAGTGACGACTCCAATCCTCCCAGTTTGTCCATGGGATTGATCATGCGGAGAAGAACAGAGATATTTACAAAGTTTCATGAGCTTTGGTTGCTACACGTCCCTGCAAAGCTTTAAGAAGGCCGCCAATATCAGAGCAGAGAAAGAGTATCGGGATAAAGATAAAATGAACCAGATCAGTGGTTTTGTGAGAAGATTGGCAGGGATTACGGCTAAGACAGTTATCGAAAGCCTAATCCTCGGCTCAGAACATGGATTAAAGCAAAACCTAAAAGTGTTCGGCATACAGACCGCCTCTACCGCCATACTTCGAGGCGAATTGATTCCTCAACCACCACAGTGCCACCTATTGCCTCAGAAAGCTCAAAAAGAAGATGAATTTATTGAATAGGATCAGATATTATGCCTCGAGCAACCAAAGAAGTTATTACTGCACCGGATTTCAACGACAGAATGTTTGCAGGGTAACCCTAACAGTACGCAGAGCCTCAAAGGTCAATATAAGCTCTCTTCGAGCTTACTTTTTAGTAGAAACACATTAATGCAATATAACACCTGTAGAATTTCTTCATCGAACTTCTCAGGGTCAGGAATACATTAATTCTGCATTGATTGTGTTTGAGATCTTTTAATTAGATCTCACCTCCTCATTCTTCTATAAATACCTCAGTAGAAGATGAGTGAGGCGTTGGATTAGTTGGTTGTTAATGTAATTGCTGAAGCGTTGTAGCTATATCTGAGTCGGAGACTCTTGACTGTAAATAGTGGTTTCATGGGCTCTTGGAGCTCTGCTGGTGACCAATAGGTTATGGTTGTGAAGAAGAGATGTATTAAAACACTGGATGTGAAGATTGTAACCGGTTTGAAGAAATCAATACAAGTTGATTTATGGGATCCTGGTCTATGCTGATGGTGATGTTATTCTCACTGTAACTTGTTATTTTATTTTTGTTTTCAATTTGTTTCATTTTCTACTATAAAGAACAGTTTAAACATTTTTAGAGTTTGCTGTACACCAGTGACCTTCTCTGGCTGAAAAGTCTTTATCCCAATGTTTTCTTCTTATTGTGTTATTTAGAAATGATTTAATTCAGTCTAAGCACAGAGATGCTGGCGTTCCCTCATCTTTTCGTCACTGCTGAATGTTGTTTTTAAATGTTACTTTCATATATGTTGTGTAAGGAATGAATTGAGGAAATCAAAGGTTAGCCCCGAGTCCCTTTCTTGTTTGCTCAACTATTTGTCTGTTTCCCTTAGAATGTGTCAAAAGCTGACTAGTTTCGAAGTACTTATCAGATCTTGGGCCATTCTGTGTTATCTTGGTGATTGTCTTGGAAGTAACCGAGTAAAGGAGAACTAAGATGAGGAGAAAGGTGAGCCCTGCCCGCTAGTCTTTGTTCCAAAGGTTGCCTTCAAGTTTCCCTTTGTTTTTAATTTGTGTTCTATTAGAAGTGTATCAAAGGCTGGCTAGTTTCAAAGTACTTACCAGATCCTAGTTTGCTTCTATGTTTTTCTTAAGTGCCTGGTCAAAGGCTGGCTAGTTTCAAAGTACTTACCAGATCCTGGGCTGCTCTTCGTTCTGCATCTGTGGATTCCCTTTCTTATTGTATCACCCCATTCCATAAATCAAACTTCAAAGAGATCCTTAGGCCTAGATGACTTGCCCCATAGATTAATATTGAACCTGTTTGTTTCAATTAAATTCCCTCACGACTCCATAGCCCAATGAACTGAAATTTGCCATCATCTTTCTTTAGAATCAAAACTTACCTTGTTACTTGCAACTTCTCACCTTTGAACCTATTTTCATATATATCTTTCCGTCTCAGACAGCAACTATGCTCAACCATCTAAGAAAACCAAACAAAACCCTTGGCCTTCATAACTAGCCTAATATCATCACCCCAAACTTCAAAGACAATATCCATCTTTGTACGTATTGAGAGATCCCTCTCCGGATTCAGGAGGGCTAGATCCTAGAATCCCAAAGTTGGTTGAAATGATGTTAACTCTGTGATCGGACTTTGCCAATCTTGCTTGTTACAGAGACCTAACATTTCTGGCGACTCCACTGGGGAACTCTTACCTCAGGATCCTCATATAAGCATTTTGAGAGTAAAAAGCAGCCTTTCCAAGCACCACCAAAGAATGGTAATCATGATAAAACTTGTGTGAATCAGTGACAAACTAGGTCAACCCTAGGGTTCGTTTAAGTCTTTATCTAACCTTGGAAAATCGGCTAGCTGAGCCACAAGGATAGACTGTCTTTGTTTCTTAGCCGTAGCTAAAGTTTGAGGCAAAGTTAGGACATTCTTTAGAAACCACAAATATAAACAATTCAGAAAATACCAAAAACATTTCAGATTGGTAGTAAAACACTAGTTTTGATCCTTGTATACGTCTTTGATGTGTTTTACCCTATACTCTTAGACAGAGTCTGGAAAGGGCCAGGCAGCCTCTGGATCTCATCCTCTTTTAAGGGGTGACACATCTAGTGAATGCCCTCCCAGTCAATCTCTGGTTAGAGTTTGTTGTGTTTTGAGATATCCTTGAAGAAGAATGATTCACAAACACTGTGGTGGACAGTGCATTCCTTTGAAAACACTCTGAACCTTCCACCTGGCGACTCCACCATCCTGAACAGACCTTAAGACTCCACTGAAAAGAACCCTTGTCATTATAAAATCATTCAAACTCAGTTAAAGGACTGTAGGATTCGAATTGAGAAAACAGATTAGTTAACCGTCTAAAGATTGTCATATCTGGTTGAACTTTTGTTATTTAGATTGGGTCTAACCCCATAAACATTGTGGCTCCTAAAAGGATTCATACTAGAGCCCATCCTGACCCAGATCCTCCTGAAATAGTTGACAACCCAGAAAGAATTCTTAGGAGGCCTCCTAAGATACAAGCCTCAGCTATCTTCAGACCACCCCTAAGAGCCAATTCAGTCCCTGAAAACCTTTCAGCTCTTCACGAATCACAAATTGACTTATTAAACCCATTTAGAACTAGGTCATTTGGTGATTTAGATCAGTTAGATTCTGAGCCTACCCTTTCATCTCCCGAAACCAGTGGGACTCTTGGGAATAGAGAATCAACACCTCCTGATTTGCATTTTCTACATAATTTAGGTGTCTCCCACCCAAGATCAGCTCAGAGATCTACTGCTGTTCCATCCACTTCTGTTCATCCTTCATCCACTGCTCAAACCACTCCACTTCAACCCACACCTCCACTTGTAAACCCACCCCCACCACATATCATGGCAGCGTGGTATGCTTCCTAGTCCTTTCCTGCACTATTAGTCAATCTTCCACTGACTATCACCAAAATCACATGATGCAGTTAATAATACTATTAACAAAGATTCAACATGTGGACAAGATGAATGATCATTTCTACATAAATGAAATGATAATGAATTGTCAAAAATAGATTGTTTGATCAAAGTTTGGGGATATAAATATTAAAAGGGATTAACCCCCCATAGTATAAATGATCTCCAAGCTTTCCATCAGAATTTTTTAAACAAATGGGAGGTGAAGAAGAATCCTCTCCAAATCCTCTCTGATTACAAAAGCCTCCATAGAAACACTGGGGAAAGTGTGCAAGCTTATTGTACTAGATTTAATAGTGTGTATAATGCACTTTCCCCTGAACTGAAGCCTCCTCAGGGATCAGCCTTAAACAAATTTCCTGAAGGGTTTGATTCAGACATGACATATTCACTCAGAGAAAGAGTCTTTGCAACCCTTGAAGATATGCAAAGAGGTGCCCTTTCTGTAGAGGTGAACCTTATGGAGAAAAGAGCAAGAATGAAAGCTGAAAAGAAAGTGTCTTTTAGAGAGGAATCCACCCCTTCCACTTCAAGCTCAAAGATGGAAAGAATGATGGAAGAGATGATGAAGAAAATGAGCATTCTAGAGAGGGCGCAAGCGAGTATAAATCAAAATGCTCCTCAAAATAGAAATCAAAACCAGAATCAGAGTTTTAGACGAAATCAGCCTCCTAACAGACCCAGGGAAGATGATCAGCAGATCATCCCTCCCTTCCATCAGAACTTTTTAAGTGAGGTTGAGGAAACAAATGAAATAACAGAGGAAGATGATATAAACTTATTTGGGATAGGTGATGCTGACTTTGAGGTTCATTATGATAATAAACAAGGTCTTTATACACCTTATGATGACAGAAGAGATGATGCTGAAAACAACTACCAAAACATGGAGAACGCTGTCATAGAACCTTTAAGGGAATATGAACTCAGAAGTAGGTCTAATCAACAAACACCCAACAATAAAACCTCTGACAAACCTTCTCAAAACAGCGCTACACCCAAGGCTAAGACAATCAAACAAAAGGACAAACCGGTGGCTGTTGATTCTGGTAAAGATAAAGAGAAAGACACTCAAAACATCGAAAAACAGAGTGCAAACATTAGTAGTACTAGCACCTCAGTTAGTGCTCCTGCGAAAATAACTGCTTCAATTGTAGATAAACCAAATCAGCAAGATGTTATTGCTGATAAAGGGGCAGTAAACAAGACTGAAGTTAATGCTCTGAAGAATCTAAACCTTTTCAGCCTGGAACAGGAAATCTCAAAGATCAAAATCTCTGTCCCTTTAACTGAGTTGTCTGCCCAGCCTGTATATAGGTCCAAAATTTTGAAGGCTTTGAACTTAGAAAATAATGAAGACACCTTCAACCTTAATGATGACCAACCAGAGCTTATTTTTGGTCCCGAGATCGAAGGAAAGTTCCAGGAGGGTCCTATCCCTCCCTTTTATGTAAGCTTAAACATCCATGACAAAATTCTGCACAATGCTATGCATGACTCAGGCGCTTCCCATAATTTAATGCCAAAAGCTGTAATGGAAAGCCTGGGTCTTGAAATTACCAGACCTTATACAGATTTATATTCTTTTGACTCCAGCAGAGTTAAATGTCTAGGTTTGATAAAGGATCTCTGTGTTAACTTAGCCCAGATCCCAGCCAAGTGTTTAGTCATGGATGTTGTTGTGGCTGATGTCCCCCCAAAGTATGGAATGATTTTATCAAGATCTTGGGGTGCTAAACTGCAGGGAACCATGCAGATGGATATGACTTATGCAACTATCCCTGTTTTTAATCAGACTAGGAGACTTTACAGGGAATCACACAAGCAGTACACAGTGACAAGTCAGGATCGGCCTCAAAACTCCCCACTCTATGCTATAAACACGAGCCTTGATTCTTTTATCATGTTCAATAATGAAACGCTCACTGAACAAATTATTCCGGAAGAGTCCATGGCTGGGGTTAAAAAGGAGGAAAATGATGCTGAATTTCCAGAACAATATACTGTGTCTGAAAGTCCTAGCAAATTTAACACAGATCTGGAAATCCTAGTTATCAATCCTGTGAGCTCAAAACTTGACAGTCAGAATGACAGTCCTCAACCTGATGAAAAATTTGGGGAATCAAACAATACAAAGCCCATTCCTCAAACTGAAAATCTGCCTCTCTGGACTATGTATTTTGATGGGTCGTGCACCAAAACAAATGCAGGTGCAGGTGTCTGGATCACTAACTCTGAAAACGATCATACAGAATGCATTTCATGCAAACTAAACTTTCAGTTTTCCAATAACATAGCAGAATATGAATCCCTCCTCTTGGGCTTGCATCTTTTAAAAAAACTAGGTGCCAGGAGAATCGATGTATATGGGGATTCTGAATTAATCATTAGGCAAGTCAATGGGGAGTATAATGCAAATCACCCCAGACTTAGGGCCTACAGGAATGATGTCATTGATATTTTGAAAACTTTTGAGGAGTACACCTTATCTTTCGTCCCAAGGAAGAAAAACATTACAGCCCACAATTTAGCCTTTGCTGCTAGAACCTGCCCAATGCTGTGTGATGACACCTCTCAGATAAAATTCAGACCAGCTATCCCAGATAACAAGAAGTATTGGCAGGTATTTGATGGAGATAAACAAATAGAAGACTTCATGCAATTCAGAAATGAGTTTGAACCCTATAGTTCAGATTCAGATTATGATTCAGACTGCAGTGAAGAAAATTTTCTTGGTGAAGAAGAACCATCTCCACAACTGGTAGATATAAACCTTCAGACTATCATGCCCACGCACCAAACAGAATCAAGTCCAAAACCTGAAACAGAAGAAATGGAAACTCTGCATTCTAGTACTGATAGTCTGCCCAAGGGTTTGGCCCCCCTAGAAGAACTGTTTGATTTTGATGATGTGGCCAACAAACCAAAACTGGAACCTGTGGAAACTGAAGTGGAAGAATGTAATATAGGCAATGAGGAGAAACCGAGATTGATTAAACTGTCTAGAACTTTACCGGCTCACATTAAACTTGGATATTTGGAGCTGTTTAAAGAATTTTCTGATGTTTTTGCATGGAGTTACGAAGATCTCAAGTCCTATGACACTGAAATAATACAACACAAAATCCCTCTTAAAGAAAACCAAAAACCATTCAAACAAAAACTGCGCAGAATAAACCCTGTCCAGTTGCCATTGGTTAAGAAGGAAATTATGAAAATGCATGATGCTGGTATTATTGTCCCTATTAGATATTCTGAGTGGGTATCTAATCTGGTGTCAGTTAGGAAAAAGACTGGAGAAATCAAGCTTTGTATAGACTTCAAAAACTTAAACAAAGCTTCATTAAAGGATAACTACCCTTTACCCAAGATGGATCATATTTTACAAAGGGTGGTAGGGTCTAAAAGAATTTCTTTGCTAGATGGCTATTCAGGGTATAACCAAATCCTAGTTCACCCTGATGATCAATTAAAGACAACCTTCACTACGCCGTGGGGCACTTTCATGTATGTGAAAATGCCTTTTGGTTTAATGAATGCGGGAGCAACCTTTCAAAGAGACATGGACATAGCATTCTCGGAGGAATTAGGCTTCTTCATCATTATATATCTTGATGATGTAACTGTGTTTTCAAAAATAGATGAAGAACATTTAGAACACTTGAGGAAAGTTTTCGAGAAGTGCAGAAAGTTTGGGATATCTTTGAACCCCAAGAAAACCTTATTCGGACTCCAAGAAGGTAAGCTTCTTGGACATATCATTTCAGAGCAGGGTATAAAGATAGATCCCATGAGGATTGAAGCCATATTGCAAATCTCTCATCCTCGAAATATCAAAGAGTTTCAGTCTTTCATAGGAAAGATTAACTTTTTAAGAAGGTTCATCCCAAACTTGGCTGAGCTCCTTAGGAATATCACAAACATGTTGAAAAGGGAGCAAGGGGTGAAATGGACCGCAGAAGCAAAGACATCCTTTGAACTGGTTAAACAAGCATTAACCAAAGCACCAGTTCTCATAAGTCCAGATTTCTCGAAAGACTTTTATATCTTCTCATTTGCATCAGAACATACTATAGCTGCTGTCCTTTTACAGAAAAACCCACAAGGACAAGAGCAGCCCATTGCGTTCTTCAGCAAGGCATTGAGGGATGCCCCTTTGAAGTATAATATTATGGAAAAACAGGCTTTTGCCCTGGTGAAAGCTTTGAAATACTTCAGGGTATACATCCTTCACTCACATATCATTGCCTTTGTCCCAAATTCAGTGGTAAAAGACATTTTAACCCAGGATCCAGATGGTAAGAGAGGTAAGTGGATTGCTGTTATTCTCGAATATGATTTAGAGATTAAACCCACAAAGCTTATCAAAGGTCAGGGTCTAGCCAGGCTAATGGCTGAATCAAATTGTGAAGTTCTTGATATTAATATGATAACTACTTTGGATGACCAGGAAGAATTCTCAACTCCTATTGTTGAAGATTATTTTGCGAATTCTCCTTGGTATACTGATATTGTTTATGTTTTGCTTAATTTAAACACACCTCGTGGTTTATCTAAAACAAAGGCAAGATTCCTAAAGTTAAAAGCTGTAAACTATTGCATTATTGATAAATGTCTTTATTGGAAGAATGCTAGTGGTATATTGCTTAAATGTTTGCCTAAGTTTGATGCAGAAAAAATTAAGCAGGAATTCCATGAAGGAGAGTGTGGAGGCCATTTATACTGGAAGTCAACAGCCAACAAAATTTTGAGGGCTGGTTTCTATTGGCCCACTCTTTTTCCTGATGTGCACAAACTGACAACTACTTGCCATAAATGCCAATTGTTTGAAGGCAAGAGAAAATTGCTACCCCTTCCTCTGCATCCAATTACCGTTGAAGCCCCTTTTCAACAGTGGGGACTCGACTTCATAGGAGAAATCCACCCATCATCTTCTCCTCAGCACCGATGGATCCTTACTGCCACAGACTATTTCACTAAGTGGATAGAAGCCATTCCTTGTAGACAGGCCAATGATTCAGTCATCATTAAATTCATAGAAACCAACATCCTATCCAGATTTGGCTGTCCTACCAAGATCATCACATATAACGCAGCAGCATTTGGGTCAAAGAAAATGGTTGAATTTTGTCATAAGTATCAAATAACATTGGGGCACTCCACAGCTTATTACCCTCAAGGTAATGGTCTTGCAGAGTCTTCCAACAAAAGCTTAGTGAACATAATAAAGAAACTGTTGGAAGACAATAAGAAGTCTTGGCACACCAAGCTGGTCCATGCACTGTGAGCTGACAAACTGACTCTGAAGAGATCCATTGGTATGTCACCCTTCCAGCTTGTGTATGGTACAGAGGCAATTTTTCCTAGCAGTCTTGGTGTACCAGTTATGAAAATAATTCAAGAGCTCCAGACTGAAGAAAATGACATAATCAGAAGAATAAATCAGACCATTCATCTTCAGCAGACCAGAGAGGAAGTGTACAACAAAGCATTACAAAAGCAAGACAATATTAAGAAGATATTTGACAGAAGAACAAAGGCCAGTAATTTCAAAGTTGGGGACAAAGTTTTAAGGTGGGATTCCAAAAGAGAAGACAAGGGAAAGCATGGTAAATTTGACAATCTATGGCTTGGCCCTTACTCCATTCATTCAGTTGCTGGGAACAATGCATTTTTCTTACAAGAATTGAGTGGAGCAGAATTGTTTGGGGGTCCTGTCAATGGCAGGATGCTCAAGCATTATCTTTCTTAAAAATTATTTCATGTTCTGAAGCCTTTTCACCTTTTTTTCATTGTAAATACTTCATCCATCTTTGCATTTAAAGCTATGAAAAATAAAAAAATACAAAAAACAAAGAAAGAAAGAAAAGAGGGCAGAAATGAAAAACAAGAAAGGCAAGGCCCCATGCCAAAAAGAGAAATGAATCTGAAAGTGTGCAAGCCTAAATGCCACTCCTTGAAACACACTTCTAATCGGTCAAACTGTTTAATCTTGACTGATTAGCTTTCAATTTTCTGCTGATAGGGTAGCAAATTTGATTTGCCAAACTGTTTAATCTTGGCTTATCAGGAGATAGGGTAGGGTAGAAATTAAAGTTCAAACAAACTCAAAATCTGAACCAAAGTTTCCAAAGCAAAGACTCAAAGCTGTTTTAAATTCTGAGTCAAAGAATGTGAAGACCTGGTTCTAATCAGCTTAAAACTTGAACCAGAAGGAAAGGAAGACACAGCTCAACGAAAAAGCAAAAACAGAGCTGAAAGGAAAAAAGAAGGCCATAATAAGAAACTTTCAGATCTTAAGCCTTCGGTTTTGATTTTAAATTTTCTGCAAATAATGATCTATGTGCAGCTTGTCTTTATGCCATAGATCATAGCAAGTCAAACAGTTCAATCTTGGCTTAGCTATTTTTAAATTTTTGTTGTAGAATTTAGAGAATGAAAGTTTGTTGGACTGTTTAATCCCAACAAACAGTAGAGTAGGTAGAGAAATATCTGAACTCAACTGTTCAATCCGAGTTCGGGGAGAAATAAGGAGTAGAAGTAGATTAGATTTACTGCTGTCAAAAGAATAAAATGTTTGTTAAGATTTTGCCAATCCAAATGCACTCTGATGAAGAAAAAATGCTAGATCAGTAGGATTGGGGTAGGTAGAAGTTGTATTGATGTAATTCAGTTTTCTTTCATAACTGACCTTGCTTGGTCCAGAAGAAAAACAAGAACAAATGATCAGACATCAGACACCAGTCAGCATCCCAGAGAAATCAAGTCTGAATTCTTGACATCTTCAAGAAGACGCCATCCCCAAGTGGAGCCACTGTTAGCCACCCATATTTTTCAATTATAGCAGTTGGTGGCTAAATGTTCTTTACAGCCTTCAAGAAACAACTTTGAATCCGAAAAATTGTTGGTACTTGAAGTCTGTTGACAAGAGTCCAAATTACTGTTGGTTCTACATACTCTCTCTCTCTTCTGGCTCTGATATACCATGAAAATCCTAATCAAAGTGTTGCTGCATCCTCCTCCTTTTCTTCTCCCCTTCCTCCTTTTTCCTCATTTCCTCAAACTCCCCCTTTTCCCCCATAAAGAACCTTATCTAACCCATTTATATACCATATTCCTCCATTAATCCCATTCCCCAAGGTCGAAAACCCACTTTTTCACCTATCGAGACCTTTCTTCTTTTGCAAATTTATTCAAAAAACCATAGAAACATGCATTTCTATGCGTTAGGCTTTAACCCCTCAGGCTAAGCCCCTTTCCGTTTCTCCCTCCATATATCCCCACGCCGGAACCGCGTGCTAAACCCGCTAGGCGCTTAAACCTCGGAAATAATTCATTACCCAAAAAACATTGAAAACCTTCGTAAAATGCGAAAACGGGTTTGTTTTATTTTTCCAACGAAGAAAATATTATTAAAACTCCGCCGTTGATCTGTCCCACAGATCAACGGCGCGGAGTCAATCGTCCCCTGGTGGACCCCCCCCGGTCCCCGACGCCTGTTTCCAAAAACCCGTGGTTTTGTGCCCGCACCGCTTTCCGCGTTAAAACGGTTTCCCCCCGTCGGCCAGCGATTCCACCCGCTGGCCGACACGTGTCTTCCACCTCACTCCAAAACCGCCGTGTCAAGTTTTTTCCCCGCGCGTTAAGCTTTGTCCCGTGGCCCCGCAGCGGGATTCATCCCTGCCGTCGGATCTAGATCCTCCTATCCGACGGTCCCTATTTGCCTTTCCCGCTCACCTGTTAACAAACTCGCTCGCCCGATAATTCTTTTCTTGCGCATTCGATAGCCGATCCCCACCGTCGATCTCCGTAGATCGACGGCTCTCCTTTATTCTCCTGATTCCATTAAAAAGTCCACCTTTGTCCCATTGACTCTTCAAATTTGCTCCCGACCGTTGATCGCGATACGATCAACGGTTCCGATTTCTCCATCCACCCGCACGCCCTCCGATGCAGTTTGCCCATATAACGCAGGATTTCCTCATGTTTCTTGTTTTTTGCAGGTTTTCAAAGGGTTTTTCTTCGTATTCTACGAAATCTGAAGGATGAGAGTGACGACTCCAATCCTCCCGGTTTGTCCATGGAATTGATCATACGGAGAAGAACAGAGATATTTACAAAGTTTCATGAGCTTTGGTTGCCGCACGTCCCTGCAAAGCTTGAAGAAGGCCGCCAATATCAGAGCAGAGAAAGAGTATCAGATTAAAGATAAAATGAACCAGAGCAGTGGTTTTGTGAGAAGATTGGCGGGGATTATGGCTAAGACGGTTATCAAAAGCCTAATCCCCGGCTCAGAACACGGATTAAAGCAAAACCTAAAAGTGTTCGGCAGACAGATCGCCTCCACCGCCATACTTTGAGGCGAATTGATTCCTCAACCACCACAGTGCCACCTATTGCCTCAGAACGCTCAATCAGAGGATGAATTTATTGAACAGGATCAGATATTATGCCTCGAACAACCAAAGAATTTATTACTGCACCGGATTTCAACGACAGAATGTTTGCAGAGTAACCCTAATAGTACGCAGAGCCCCAAAGGTCAATATAATCTCTCTTCGAGCTTACTTCTTAAGTATAAACACATTAATGCAATGTAACACCTGTAGAATTTCTTCATCGAGCCTCACGGGGTCAGGAAGACATTAATTCTGCATTGATTGTATTTGAGATCTTTTCATCAGATCTCACCTCCTCATCCTTCTATAAATACTTCAATAGAAGATGAGTGAGGGGTTGGATTAGTTGGTTGTTAATGTAATTGCTGAAGCGCTGTAGCTATTTCTGAGTGGGAAACTCTTGACTGTAAATAGTGGTTTCATGGGCTCTTGGAGCTCTGCTGGTGACCAATAGGTTAGGTTGTGAAGAAGATATGTATTAAAACACTGGATTTGAAGATTGTAACCGGTTTGAAGCAATCAATACAAGTTGATTTATGGGATCCTGGTCTATGCTGATGGTGATGTTATTCTCACTGTAACTTGTTATTTTATTTTTGTTTTCAATTTGTTTCATTTTATACTATAAAGAACAGTTTAAACATTGTTAGAGTTTGCTGTACACCAGTGACCTTCTCTGGCTGAAAAATCTTTATCCCAATGTTTTCTTCTTATTGTGTTATTTAGAAATGATTTAATTCAGTCTAAGCACAGAGATGCTGGCATTCCCTCATCTTTTCGTCACTGCTGAATGTTGTTTTTAAATGTTACTTTCATATATGTTGTGTAAGGAATGAATTGAGGAAATCAAAGGTTAGCCCTGAGTCCCTTTCTTGTTTGCTCAACTATTTGTCTGTTTCTCTTAGGATGTGTCAAAAGTTGACTAGTTTCAAAGCACTTATCAGATCTTGGGCCATTCTGTGTGATCTTGGTGATTGTCTTGGAAAGTAACTAAGTAAAGGAGAACTAAGATGAGGAGAAAGGTGAGCCCTGCCCGCTAGTCTCTGCTCCAAAGGTTGCCTTCAAGTTTCCCTTTGTTTTTAATCTGTGTTCTATTAGAAGTGTATCAAAGGCTGGATAGTTTCAAAGTACTTACCAGATCCTAGTTTGCTTCTATGTTTTTCTTAAGTGCCTCGTCAAAGGCTGGCTAGTTTCAAAGTACTTACCAGATCCTGGGCTGCTCTTCGTTCTGCATCTGTTGATTCCCTTTCTTGTTGTATCACCCCATTCCATAAATCAAACTTCAAAGAGATCCTTAGGCCTAGATGACTTGCCCCATAGATTAATCTTGAACCTGTTTGTTTCAATTAAATTCCCTTATGACTCCATAGCCCAATGGACTGAAATTTGCCATCATCTTTCTTTAGAATCAAAACTTACCTTGTTACTTGCAACTTCTCACCTTTGAACCTATTTGCATATATATCTTTCCGTCTCAGACAACAACTATGCTCAACCATCTAAGAAAACCAAACAAAACCCCTGGCCTTCATAACTAGCCTAATATCATCACCCCAAACTTCAAAGACAATATCCATCTTTGTACATATTGGAGAGATCCCTCTCCGGATTCAGGAGGGCTAGATCCTAGAATCCCAAAGTTGGTTGAAATGATGTTAACTCTGTGATCGGACTTTGCCAATCTTGCTTGTTACAGAGACCTAACAGACTCTTGTTATCATTATTACATTCTTAGTCTTTGTTTCCTGACTGTCATTCATGACAATTTCTTTGTCTTTCACATTCAGCAATTTATCCTGAGTATAGATCCTCTGTTTTTCCAATTCTCTTCTTTGAAGATATAACTTTCTATATAAATCAAAAATTTCAAATGGGGTAGAATTTGGAAACTTTACACAGTTTTCACACCTTCACTTGTTGTTGACCAATCATCAGATGGTCCTTCTTCCTCTGTTTCAATATTTTGCTGAATATTTCTATTAGACCCCTCTGTCTTCATTTCTTTCTGAGATTTTTCTATCTCAGCATCATTCTGAACATAATTGAGATTCAAATTCTTGTCCTTAACAAACTCTAAAGATTTTTCATCATCTTGTGATGTACCTGCAATCATACACAATTCATTATTTTTAAAAACACAATACCTTTCAGTCTCGTTTGCTTCTTCAAGCATTTCTCCTTGAACAGATTTGCATGAGGAATCCTCAAATTCTATCCTTGAATCAAAGAATCTGAGTTCTTCCCTCCATAAGGCAATCTCCTTCTGCCTCCACTTCATTTGTAATGGGTGCCAAATTACCTTCTTTCCCTTCAGTGGAAATATCCATCCTCCTCTCTGGTTTTCCTCTTCTTGTAGCCATTCCTGTAGTATCTCCAATTGTACTTTCATCACTGTAATATCTCTTTCTCTATCCTCATCACTCATCTTATCTCTGTGGCATTCTTTAGAACCTCTTCTTTGATCCTCCATGATCATCTTCTTCATCTCTATGAACTCCTTACTCACTATGAGTTGCACTAAGCCTTTGCAACATCAAGTCCTCCCTGCTGCCACTTACCTCACCAATCCCCTCTCTAGACTTGGTCTTTTGGCAAGCACTAGTTCTCTCTCTCTAGAACCTCTTCAGCACTCTCTTCTGCTCTTTCTGGGATTATATCCTCAACTCACCTTCTCTTGATAACACTTCAGTTGTTCTCCCTATCCAACCTTTAGCTGGAATATTAGGTTCACTACCATCATCATCAAAATATTTGTCTTCATCTTGTCTGCAACCATGATTCTGCAATCACAATTTTTTAAACCAGATTAAAATTATCTCACCTTCAAGATCTTTGCACGACCTTGTTCTCTTCATTGATAGTACTTTGAATGGACTGTCTTCATTTATTTATGCAAATGCCTGTTCACTTCAATTTTTTGTATCTACTGCTTATCAGATTTAGAATCTGATCTCCTTTTATTTTTCCCATGACACATGCATTTTAAAGATAATCTTTAATTTTCAAAAGAGCTTCTCCAGCTGTGATACCAAAATGATGCAGACAAAACTACATTTACCCACATCTACACATATAAAATTTAAAAATGCATACCCACATGCATATAGTCCAATACTCTGGCACAGAAGCTTGTTATTTAATCTTCAAATAAGATTTCTTCACTTTTAAACCATGGTTATAGAACCCAACAATACAAACTTCATATGTGGAAGTTGTTTCCTTTTTTATACCCTATGGTTATAAAACGTATATCAAAACCCATTTCATGAAATTTGAATCAATATATTTTCCTTTGGTTAAATAACCATTTTTCAACCATCATATATGGTGACCTTTCACTTAACATTTCATTTCATACAAAAGTTCGACTTTGGTTAAAAACCCCAAAACATCAACATCATTAATGTTCAGCCCAACACTTTACCAATCCACTTACTTCGACAATCATATTATATAATCTCCACTTAAATAAATTCTTACCTTGGTTATAATATCAAATGTCGACATAATATTATATCCAGCCCCACAACTTACCAACTCACCTTTCCACCATTCATCAAATAGATTTACCCTTTTTTTTAACCGTAGATCTTCAACTCCTCGATCTTACACCATCAATCTTAATACCCATCAATCTATGGCTATCGCACTTCACAAGCGATCTATGCGTTCATCCAACGGATATCGCATTCCAAGATGCATGACATTTAACGTACCCTTTTCACTGTCGAGTCCACACGTTTCGTTAACCTTTGCACAACTTCTGATGCGAACGCCATCGAATCTCTGATGTCTATGATCGAACGGCTATCACGTTCAATTTACTCCAACACTTTGTAGCTCCAAAGCAATGCAAAATCAGTGGTTTTATGACACCACACGTCACTCACTAGGGTGTATCGCGTAAATTTCTTTAATACCATTTACCAGTTTATATTCACGTGAAAACCATTTGTGGTTTTCTGAAACCATCCACCATTTCACTTCGCCTTCTCTTTGACTTTTAAGTTCCACAACGCATCATTCCGGAATCACAAAATCACTCAGGTCACAAAGGAAATCGACACCTTTTCAATTTCAACAGGGTTTATTATAGATTTTTCAACATAATCGCTCAGCATTCTGAAAAGGAGTCTATCGAAATCCTTGTGAGTTCGATTCCTATCTCTGATTCTCAGTTGTACGCTTATGTATGAAATTTCCCTAATACATATGCCCATTTATAAATTTCATTTCTCACCGTATACACATCTGATGAATATGATTCCAAATCTGATTGTTGATTCTAACACGATATACTCAAGGTATTGATTTGAGAGATCTTTTCCTCTTCCATCTCATCGATCCATTCTGTGGTCGATACACACAATTTCACCATCAAAATTCAGTATTAAACACACAAAATCATACAATCAAAAATCCTGTAACCCAATTTCATTTGCAAACTATATAACTCAAAAATGAAATATGAACTCAGAAATGAAATACGAAAATAGGAAATTCTTACTTTGGCCTGATCTTCTGTATTAGTGGCCTTTTCCTTATTCTACTCGTAGGCTTACAATTTAAAATCTACCTCTATATCTCTGTTCTACCTTGAATCTATCCTCTTTATGCCTTTTAGGCTTACAATTTATACAAAAGGTTCTGAAACTATTTTTGGTTTCAAATCCTTCATCCTTCAACAAAACCCTAAATATCCTCTAATTCCTCATTTGCCTCAACTAACTCCTAAGGATCCTCTTTCATCACAAAATGATGAAACCAATTCTAATTTAGGATTTACCATTAAGTCCTAAATCTCTCAATCCCTATGCACTCTAAACTAGCCTATTTCTCTCTTGTTCTCCAACATTCGAGAACATATACAAAATTCCTCACAATATTTAATTAATTCTCATTAAAATCACTTAAAACATCAAATAAGAAACCAATTCCCTTTAAAACACAAAACCCCTAATTCTAGTAAAATACAAGGAATTTTATTGAGCCTAATGCTCCTGCATCATCAAAACATTCATTCATCTTGTCAACATGTTGTTAGGTAGTTTCAAGACCAGTTCCATCATATAATGTAATTTTAGACTGATAATCTTGTGGCATAGCTAGCAATGGTGTTGGCAGCACCAATGGGCATATCTTGTTGCCATGATTGGTGGAGGTGGTGGAGGAAGGTGGGAAGTGGATTAAGTCAAATGGATAGTGGGAGAGATTTTTGTGTAAAGGTTAGAGTATGGGGATGAATAAAAGAAAAAGTAGGGATTGTGGAAGTAGTAGTACTAGCTGAATTAAGATGGGAAGTTTGAGAGGTAATAGAAGAAGTTGATATTTTCAATGCAGTTAATTTTACAGAGTTTTGGAGGTCAAAATCATCAACAGTTGAAGTGAATTCTATTACCAGATCTTGGAGAGTGTCAAAATACCAGAGAAGATGAATATGAGACTGAATTTATGAGTAATGTTCTCTCACTAGACTTTGTTGTAAGATAGATGAATCAAATAATATCTCGTCAATCCAATTCTTAGATTTGGTCCTCAATAAGCCTTGTTCAAATGTAAATCAAATTGAATGTCTTGTAGAGTGACAAAGCTTTCAGGGAGGGAATTTGATCTGTGGATAAAGTTGCTACTAGTTGGACTTTCAATTCTGGGAGCTTTCATTAAAAAATTTCTCAGGATTATCCACTATAGTAAGAGGATTTGCATCGGGATGAGACCTAGTAGATATTCTTTTAGGAGCTAGAATTCAGATTAGAAGCAAAGACAAACTAATTATTTTCAAAAACTGAATGAAACCAATCTTAAAAAAAATACACTTCTATCATACAATGTTTTTAACTGGGGTTTTTGAATTCGAAAGAAAAGACAAATTTTTCAGTTTATATTCCCCAATATGGTTGCCACTGTGTTATCACTCTATAATTTTAATAATGGTAAGAACAATCATAAAATGACAACATCAAAACCACTTTGGAGTCTAGGATCTAGCCCTCCTAGACTCACTTTAATATTTAGCTTTGTTTTTAATTATTTTTTATATTAGGCTAGTTAAACTGATTGTGAAGATTGTTTTTGATTGATAGTTTTGGTTGGATTAAGGGATCTGTTTAAATTTTTTCCATTGGGCTATGGAGTCACAATAGGTTGGGTTGTTGCATCAATTTTTCTAGAGAAATTGCAAGGAAAGCTAAATATAATTACTGGATCTTAAAAACATAGTGAATTATGGAATGAAAGAAGAATTATTTTTAGTAATGGTTAAAAAGAAATCAAGAATTCTTTAACCAGACTTCAGAGGAAAAACATTTATATTGTAAATACAGCCAGAATTAAGGTGCTCTGTGCTGCAAATCTTAATCTTCATATTTATTTTTAACAATTAGAAAATGATAAATTGGAATATATAACATTGAAAAACATTTAAACACAGAAAGAAAATACATCACCAGGTAAATACAGCTCAAGGATCTTGCAAAATGGTCTTTTATCATTGATGCCCCAGCTCCAAAATTACAATGCTCCAATAGAAAATCTTACTATCTAGGGTCCAACCCCTGATACTGCATAGAAATGCAATATTTAACTAATTCCTAGTGATTTCCATATCTACATGGGAAATATGCTATTTATTATAATAATAAATGAAAATTGACAAATGTGACCACAGAGTGGACATGTTAGATTATTTGTGACATGTGGTTGTAATCTCCATATGGTTGTTACTGTGCGCTTTAACTTGTTGCTGTGTTGGTAGATTATAGTGATCTGGGGAAGATTTTTTGAACTGATACAATGGTCTGCGGAATCATTTGCTGAGCTGAGTTGGTTGTTCCGCTGATCTGCTGAGTTGTCACCCTTTTTGGTAATCACACAACTTCTCCCATTGTTGTGCATTTGGAATCTTGATTCTGATTAATTTTTTGTAAATTTCATTTGTATCTGTGTACTTCATGAATGTTGGCCTTAACTGGAAAATATGCTTGATCTCATGCTAAATATATAAATCATTGTCCATAGCCTCTAAGAAGGCTCTTCCAATCATTGAACCTTTAATTCCTGCAAATTTTGTTGTATCTTTGGAAATCTCCTTTATCTTCTTGACATAATCTGGCTTGTGCACGAGCTTATCATTGATCACAAAAAGAGAATACATTCCTCTTTTGATTAGTGGTTCGATTCTATTAAAGAATCTGTTGACACCTATTTGTACTTGATGGCACTTTTCTTCTACCTATGTGACTAAACTCTTTTTGTTGACTACCTTTTTGACTTCTAGGATGGTTGTTGTTCTTTCCTCCACTCCTAGTGCTTCCAATTCAAAACTGCTCTTAGAATTCAAGAACTTGATGATATTGTTTGTTGTTTCAGGCATCCCTGTCAGTTCTTTGTTTTCTTTGTCTATGGCAGCACTCACTAATCCAATTATATCTCTCTGTTAAAAAATTATTTGGATAGAAGGCCATATCTAATTCATGGACTCAATAATACTAGTCCAAATAATTTATTTTTCTTATCAAATGGTCTGTCCAATAGAAGCTTCACTTTCTACCTTGATTAATTTCTCAATCTGCTTTGAGCTCTCTATATCTCAATTTCATGGGTATTGTATGACTTTTTATTCAAATCTTTGAGGGTGTTGATTTATTATTCAAGATTTTTGATCTCTGCTATTTGTAGGGTCAAGTTTTCTATGGCCTTGGCTAGCTTCTCTGAACCACCTAATGAGATTGTGGTTGTTGGTGTTGTTGTAGGGATGGATGCAATTGGGATAACCTCCAATGGAACAATATCCATTTCTGTTGCTTTCTTCTTCTCTTTGACCATTTTTTCCATCTCTATTTCCATTTGCTTCAGTTGTGCAGACTGCTCCATGATTAACTTCATCATATCAGCCTTTTGTGCTTCATTTTCTTGAATGTATTTTTTCAATGGATCTTCAGTTGCTGAAATTTTGAGTTGTTTCTTGAGGGCTACTATATCAATATTCTTTTTCTTCAATATATCTTCCACAACTTCTACATTGGTTGGGTCATACCCAATATTTATCACTAAGTCCTCTAGAGATTTTGTTCTAGTATCTTTGGCTACCGAAGAGATCTTCTCCATTTTTAGCTGAGATTGAAATTTTCCCTAAGAAACCTGTAGTTTAGAAAAACCCATGGCGGTGTTGGTTTGTGTGGAGGAAATCATTTCTCCAATTTTCTTATGCATCTCCATTTGTTCTATTGGATGAATATATTTCACATCAAATTCAAAGGTTGTGTGCTTGAATTCTTCAGGTGTTTTAGGCTAAGATATATGTGCTTATAGGAAAGCTATTCTCATTTTTCCTTTCTCCGAATCAAAGGTTGATAAAAGCCTGCTCTATGAACTACTTGTCTTCTTCTAGAACTGGTTGTAGGTGCTAGTTTTGAGAATTTCATTCTTCCTCTTGATCTCCCTGAATGTATCAAAAATTTCCTCTTTATTTCCCCCTGTAGTAGCAGCAGATGTGGAAGTTTGTAAGTTTTGATGTTGGAATGGAATGGTGGTTGAGAATGTTAATAATATGGTCTGGCCACCTGTTGGAGATGAACTTGGGGTATTCCTAATTGTGATGCCTGTCGTTATTTTTCATTGCTCTGGTCAATGTCCATGTGGACTCTGGCTCTCTTTCTATACTTAATTTTAAATTCTATGTTATATGTATCAGTCTACATATCAGACTGATCATCTCTTGGTCTCTTCCCTGTTGTCTCATTCTCTGGTTATTTTCCCTTATCTTCTTTGCCTTCTGTATTATTCTTTTCCTGTGGAGTAGGTTTTTGAATGCTTGAAGTGGATATCACATGTTCTTCAGCTTCTTCCAGTGTATTTGTTGCCCACTCTGCTTGATTCCTATATTGGTCTATCTCAGGCCTGTGTGTATGGATGTATGGTGTTGATTTGTTCTCCACCCTTTTATTGGATATGATCCCCAATGGGTCATATGAACAAGTAAATCTGTGACTGAATTTCATGTCCCTCAACATCTTATCAACCTCTTCTCATCTTTCTCTACTATTACAAATAAAACGACCAATTTGGGACTTGATCCTAAATTGAGACTTTTTCTTTGTAGATACAAGGTTCACCTCATCTGCGTTGATCATCTGCCTTATGTATCCCAGGGAAAATATTCTCATGGAGAGGAACTATTATAGTTTGTAGGGGGCCAATTCACATCCATAAACTCGAATCTCAGTATAGTTTTGGTACAAGTACCAATCTCCAATTCTCATTGATATGATAACTACATAATTTTTTTAATTTCTTCATTAACCCTTGGCTCTATTGTAATTCTGAGTATATTCATTGTTGGATGTACAAGTGAATCAACAAAACTCGTGTATGTATAATTCTTCTACTCCTTCATTAGCATAGTTGTCTAAAAGATGACTGATTGAGGCTGAGAGTCATCATTCACCTATATCATTTTAAATTTGAATCTGCTAGCCTGAAAATAAAAAAACATATAGACAAGTGTGAAAATTTAGGAATTGATCATGGATGGCATCACCTAAGAACTGGCCAAAGTTGAACATGATTGAAGGCAAACATTCTGAGGAAAGAATAGACAGGTAAAAAATTATGGCCTCTTTTGTCCACTCGTATGTATGATACCCTACTAAATATGAAAAGACAGTAATAATATGTTGGGTTCTATCAGGAAAGTTGAAGAGGGGTATGGAGGATTCTTTTTAGGCATTGGGGCATCATTGGCCATGAAAATTTCTAATGTTTTAGCTCGCTATAAAAGTCCAACTTTTGATACAATTATATAAGAACCTCATAGGAAAAATGGATGGTTTCTTCAGCAATGGGAGTGTTATAGGTCAATTTGGGCTTCATTCCCAATGACCTAGTCAAACTGGACATCATCCCCAGGACCAATGAAATAGGTTCTGTCATCCCCTATCATTCAAGTTGTTACATGCCCTAAGACAAGAACAAAGACAAATCGTCCATGACTTCCATTATGAGGTTTCCAAGATTTGAATTACATGTTATATAAAATATAAGCTCACCAACGCAGTATCTCAAGGGAATAAATGCTTTTCATATGTAGTTACCTTCATTCAAGGGTTCTATGCAAATCACTTCCGCATATTCAAGAGTGCGTTGGTCAAATGGGAGCAAAATTCTCATTGTTCTGGAATCTCCACATGGCCAGTGCCTTCTAAAAGAGTCCATATATGTCAAACTTAGAATCCATGTGTCAATATAACACCTAGGAGCTTGGAAACATGTTTTTCCTATTATTATAAAATCATTTATTGAGAAACTACCTTTAGTCGCCCTATAAATTGAGCACAGATCCTAGTGCTAAAGAAGGAAGAAATTTGGTAAAGAAATGTTGTTGGATTCTCAATTGAGTGTGATAAGAGTGACCTGCTACTGGTGAGATGTTTATTGTGATGAGGCTGGGATGAATGTTGGAGATGGTGACATCAAATCAATCGTTGGTTGTAACCTCCCCCTTCTATCCATTAATAAAGATTGATGTTCATTTTCTCATATATGTATATGTTTATGTTTCTATTTTCCATATCATGGATTCTTAATTGATATATATGTTTCATGTCTTATTGATTTAACTGATTAAGATAAATAGCCATATGTATATTGCAATCTCTTTGTTTTTCAGTGTTTATACTTGCAAGAACTAGTCTCGCTATCAAAGTTGGATTGGAAGCTACAACAAGAGCGACAAAAGGAGAATAGGAAGTGCTTCGATCACAAGTAAGTTCCTCCATCTTTTTATGTGTCTATTTACTCTTAGAGAAAGTGTCTGCAAAGTCTTTGATTTGTTGTTCTAAATGCATAACACAACATTTAGGGAATTGTATTTATCCGTAATTCATAATTCCACATAAAAAATTGGTGAATCTGCTGGGGATTTTCCCTTCATCCTTGGTTATTTTGCCTCTAATTATCCACCCAGTAGCATTTACCTTCAATTATTAGACTTTTGAATAAAAAAATTGCATTAGAAGTGTGTTATTAGCTTGAATTTTTGAATCTCTGTTGCGCCCAATGCATTGTTGGTCAAGACACAGTGCTTTGCATAACACTGTCTCCCACTCAAGGGTGCTTTGCAATGCACTATCTCCATTTAGAGACTGCATTTCCCCCTAAGCCAACCAAATTCCCTTTGAATTTTTCATTTCCATCATACTTAGCCTTTTGTTTTTTGTGTTTTTAATTGGCTGATACCTCATAGAGACCAGTGAATTTACCTGATTCTTCCTCCTTTGAAAAGTAAGTTTTTTCAATGTCTCTTTGAGTTTTTTTATTTATCATTGAAAAATAAAATTAAAAGTATTTTATTTATGCATTAGATCCATTTTTTTTTGTAAAGGAAATTGTCGTTAAATTCTATGTTTCTTGTAGGAAAAATTGTAGTTCTATTCTTCATTTTTCCTAAAAGAGAAATTGTTGTTAAATTCATCATTTCTCAAAGAAGAAAGAATTCGTTTTTGTTGATTTGATGCATATAGTTTCCTTTTTGCATTCACATTAAGGGGATTGAAAAGAAAAACATGCATTTGCATATAGTGAGTTGTGTGTTTTTCATAGAAACAAGTTAGGAAAGTTGCATATTAGTTTGTGCTCTTTGTTGTTTGCTCTCAAAATTGATTTCTCTTTCCCTTAATAGCTAAGATTTTCATTCAAAAGCTAAAATTGAAAAGTTTGCTTATCATTTTAGTTTTCATTTTAGGAATTTATATCACATCATCGTGGTGAACCTTGAAAGGAAAATTGATAAACAAGATCAACATAAAATTTACATCAATTTACCTAAAAAGACATTAGAACCATAACGATAACATCTAGAAGGTCTAAGCTAGAGACGTGTTTCGACGTCGTTAAACATAGTAGTTATCGTTAATTTTCTGCGATAAATTTTGAGTGTGATACCTCACTCCACGTACGTATGTATATCGTAGCTCGTCCACGTACCTTCGGGTATATTGGGCGATGTTATAGTAAAAAAAGTATAAAGGGGTGCTCTCACTGTGCGGTTTTGCATTAGACAATGCTAATATGGACTTGGGCCTCCATTTACCTTCGGGTATATTTTGGAGGACAACTTTAGGTTTCTATCCATCCATAGTGAACCAATTCGGGTGCCTTGTAAATTTTGATACACCTAACACAGCATTCGGGGAGATTGTGTGCTCGTACTTCTTAGTTCGCCAGAAGGTATTCTGCAGTTCACAGTTTCTTGGTAATCCTTTTTCCTAGTATTACCCTTCTTTTTTTTTTGTCATAAAATAAATCAGTCATCATGGAAGAAAAAAATCCCTTTCCCCGTCGTTCGCATAGACTTGCATTGAAACCACCATTACCACCGGAAGTCACTTCGGGTTGGCGAAGGCGACATTGCTCTACCTAACCCAGTACCATCAGTACCTCTAGTGAAGCATCATATTCACATATACCAAAGTTGGCACAATTTGTTTCTAAAAATCCTGGTTCTTCTACTGTTGTCGAGATGGAGTCCTCACAACTACTCATGGTCATGATCCATCCAATCTGTGAGACCATACCTCCCAAACTTGACGTTGTTCAATTGGAAGTTGATCCAGATCCTGTCTCTTCTTTTCCAGAACATCTGCATCCCGAAGTCAAAAGACCGAAATTTGTTCATGTATTGGTCACCCCACAATCTATTGTACCCATTGAGTCTCCCATATCACGCAGTCAACCTCCTAAAATATACTTTGGGCCTAACAGTGAAATCCTTGCACCTAGTTTAATTTTGATTGAAGAAATCCCACAAGACGAAACACCTTTAATTCCAACTCATTTTGGGGAGGATATTTACCTGTACGAGTCTTTTCCTCAATCACCTGCCTCTGATTTTATTGATCCTGTTCCTATTCAAATTCTTGTCGATTCAAAAGGGCATACATTTGGTCAAGTAACCATGTTTTAGGTCCCTATATTACTAGTAGAGTCCCTTATTGTTGTTACTGTAACCCCCTTATTGTTATTATTTTACCCCTGTAACCCCCATATTGTCATTATTGTGCCCTTAAATTATTATTGTTAGGTCGGCTAGGATTACATTGTGGCCCCACTAGGATTACATTGTGGCCCCATGGACTCCTATATATAGAAAGGAGGTTTTGTAATTTGTATCATCCAAGAACTGTTCATTCATGTAATGTATTGGAGGTTTCCCCTTCGAAGTGGCTTATTTCTAAGGCATTGATATCTCTTTTCTTCTATTTTTGGAGTTGGTTTCTCAACATTTCGTATAAGAGCTTTGGATTCTAGGGTTTCACTGCTCCAAACAGCTCATCGTGGAATTTTCTCTATAATTTTTTTTCTACGAAGGTTCAAAAGATGAAAATTTTAAAATAGGAAGATGAAATCCTGAGGAACATCGTCAAAAATTTTGAGAGCCAGGTTCGCAAAATTTTTGGAGATAGGATCTGTGGAAGTTAGGGCTTTTTGCAGGCTCCTGAATTTCACTTAAAAAGGTCATCCTGGAATGTTCGCTATAAAAATTTTTATACGAAGGTTCAGAATCTGAAATTTTTAGAGTGCGAAGCCAAAATCATGAGGAATATTTTCGAAATATTTCAGAGCTTGGTTTGCAATATTTTCAGAGATATGATCTGTGTAATTTAGGTCTTTTTCAAGTTCCCGAATTTCATCTCAAAGGGGTTATTGTGGGAAAATATTCATAATTCTCTCCATGAGCATTGGATTGGAATTCTGTAAAAAGTGACTAGAAATACACAGACTGTAGTTTCCTGTCTATAAATTTTAGAGCCAAAGGAGAAAACAGTGACATGCAGCAAGTCGTACAAGTTCGCTCTACTAAACCAATCCATAATTAGGTCATTGTGGGAGACTGGATATAACTTTTTCTTGAAGAATCAAAATCAAATCAGACCCATGGAATTAGAAAGAAGCTCCAGAGGACTACAACAAGGCCAAATTTCAGATATTTAGGATCTTCAAGTATAGAGATAAGTCAATTTCAATATCTAGCTCCTCAAAAGCAAGTAAAAGTTGTGTATGTTTTTCCAAATTGCATAATTCTTGTTTGAAGAATCAATTTGAATTGATTCCAAGGGCATGTTGTAGAATATATATCAGTATCGGATTCTAAAATGGCCCCTAAAAATAGTTCAACACCCATTAAGCCTTTAGAAGGCTCTACTATGACTCATGAAGAATGGAAACATGACATATCAAAATTACAAGAGTAAGTGCAACAAATTTCGCTCTCACAAAGAGCAACAAAAAATAACATGGAAGTTTTGAAGAAAGGCATGGAATCTAATATGGATGGTTTGAAGAATGACATGGAAGCTAATATGGATGGCATGGAAGCTAGCATGGAATCTAAGATGAATGACATGGAAGCTAAGATGGAAAACATGAAGAATGATCTAAAAGCAGACATGGAAGGTTCGACAAAGTTGATACAAGAAATTTTTCCTAATGGTGAAAAGATAATATAGGAAACTCATGATGAGAAAAAAATAAATGTTAATCGTGATTTCATAAAATCTAATGTTGAAGGGAAGAACCACCATATTCCAAAAATGGATATGAGGAAGTTTGATGGAAAGGATCTCGTAACATGGATACTACAGATGGAACAATATTTTGATCTCAATAATGTGAAAAACACACAAAAGGTACGCATTGCAATTTTAAATTTAGAACAAAATACATTTGTATGGCATCGATGGCTTTGCTCCCATAAAAAAATGTCACTTGTTCAATGAAGGAAATGATAACACATTATGAGGATACAAAGAGAAACATTTTCTTTAGCCAATTGATCAATCTAAAACAAAAGTGTTCAGTAGGGGATCACATTAAGGACTTCCAAAAATTGAATATAAGGGTAACTGATATTCCAGAGGAACACAGGATTGATCCCTTCATAGGTACTTTAAAGGATAACATCCAACATGAAGTTCATGTTTTGGAACCTAATTCATTGGAGAAGGCATTCAGATTGGCAAGAAAAATTGAATGTAAAATTATGGCGACAAGGAAGCCTACCACTCACTTCTATAAAGATGGAAGTGTTGCTACTCATAGATTTCCACAACCTACAAGATTGAAACCACAACAATTGGAAGAAAAAAGAGCAAAAGGGCTTTGCTACAGTTGTGATAGAAAATACACTAAAGGTCATAAGTGTGCTGAGAATAAATTATTTTACATAGATTGTGAAGAGGAAGAAGAAAATGAACAAGGATCTTCAAAAGAAAAGGATATACACCAGGAACCAGCCCTAGAAGAGGAAGACATGAGTCTGACCATATCGTGTAATGCATTGGCAGGAATTACCACTCCTCAAACTCTCAATATAGGACATATCAAGAAGAAAAAGGTAATAGTGTTAATTGATTCAGGTAGTACCCATAATTTTATTCATTGTAAGGTAGCCAAGGAATTGAATTGTTTCCTATACCAAACACCAGAATGTCAAGTGATGGTTGCAAATGGAGGAACTATAAATTTCTCTAGAAAATGCCATAATATCAAGCTAACCATGGGGGAATATATATTGAATATTCCAATGCTCTCCATTCCTATGGGAGGTGCTGATGTTTTACTAGGAGTACAATGGTTACAATCTTTGGGGATGGTAACTTTTAATTTTCAAGAACTTTTCTTGAAAAAAATTTCAGAAGGAAAGGAAGTCAAATTACGGGGTATTGTAGGGAAGTTGGGAAAGATAATAAGCTCTAATGTCACGAAAAATCTTCTAAATAAATAAAAACGAGGCGTAAATGCACAATTATGCTCACTAGAAGTTCCAACATCAAAATTATCTATTTCTGTAGATCTCCAAAAAGTCTTGGACATTCATTCCAAGGTGTTTGAAACACCCAAAGGAATCCCACCTATTCGTGATCATGATCATTCTATTCATTTGATTCCAGGAAGTGTTCCTCCAAACATCAGGCCTTATAGATATCCTTATGTTGAAAAGAGCGAAATTGAACCAATGGTTGCAGAAATGTTAGAGGTGGGTATAATTCAACCTAGTCAAATTTATTTCTCTACTCCTGTAGTATTAGTACACAAGAAGGATGGATCATGGTGCATGTGTCCGGATTTTAGGGAGCTCAATAAGATCACCATTAAAGATAAATTTCCCATTCCTGTGATTGATGAATTACATGGAGAAATCTATTTTACCAAGTTGGATCTTCGTTCAGGATATCATCAAATTAGAATGAAGACTGAAGATATTCCGAAAACATCATTTCAAACTCATGAGGGTCATTATAAATTTTTGGTCATGCCTTTTGGCCTTAACAATGCACCTTCTACATTTCAAGGGTTGATGAATTCCATTTTCAAACCCTTAGAAAATTTGTGCTAGTATTTTTTGATGATATACTAATCTACAGTAGGTCTTGGAAGGATCATGTTCAACATGTTGACATGGTGCTCAAAATATTGAAGGAGAAACAATTATATGCAAAAACATCCCAATATTTCTTTGGAGTACAAGAGGTGGAATATTTGGGTCATATTGTATCTCACGAAGGTGTTAAGGTAGACCCTAACAAAATTAAAGCCATTAAGGAATGGAAAGTCCCCACAACCATAAAGAAATTGCAAGGATTTCTCAGGTTAAAAGGGTATTATTGCAAGTTTGTTAAGAATTATGGGAGAATAGCTGCACCTCTAACAACATTATTGAAGAAAGATGCATTTTCATGGACTCCTGAAGAAACTAAGGCCTTTGAACATCTTAAAGAGGCAATGTGCCTAGCACCGATCTTAGCTACGCCAGACTTCACAAAAACCTTTATTGTGGAATGTGATGCCTCAGGAAATGGAATTGGTGCGGTTTTAATGCAGGAAGGAAGACCCATTGCTTTTGAAAGTCGTCCAATCAAAGGAAAGTATTTACAGAAACCTATTTATGAGAAATAAATGTTAGCAATACTGCATGCACTAAAGAAATGGCGAACTTACCTAATGGGAAGACACTTCAAGGTAAAAACTGATCATGATAGTCTTAAACACTTTTTGGAACAAAGACTATCTTCAGAAGAGCAGAAAAAATGGGTCACGAAGATGTTGGGTTATGACTTTGAAATAATCTACAAAAATGGAAAGCTTAATGTTGTTGCAGATGCACTCTCAAGAAAGAATGAAGAGGTGGAAGCATTGCTTTGTGCCATTTCTATTATCCAACCAGATTGGATAACCAAAGCAAGAGATGAATGGAAGAAGGACAAAGATGTATGGACACTCATTCAAAAGTTGCAGTAAGATCCTAGTACATCTGATACATTTAGTTGGAAAAATGATTCCTTATGGTACAAAGATCGCTTATATCTTTGTGAGAATTCCCAACTAAAACAAAAGATTCTTCTGGAATTGCACACTTCTCCTTTAGGAGGACACTCAGGATTTTTAAAAACTTACCACGGGGTGAAGAAAGAATTTTTTTGGGATGGCCTTAAATCTGATATTCGAAAGTTTGTGGCGGAATGTTTGGTTTGCCAACAGAATAAAGTGGAAACAATTAAGACCCCAGGACTTCTACAACCTTTATCCATTCCAGGTCAACGTTGGGAGGAGATTTCAATGGATTTTATCACGGGTTTACCTAAGTCCGAAGGAAAGAGTGTCATCATGGTGGTAGTTGATAGACTTACCAAGTATTCACACTTTTGTGCATTATCTCATCCATTTAAAGCAAGTACAGTTGCTACTACATTTATGGACACAATTCAAAAGCTACATGGAAACCCAAGGGTTATTGTGAGTGACAAAGATCCCATTTTTACTGGAAATTTTTGGATAGAGTTATTTTCTTGTTTGGGTACTCAATTAGCTCATAGCTCATCTTATCATCCTCAATCCGATGGTTAAACTGAGATAGTAAATAAATTTTTGGAAGGATACCTTCTTTTTTTTGTATATAATAAACAAACACAATGGGTCAAGTGGTTACCTCTCGCTAAATGGTGGTATAACACTTCCTTCCATACTGTAGCAAAAATGACCCCATTTATGGCACTTTATGGATATCATTCACCATCCATCACATCATCTTTAAGAGAAAATTCTAAGGTTTAAGTAGTGGAAGATCACATCGAGCATCAACAAAAATTTCTCAAACTCTTAAAGGATAACCTGAATTTGGCACAAAATCGAGTGAAACAACACGCAGATCAACATCGCAGAGAGAGAAGTTTTGATGTAGGAGACTAGGTATTTTTACGGCTAAAACCATACAAACAAATGTCCCTCAAGCAAGCTAAGAAGGATAATATATTATTGCCAAAGTACTATGGTCCTTACAAGGTGTTGCAAAATATTGGTACTATGGCATTCAAATTGGAGCTTCCTACTTCTTCATGAGTGCATCCAGTTTTCCATGGTTCATGCTTAAAAAAGGTTATAGGTGAAAATCTTCTAGTTCAAACAATATTGCCAGAACTTGATGAGGAAGGAAAAATCATATTGGAACCTGAAGTGGTCATGGAAATAAGAACTCGACAACTATGAAATCGATCAATTTCATAGTATCTCATCAAGTGGAAGAACTTACCCAATGAAGATTTTACATGGGAAGATTAGAATTTTATATAGAAGCACCCAAAGCTACTTAAGCATTGAGGACAACACTTTTTTTGAAGAAGAGGGGCATATTAGGTCCCTATATTACTAGTATATTCCCTTATTGTTGTTAGTGTAACCCCCTTATTGTTATTATTGTACCCCTGTAACCCCCATATTTTATTATTATGACCTTAAATTATTATTGTTAGGTCGGCTAGGATTACATTGTGGCCCCATGAACTCTTATATATGGAAAGGAGATTTTGTAATTTGTATCATCTAAGAATTGTTAATTCATGTAATGTATTGGAGGTTGCCCCCTCGAAATGGCTTATTTATAAAGCGTTGATATCTATTTTATTCTATTTTTGGAGCTAGTTTCCCAACATCTTTGGTTGGACCATCTGTTCCAATTGCGACAACACCTTCTCTCGCTATCCCGTCGATGTTCACAACTTCACCAAAGTCATATTTACATGGCAGCCCTCTGGTCCCATCAGGTTACAAATCTTTATCTGGAATTTTCTCTGGTGCATCTTCAAACCCATGGACTTCACCAATTTCATCGTCTGGTATTATAACTGGTAAACCTATAGTGAGTACTGAATGGCTTGATCCTTTATATCCATCATCAGGGCAATATATAGTTGGTCCATCTGTGTCTATTCCATCCAGTTCAATCTCAAATGGACTCCCTACATTTTGAGAAAAATATTTTCTTTCTTATTACACTTCTCATGTTAGGGGAAACCTATGGTCTCCCACTTTGACAGTAATCCATCGTTTTTTGTTCAACCTAATGTTGAAATGAATGTTTTTCAATGGAAGTCCACTCTGCCTATCCAACCACAAATGGTTGTACACTCGTATCAACCTGTTCAACCTATTGCACCCACATCAACTCCACTTTTTAATACATCTTTACCCTTGTTACAAGCGCAAATTGTTGTTCCTCAACCGTTTCAGGTGGTTCTTTCGACCTAATACCTTCAAGTTTTGGGCCCTCAAACTCCAACTCCTTCGGTTGGTTTACAGCAACCGCCTGTATCCGAAATATTTTATTCACAAGCTAGATTATAATATTTTGGGATGTCACATCCACAACTAGGTTATAAATATCCTCAACAGAATCCAAGTTATTCTAATTTGGGTTATAACATTGGTGGACGAACCCCTTGGCAACTACAAGCGCAAATTCCACAACCTTCATTTCAACAAGTATCTTACCTAGGTTTTGGTCAACAGAATCCTCAAGCGTTTTACTATCAAAACAACCCCTATCTGGGTTACCAACGAAAAATTCCTTATGTTGGTGCTCAAAGGCTTGTTTCCCAAGAAATTCCATCATATCCTGGTTATGCTCAACCTGAACTCAATCGATAGTTTCCCTTTGTTGCAACTTTAGAGTTACCAGATTTAAACTGACTCACCAATGATCTAATTAACTATGCTCCTTGGTGGTCAGTGATACCTCATAAATTACCCTCGGATATTCCTAAGTTCAATGGAAACCCTAGGGAAGACCCGTCGACTCATGTTATGAATTATCATTTATGGTGTTCATCTAACTCCCTAAATAGTAACTCTATTTGACTACGTCTTTTCCATTGTATGTTCACTGGTCCAGCCGCAAAATGGTATATTGAGTTACCTATAGATTATTTTGATAATTTCACTGCCCTAGCTACTGTATTTTTACTCACTTCCAGTTACCCATACGATATGAAACTGGAACGGAACTCTTGACTAATTTTAAATAGACTAATTCTACTCGCATTTCTAATCATATTCATGAGTGGCATCGTAATTGTAGAATGGTTAAGACATTTGTTCCTGATCAGCTCCTTGTTGAGTGGTTAATTAATTCCCTATTACCATCTATAATTGAGGATGTGGTTGTTGGGGTCCTGTGATTTGGATGATTGGAAAACCAAATGACAAGGAAACATTCAAACCAAGCTTTAGAGCTCTAGGATCTAGCCCTCCTAGTCTCAGAGAGGGATCTCTCAATATTTTTGTAAGGATATAGCTTGTTGCTTTTGAGAGGTTGATTTTAGGCTAGTTATGAAGTGTAGATTTGGTTGTTTGTTGGTTGGACATAAATGATCTAGGCAGCATAGATAGAGTGGGGAATTCTATAAGCCATTGGGAAATGGAGTAAAGTGGTAGTCATAGCAGGTTTGATTGATCAATTTGGGTTACCAAAGGGAAAATCTAACTTGGTAAATGGATCTATTGGGTTTTGCAGGTGGGATGAAATGGATATCAAGGACTTACAATGAAAAGTAAAACTAAGGGTAATTAAGGATCCTTAATTATCTATACTTCTCAACAAAGGGAATTAAAACATAATCGAAACATAAAGATTCATTTCATAGATAGGGCTAACCATGAATTCCACAAACCACGCTTCGGCGGATGATAATTTCAAGAAAAACTTTTCCAATGAAATACAGAAGGCGAGGAACGCTCTATTTCTTCTAAATATTTCACTAGCAAGGATTTAGAAAACATATAAGATTCACAAATAATTGCATTCATAGAAGAGGGAACACCTAAACATCTAAGACTACAATTATAAAGGCCTTCAAAACAATTATCTCAGCAAGAACAGAGGGTATGATATAAAAAAACCTCTCTGGAAAACTACAAACAATGGTACTTTGAAAAGAGACTTTGGAAACAATTTTCAAGTGGCAACAAGCAAGCAGGGAAAACCATAAATCGTTCTTGAGGCCAATTGTATGAACTATTTCAGAAATAAACAAGCACAAGGGTTCAAGAGAGCGATTAATACTACTCAATAATACCTAAACAAATGAAACCATAAAGACAGTGAAGAGCAAACAGGTCTAAGGTGCTTCTAGGAGACATTTCTTAGCCTAAATTTTTTACTCTACTGTAATTATAGAATGATGGAAAAAAATGGAAAATAGGAAATAAAAATTACTGTTAGAGAGTACTTCTCCACAACCAAGTTCAGGGATCCAATGATCCAGCCTCCTTCATCAATTAACAAGCCAAGCCATCCACAAACTTCAATACATCAATTTCTTTTCACTTCTGCCATTCTATGTATTACTTCAAAGAGTTCACCAAATTCCAACCCTTACAATGAGAGTTTGAATAGGATTTATAGGTGAATGGGGAGGAGAGGTGACAAAGATGGTCTTAATGGATAATTAAAACAGAGGAGAAACGCATTCGAATGCCCATTCTATGTCATAAATATTACATTAATTTCTTGCCCATTCTAGTAGTTCTTGTAGACTTTGAGGCCTGATTGTCAGGCTGGTAATAACTCCAAAGAGTGTCTTTGTGGAGAAGTCTTCTGGTTGTTGTGGTTTTGTCTTTTATTCTGGTACATGTAAAGTGGATAGTATGGGTTTTGAGACCAACCATACCTTTACAATAACTGCCTTAACAATTTTTAAGATATTTCTGGCTAGGTAATAACTGTTGATTGACTTTATGGATAGAAAGTAGGCCCAATGTGTCAGTTAGATAATTTCTGAATGAATAACTTCCCTTTGATGTATTCGAGGCTCTTTAGGCCTAACTTTCCTTGATTTAATCATAAAGATATGCTTTATGGACTAATTCTGCTTTTAGGCCTTCATAATTTTTATGTTGTCTTTATCCCTTTTCGTGATTGCTTTGAACCTTTATTTGTTTACCTTCAACCATGTCTTCATCCTTTAATCATCAGTTTAAGCTTTAAATCACTGTCTTCATCCTTTGGTCTTCAAAATTTTACTGATCTTCTCTACTTCTGTGTGAAGGAGACTTTTTGGTGTGCTAGAGGGTTTTAAAAGGGATCAACGCTCATGAGGCACTAATCGATCATGAATTTTAAACCTTGGATCCCTTTCTTCTTCATTTATAGGCCCTTTTGGATCGTCATCCAAGGCCATGTCACTATAAACTTTACTGTGGGATGGCCTTTCAGGCTCGGGGCACCATTAAACATGCACAAACAAACGAATCGTTAATTAAATCTTGTGTTTTTCGGCTTTACTACATTTCAGGGGTTTATGGAGGGTTTGGGAGTGATTGCAGAGGAGGAGGAGAAGAGGTGGAACTAGGTGGGTAAAGGATGAAATTTGAATATGGCACGAAAAAGGAAAAGGGTGATTTCAGGATAAACTGGTGGTTTTCGTGCAGTCAATGAGCAGTAAGCAGTAAAGGGTGGTGGGCACATGATTCCATAGAATGGCCGCCACACGTTCAGGCCAATACCGCCTATTTCACATGGATATTGGTTGTTAAACCTCGGTGTTGATCTCCGCACGATATCGTATTTGGACCGTCAGATCTCAAATGGTGAGATCAACGGTGCGGAAAGGCCGTGAGATCAGTGCGCAGGTTTGGAGGTGCAGGACCTGGTGGGCAGGTGGCAAATGGAGGTTGAGCACTGTTGAGTCCCGAATTTGTCTCTTTTCCATACTGCTACTACCTCCTTTCCTTACTAAACCTCCAAAATTGTCAATATCATGTGCAAAAGGGTATCTAACATGGTTTTTAATTATGTTTGTGTGTTTTCTGTTTGATTTAGATTTTGTTCATACAGCTGCGGAAACTTGTCACTTTCCGCAGCCGCTGCAACTTTCCGCAGCTATTTTGTGGAAATCAATGTTACAGGTGTCAACGAAGGAAACGAGCCACATGGGCAGGCTAGGAATGACAAGGACATGGTTCGTGTCCTAGTGGTTCAATGAAATTCGTCAAGGAAAGCCGCGGTCAAAGCCATCCACGTGGAAGTCAACTGTGGAGTTCTATGTCGGCTGGACTCTGTTTCGTGGCATAGAAACATCCATACGGCCGTTTCCCAAGCTTGTGGAAGTTAATTGACATCTGTACAAAGTTCTGGAGTTGAATTTAAGCGCCCACGTTCCATAGATCCGTTTCCCAACATGGCCATACTCCTAAATCCGTGGCCTTAGTGGTCTACGTGCCGGCTGCTATCAAAAACTTCAGGAAACAGTTACATTTTATTGCTTTATAAAAAGCGTTTGCATACGCACGTAGAGTTAGTGAATGTGAGTTGATAGTTGTTAGTTGTTAAGTTGATGTGCGTACTCTGTTATGTGGTGATTACGCTGCCTTGAGCCGTAATACCACCAGCCTGTAATGACTTTCTTTTTAATGTGAAAAACTCTGTTTCATAACTTAATTCGTGTTTGAAGATCATACCAGAGCTGCGTAGAGGGCCCCTGCTCAGCCGAGATTCTGTGTATTAATGTATATATTTTTCATTTCATTTCTTTAAGTAATCATTGTATCATAACCCATTACATGTTCATATTTCATAGTTGTTTTATTTCTGTTCATACATTTCTGTAATTTCCATTGCATTCCTGTCTTTTATGTTTTTATGATTGTTAAAATACTGATCAGTTCTCTTGTGCAGGTTTTAGGTAGACAGCCCGAGGCATTTTCATAGTATTTTTGCTAATGATATGAAACTGATATTATTCTGCTGCTAGTTTTCTTTCACAGTCTTTGTTTAACTTCAGTTTTGTTTTGTGCACTTCAGTTTTTCTGATTCAGTAGTTAAAATTAGACATATTAAGCTACTCATAGTGTCTTCAGCTACCTCCGAAAGCCACAGCTGGACTGATGGTGAGGGGCTGCATGATGAGATGTGTAGTTTAGTATTAGTTTCCTTTCTGCAAAATTAGATATATTAAGTTGCTCATAGCGTCTTCAGTTTCCTCCGAAAGCCACAGCTGGACTGATGGTGAGGGGCTGCATGATGAAGTGTGTAGTTTAGTATTAGTTTCTTTTCCGCAAACTTAAATATATTGAATCATGTATGACATATTCAATTGCCTCCGAAAGCCACAGCTGGACTGATGGCGAGGGATTGAATCATGTGTGTATGGTTTAGTATTAGTTTACTTTCTGCAAATTAAATATCAGTTACACAAGTTGTTTATGATTACTTCCACAAGTCATAGCTGGTCTAATGATGAAGGGTCAGAAAATGAATTGATGTAATCTGGTTTAGATTTATTTCATTGCAACTTTGAATTTCCATAAGCGTAGTTTCTTTTGTGTTCAGTTGGCAGCAAGAATAGTTTAGTTTTCATATTCACTAGTTTCTTGTTTTGATTCATTAGATTAACAGCACTTTCCATTTCAGCAGTTTAATTTCTTTTGTCATTGTAATTTCAATTTTCTTTTGAAGTTTCGAGATTGGTAAATCATTATAGGGAAATATCATTTCCTTGAACAATTATAACCAAGCTTGTTTCTCACTTTAGAATTTCCATTTCACCTTAGAAAGACCATAAACGACAAAAAGATAAGAAAGAGGTTATCTTGCACATATAGTGCGCCGCACTTCATCAGCTTACGATTCCCGGATTGACAATTAAATGCAGCAATTTAGGACACACTAAATTGACCAAGCATTTTGGCGCCGTTGCCGGGGAAGTGTAACTAGGTAGCCAATTTCTTAAAAAAAAAACACATAAAATCATAAAAGAAGGGAAAACTTGATAACTTCTTGAAGTATGCTCTCCTCTTGCACCTAGTGTGATCTAGAGGATCAGAAAAGAGAGTTACTGGTTTAGTAATTTCTTAAGTATGCTCTCTTCTTGCACCTAGTGTGATCTGGAAGATCAGAAAGAGAATTATTAGCCCAACTTTTGCTAAAAAAAAAAAAAAAATGACATGCATAGAGCAAGAGATTCTAGGGAAGGTTTATAGCTAAAGCCAAGAGTTCGATTTTCACAACTCCATCTTCTTCAAGGCATAGACCAGATTCACCATCATCTACCCCTAGCCTTAAGATTTTTGGAAGCCAAAGAACAGCTGAATTAGAGGATTCTCCTACACCACCTATTAAAGCCTACTTTGAAAACAAAGAAACTTTCTCTCATCATTCCTTGATAGAAGAACTAGAGGACTATAAGGACTCTAAAGAAGCTATCATGGCAGAGGAAGTAATAAATAGAGGTGGAGATAGAGGAGGAGGAGATAATGAAGATAACAATGGTGAAGGAAATAATGGTAGAAATAGGGACGATTTTCTTGGATTCCCTATAGTTGATGAGGAAACTCATGCAACGATGAAAAATATTTCACCATCTGTTCTCCCTAACTTTTATGGATTACGAAGTGAGGATCCTGAAACATTTCTGTTTGAGTTTGAAGTAGTGTGCCGAACTTATGACTATATGGAAGATTCTCAAAAACTCAAACTATTTCCTTCAACCTTGAAGGGATCTGCTTTGAAATGGTTCATGGGATTAGCCACTCAATCTATCGGGACTTGGAATGATATGAAACAAACATTTTTGGATAGATACTTGGATTATTGTATGCCCACCAATCACAAGGATGAGGTATTCAAAATGATGCAAAAAGAAGATGAAAATTTGGAAGACTTAATTGAAAGATTTCAATACAACTTGAAAAAAGCAAAGATGAGCAACTTAGATAATGAAACCTTGAAATCCCTCCTATTAAAAGCCATTAGGAATGAATGGATAGACATTTTAAACATGATGGGGAAAGGAGACATTTCTCAACTCCCATTTCATGATATAACAGAACTATGTATCCAATTCTCAAGGGGAAGATCTAAAACTGGAAAAGGGCCTAGGGATTCTTCTCTTATTAGGGCTAACAAATCTGCAACTGGATCAGTAAGTAGGGCAGAGATTGGTAATATGCTTGATGAGTTAAAAACTGATATCTTAGGGGGTCTTAGTGAACAACTAGACACCCTTAAAATCCAAAACAAGCAGAAAGCAGAAACAGATGCTTTAGCCATCTTTTGTCCGAAATGTAGAAAGAAACATACTTTAAGGGAATGTCCCTTGGATGCAAAAGTTGTAGAAACATGTATGATTTGCTCAGAAAATCATGAAATCAAGGATTGTCCTTCAATCCCTGGACTCAAAGCTGTTTTTCAAGAAGATCCAAATTCAATAGAGTCTCTCTGTTTTGTCGCAAGGAGACCTTGGCAGGGACAATAATCTCAAGGGTTTAATAACCCTATGAATCTTCAAACCCCACCAAATTGGACTCCTTGGCAACAACCTTGGCCCCAACATCAAAACTCATATCAGCCATGGGTACAAGGAATGCAAAATCCTTATGGGAGATTTGCTCAATTTTATCAATATCCTCCATCTTTCCAAAACCAACAAGCTCCACAATTTCCAAGCCAAAATCCACAACAACTTTCATTGCCATTTCCACAACATCAACCTTCTCAACAAAATACAAATCCTCAACTCATGCTCCCATACCAACAGAAGACAAATCAACTTCCGGCTCAGCCATTGCCAAATCCTAACAATAAGAATCCTCAAACTACTTATATGGTAGAAGGACAACAATTTCCTACCTATATGATTGTTCCTCTCAACGATGTACAACTCAGATCTGGTAGAGTTTTAGAAAAACCTTCTATGGACATTCAAGAGCAAGATACCTCTGAGGAGGACTCTCTTCAAGTCAATAAGGGTTCTGAGGAAGAATCTCTTCAAAATTCAAAAATTCAAAAAGAAAAAGAACAGCTAGCATCCACAACTCCTATAGTTGAGCAACATGTATCTTCATCTACACCTCCTTTTCCGGAAAGACTACAAATTGATAAGGGGGTGGAAAAACAAATTTTGTTGCCTAACTATGACTTTCTGGATGAATTGAAGAATGTTTGTATCAAGATTCCATTGCTACAAGCCATTCGAGAAATTCCTATTCTAGCAAAAACCATAAAGGAGTTGAGTTTCAAAAGACCCGGAAGAAAGATAAAAGACACAAGAAGAATCCACCTGGTAGGAAAGATTGCAGACATTATGATGGGAAAAATTGCCATGCAGAAGTATGTAGATCCTGGAAGTCCAATTGTCAAGACACATATAAATGGGATAGAAATTCCAAACACATTGATTGACTTAGGGGCTGCTATCAACATTATGAGTAGACAGACTATGGAGCAGTTAAAACTTCCTAACCTTCTTTTTACACCTACTTTATTGCAACTTGCAGATCGATCGGTTATTAAACCAGATGGTGTATTAGAAGATATTTCAGTCTCCTTAGATTCTTGGGAATATCCGGTAGACTTTATGATTTTGACTCCCAAAAGTAATCTAGGAGGACATCCAATTATCTTAGGAAGACCTTGGCTGGCCACAGCTGATGCTTTTATTAGTTGTAGATCTGGAGACATGTACATTTCTAATGGTAATTCGACAAAGAAATTCAATTTGTATCCTCCCGCAAGAGCAATTACAGAAATAGGGGACAATGAATGGGTCGATGATGAGAACACTATACAACCTGTCTTTACCATTTCTGAGATTAGTGAGGATAGTCAAATTCTGAACACATTAGAAAATTTTGAAGTAACTTCAGAATATGACCCCACACAATTTCAGTTGGAATCTGACATAGAATATTTATCATCAAGACAAATGTCTCTTTACTCTATGGAAGAATTTGGTAATTCTGTTTTTGAGATTTTTTCAGAAAAGACATTGAATATCAATAAACATCTGGAGAAGTCACAACAAGAAGAACTAACCAGAATCTTGCAAAAACATTCTACTGCATTTGCATGGGAGTATACTGACATGAAGGGTATTGATCCTAAGACTTGCATCCATCATATCTATATTGAGGAAAACAGTAGACCAATCGGACAACCTCAAAGAAGGATGAATCCAAATCTTAGGGAGATAGTGAAAGAAGAGCTCCAAAAACTTCTCAATGTAAACTTCATTTATCCAATTTCGGATAGCCGATGGGTTTCTCCTTTGGTTATAGTACCTAAAAAGAATGGTAAATGGAGGGTATGCATTGATTACAGGGAATTGAACAAAGCAACTTTGAAGGATCACTTTCCTTTGCCTTTTATCGATCAGGTATTAGATACATTAGCGGGTAAAAAGTACTTTTCATTTTTGGATGGTTTTAGTGGCTATAATCAAATTCAGGTAGCACCTGAAGATCAAGATAAGACCACATTTACTTGTCCTTGGGGAACTTTTGCCTACCGAGTGCTTCCTTTTGGGTTATGTAATGCACCTGCAACATTCCAAAGAGCAGTACTAGGAATTTTTTCTGATCTAATCCATGATTTTGTAGAGGTTTATATGGATGATTTTACAGTTTATGGTAATTCATTTGAAGAGGCATTAGAAAATTTGGAAAAAGTTCTTATAAGATGTAAAGAAGCAAACCTTTCATTAAGCCATGAAAAATGCTTTATGATGTTTACTGAAGGGATTGTTTTAGGACATCATATTTCAGGAGATGGAATTAAAGTTGATAGATCAAAAGTTGAAGTCATCTCCAAGTTGCCTATTCCAAATTGTCAAAGAGATGTTAGAAGTTTTTTAGGTTTTACTGGTTACTATAGAAGATTTATAGAGAACTTCACTAAAATAGCATCTCCACTCTTCAAGTTGCTTACAAAAGACTGTGAATTTAAATGGGATCCTGATTGGCAATCCGCTTTTGAAACTTTGAAAACAAGAATATCTGAAGCACCTATCTTGAGAGGACCAAATTGGAAACTTCCTTTCCATATTTCTACAGATGCTTCAGATACAGCTCTTGGAGCTGTGTTTGGTCAAAAAGATTTAATTCCTTATGCCATTTATTACACCAGTAAAAATTTGACTCCCACAGAGTTGAACTATACTGTGACTGAAAAAGAGTTTTTAGCTGTTGTTCATGCAATTAATAAGTTTAGACATTACATAACAGGCTATGAAACTTTTATTCATACTGACCATTCTGCAATTAGATATTTAATGAGCAAACCTGTTACTAATGGCAGAGTGACAAGATGGCTTTTACTTTTGCAAGAATTCAATATTACTGTGTTGGATAGACCAGGAAAACAGAATACAGTAGCTGATTTCTTGTCTGGAATTCAAAATACTAAAGAAGATTCTCCTGTAGAAGATAAGTTTCCTGATGAATATTTGTTTGCAGTAACTATTAAGACCCCTTGGTATGCAGATATTGCTAACTATTTGGTTACAGGGAAACTACCTTCACATTTATTTCCAAGAGAAAAACGAAAAATTATTCAGGAGAGTTCAAGATATTCATGGATTTCTAACGAATTGTTTAAAACAGGGCCAGATCTTGTGATCAGAAGATGTGTCAGGGAAGATGAAATGCCTGATATTCTTAAGGCATGTCATGATGAACCATGCGGCGGACACTTTTCGGACAAAAGGATGGCCTATAAAATCCTTTCCTTGGGATATTATTGGCCTTCTCTCTTCAAAGATGCAAAACAATATGTCAAAAGGTGTGATAGCTGCCAAAGAGTAGGGAAACCTACCCTCTCAAATGAAATGCCATTGCAAACACAGGTACTCATTGAACCCTTTGAAAAATGGGCTTTAGATTTCATTGGACCGATTAATCCACCATCGAAGCAAAAGAAGTACATATTGGTTTGCACTGATTATGTTACTAAATGGGTAGAAGCTAAAGCATTAGTATCTGCTACTGAAAATTCAGTTGTTCATTTTCTTTATGAGGATATTTTTACTCGCTTTGGTGTTCCAAGAGAAATTTTAACAGATCAGGGGAGCCAATTCACATCAAATTTGGTGAAGAAGTTGATGGAAGAATACAAAATCAAGCACAGAAGATCTACTCCTTACCATCCACAAGCAAATGGTCAAGTGGAGTCCACAAACAAAGTTCTTGAAAGTATCATCACCAAAACTGTTCATCTACATAGAAGAGATTGGGCAGAAAGGCTTCGAGAAGCCTTGTGGGCCTACAGAACTACATGGAGGAATACAACAGGACATTCTCCCTATGAACTTGTTTATGGGAAAGAAGTCTTGATCCCCATTGAGTTTCAAGTCAAGACCTTCAAGATAGCAGTTCAGTTGGGAATGGACTTATCAGAAGCCCAAAAGCATAGAATGGAGCAATTGAATGAGCTAGATGAGATCAGACAAGAAGCAATTCTAAAAACTGATCTGGTTCAATATCAAAGAACTAAGTGGCATGACAAATATATCAAAGAGAAGAAGTTTCAAGAAGGAGATTGGGCATTGTTGTTTGACTCCAAGTTTAAAGACTTTCAAGGGAAATTTCAGACTCATTGGCTTGGGCCATATGAGATTGACAAGGTCTTTAACAATGGAGCTGTAAGAATCAAGACCATTGATGAGTTTCAAACTCCTCTTTTAGTGAATGGCCATAGATTGAAAGTTTATCATAAGCCACTCTCTAAAGAGGATTTTGTCAAGTTGTTTCAAGAAAGTTCTGCAATCAGGCTGGTACAGAAGAATCCTTCTTCTCTACCAAGCTAGTTTTTGTTTTTCAAGTTAAAAAAAAAAAAAATAAATAAATAAATAAAAAAAAGAGAAAAAAAAAATAAAATAAAAAAAGAGAAGAAAAAAAAAAATGGTATAAGCCTGAAAACCAATCATTGATTGGCAGTCTTATACAGAAAATATGGGGTGAAAATCAGGGACACCTGACACTCTATATTTTCCAAAAAAAATCTGTCTTTTATTTTATCTCACCACCCACTCCATTTCACTTCACTTCACTTCATTTCATTTCATTTCATTTCACTTCATTCCACTTCATCTCATCCATTCCATCAATAAAAATATTTTTATGACCATTTCCATCTGGTCAGTTGTCATTTGTTCATTTCTATTTCAGCCAAGTAATAGCTGTGTCAGTTTCCGCAGCTGACAGCTGTTTCCGCAGCTGACTCCAGTTTCCGCAGCCAGAAGCAGATTCCGCAGTTGCTACTACTCTGTTTTCAAAAAGAATGTACAGTTAGTTGTTGTTTTCATAAAATCATGAAATAAAATGCAGGAGAGGATCAATGGGACATTCAAGACACTAATGAAGATCAATCAGTTGAAGACCAAGGGCAAGAGCAAGGATTCCAAAGGTATGAATAAAGTTTATTTCAAATAGTATAAAAGACACATTTTTTATGTAATTTTAAACTATGAGCTCTACCCCATAACGCACAATGATTAGATTGATAGTCCGTAACCCTCCACGATCTCTATGTTATCCTCTTGCATTTATTCACAAACGGCTTCATTATTGAAATTCCGACTCTTACTCATGTTCAAATAGCCCACCGAAGATAATGATACGTATTTGAGTTGACAAAGGACTCTTACAAGCCGCATAACTCCATAATCATTGATTGAAAAGTGTTCATATTTATGACACAGCCACCAAAAATTCAAAATGCGGCCGAATGCATTACACTTTGTTAACTTCTTTGTCGTTTCTCTGTCGTGTTACAAAACCTCACTCTACTCATTCTCATTCCCTGTTTCACTCCATTCCATTCCTTTTACTCACTCTCATTCCCGTATATTCACCCACAGTCTTATTCCATTTTGTGTATGGTGCTCATTTCCGTTTTGTGATAACATCCCCACAGCATTGTGCTCGACTCCGTGTGTTCCATCGTTCCACTTCCGCTTAAAACCCTCACAGAGGCAAGCTGTGAAGCACAGAGAAGTAAAATGGGAAAATTATTAAGGGCAGAGCCGGAAGGACCGAAGTTCATAGAGGGATTTCCACAAGCAAAAGAGATGTTGAGAAAAGCTAAATGGCTACGTTTTATTCAGAAATTCCGGGGTTACCATAGAGAAATTACCAAAGCGTTTGCAAGATCATTTGATGGCTCTGAAGCAGAAGTGGGAGACCTCAAATTTTTGGTTAATGAAGCATCAATAGCAGCAGCAACAGAGCTTCTTCGGGAAGGAGAACGGTGGTTCAAAAACAAAAGTATCAGTGATGAGGCATGGAGAACAATCCTCCGAAATCAAGGTATGGATATCACTGTTTTCAAAAGAGGAATCCGAGTGCATGCAATAAAAGATGAATGGGCCACTTTATTACTCATTGTTCAGAAATTTATCACATGTGAAGGCCGCTTTGGCTCTATGTACATGTATCATACTAGGATATTGATGAATTTCCTTGAAAACCAAACTCTCGATCTTCCTTATTTCCTATTCAATAGCTTGAAGAAAATGGCTGTGACTGTGCAAAAACACCTAGGAGATGTAGAGCCTCATTTATATCATCATGGGCTTATAAAAATTTTGATTGAAAAGGAACTGAAAGAAAGAGAAGATACTTGGGAACAATTCTTAGTTAGAAACTTCTTTGAAGAACCTCAGGAAATTCCTGAAGGTAAATCAATTAGAAGGGGTAGAAGAAATAAAATGGATGTTGAAACCCAAGTTGCTCCTACACAGGAAGTTCCCGCAGCTAGCACAGCAAAAAGAAGTAGAAGGAAAAGAACAATAGATAAAATCCAAGATACTTCTACTATTACTATGAAGAAAAATGATAAGGAAGAGAGATTGATAAAAAGGAAGAAGAAGGAAATCAAAATTAAGAAGCCAAAAATATCAAAAGGGAAAGAAATTGTTGAGGCTGTCCATAAAACCTCTTCTTCTAAAAAAGAAGATCACCAAATTCTGTCTGAGAGATTAATTTTTCTTCAAAAACAGTCATCTCTATCTAAGAAGGCAAAAACAGGAAAACAAGAACAAAAGGGTAGTGTACCACAGCATGTGAGGAGAAGTAGCAGGCTTAAGGGAAAACTGAGAAAAACACAAATTAAAGGTCCTCATTTCATTGATTTGGGTGAAGACACAACTGAACAGTCTCCAACTGACCATAGTCCATTTCAGTCAGTTAGTGAACCTGACTCCTTTCACTCCCAATCAGACAATGAGTGTACTCCATCTTATTCTCAGCAAAATATTGATGAAAGTTCTCCTCGGCCAAATTTTGAACATAATTCTCCCTTGCAGCATTTTGAGGACAGTCCAATGAAGAAGACACCGGAAGTAGACCCCAAACAGCAGGAGGTCTATGATTATATAGAATCCTTGGAGAAGGCAGCCACAGGTCCAAGCACCTCTTCTACTCAGCCTCATACATTGCAGGATGACTTGGTTCAGTCATTAAAACAAGAGATTTTTGAGCTTGAGCTTTTAAATCGACATATCAAAAATGAAAATGAAACACTTAAAGAGCAAGGAAAACTGGACAAGATTATCCATGACAATACTATGTTACATTTGGGTATTTGGCAAAAGAAAAATAAGAAGCTAAAAAGGAAATGCCAAAAATTGAGCAGAGCACTTGTGAATATCAAATTGAGGTGCCTCATGAAGAAACCCAGAATGATGGCAGTACCAAAGAAGAAGAGAAGGGGGTTAGATGTGTTGGCTGAAGTATCAAGGCACATGAATTGAACAGAGAGTGTCAAAATTTTGGTTGCATGAGGACATGCAACACCTTCACGGTGGGGGTATGTTGAGTCCCGAATTTGTCTCTTTTCCATACACTTTTCCATATCTCTTTCACTCACCTAAACCTCCAAAATTGTCAATATCATGTGCAAAAGGGTATCTAACATGGTTTTTAATTATGTTTGTGTGTTTTCTATTTGATTTAGATTTTGTTCATACAGCTGCGGAAGCTTGTCACTTTCCGCAGCCGCTGCAACTTTCCGCAGCTATTTTGTGGAAATCAATGTTACAGGTGTCAACGAAGGAAACGAGCCACATGGGCAGGCTAGGAATGACAAGGACATGGTTCGTGTCCTATTGGTTCAATGAAATTCGTCGAGGAAAGCCGCGGTCAAAGCCATCCACGTGGAAGTCAACTGTGGAGTTCTATGTCGGCTGGACTCTGTTTCGTGGCATAGAAACATCCATACGGACGTTTCCCAAGCTTGTGGAAGTTAATTGACATCTGTGCAAAGTTCTGGAGTTGAATTTAAGCGCCCACCTTCCATAGATCCGTTTCCCAAACATGGCCATACTCCTAAATCCGTGGCCTTCGTGGTCTACGTGTTGGCTGCTATCATAAACTTCAGGAAACAGTTACATTTTATTGATTTATAAAGAGCGTTTGCATACGCACGTAGAGTTAGTGAATGTGAGTTGATAGTTGTTAGTTGATATATCTGTTAAGTTGATGTGCTTACTCTGTTATGTGGTGATTACGCTGCCTTGAGCCGTAATACCACCAGCCTGTAATGACTTTCTTTTTTAATGTGAAAAACTCTGTTTCATAACTTAATTCGTGTTTGAAGATCATACCAGAGCTGCGTAGAGGGCCCCTGCTCAGCCGAGGTTCTGTGTATTAATGTATATATTTTTCATTTCATTTCTTTAAGCAGTCATTGTATCATAACCCATTACATGTTCATATTTCATAGTTGTTTTATTTTTGTTCATTCATTTCTGTAATTTCCATTGCATTCCTGTCTTTTATGTTTTTATGATTGTTAAAATACTGATCAGTTTTCTTGTGCAGGTTTTAGGTAGACCCCCCGGGGCATTTTCATAGTATTTTCGCTAATGATATGAAACTGATATTATTCTGCTGCTAGTTTTCTTTCACAGTCTTTGTTTAACTTCAATTTTGTTTTGTGCATTTCAGTTTTGTTTATCTGATTCAATAGTTAAAATTAGACATATTAAGCTACTCATAGTGTCCTCAGCTACCTCCGAAAGCCACAGCTGGACTGATGGTGAGGGGCTGCATGATGAGATGTGTAGTTTAGTATTAGTTTCCTTGCTGCAAAATTAGATATATTAAGCTGCTCATAGCGTCTTCAGTTTCCTCCGAAAGCCACAGCTGGACTGATGGTGAGGGGCTGCATGATGAAGTGTGTAGTTTAGTATTGGTTTCTTTTCCGCAAACTTAAATATATTGAATCATGTATGACATCTTCAATTGCCTCCGAAAGCCACAGCTGGACTGATGGCGAGGGATTGAATCATGTGTGTATGGTTTAGTATTAGTTTACTTAAATTAAATATCAGTTACACAAGTTGTTTATGATTACTTCCACAAGTCATAGCTGGTCTAATGATGAAGGGTCAGAAAATGAATTGATGTAATCTGGTTTAGATTTCTTTCATTGCAACTTTGAATTTCCATAAGCGTAGTTTCTTTTGTGTTCGGTTGGCAGCAAGAATAGTTTAGTTTTCATATTCACTAGTTTCTTGTTTTGATTCATTAGATTAACAGCACTTTCCATTTCAGCAGTTTACTTTCTTTTGTCATTGTAATTCCAATTTGCTTTTGAAGTTTCGAGATTGGAAAATCATTATAGGGGAATATCATTTCCTTGAACAATTATAACAAGCTTGTTTCTCACTTTAGAATTTCCATTTCACCTTAGAAAGACCATAAACGACAAAAAGATAAGAAAGAGGTTATCTTGCACATATAGTGCGCCGCACTTCATCAGCTTACGATTCCCGGATTGACAATTAAATGCAGCAATTTAGGACACACTAAATTGACCAAACAAGCACAAAGGCATGGGTGGAAAATGGGACCAACGTGTTGGGGTTCCCATGTTTTGGCCAGGTTGACAAAGACCAAAAGATGAGACAACATAGAAGCACTTTCAGACCTTAGGATCTAGCCCTCCTAGGTCCAGAGAGGGATCTCTCTATGATTATCAAAGGATATATGTCTTTGAAGTTCTTAATTGTGATTTTAGGCTAGTTATAGGCTCAAGGTTGTTTGTTTGATTGTTTGAGTTTGGTTGTTGAGAATCAGGAAGGAAGGTTTCACCATAAGACAAGGATGGGTAAAGAAGGAATCTAGGCAAGGATAGATAACTCAGAGAACATTAAGGCCATTGGGCAATGGAGTCAAGAAAGGATTTACTTATGTTCAATGTGTAAGCTTCAGTTGGGCTAGTCATCTAGAGCATTTGGATCTCAAAGACTGATTGGTGGGATGGAACATTACGGGATGAGAATGAAGGATGGAGAACCATCTGATTCTGTCTATAGATCAGGCCAGAGGTCATTTAACTACAGGCCTGCTTGGACAAAACCATAGGCAACACGAAGGATCTTGAAAAGGTTTATATGGAAGGGGTAGGTTATGAAGAGGCAGCGACGGGCTTTACACCTCACAATGTTCCTAACCTCTTTCAATTAAATCTTAACAAAAACATCTGAACATTGATCCTATTAACTTGCAGATTAGAGAGCAGGCAATAATCATCCACTACACTGGTTTAGTCAATTAAAAACAATATTTAGATACACATATGAGCAGAAAACATTAAAGACTGAGAGAGCTGGGACATAAGGTACCTAACAAGGGTAAATCTTATGTCATGCGTTCAGATGCCAGTCAGAAGAACATGAAATGAAATGGAAGTAAACACAGAGAGGAGAAAAACATCACCAACTGTTGTAGATCAGGATCCAATGAAAACTGCTTATCATGTTAAACACAATACCAATCAGGTACATCACTGCCCAAAGCTTTTACATTCAGCCTGAATAGATCATATTTCTCAGCCTATCATACAATCTTTACACAGGGAACTTGGCTCAGGACAAAAATGCTTTCAATTCACTGATAATGCATCAACAACCATTACAATGATATCCTCCTGTGCTTTGTAGCAGAAGAGACACAGAGGACCGACTGAGGAGGTAGGTGAATTTTAAATGTTACATTTAAACACATCAATGAATGCAGGGCCGAGGCCCATTCCGCTTGATACGTTGTATATTTAATCTTTGTCACCTCCCTTGTGAAAGAAAGATCTGCTCTGGATATGATTTGACCTTTTGGCTGTAGTACTCCAGGTGATTTGAACAAAATGAAAGAAACTGCTGAGAGGTCTGCCTCATAGATGTTAGATTGTTTTGAACTATAGCTGGGACGAAAAACTTCTTCAGGGACACGACGCATAATAAAGACTGTATGGGAGACCTGTCCTTTATGGAAAAACATTCTACTTGATAAGAAAACCTTGATATTACCTCTTATTGATGCTCAAGATCTCCAGATCGATCCTCGGGGTCTTCAAAATGATGCTTTGCCTCTTTAAACCTCTATTTCAGAGCTCAAGATCTCCGTTGACGTGCACTAATCCCCCTGCTCTGTACTGATACTCCTTTCTGCTTCATTACTGCCTCTGTCGAATTAGTCTTGAGCTTTAAATGGCGCCGGCATGATTTTGGGCGTTTGAACTCTGCTTTCCATTAATGTGAGTCCTGATGGCCCCATTCCTTGACTTTCCTGATGGTACTGGCTCATTAGATTTGATCCTGACTGCGCCGCTCGTCATTGAGGTAGTACATTGAATAACATCGGTCTCATCTCCTAGAAACTCTGCAACACAGCGAACTTATGAAGAAAACAGTGGACGGAGCAATGAATGCAGGGTGGACGAAATGGTGGTGCGGTGGTAACAACGCTAATCATGTAAAAGAATGATGAAAATGCAGTGGAATGGTGGAATGCGCGGACAATAGGGTTTGGTAGAAGTATGCAGCGCAGACCGTTGGATTCAGGCCTGGAGATGAATATCGACGGCGGAGATTGACCGGCGTAACAACACATGAAACGAACAAAAAACAAACAAAATGCATGAAATGCGACGGGGACGAATGTAAGAGTGGGACCCAGCGGAGGCGGAGGGCGATTAGATCTGAGCCCCCAGCTGACTTGTCAATAATTTCATAGGGGGGCTAACAGTGGCTCCACATGGGGATGGCTTCTTCTTGAAGGAGTCAAGAATTCAGAAAATGATCTCTTGGTGTAGGCCAGATCCCTGCTGCCATAAGCCATCTTTCTTCTTTCTTTATATTAGCTACCACAATATATTAGATACACAATTCAGCAGAAACATTTTCCCAACCAATCTACCTACCCAAACTAGAGCTCTAACAATTTTCCCTTGGGTGCATTCGAACTAGCAGACCCTTTACATTTTATTTTGCAAAACAAAAAAAAAAACCTATTCTAATTCTACCCTTATTGCTCCATGAGGCCAGATTAGACTGTTGGCCTCATCTATTTCTCTACCTAATCTACTACCTGTTGGGATTAAACTGTCCAACAGGTCTCTTCACCTACATTCTAAGACAGGAAATTTAAACACAGCCAAGCCAGGATTAGACTGTCTGACTTGCTGGGAAGAAACTTGAAGAAAACAAAACTGAGAAGGCATGGAACTCTGCAATTGTGAAACATCCTTCTTTCTTTCTTGTGACTCAGGTTTTGAGCATATTTGAGTCACTTCTTTTGCCTCAGAGGTTCATGTTTTGAGCATGTCTGAACCTCTCTTTTCATTCTGTCTTTTGGGGCAATTTATTCTCTTTTTTGCTGGAAATGAAAATTTGCATCGGTATATACAATGGAAATGAAACTGGAAATGGAGAATTAGCACAAGTAGTGTTTGAGCATCCTGCCATTGACAGGACCCCCAAACAACTCGGAACCATCAAGTTCTTGCAAGAAAAACGCATTAGGACCCACAGTGGCTTGAATGATGAAGGGACCTTGCCACAAGCTGTCAAACTTTCCATGTTTGCCTTTATCCTCTCTTCTTGAATCCCACTTCAGGACCTTGTCCCCAACTTTGAAATTTGCTACTTTGGTTCTTTTGTCAAACTGTCTCTTCATTTTTTCCTGCACTTTGATAGCTCTGTCATAAACCTGCTCCCTTGTTTGCTGAAGATGGATTGTTTCATTAATTCTCCTTATCATGTTGTCCTATTCTGATTGGATTTCTTGGATAAGCTTTACCACTGGTATCCTAAGGCTAGTAGGAAAAACTGCTTCTGTCCCATAAACCAGCTGGAAGGGTGACATGCCAATGGATTTCTTTGTAGTGAGCCTGTCTAACCACAAGGCTTGTATCAACTTTTTATGCCATGACCTTTTGTTCTCTTCCAACAGCTTCTTAATGATAGTAACCAGGGTTTTATTTGATGATTCAGCTAGGCCATTACCCTGGAGGTAATAGGCAGTTGAATGTCCAAGTGCAATTCCATACCTGTGACAGAAATCAATCATTCTTTTGGATCCGAAAGCAGCAGCATTGTCAGTGATTATTTTCCTTGGGCAGCCAAACCGAGATAAGATGAAGTCTTCTAGGAACCTAATGATGACAGAATCAGTGGCATTCCTAGTGGGTATGGCTTCAATCCACTTAGTGAAGTAATCAGTAGCAGTCAGGATCCATTTGTGTTGCCCAGAAGAAGAGGGATGGATTTCTCCAATGAAGTCTAAGCCCCATTGCATGAAGGGACCTTCTATGGTGATAGGTTGCAGAGGGAGGGGAAGGAGCTTTCTTTTGCCCTCAAAAATTTGGCATTTGTGGCAGGTAAGAACCATTTTATGAACATCACTAAAGAGTGTAGGCCAATAGTACCCAGCCCTGAGTATCTTATTTGCAGTGGCCTTCCAACTCAGGTGGCCTCCACACTCCCTAGCATGGAATTCTTGTTTGATTCTTTCAGCTTCAGTTTCAGGTAAACATTTCAGCAAAAGACCATTTGGATTTTTCCAATATAGACTCTCATTCATAATGCAGTAATTTCTAGCTTTGAGTTTTATGAATCTGGCCTTTGTTTTGGACAGTTCTGGAGGGGCATTAAGGTGTGTGAGCACGTAAAGGATATCAGTGTACCAAGGAGAGTTCTGAAACTACTCCTCAACAGTTTGATGGGGCAATCCTTCCTGCTCATCCAGGGCATTCATCATGTTAATATCAAGGGCCTGTAGATTAGATTTAGCCATCAATTGGGCTAGGCCTTGACCTTTGATCGGCTTGGTGGGTTTGATTTCAATGTCATATTCTAAAATTGTAGCAATCCATTTGCCCCTTTCTCCATCTGGGTCTTGGGACAGGATATCTTTGACCACTATATTTGGCACATAGGCGATGGTGTGAGAATGCAGAATGTACACCCTAAAGTCTTTTAAGGCCTTAATCAGGGCATAGGCCTGCTTTTCCATGATGTTGTACTTTAAGGGTGCATCTCTTAAGGCTTTACTGAAGAAGGCTATAGGCTGTTCATTACCTTCTAAATTTTTCTGCAACAAAACTGCAGCTATTGTGTGTGGGGAAGCAAATGAAAAGATCAGAAAATCTTTTGAAAAGTCAGGGCTGATAAGGACAGGGGCCTGGGTGAGTGCAAGCTTTACTGACTCAAAAGATTTCTTGGCTTCGACAGTCCACTTAATTCCAGCATCTTTCTTCAGCATTTCAGTCATTTTCCTAAGATGCTCAGCAAGGTTGGGGATAAATCTTCTAAGAAAATTGATCTTCCCAATGAAGGACTGTAGCTCCTTGATGTTTCTTGGATGTGTAATTTGAAGTATTCCCTCAACTCGCTGGGGGTATATCCTAATCCCTTTCTCGGATATAATGTGGCCAAGAAGCTTACCTTCTTGTAGCCCAAAAATAGTCTTCTTAGGATTTAGGGACAGACCGTACCTTCTACATTTTTCAAAAACTTTCTTCAGATGTTTTAAGTGTTCTTCTTCTGTTCTAGAAAAGACAGTTAAGTCATCCAAGTAGATAACTATAAAGTGTCCAATCTCTTCTGAGAAAGCAATATCCATTGCTCTCTGGAAGGTAGCTCCAGCATTCATCAATCCAAAAGGCATTTTCACATACATGAAGGTGCCCCATGGAGTGGTGAAAGTTGTTTTGAGTTGATCTTCTGGGAGTACCAGAACTTGGTTGTATCCTGAAAAACCATCAAGCAGGGAGATTCTTTTAGAGCCTACTACCTTCTGTAAGATATGTTACATTCTAGGCAAGGGGTAGTTGTCTTTCGGGGAGGCTCTATTCAGGTTTCTGAAATCTATGCATAGTCTGATCTCTCCTGTCTTCTTCCTTACAGCCACTAAGTTTGAAACCCAATCAAAAAACCTTACAGGGACAATTATGCTTGCCTCATACATCTTTTTAAATTCCTTCTCTACTGCAGGCAATTGTTTTGGATTAATCCTACAGAGTTTTTGTCTGAAAGGTTTCTGATTTTCCTTCAGTGGTATCTTGTGTTGTATGATGTTGGTGTCATAGGCCTTTAAGTCTTTGTAACTCCATGCAAACACATCAATGAATTCCTTAAACAAGTCAATGTATCTTTTCTTCATGTCGACAGGTATAGACTTAGCCAGTTTTATCATCTTGGGTTTGTCTTCAGTGCCTATGTTGCATTATTCTACATCTGATTCAGCATGTTCTATTGTGGACTTCTTTGCAACATCATCAAAATCAAAGAGGTCCTCTAAGGGTGCTAAGCCTCTTGGTATGTTCTTGTCTTTGGCTTGCAGCACCTCCATTTCTTCTCTATTTGTGTTTTCACGTTTTATGGCTGAATCTCCAGTTTCTTCAGAAAAATAATTTATTTCTATACTACAAGGTGTTTCTAGTTCATCTTGGGAATCCTCACTTGGGCAGCTGTCATCAGATTTTGAGTCTGAATCAGAAAATTCAAACTCATTCCTGTCCATCAGGAAATCTTTGATCTGTTTGTCTCCTTCAAAGACCTGCCAGTATTTTTCATTGTCTGGCACTGCAGGCCTGAATTTAGTCTGAATGATGATTTGTTGGTCAACTGGGGCCTTAGGATATGAGCTAGCTAGGCAGGCTAGTCCATTTGCAATAGCGTTTTGACCCCTGGGAATGGATACTAAATCATATTCAATAAACGTTTTCAGCAAATCTAGAGTATCATTCCTGTATGCCCTAAGCCTGGGGTGTTTTTCCGAATACTCACCATTCATCTGTTTGATCACTAACTCAGAGTCTCCTCTCACGATTATCCTACGGGCTCCTAATTTTTTCAACAGATTTAAGCCCAAGATTAGAGCCTCATATTCCGCAATGTTATTCGTGCATTTGAAATGCAGATTGACAGTGTGACTCTCTGCGTGGTCATTTTCGGTGTTACGCAGCCACACTCCTGCTCCAGTGCTTTGTCTAGTACAGGACCCATCAAAGTTCATTTGCCACAGGGGTTCTTTGTTTACTTCCACTTCACTTTCTCCCTTACAGCTGAGTTCACCATTAGGTTGAGTTGGGAGGTCTGTACTAGGTTGCAAACTATCTTGTTGTTCATAGAGGCCATGGATGTCAGGGAGGTGTTTAGCTTGCTGTTCTTGTTCTGTTTCTGTTTCACTTGGAGTGAGAGGTCCACCACAGATCCTACAGGCTTCATTGTTGATTTCCTCTTCATTTTCAGTGTGCTGCCCATGGTTTTCCTGATCATAGTCTTCCAGAGTGGCCATTATGTGGAGGTCCATAGGCTTGGTGTTCTCATTTGTATGCCTATTCTGGGACTCTGGCTCTTCTAAGGATTCATCATTACAAAAGATGAAGGAGTCAAGGTCGATATGTACATAATATAATGGTGAATTTTCAGGTTTCTCGGGGCTACTGACTAGGAATTTCATTTGGGATTTTCTATATAGTCTTCTTAATTGGCCAAATATAGGAATAGTGGCATATGAGCCATCCATCTGCATGGTGCCTTGCAGCTTGGCTCCCCATGATCTAGATAATAACATGCCATACTTGGGTGGCACGTCTGCCACCACTACATCCATGACCATACATTTCACAGGAATCTGAGTCAAACTCACACACAAGTCTTTGATCAGGCCAAGACATTTTACTCTACTCGAGTCAAAAGAATACAAGTATTTATAGGGTCTGGTGATTTCTAGGCCTAACCTTTCCATAACTACCTTAGGCATTAGGTTGTGTGAGGCTCCAGAATCGTGCATTGCATTATGGAGTATTTTATCATGAATGTTGAGACTAATATAGAAAGGTGGTACTACCCCTTCCTGAAACTTACCTTCAATCTTAGGCCCAAAAAAGAGGGCAGGCTGATCATCATTCAAGTTTACAGAATCAGTGTTTTCCCCTAAATTCAATGCTTTCAAAATTTGGCCTTTATATACATCCTGAGAGGCCAGCTCAGATAATGGTACAAAGATTTTAATTTTTGCAATCTCACTTTCTAAACTGAAAGTGGATTGACTCTTGGAAGTGTTCAACTCTGTTTTATTTGCCACTGTTTTAGTGGCTGAATCAGTTTGTGTTTTCTCATTATGTACATGTGTAGGAATAGTTTTATCAGGAGCACTAACTGAGGTGCTAGTGCTACTGGTTTGTTGACCCTGTTTTTCCATGCTTTGGTTGTCCTTTTCTTTGTTACTCTCAGAACTCTTGGCTGTTGAATTGTTGTTCACATCAGTTACTTTAGAAGGTTTTTCAGGCCTTTTCTTGATGGTAACCTTGGGAGTTTTGGTTTTGGAAGTGTCTTGGTTCTTTTTGCTCCTGAGCTCATATTGCTCTCTGACCTGTAACATGGCATTTTGGAACCCAAGTCTGTACTCTTTAGTTTCTAATCTTTCCTCATCCCAACATGAAGATGAGGATTGATCTTCCTCTGAGTCACAGTTCAGAATTGAGTCCTCTGTTTCAAACATGTTAATAGTATTCCCTTCAGACTCCTCAATGATTCCCTCATCCTCATCAAGAAATTTTTGAAACGGGGGAATGAATTGTTGATATGACTCTTTCTGTCTGTTGGGAGGGTTTTTGTTTCTTCTAAAGTTTTGATTTTGGTTCCTGTTTGGAGTGACAACCATCTTTTCCATCATTTGGTATAGCTTATCCACATTCTTAGACAATTTGTCAATATTTGGATCTGAAGTGGAGACCATAGTGTCATCCTTGTATGTTACTCTCTTCTCAGCTCTCAGTTTGGCCCTTTTCTCAATCAAATTTGCCTCTATGTTTACTGCCTTTCTGCATATCCTCCAATGTTGTATATTCTTTATCTCTAAGCTCATAGGCCATGTCAGCATCAAATCCATCAGGATATTTGGCTAGGGCCATTCCTTGTGGAGGTTTCATGTGTGGGGGAAGAGCATTGTAAATTCTGTTGAACCTAGTGGTGTAATCGTGAACACTCTCTCCTGCGTTCCTCTTAAAGGACATGTATTCTGCAAGGAGCTGGCGAGGATTTTCTCTAGTTTCCCATTTGTTGATGAAAGCATGGTATAAAGCAGGGAGATCTTGGATACTACCAGCAGGTAGGTTTTTAAACCACTTTTTAACCTCTCCCCCCAGGCTCTGCGCAAAAATTCTCATTTTGATTGTTTCATCATCAATTTCCATATAGTCAAAAGAGTCTTCCATTTTATCAACATGCTGATGTGCTGTTGTAGTCTCTTTAGCAGGGAAGTGCGGGATCTTTGATTGATAATCATTTGGTAAGGGCAGTAGAGGCTGAGGTAGGACTAGAGGTGCATACCAAGCTACCATGATGATGTTCTGGTGGGGTATAAGGTTGGCTTGAGCAGCTGGTATTTGGATGACAGGGATGTTTGGACCAGCAGAAGTCTGTTGAGCAGATCTCGGGTGAGAAAGCCCCAAGTTTTGGAGAAAGTGGAGATCAGGTGATGTGGAAGGAGGGGTTTCACTGTCCCTAGGGTCCGGCTAGTCTAAAACACTGAATGACCTAGTTCTAGGTAATCTGTTTTGAAGGTCTAGGTCGAAGAAAGGGTCTAATAGAGCTGCAAGATCTTCTGGTGTAGAATTGGCTCTATGAATGTTGTTGGAAATGGTTGATCTCCTACTTGCAAGTGTTCTCTTGAGGACTTTCTCAGGATTATCAACTATTTCAGGTGGGCTTGGATCAGGGAAAGCTCTTGTATGAATGGTTCTGTGAGCCAGAGTGTTATTTTTAGCCAAGCAGCTTCACCCTACCTGTTATTTATGCTATGGTTGATGTTGTCTCAGGGCTGGTCTCCCAGTGGAGCCTTCATTATGTTTTGAATATGGCCTCACAGTGGAGTCTTATGTGAAACTAAGGTAATCAGCAGGCCTACTGATCACCAGTGGAGTATTTTCGTTTGGGAATAATGGAGTCGCCAGGTGGAAGTTTTAGGATGTTTCTAGAGGGTACACTGTCCACCGCAGTGATGAGGAAATATCCTTTTTAGGGATATCCCACAAAACACAGCAAACTCAAACCAGAGATGGACTGGGAGGGCATTTACCAGATGTGTCACCTCCTAAAGAGGATGAGATCCGGAGGCTACCTGGCCCTTACCAGGCTCTGTCTGAGAGTAAGGGGTAAAACACACCAGAGGTAAGGAAGGATAAGTTTTTTACTGCCAGCCTAAATAGAGGTTCTAGGTTTTCTGAGGCTTGGAGATGCAACTATATGAAAGTACTCAGAAATTCCCCAGTGGAGTCGTCATTATGTTGGTGTTCCCATGTTTTGGCAAGGTTGGCAATACCAAAAGATGAGACAATATAGAAGCACTTTCAGACCTTAGGATCTAGCCCTCCTAGGTCCAGAGAGGGATCTCTCTATGATTATCAAAGGATATATGTCTTTGGAGTTCTTAATTGTGATTTTAGGCTAGTTATAGGCTCAAGGTTGTTTGTTTGATTGTTTGAGTTTGGTTGTAGAGAATCAGGAAGGAAGGTTTCACCATAAGACAAGGATGGGTAAAGAAGGAAGCTAGGCAAGGATAGATAACTTAGAGAACATTAAGGCCATTGGGAAATGGAGTCAAGAAAGGATTTACTTATGTTCAATGTGTAAGCTTCAGTTGGGCTAGTCATCTAGAGCATTTGGATCTCAAAGACTGATTGGTGGGATGGAACATTAAGGGATGAGAATGAAGGATGGAGAACCATCTGATTCCGTCTATAGATCAGGCCATAGGTCATTTAACTCCAGGCCTGCTTGGACAAAACCATAGGCAACACGAGGGATCTTGAAAAGGTTTATATGGAAGGGGTAGGTTATGAAGAGGAAGCGACAGGCTTTACACCTCCCAATGTTCCTAACCTCTTTCAATTAAATCTTAACAAAAACATCTGAACATTGATCCTATTAACTTGCACATCAGAGAGCAGGCAATAATCATCCACTACACTGGTTTAGTCAATTAAAAACAATATTTAGATACACATATGAGCAGAAAACATTAAAGACTGAGAGAGCTGGGACATAAGGTACCTAACAAGGGTAAATCTTATGTCATGCGTTCAGATGCTAGTCAGAAGAACATGAAATGAAATGGAAGTAAACGCAGAGAGGAGAAAAACATCACCAACTGCTGTAGATCAGGATCCAATGAAAACTGCTTATCATGTTAAACACAATACCAATCAAGTACATCACTACCCAAAGCTTTTACATTCAGCCTGAATACATCATATTTCTCAGCCTATCATACAATCATTACATAGGGAACTTGGCTCAGGACAAAATTGCTTTCAATTCACTGATAATGCATCAACAACCATTACAATGATATCCTCCTGTGCTTTGTAGCAGAAGAGACACAGAGGACCGACTGAGGAGGTAGGTGAATTTTAAATGTTACATTTAAACGCATCAATGAATGCAGGATCGAGGCCCATTCCACTTGATACGCTGTATATTTAATCTTTGTCACCTCCCTTGTGAAAGAAAGATCTGCTCTGGATATGATTTGACCTTTTGGCTGTAGTACTCCAGGTGATTTGAACAAAATGAAAGAAACTGCTGAGAGGTCTGCCTCATAGATGTTAGATTGTTTTGAACTATAGCTGGGACGAAAAACTCCTTCAGGGACATGGCGCATAATAAAGACTGTATGGGAGACCTGTCCTTTATGGAAAAACATTCTGCTTGATAAGAAAACCTTGATATTACCTCTTATTGATGCTCAAGATCTCCAGATCGATCCTCGGTGTCTTCAAAATGATGCTTTGCCTCTTTAAACCTCTGTTTCATAGCTCAGGATCTTCGTTGACGTGCACTAATCCCCCTGCTCTGTACTGAAACTCCTTGCTGCTTCATTACTACCTCTGTCGAGTTAGTCTTGAGCTTTAAATGGCGCCGGCATGATTTTGGGCGTTTGAACTCTACTTTCCATTAATGTGAGTCCTGACGGCCCCATTCCTTGACTTTCCTGATGGTACTGGCTCATTAGATTTGATCCTGACTGCTCCGCTCGCCATTGAGGTAGTACATTGAACAACGACAGTCTCATCTCCTAGAAACTCTGCAACACAGCGAACTTATGAAGAAAATAGTGGACGGAGCAATGAATGCAGGGTGGACGAAATGGTGGTGCGGCGATAACAACGCTAATCATGTAAAAAAACGATGAAAATGCAGTGGAATGGTGGAATGCGCGGACAATAAGGTTTGGTAGAAGTATGCAGTGCAGACCGTTGGATTCAGGCCTGGAGATGAAGATCGACGGTGGAGATTAACCGGCGTAACAACACATGAAACGAACAAAAAACAAACAGAATGCATGAAATGTGACGGGGACGAATGTAAAAGTGGGACCCAGCGGAGGCGGAGGGCGATTAGATCTGAGCCGTTAGATCCCAGATCCAATGGACGGTCAGGATCAAATCGGAGGATCGCAATCGGGGGGGCAGGGTTGACACATTCAAAAAGTTCCGATTGCGATCGGAGCGATGTTGCAATTGAGCGATGACCGTTGGATCGGCGGGGAAAGGACGGCCCAGATTGAATCGAAAGACAGAGAGAAGGACTTGCGATCAGCGATTGGTCGGAGGATGTGATTGAGCGCTGGCCGTTAGATCTGAAGGCCAGATCAACGGCTCGGATGTAATCGGAGGGGCAGTGCGATCGGGGGATCAGGAGTTGCGATGACTGTCGGATCTGCGGGAGGATGGACGGCTAGGATTAAATAGGGAGATCGCAATCAGGAGATCGGAAGACAAGGTTGCGATTGATCGGAGGGCGCATACAACATGTTGCGATTGTGATAGAGCGATTGGCGCTGGACCGTCGATCTGCGAGAGGAATCAATGGTGGAGAACGTGATCGGAGGACTGTAATCGAGGCGGCACTGCTGCGACTTGCGATTGAGCGATGACCGTTGATCGTGGGAAGAACGAACGGCCCTGATTGAATCGGGAGATTGCAATTGGGGGCAGGAAGATAAGACTTGCGATTAGCGCTCCGCCGTCGATCTTTACGACAGATCAACGGATCAAAACACGTCACGAGACTTAGTTAATAAAACAGTCTCATCAGGGATTTTCAATGATGCACGGGAATTTCACCCACCCGACGCTCCGATTGCGATTAGTGCCTGGGGCTTTAAGCGCTTGGTCCCAGCGCCCGGCCATGTGGGGAAGTGGTTTTAAAGGGGGTAGGGGGAAAGGGGCTAGGCCTTTAATAAGGTCGGAATATGGGTCTTTTGCCCATTTTAATGGATTTTAAGGGGTCAAAAGGGAAACGATAGAGGGATGAAGGGGAAAAATGGCCAACAAAAGTGTAAGGGTAGAATTTAAAGGGGAACTTGGGGGGATTTGAGAGGTAAGAAGGGGAATAGAAGGGGAAGACAAGGGGGATAAAATAGAAGCTAATTTGGGGATGAAATAAGAGGGAAAAAGAAAGGGAATTCGGACAAAGGGAAAGAAGGGGAATTGACGTATGTTGTAGGGGTAAAGGAGGGAATAATAGGCCTTTTTTTTAGCAATTTACTAGCAGAGGGGGATTTTTATTAGGCACAGCAATTGAGAGACTTCAAGGAGGATGGGTTTTCAGGGGAAAGGCATTCCTTGAAGGCTCAAAACAATCTAGCCCCCAGCTGACTTGTCAAGAATTTCATAGGGGGGCTAACACAACGTTGATGAGGTCAGTTGTTTTGTTGGGAGTGGGAATGTTTATGGGCGGGGTTGGAAGCTTGGGGTTTGCGATGAACGTAGATCATTCAAGATCTACAGTTGAGATCTAATCAACAAAGGAGTGGTTAGAAGGATGGTCGAGAAAATTTGCGAAGAGAGGGAGTGTGATCACCGTTGGATCTGCATGATCAATGGTGGGGATTACTCTAGATAAAATGATTGGCATGGGGTAAAATATAAAGAAGGGGCTTAGCGAAGGTGGAGAAACAATCCCGTGGGGAATAAAAATAGGGTTGGGGCTAGGATGAAAGGGGCTAAATATTTTAGCGGATGGTCACAGCTATTGGTTTTATGAAGAAATAGGGGCTAATGTCTTAAGCCTGAAGGGCTTAAGGCCTTAATATTATCAATATGGGCGGAGTTAGGCCTAAAAGAGATTTTTGAGCCTTTTGAGGGTTTCGATAAGGTGTAGAAAGGTGATTAAGACACAATGGGGGTGTTTACCATGTTTCAAAGGGGTTTTTTAGAGAGAATGGAGGATAAATGAGAAAGGAAGAAAACCTTTTTTGCAAGGGGAAAATGATTTCTTGGATAAGTGAAAATGAGTGAAAATGGGTGAAAATGGGTAGATATGATGGAGGTGAAAAATGGGAAATATATCTCGAAGACAATTTCTTTTTGAGATGGTAGGATAACTTGGAGGATTTAAGTGAAGATATTCAATGAATGGGTTCTTTGGATAATGAACATGGCAGGACTTCAAGAACTCACAGATTTACTTGAAATTTGTTTCTTGAAGGCCACAGAATTGTTTTAGCAATCTTTTTTATGACAAAAATTATGGATGGCTAACAGTGGCTCCACTTGGGGAGGACAACTTTCCCTTCAGGTGTCCAGAACCTTAGTTTACCAATCTCTTGCTTTCAGCAGACCAGTGTCTTAATCCATTGGGCAGAATTTCTTTGTTTTCTTGCTGATTTTATTTTCATTTTGACAACTCTTCAATGACTTGAAGCATGGAAACTCTTTAAGATAGCACCTCTACCTACCCAAAACTACTTGTCCTAGAATTTTTTCTTCTCTTGAGTGCACTTGGACTGGCATCTCTTTTACATATTATTTTTGAAAACAGAAAGATAAAACTATCTAATGCTACCCTTATTTCTTCCAAGGGTCCAGATTAAACAGTTGGACTCTTCATTCCCTATCTAATCTATCTAACAAACAATATTAAACTATTTGACTGATTTTCATTCTCTATATTCTAAAACAGAAATTTAAGCACAATCAAATCAGGATTAGACTTTCTGATTTGCTATAATGTCTAAGGCATGAGAAACAAGCTGCACATAGACCTTATTTTCAGAAAAATGAAACAAAACTTGGAAGACTTGAGATCTGAGAATAGTAAGCATCCTTCCCTTCTTTTTCAGCCCTGATTTTGATCTTTTTGAGATGTCCTCTTCTTCTTTTCATGGTTCAAGTTTTTAGCATATTAGAACCAGCCTTTTCTTTTCCTTGACTCAATTTTTGATCTTGTTAGAGCCATTCTTTCTTCTATCCTAATCTATTCTACTGATAAGCCAACATTAAACAGTTTGGAAAATCTTCTTCACTAACCTATCAACAGTAAATTGAAATCTATCTAGTCATGATTAGGCTGTATGACTAAATAGCAGTTTTTAATTTTAGTAGTGGCATTTAAGCTTGCACACTTTCAAATTATTCTTTTCTTTTTTGGTATGGGGATGTACCTTTCTTCTTTTTCTAATCTGCCCTCTTTTTCTTTTCTATTGTTTTTGTATTTTTTTTTATTTTTCTTTCAAAGAAAAAAACAAAAACTAGCTAAATGCTCAAAGGCTGAGCTTTATTGACATTCATATCTAACCTAATCTAACTTGAAAATCTTTTCTGCTCTAGGTGATGCAATAGTGCCAGTGTAGCCAGTTGAGAAGTAACAAAAATGAGTAGAAAATCTGACTGCTTGTCAGAGACAACCATATTACACATTGAATGTGTGTCTTCACAACCAAGGTCACCACAAGTGGTGATAGCTTCCGATGTATTTGGCTCTTACAAAGGATCCATCCTTGGTAACTTGAGACAATTAGGACCTCCATATATTCTGCCATAGGGTCAACAAAAATATGATGTAAACTTTCTTCTCTTAGGCCTTCCATGAATGGTAGGTTATCTGCATCCCAGAAATTAGCTTTGAACACTGCACCTTCAGTGTGGCCCTTGAAAGCACAATCATCCTTTACCTACAAATCAAAATGCAGTGAAATTTATTCTTTCTTTGGGGGAGGGAGGCTTTCCAAAAATGCTCTAGGTCTCGGAATTGGTATGACTGATCTTGCGAATTCAAAATTTCCATGTCAGTTTCATATTTTTCAACCACAAATTCTAGAAAAAAATCCAGGATCTCAGGCTTCATGTTTTCTGACCTTGAAATGAGGAGGACAGTTTTTGGGAGGTCATTAGGTTGAAACTCTGATAGCTGACTTGGCATTTCATAACAAAATTATGCTATTAATTTTGACTGCATCTTTATAAACTATTCAGAGTCTTCTACCAGTGAAATCATTAGGTCTTTTGAGATTGTGGAGTCGCTAGGTGAAATATTTTGAACTTTTTTGTCCACCGTCAGCATGATTTGGATTGCTCAATGCATTCCCAAGGGAGTTTACAAGGACTGGTAAAGTAATAGGCCTATTGGAGGCCAGTGGAGTCGCCAGGTGGAAATTTTTAGCTCTTTTGGAGGTAAAATATTCTATGTTCCACCACCAATGTTTATTATGAAACCAATCTAAAATGTTTTTTGGGGTTTTCTGAGTTTCTATAGTTCTATGGTTGTGAGAGTGTCCTATACCCGATTCAACACTTAGCTAAGGTGATGAAACAAACAGAGTCTAATCTATGGCTTATCAGCTGATTTCTCCAAGGTTTGATAAGGGTCTCTTATAATCCTATGGGTTACTTAGATTTCCACTGATTCAGACAGGTCCTATCATGATTACCATTATGTTGGTAGTGCTTGAAGAAAGCTATAGTTCACTTGAATGAATACTGAGTGTCTTGTTTAGGAACTTTTACTCAAAAAGGTCCCACCGTGATCACCAAAATGTTGGGGTCCTGTGATTTAGCTAATTAGCAAACCAAATGACAAGGCAACATTCAAACCAAGCTTTAGAGCTCTATGATATAGCCCTCCTAGTCTCATAGAGGGATCTCACAATATGTTTGTAAGGATATAGCTTGATGCTTTTGAGAGGTTGATTTTAGGTTAGTTATGAAGTGTAGATTTGTTTGTTTGTTGGTTGGACATAGATAATCTAGGCAATATAGACAGAGTGGGGAATTCTATAAGCCATTGGGCAATGGAGTCAAGTGGTAGTCATAGCAGGTTTGATTGATTAATTTAGGGTACCAAAGGGCAAATCTAACTTGGTCAATGGATCTGTTGGGTTTTGCAGGTGGGATGAAATGAACATCAAGGACTTAGAATGAAAATTAAAACTAAGGGAAATTAAGGATCCTTAATTATCTATAATTCTTAACAAAGGGACTTAAAACATAATCTAAACATAAAGATGCATTTGATAGACAGGGCTAACCATGAATTCTACAAACCACACTTCAACAGGTGATAATTTCAAGACAAACTTTTCCAATGAAATAGAGAAGGCAAGGAAGGCTCTATTTCTTCTAAATATTTCACTAGCAAGGATTTAGAAAACATATAAGATTCACAAATAACTACATTCATAGAAGAGGGAAAGCCTAAACATCTAAGACTACAATTATAAAGGCCTTCAAAAAAATTATGTCAGCAAGAATAGAGGGTATGATCAAAACAGACCTCTCTGGCAGACTATAGACAATGGTACTTTGAAATGAGACTTCAGAAGCAATTTTCAAGTGGCAACAAGCAAGCAAGGAAAACCATAAATCATTCTTGAGGCCAACTGTATGAACTATTTTAGAAATAAACAAGCATAAGGGTTCAAGAGAGCGATTAATACTACTCAATAATACCTCAGTAGATGAAAACATAAAGACAATGAAGAGCAAACAGGTCTAAGGTATTTCTAGGAGACATTTCTTAGCCTAAAATTTTTACTCTACTGTAAGTATAGAATGATGGAAAAAAATGGAAAACAAGAAAGAACAATTACTATTAGAGAGTAATTCCTCACAACCAGGCTTAGGGATCCAATGATCCAGCCTCCTTCATTAATAAACAAGCCAAGCCATCCACAAACTTTAATACATCAATTTCTTTTCACTTCTGCCAGTCTATGTATTACTTCAAAGAATTCACCAAATGCCAACCCTTACAATGAGAGTTCGAATAGGATTTATAGGTGAATGGGGAGGAGAGGTGACAGAGATGGTCGTAATGCTTAATTAAAAGAGAGGAAAAAAACATTCGAATGCCCATTCTGTGCCATAAATATTACATTAATTTCTTGCCCATTCTAGTAGTTCTTGTAGACTTTGAGGCCTGATTGTCAGGCTGGTAATAAATCCAAGGAGTGTCTTTGTGGAGAAGTCTTCTAGCTGATGTGGTTCTGTCTTTTCTTCTGGTACAAGTAAAGTGGACAGTATGGGTTTTGAGACCACCCATACATTTACAATAACTGCCTTAACAGTTTTTAAGATATTTTTAGCTAGGTAATAACTACTAATTGACTTTACGGATAGAAATTAGGCCCAATGTGTCAGTTAGATAATTTCTGAATTAACAATTGCTTCCCTTTGATGTATTCGAGGCTCTTTAGGCCTAAATTTCCTTGATTTAATCATAAAGATATGCTTTATGGACTGATTTTTCTTTTAGGCCTTCATAATTTTTATGCTATCTTTATCCCTTTTCGTGATTGCTTTGAACCTTTATTTGTTTACCTTCAATCATTTCTTCATCCTTTAATCATCAGTTTAAGCTTTTAATCACTATCTTCTTCCTTTGGTCTTCAAACTTTTACTGATCTTCTTTGCTTTTGTGTGCAGGAGACTTTTTGATGTGCTAGAGGGTTTTAAAACTGATCAACGCTCATGAGGCATTGATCGATCATGAATTTTAAACCCTGGATCCATTCGTTCTTTGTTTATAGGCCCTTTTGGATCATCATCCATGGCCATGTCAGTGTAAACTTGACTTTGGGATGGCCTTTCAGGCTCGGGGCGCCATTAAACCTGCACAAACAAACGAATTTTTAATTAAATCCTGCATTTTTTGGCTTTACTGCATTTCATGGGTTTATGGAGGGTTTGGGAGTGATTTCAGAGGAGGAGGAGAAGCATGAGAGGGGTTCCAGAGGTGGAACCAGGCGGGCAGAGGATGAAATTTGAATATGGCATGAAAAAGGAAAAGGGTGGTTTCGGGATAAACTGGTGGTTTTCGCGCAGTCAATGAGTAGTAAGCAGTATAGGGTGGTGGGCACGTGATTCCATTGAATGGTTGCCACACGTCCAGGCCAATATCGCCTATTTCGCGTGGATATGGGCTATTAAACCTCGGTGTTGATCTTCGCACAATATCGTATTTGGACCGTCAGATCTCAGATGATGAGATCAATGATGCGGAAAGGCCGTGAGATCAGTACACAGGTTTGGAGGTGCGGGACCTGGTGGATAGGTGGCAAATGGAGGTTGAGCACGAAGGTGTGGGTGGAAAGTGGGACCAATGTTGATGAGGTCAGCTATTTTTTCAGGAGTGGGAATGTTTATGGGCGGGGTTGGAAGCTTGGGGTTTGTGACGAATGTACATCTGAAAGATATACAGTTGAGATCTAATCAACAAAGGAGAAGGTATAAGGATGGTCGAGAAAATTTGCGAAGAGAGGGAGCGTGATCACCGTTGGATCTACATGATCAATGGTGGGTATTAATCTGGAGAAAACGATTGGTGTGGGGTAAAAGATAAAGAAGGGGATTAGGGAAGGTGGAGAAACGATCCCATGGGGAATAAAAATAGGGTCGGGGCTAGGAAAAAAGGGGCTAAAGCTTTTAGTGGATGGTCGCAGCCCTTGGTTTTATGAAGAAAAAGGGGCTAAGGTCTTAATCCTGAAGGGCTTAAGGCCTTGATATTATCAATATGGGAGGAGTTAGGCCTAAAAGATATTTTTGAGCCTTTTGAGGGTTTCGGTAAGGTGTAGAAAGGTGATTAAGACACAATGGGGGTGTTTACCATGTTTCAAAGGGGTTCTATAGAGAGAATGGAGGATAAATGAGAAAGGAAGCAAACCTTTTTTGCAAGGGGAAAATGATTGTTTGGATAAGTGAAAATGAGAGAAAATGGGCAGATATGATGGAGGTGAAAAATGGGAAATATAGCCTGAAGACAATTTCTTTTTGAGATGGTAGGATAACTTGTAGGATTTAAGTGAAGATATTCAGTGAATGGGTTCTTTGGATAATGAACATAGCAAATTTGTTTCTTGAAGGCCACAGACTTGTTTTAGCCATCTTTTGTTATGAAAAAAATTATGGATGGCTAATAGTGGCTAAGGGTGGCGTCATCACTGAAGAGCAAGTCATTTCTCATGCCCAATATTTATACTTGATTTATACTCAGTCTGGCATGCTCAATGAGAAAATTCCTAACGCATCGCGATCTAATTTTATTGTTCCTCCTTCATCAAAAGACTCTCATGACAAAGATGGTATGATCAGTACTGCAAGCAGACAATACACTACTGGATCTAATTCTTCACCTTCTTCCAAAATCAATGTTGTGTCATTTGACAAAGGCAAAAGTGACAAGCAACCTAGAAGTAAGAAAAAAGGGAAATCTAAGAAAAAGAAAAGTTCTACCCCGCAGGAAAGATCATCTGATCAATCATATGAAAATCAGAAGCCTCGTTATCCATTCACAATCTGTAATGAGGAACAATTTTTTCAAGATTTTCCCCACCACGCTAAAGTCTCAAAAATGGTTAAGACTTCACATGCGTCAGCTATGTTGACATATCCATTTCTGAATCCTGACACAAATTTGGTTGCTACGGATCCAGTTTCTAGTTCCCAAGTGCTTAAGTTTTCCATCACAAAGCCATCGAATGATGTTTTGGTGTCAATGCGTAATAAATATTACAGTATTCAGGCTATTGATCAACCTACTACCTCGACCATGAATCCGTCTAAAAAATTGCTACCGCCCACTGCTATTCCTAAATTGAAAATAAAGCCACCAAAGGGAGTCGTTCATAAATCGACATATAACCCTCAAGCTTGAGCTGCTCAGAATTATAATATAGTTGAAGGTTTCACTCAATCCCCTTCAGCTATGTCAGCACTTGAGGTGTTACAAAATGGTCCCTCCCAGAAACAGGCTTTGTTGTCAACAATTGGTGGAATTGATCCAACTGATTCTAATCTCGTAGTATTTAATCATATGAGCTATGTGCCACAATTACCATCAGAATTGGAATTCTCCATACAAGTAAATTTTCTCAATCACCTTGTTCATCGCACTATTATTGATGAGGGAGCATCTACATGCATTATGTCTCTAAATTTTTGGAAGTCACTTGGCTCACCACACTTGTCTCAATCATCAACAACATTGAAGGCTTTTGATGGATGTACATATAAGCCTTGTGGTATTATCAATAACCTACATGTTGAACTAGGGGAAAAACAATGAATGTTGAAGTTTAGGTTGTTGACGGACCCCTTGACTACAATATTTTACTTGGAAGGCCATGGGTTTATGCTATGACTACAATTGTTTCTACATATTTCAGAATGATTGTCTTTCCACATAAAGGTTCTATCACAGTCATCAATTAGATATCCTTATTTGCCTCCAGTTCCTAGGAAACTGGAAGTATTCCGTTAGTTCATGCACCCCAACTCGCACTTCAGAACATTATTGTAGGACTCTTAAAGGATTCCACTTTTATGGGAACCTTTGCATTACCGCCGCCTACAATGTCGATAGTAATTGCAAGTATAGAGACCTGCTACATGATTTCTTCCACTCCATATGGCTTAAGGAAGAGTACGTGTGATTCTGAAATTGTTACATTGGATGAGTTTCTGTTGCCCAGCCCTATTGAGCTAGCATAGAAATCAATCTATCTGGCTTGGGCGATGAATCCGAAATCATCGTTATCGATCATTTGGGTTGATCATTCATTATATTATGGTACTCCATTTGATCCTTTTTCCTCAACTTTCTTAATAGATGAGAATATTTTGGAAACCATGATGTCAGAAGGAGAACCATGGGAAGATTATCATCATTGCTCCCATCTTCTGGATTATGAAGAAGGTAATCTTAGTGGGCTTTATCATCAAACGATCAAAAATTTATTTTTGAACTATTTTCCTATTAATGCGATCGATTCCGAGCAAAATATATCAAATATTTAAGAAACCATTTCTATCGATATTTTGACCAAACCTAGCATGGTAGAAAATATTCATGTCGGTGTGTCTTGTTCTCCATTAGAACTCGAAATATATCGCTCTATTTCATGAATTCTGAGATATTTTTTCCTGGTCTTACACGGAAATGCCAGGTATTGACACTAGTATCGTTGAACATACTATTAATATGTACCCTGATGTCAAGCCAGTACGTCAACGCCTTCGTCTTGTTCATCCGAAGAAGGTCATTTCCATTAAAGCAGAAGTTGAAAAACTTTTGTGTGTTGGCTTTATTTACCCTGTTCCGCTAACTGAGTGAATTTCCAACATCGTTCCTATTATGAAAAATCAGGGAACGATCAAAGTGTGTGTCGATTATCGGAATGTCAATCTTGCTTGTCCAAAAGACAACTATCCAACTCCCTTTATCAACCAGATTATTGACGATTGTGTTGGATGCGAATTTTTTTCGTTCATGGATGGATTTTCCGGCTATAATAAAATCAATATCTACTCAGAGGACTAATAGAAGATAACATTCATCTGCCCCTGGGGAACATTCACTTATACAAAACTACCGTTTGGTTTAAATAATGTTGGGGCAACTTTTCAGAGAGCAATGGATTATGCTTTCAATTACATCAAGCACATCATTCAACCCTATCTAGATGATTTACCCACACATTCAAGGAATCAGACTAATCACCTGATACATTTGAAAGCCATCTTTTTACGCTGCAAACACTACAAAATATGCCTCAATCCAAAAAAATGTGTGTTTTGTGTTAGTTCTGGTCGTTTGCTCAGATTTTTTGTCTCAAAAGAAGGAATTCAAATAGACCCATTGAAGTTCCAGGCCATTCTTGATTTGCCTGCGCCCTCAAATTTACTTCAGTTACAAAAACTTCAGGGAAAGGCTAACTTCCTAACGAGGTTCATACCCAACTACGTCGAAATGGCTAAAGGATTTACTCAGCTCTTGAAATCAGGGATTCCATTCCATTAGGACCAAGTTACGCAAGCTTCTTTTGATGTTGTCAAGGATACTCTTGTCTGGGCGTCATTAATGTATCACCCCAATTATCAGAGTGATTATTTCTTATATATCGTTGCGGCTGATACGACCATTGATATGGTCATTAGGGGAATTTTGAGGTGTAAAATGGGCCTCCTGAGGAAAATGTACAATCAAAATTCACTTTATGAGAAGCAATCACATTTTAGTGGATAACATCATCCCTTAAGTTTGAGGTGGCATTGCTTGAGTTAAAGGTACTTACTTGTCACATTCTCAATGGTGGATAAAAATTCATGGTTAACTATGGTAGTGCTCTAAGTACTTTTAAAGTCATAAAGTAAAGTACTTATAATAAATGTCATTTCACACTTTTTGAATAAAATATTATTATTTTTATCTCATATTTTTTTAGAGATACAATACATATCCCTACACAAACTTCATTTCTTTACACACTTTTGAATAAATATTATATTTGTATATTTTCTTATATTTATTTTTAAATTATATATTCATCTCATTTTATTTAATATTACAATTTCAAATTAATTATAAGTTAATATCTATACATATTAAATCAAAATAAATAAAAATGTAACTTTGTAATTTAAGGATAATTCAAATCTATAAATAATATTATTATAATATTAGTAACAATACAAAAATATTAAAATTAAAGAAAAAATCATTTTAGTTTTGTATGATTAAAAAATGTATATTAGTTTTGCACGTTGAAAAAAGTTATATTAGGTTCAACATAGTTTGGGGAAAAAAAAAATCTAAATTTCAATGTATATAAATCTTATATTATACTTATAAATACAAATTAAATCTATTTTAATACTTTTTTTTATTTAATTTTAAAGATAATTCAATTCATTTCATTATGATTATCTTAATATTATATATTATTATCTATAATATTATGAAAAATAATGTAAATGATATAGATTATAGTTTATATTCATTTTTATATTATATGTTATTTCTTCTCATGTTATAAATCAAATCAATTTAATATGTAATATAAAATTTATACATAAAATAATATATTACATTTATTATATTATATTATATTATATTGTTTTTATATAGTACATTAATTACATGTTATTATATAATTTAAATAATATAAAGTTTAATTAATAATATATTATATAATTAAGAATTTATGAATTTATATTTATATTTTATTTTATGTTATTTAGGTACAAAGGACAAATGCATTAGTTGTTCAATGATAATTATTTTTTCTTAAAAAACTCATTCTTATTTATAGTCACATCAATAAAAAAAAAATTTATTAATTTTATTTTGGTACAACTTTGAATTGAATTTAACCATGGTTACATGGATTGTGGTGCGAAAAGTGAATTGCAAATTCATAAATATTATTTTATTGGTTTAGCTATTATTTTATTATTTCCTTAGGAGCCCCATTTTTTACCTCAAAATTCCCCTAATGATTGGTCCAAGTAGAAAATGGGATATAACATTCGATCTATTATTTGAGTCGTAATCTCAATGATACAAAAGTGAAGTATTCGTACGTAAAAAAACTTGCCTTGGAAGATGTTCAAGTTGTCCAAATATTTCGCCACTATATCCTGTTACGAAATACCATTGCCATTTCGGATTGCAACCCCATGACTTATATCTTATCATGTCAATCATTGGGGGGCAAGTATTCAAAATGGATTATCATTTTGTAATAATCTGATTTGGAATTCATCAAATCCAAGTCAAATAAGTCTTTAGTTTTGGCTAAGCTTCTTTGTGACCTTCTCTCTGATAGTACTGCTACTACATTGGAACCATATATTCCTGACGAGTCTCTATATCTATGGGGATTTTATCATTATCTCCAGACCCAAACTTTTCAGCCTGATACCTCTCGCTCTGACCAATGATGTATTCAATACCAAGCCAAAAATTATATGATCATCGGTGAAACACTTTATTTTCGTGGTGTCGATACAGTTTTAAGAAGGTGCCTCACTCATGAGGACGCAAAAAAGGTTTTAAATGATTGTCATGCTGGGGTTTGTGGTGGACACTTGTCTAGCTATGCTACTGTGCAGAAGATACTCCGCGCCAGTTACTTTTGGCCTACCATATTTCGCGACCGCCTCCTTGCGGTCAGAAGTTGTCATGCGCGCTAGATATTTGATTGTAAAATCCAGAAACTGCCAGTGCCAATGCATATTGTTGTCTCTGTGGTACCATTTTCGAAATGAGGTATTGACTTCATGACCTGTAACCCTCGTTCGTCTGGGGGCATGGATATATTATTGTCACAGTAGACTACTTTACCAAGTGGGTCAAAGCAATACCTACATTCAACAAGACAGGAAAAAAAACTGCATTATTTTTCTTTAATCATGTCATTGTACGCTTTGGGGTCCCACAAGCTAGAGGCACAGATCATGGTAAGCATTTTCGCAATCACATGATGATTGAATTGACTGCTAAGTTAGGATTGTCACATGATAATTCTACTCCTTATTATCCACAATCAAATTGACAAGTTGAGGCTATCAACAATATTCTTAAACATATGCTTCAACAAATGATAGAGTTCGTAAAAGAAACTGGCATTTGATCCTGTACTTGGCCTTGTGGGTGTACTGAACCTTGGTGAGAAACGAAACTAGATTTACTCCTTTTAAATTGGTGTATGGTCTGGAGGCTATCTTTCCAATCCAATGTGAAATACTGTCATTGAAACTCGTAATCGACTTGTTACCTGACACCTCAGATGAAGAAGCATGCCTTTTTAACCTCATCCATCTTGATGAAATGCATCGTGAAGCCCAATGTTGGCAATATGATGCAAGGTGTTGTCCTCGATGGCAACCCACTGAATGAAGATGAAGACATGAGATTGTTGACATATGTTGTCCTTGATGGAAATCCACCTGATGAAGTTATTCTTGACTTAATGAACTTGGTAAATGATGTAAATCTGATGTGATATGATTTTTGTTGACAATATGATGTAGAGAGGTGTTCTTGAATGGCAACCCACCTGATGAAGATGATGGCAAACCACTTGATGAAGTTTGTGCTTGATAGAATATGTTCTTGATGAAGTAAATCTGATGTATCTATAGTGACTACAGAAGGCAATGAAGAAAGGAATTCAGCATGTGCTAAATCTATGGTGAAAATAGTATGTCTCAAGGCATACGTGGATCTGTCTAGGGGAATTTGCGTATGCATGCAGGAAACAACGTTCCAAGTCGCGTATGGGAAAAAGCGCTCATAAAGTGAAAAACCAGGGGTAACCACCATGGTATTGACCCATTGTATTGGGTAATGATTCGTCTAAATGACCCTGTCCAGGAATACCATCGGAAGTAATGTAGTTTTTGGCTCATGGTATTGTTTTGGCTCATGGTATTGAAAAAGGGGCTCATGGTATTGAAAAAGGGTAAACCTATATAAAGAGAAGAAATTCAGTGTGCAAATGATGAGTGTAGGTGCAAGATGTCTAAGCTTGAATGAATACTTCTCTCTGAAGTAGATCTGAATGTAAAGGGTTACAGTTGAATGATAGATCTGAACGTATGATGCACCAATGATGAAGAAGGGGATCTAGATCTGAAATGTACTTGTAGTTGCTACATTTGTTTATGGAAGGCTTAGATCTGAGATGAGGCGAACATCTGTCTGAAGTAAAAGGGTAAATCTGAACTGAATATCTGATCTGAAGAAGTATGCTGCTCTATAATGATTGAAGATCTATACGCTAGTTCGCCGCAGAGGAAGCGCGTATATACGCGGCCCGGCGAAGAAAAGCGCGTATATCCAATGAAGTGGATACGCAATTGAGAAATGTACGGGGGTATATCTTTATTACTTTGGTTTATGTGAACGGAAGCGCGTATATACGCGGCATCGGTGAAAAGGAAACGTATGCAAACTAGGGTTTGCTGAAGTCTGTGGTAAGAAATTTTTGATCTGTTCTGCTGGTTTACTGATATCTGTCAGTGAGTTATATGTATCTGTTTCATGGATGACTGTGTTTAATAGTATGGAGTGGGTCCAGTCTGAAAGTATGATGAAACATGGCCTGCAAGTGGTGTCCTAAAGGAAGCTTTGGATCCAGTGTGAAAATTGATGAAACGTGGTCCATAGAGGTGCTGAGGGTTGTAGCCTTCAGTCAGGGGGTTGTAGCTCCCTTCCAAGTGAGGCTGGTAAACGAGTCAGGGGGTCGTAGCTCCCTTCCGGGAGAGGCTGGTAAACGAGTCAGGGGGTTGGAGCTCCCTTCCAGGAGAGGCTGGTAAACGAGCGCAGGTGGGTGCCTGCGTGCTGGTAGGAGTCTGCACCAGCACATATGTTGTAAGATGTTTTCTCTATAATAAAATATTGAAGGCTGAGCAACTGCGGCGGTGGTTTTCTCCCGACTTGGGTTTCCACCTAAAAATCCTGGTGTTCATGTGTGATGCTTTGTGTGATGGTTTATTCTGTTGTTACTACACATGTTTACTGTTAACTTAACATCAGATGAAAGAATATTGCAAAGAACTAATTTAATAAACATCTGCATATTTAGATCTCTGCTAATACGCTAGTTTCATGAAGGCTATCTGCGTGTATACGCAAGTTTACTAAAGGAAAGTAGCATATGGGTTTTAGAGAGTGAAAAAGTAAAACGTTTTGAATATGCAGTAAATACTGATTCACCCCCCCCTCTCAGTATTTTTCCCAACAATTGGTATCAGAGGAGGTCCTTCTACAGAAGCTTGATCGCTTGAAGGAGATCCGTCGCAATGGGAAGTCAAGAAGGATTAATGTCTATAAAGCCACCTCTATTCAATGGAAGCAATCTGATATTCTGGAAGGTACGAACAAAATCATATATGCAAAGTCTTGGTGCAGATGTATGGGCAATCGTGGAAAAGGCTATCAATATCCGACAAGTATTCCTACTGATGCCGCTGAAAGGAAGAAGTATGAAATCAATGCCAAAGCAGTGAATGTCTTATTAGGAAGCATGTCTGAATCAGAATTTGCTAAAGTGATGCAGCTACATTCAGCAAAAGAAATATGGGACAAAATCATTCCGAGCTATGAAGGAGATACAAAGGTAAAAAGTGCAAAACTCCAAACTCTTAGAATTGAATATGAAAATTTGAAGATGCATAGTGATGAAAGTGTTGCCAGTTTCTTTCTTCGTATAGATGATATTGTAAATCGGATGAGAAATTTGGGTGAAACCATAACCGATACTACTGTGGTGGAAAAAGTCTTAAGATCCTTGACTTCAAAATTTGACTCTAAAGTTTCAGCTATTGAAGAAAGGCAAGATCTGCAAACTCTTACTATTGTTCAATTACATGGTATTCTGACTGCTTTTGAAATGAGACAAGGAGGTCCTTCTCAAATCAAAGAAGCTGTTTTTAAGGCGTCTGCAAAAGGAAAAGAAAAGGATGTTGTCAAAGAATCCAGCTATATATCTTAAGAAGAAGAAGAAGCAAATTTTGTGATAAGACTTCAACTAGGTACCGGAAAGTTCAAAGGTAAGCTTTCGTTCAAATGTTTTAATTGTGGAAGAGTTGGTCATTATGTTGCAAAGTGTCCTTATAAAGAAAATTCGGGTAAAGGAAAAGAAGTAGCAAGAAGGAATAAGAATCGATCTAGCACAAGAAAAATTTATTATACTAACAAAGACAGTGATGGGTCATATGATAGTGAGGAAGAATGTGAAGAAGATTTTAGACTTCTCATGGCATTTGAACAAAGAGAAGAAAAGGATACTTTTGTGGATGCTCTAGAGGACAATGATTTTCTTGAAGAAAACAATCAACTCAAAGTAAGCCTAGAAGAAAAGAACATAATCATAGAGACTCTTGAAAATCAGCTTGAAGCAAAGGAAAAACGCATCGAGGAATTGGAGTGTGAAGTAGTAAGTCTAAGGAAAGATAATGAGAAAGTGAAGACTCTCAATCTTATATTTGCTAAAGGTTCAGAAACCTTAGATGAAGTTATCAAGATACAACGGTCTCCTCTTATAAAAACAGGTCTTGGATATACTGGGGAATCTTCCCAGACTTCAGCACCAAATTATCTGAAAGCAGCCACAACTAGTTCTCCACATTCAGCCACTCAGCAAGGAAACAAAGGATCTTTACAGATAAAGCATGATCATCTCAAATCAAGGAACACTAACAGGGAGATCTTTCAAAGAAGCTACAACCAACAGGTAAATTCAAATAGAAGATTTCATGATCGCAGAAATTTCTACTTCAATGGACAATGTTTCTCATGTCACAATTTTGGTCATAAAGCTGTTCAATGTGTTGCATATAAAACCATCATGAAAAGAGAAGTAAGAAAGAAAAGGATGGATATTGAACCAAAAAAGAACACCTATAACAACTTTTCTCCTCTTCAAAATGAAGTTGAATGTGCTTATTGCAATAACTTTGGCCATGAAGAATCTGAATGCAGGAGCAAAGTCCAGCCAAAACAACACTTTCCCTCAAGCTCTAAAGTGTGGAAAAAGAAAGAACCGCCGGTTGAAAATTGTGGGATAGCGTTATTTGCAGAAGGTGAAGAAAATCAATGGTACATTGATAGTGGGTGCTCAAGACACATGACAGGTGACAAAAGCAAACTCCTTACATATAATGCTCTAGAAAAGGAAAATAAAGTTACATTTGGAAATGATACTCCTGCTGTAATTAAAGGAAAAGGGTCAGTGTTTCTAAAAGAAAAGGTGAAGGCTAATGATGTCATGTATGTGGATGGATTAAGGCATAACTTGTTAATTGTAAGTCAAATGTGTGATCAAGGAACAGAAGTGGTCTTTAGTTCAAAAGAATGTGTGGTTCGTGATCTTGATATAGGTAAAATCAATATAAAAGGAAAAACAAATCCTAGCAACCTGTATATACTGAACGGCATAGATCAATGTTACTTGAGCAAATCTTCAGAAAATTGGCTATGGCATAGAAGGCTGGGGCATCTGAGCTTCTCTCAAATCAACAAAGCAAGAAGACTTCAAGCTGTTCATGGTCTTCCCAATATTAATCTACCAGAAAGTATCATATGCAAATCTTGTCAATTCGGTAAGCAGACCAGAGTACGATTTAATGCCAAAGACGGATCATCAAGTGAGCCTCTTGAACTCATTCATACTGACATATGTGGACCTATGAGGAAAAAGTCACCATGTGGGGAAGAATACTATATCTTATTTATTGATGATTACTCTAGAATGTGTTGGATCGGGCTCATTAAACACAAAGATGAAGCATTTGAAAAATTTCAGATCTTCAAAGCTTTAGTTGAAAATGAATCAGATCTAAAAATCAAGTGTCTTAGATCTGATCGAGGAGGAGAATATACATCAAATGAATTCTTTGAATTTTGTGAACAACATGGCATAAAAAGACAATTCTCTGTAGCAGGTACTCCACAAAAAAATGGTGTAGCAGAAAGAATGAATAGAACAATTCAACAAATGGCTAGAGCTATGCTCGATGATTCTGGAACTCCTGACATGTTCTGGGGTGAAGCAGCACATACAGCAGCTAACATTCTCAACAAGGCTCATGTTCGGGTAAATAGTGACAAAACTCCATATGAACTCTGGTATGGTAATTATCCATTTGTGAAGCATTTTAGAGTTTTTGGAAGTAAATGCTTTATCAAAAATAATGATGAAAAGCTTGGCAAGTTTGAACCTAGATCAGATGAAGGGATATTTCTTGGTTACTCATCTTCAAGCAAAGCATACAAATGTTACAATAAAAGGCTTCGAAAGATTGTTGAATGTATTGATGTTGTTATTGATGAGTCTCTTGCAGCTCCTAAAGAAGAAAAACAAACAACAAAAGAAGATGATGGTGACCTATGTCCTTCTACATCAAATAGAAATGATATAGACAGTGGATCCAATGAAGAACCTGAAGATGATCTATCTAAAAAGGCTCCATCCAGATATGTTCAAAAGAATCATCCTGAATCTCAAATTTTGGGTGACAAGGAATCAGGTGTACGAACAAGGAGAACTCTTGTGGGATCTTCTAATCATCTGGCACTTCTATCCACAATTGAACCACACAATGTCAATCAAGCTAGCAAAGATGAATGTTGGAGGCAAGCCATGAATGAAGAGATTGATCAAATTGAAAAGAATGACACTTGGGAATTGGTACCAAGACCACATGATAAAAATGTCATTGGAACTAAATGGATTTTCAAGAACAAGTTAAATGAGAATGGGGATGTTGTAAGAAACAAAGCTAGACTGGTTGGCAAAGGGTATACTCAACAAGAAGGTATAGACTTTGAAGAAACATTTGCTCCTGTAGCTAGACTTGAAGCCATAAGAATGTTTCTTGCCTTTTCAAGTTATCAACAAATCAAAGTTTATCAAATGGATGTCAAATCTGCTTTTCTTAATGGTGATCTAGAAGAAGAAGTATATATAGAACAACCGGAAGGATTCATTTTGGGCAATGATGAAAATCTTGTTTGTAGACTTAAAAAGGCTTTATATGGTCTCAAACAAGCTCCAAGGGCATGGTATTATCGTCTTGACAAATATTTTCATCAACAAGGATTTTCAAAGGGGTCTGCTGATAGAAATTTATACACAAAAGTTGAAAATGATAAACTATTGATTGTGGTTGTATATGTTGATGATATCATTTTTGGGAGTAACAAAGAATCTATGAGTCAAAAATTTGCGTCTGTCATGCAGCAAGAATTTGAAATGTCCTTACTTGGGGAACTAACATTCTTTCTTGGCTTGCAAGTACATCAAACTACAGATGGTATATTCCTATCACAAGCAAAATATCTTAAGAAAATTTTGAAGAAGTATGGCATGGAAGAATGCAAACCTGTAAGTACACCAATGATAACCGGATGCAATCTCAGTTCTCATGATGATTCTCCCACAATGAATCAACCAGAATACAGATCAATGATAGGGATTCTACTTTATCTCACTGGGACTAGACCAGACATTATGCATGCAGTTGGGATTTTTGGACGATTCCAAGCTAATCCAAAAGAGTCTCACCTTCAGGCTGTTAAAATAATTTTCAAATATCTACAAGGAACTCAAGACTTTGGTCTATGGTATCCAAAGAATGCTGATCTTACTCTTCATGCTTACACTGATGCAGATTGGGCTGGAGGTGTTGATGATCGAAAAAGCACTAATGGTGGTGCATTCTATATGGGACCCCGGTTAGTATCTTGGTTCAACAAGAAGCAAAATTCTATTTCCTTATCTACAGCAGAAGCAGAATATGTGGCTGCCGCATCTTGTTACACTCAACTCCTTTGGATGATGCAAACCTTACAAGATTTTCAAATCAAATGTACACCTCCTATCCCCATTAAGTGTGACAATACAAGTTCCATCAGTATTTCAAAGAATCTTATTATGCATTAGAAGACCAAGCACATTCCCATCAAGTATCACTTCTTACGTGAACAAGTGCTTGAGCAAAAGGTGAAGTTGGAGTATGTTCCCTCCAAAGAACAAGTTGCTGATATCTTTACCAAACCTCTGCCCAAGGAAGCGTTCGAGTATCTAAGACAGAAGCTGGGAGTGTTCTCTGCCAGTCAAAAGAACAAATCTGCATAAATATAGAAGATTTTATTGGATACGCGGGTTTCCTAAAACACAGTCGCGTATATACGCTAGTTCATGCACAGAAAACCGCGTATGTCTGATTGCTGACATTTTTCTGTTTGGAGTCAGCTCTCTTCAGCACAGATGCAGTGCTGCTTGGTATCTCTGATACTGTTTGGTATCTCTATTGGTGTTCCAGCTCTCATAATTCTATTTCTAATGTTTTGAGAAAGATGCCTTGATGATTTGTTGGTGAAAATGTTCAGGATGCACAAACTAAGGGGGAGCCTTAGTCATATGGAAAAGTTGCTTGGATGCACAGTTTCAGGGGGAGCATTAGCTTTGCTGAGTATAATGCATTGTTGGCACTATGATGGTTCTGAAATATGTTCTCTTTCTTGAGGACTTTCTGGTGTTGGTTATGAAAAGTCATATTTGTATCTTGATGAAAAGGTCATGTTGAGACCCATGATGTAAAATTGTAATTTTTTAGTCATGTAAGGACTTGTCAAATTTTGTAAACCCACTTGGTTGGGTAGCTGAGTTGAAATGTGTAAACCCACTTGGTTGGGTACTTGAGTCTTATATTTAAATCCACTTGGTTGGATATTTGATGTAAGTATGATTCTTTGGTGATAGGACGTTCATAGAGTCATGTACTTCATTGGAAAACATGCTTGAAGATTCAGCATGAACTCAGGGGGAGCTTGGCCACTTCAGTATATTTCAGATCTGCAGAACGCTTCTTCCACATGCGAAGAAAAGGGGGAGAGTATGTTGGTTTTGATCCACCCTTTGCCCTTGATGTCAAAGGGGGAGAGTGACATGGTGTTTGAATAAAGCGAAAGAATGGTGTCAGAAGTGGGGTTTCTGTTGTGATGATCAAACACCATCGTGGTTGCCATCAAGTCCAAAGGGGGAGATTGTTGGCAATATGATGCAGAGTGTTGTCCTTGATGGCAACCCACTGAATGAAGATGAAGACATGAGATTGTTGACATATGTTGTCCTTGATGGCAATCCACCTGATGAAGTTATTCTTGACTTGATGGACTTGGTAAATGATGTAAATCTGATGTGCAATGATGTTTGTTAGCAACATGATGTTGAATGTTGTCCTTGAATGGCAACCCATTTGATTAAGTTGATGGCAAGTTGTTCTTGATAGAATATGTTCTTGATAGAATATGTTCTTGATGAAGTAAATGCGATGTATCTACGGTCGTACAAAAGGAGAAAGGAATTCGGCATGTCATGTGCCTAAATCTGAAAAGATATGTCTCAAGGCATACGCGGATAAATACGGGGAAGTCGCGTAGGGATATAACGTGCCCAATCGCGTATGGGAAAAAAAGTGAAAAACCGGGGGTAACCACCATGGTATTGACCCATTGTATTGGGTAATGATTCGTCTAAATGACCCTGTCCAGGAATACCATCGGAAGTAATGTAGTTTTGGGCTCATGGTATTGTTTTGGCTCATGGTATTGAAAAAGGGGCTCATGGTATTGAAAAAGGGTAAACCTGTATAAAGAGAAGAAATTCAGTGTGCAAATGATGAGTGTAGGTGCAAGATGTCTGAGCTTGAATGAATACTTCTCTCTGAAGTAGATCTGAATGGAAAGGGTTACAGTTGAATGATAGATCTGAACGTATGATGCACCAATGATGAAGAAGGGGATCTAGATCTGAAATGTACTTGTAGTTGCTACATCTGTTTATGGAAGGCTTAGATCTGAGATGAGGCGAACATCTGTCTGAAGTAAAAGGGTAAATCTAAACTGAATATCTGATCTGAAGAAGTATGCTGCTCTATAATGATTGAAGATCTATACGCTAGTTCGCCATAGAGGAAGCGCGTATATACGCGGCTTCGCTGAAGAGAAAGCGCGTATGCGTAATGAAATTGGATCTGTAATATGTACAGGAGTATACGCTGGTTTATGTGAACGGAAGCGCGTATATACACGACATCAGTGAAAGGAAAGCGCGTATGCAAACTAGGGTTTGCTAAAGTCTGTGGTAAGAAATGTCTGATCTGTTCTGCTGGTTTACTGATATCTGTCAGTGAGTTATATGTATCTGTTTCATGGTTGACTGTGCTTAAAAGTATGGAAAGGGTCCAGTCTGAAAGTATGATGAAACATGGTCTGCAAGTTGTGTTCGAAAGGAAGCTTTGGATCCAGTGTGAAAATTGATGAAACGTGGTCCATAGAGGTGCTAAGGGTTGTAGCCTTCAGTCAGGGGGTTGTAGCTCCCTTCCAGGTGAGGCTGGTAAACAAGATAAAGGAGTCGTAGCTCCCTTCCAGGAGAGGCTGGTAAACGAGTCAGGGGGTTGGAGCTCCCTTCCAGGAGAGGCTGGTAAACGAGCGCAAGTGAGTGCTTGCGTGCTGGTAGGAGTCTGCACCAGCACATATGTTGTAAGATGTTTTCTCTATAATAAAATATTGAAGGCTGAGCAACTGCAGTGGTGGTTTTCTCCCGACTTGGGTTTCCACCTAAAAATCCTGATGTTCATGTGTGATGCTTTGTGTGATGGTTTATTCTGTTGTTACTACACATGTTTACTGTTAGCTTAACATCAGATGAAAGAATATTGCAAAGAACTAATTTAATAAACATCTGCATATTTAGATCTCTGCTAATACGCTAGTTACATGAAGGTTATCCGCGTGTATACGCGAGTTTACTAAAGGAAAGTAGCGTATGGGTTTTACAGAGTGAAAAAGTAAAAAGTTTTGAATATGCAGTAAATACTGATTCACCCCCGCCTCTCAGTATTTTTCCCAACACCCAATTGGCCAACGAAGCACATAAGAGATGTATAAAGGCGCAATACGACAAAAAATGTCCAGCCTTGCATTTTCTCAGAAGTGACTTGGTCCTTCTTTATGATCAAGAAGTTGATGTAATAGGTACATGGAAATTTGAGCCATTATGGAATGGCCCCTATATTTTCAAAAGAGTTCTTACTAAGGGTGCCTACGAGTTGGTAGATTATGATGGAATTCCATTGCCGCAGCCCCGAAATGAGTTGTATTTGAAATGTTACTATGCTTAATCATGAGTGTGGTAAGTTTTTTTTATTATATTGTATATATATGTTGTTGATTTGCATTCACTATCTTAATTTTTTTTCTAGATTTTTCTTGACGTTAGTAATCCGCTTTACATTTCATCACAGATGTCTAAATCTTTGGAACCATTTGTTGGATATGTTGATGGTGCTAGTCGTAGTACGCGGAATCTATCCTCTGCAGCGTGGGCCATTTTCTCTTCGAACGGTGAGTTAGTGAGTTTTCAAGGGATTTGTATTGGTAGATCGAGAAACAATATCACTGAGTATAGTGCATTGATCGAACTTCTCTCTGATGCTATTTCATTTGGTATTAACCATATCATCATAAGGTTAGACTCACAACTTGTGGTATTACAACTTACTAGTGTTTATACTGTTAGAAACCCAATGCTTCATTGTATGTTCCTAAGAGTTCGACTTTTGGAAAGACACTTTGATTTTATTCAATATCAACACATTTCCAGAAACTTGAATACATTGACTGATTCTTGAGCTAATCATGTTATAGAAAGACATTTGCAAAAAATGTAAAGATACATATTCACATAATTGAATAGGAGTACGCAATAAACATAGGAAAACACTAAAATCAAATAGATTGATAGTCACAGGCTTTTACAAAAATTTGTGCCCAAGACACATTGGTCATCTGACCTCAAAAATGTATGCAACATGTCAAAATTAAACTAGTGATGCTCATGGTAACATGTTATCGATCTAGCTATCCTACGTAGCAACCGCATCCAGCGGTTAGGAACGCCAATAGTATTACGTTGCAGTCGCATGGGTAACTCTTTGATCCAGCAATCCGGAATCCTGAAGGTCAACCCCTCTATGTTCTGCTGAAGCTCAGTAAGAGTCTCAGCCATGTCTAAATCCTAAAGGACTGCTCTCCCGAAAACCCTCTATGTTGGCTTATCTACTCCATGCTCTGGTTCCTCCACTGGTTGAACTCCACCAACATCTGCATTAAATTAAAACTTTATTTTAGTCTTGGGAAAACATCAAAAAACAAAAACATGTATAAACCTTAGAAAAATAAAAAAACATGGTCAAAACATTCTTACTGATTGCACTCCACTTAGCACCTTATGGTAAAGCTAAGTCTGGATCTCCTCAAAACTCGATGCCTGCATATGCATACTCATCGATGGTGATAACTTGTCGCTTGAATCAGACGATGAATGAAGTCGAGAACACGATGGACGATTGGCCTGCATGTCTAGCCATCAGTTCTACACATCTCTACATCCTCAGATCTCTAGGGCTAGACACACCCAACATCACATGTTGAGGTTGCATCAGTGGAATCCAATATAAGGAAAAATAAATAAAGATCAAACCATAACTGAAGTTTTTCTTCCTTCCTCCCTTTTCCTTGTTCATTTGTTCTTTTATTTGAGAAAGTACAGCCTTAGACCAATTGAACACTGTTGGTTCCATGCACTCTAGCGCATACTGCATATAATATCTATTTGCTACATGTAGTGTAGCAGTACCAGCAAGCTTTGTGATCATGAATATAATGGTTCTCAAAGAAAAATCACGAACGTCATGGATGTTTATTTTCCCATCCTTGCTTGGCTCTGCCCCTGGATGGTAATACTGCAAAACATAGTCTCTCACCGTCTCTCCTCCAAGAGCAGACCCTGAGAGAAAAATGGGTAAGCCTCTCCTCGACAAGCCTATCAGAATATATATATCCTCCACTGTAATAGGAACCAATTTGTTCCTAATTTTAAATGCCTCAATCGTCAGATCCCATGCACGAACAAGGAACTCCAAAAGTTCTATTTGTTGGCTCATACCTGATAAGCGAAAGTAATTTAATAACCCACAATCTCTTAGGGCTCTTACAATACTCGGATCATTAAGGAAAATCATATTTTGTTCTTCATGCTCTCTTTCTCTCCCAGTAATCGTCATTCTAGTCCGATGAATCCCTAAAACATAACCATAAGGCTCAATAGACTCCTTTTCATTCAAAAAATTAGGAAAAATTTGGGTACAATGCAAGGATCAAGAATTTGAATTGCGCCCAACGCAATCTTGATCAATAGACAGTGTATTTCATATGCACCTAGGCTTCATTTTAGGTGCTCCACAATGTAGTTTTCGATGCTCAAGGGTGTGTTTCCCTCTTTGGAAAAAGAATTTACCCTAAGGGGCCCAAATCCATAAACATTTGTAGTGAAATGAAATTAAATGACTACTAAAATAAAGAGAGGGCTTATGGCACCAACCTTGATCAAACGGCAATCAAAATCATCCACAAAATCAATCGTAATCAATGGCTAAAGTTCGGGAGAAAAAACAAACCCAGAGCTCCAAAATGAAAATGGTAACTTTCAAATGGTAAAAATGAATGGTAAAACTCTTTTAATTAGTCATTTGATTATTTTAAATTAATATTTATTGTTGTGACTATGTTTTTATTCAATTTTTATCATGAAACAGGTATTTTTAATCCATTTGATGTTGTTATGAATAGGTTTGTAACTGATGAGCAGATTAGTTGTGCAGATTTCTTTCAAGAATGATTTGACCACAAAGCATACTTTTATCCTTATTTTTCTAGCTTTGATAAAAATGAAAAAGGACTTGAAGCGCACTTTTATCTCTTTTTCGAGCTTCGATAATAGCAAAAAAGGAACCCTTGGAGTCTTCTTTTAGCTCTTTTCAGAATCCAATAATGTGAAAAGATTATCGAGCACTTGTCTTTTCGAGCTCGTAAAAGTAAATGAATTGATATATACTCAGTATAAGTTTAACCCTTTTTCGGACTGAGATAGATTATTTACGAAAAAGGAATTCCTTAGTCGAACTAGCTAGGAGGTTCTCTTAGATATTATTTTACACTTTTTCGGATTTGAGTGACAACTTTACGAAAAATTACTTACGGATTTTTCTTTCATCCTCTTTTTCAAACTCTCTAAATATGAAAAAGGATCAGGCGATCATTGTCATTAGGCTCGTTAAAACATAAAATAGCGACGAGCTTGTAAATCATGGCAAGAATCGAGTTTCATTCATTGCTAGACTCATTAAATTATTAAATAGTGATACATTATTCACCCGAAGGGTTGAATTATAGATCAAGCGTATGTTACAATTCTCAAGCTTGTTTAAAAATAAAGAGGTACTAGTCGACATATGACTGGGGAAAATTTTGGACAGTGAACAGAACATTTTATGATAGCAGGTTGCTCTTGAACATGACACTTCACTCCATCATCGTGAATTTTTGTGTTGGGTAATCTTCTTGAAGGTTCATTCATACTTATGGATGATCATACCTTCACTTCAGTTTTGGGTAAATGTTACCAACGCATCTCAGTGTCGTCGATATGTTCAAGAGAAGTCATCCAGCAAATACTCATCCAAGATTTGAAGTACATGTTATATCACCTATGAGCTCACCAACGCAGTATCTCAAGGGACTAACTTCTTTGCATATGCAATTACCTCCATTCAGGGGTGCTCTAAAAAGCACTTCCCGACATTTAAGAGTGTGTTGGTCAAATGGGAGCGAAATTTTCATTGTTTTGGAATCTCCACATGGGCAATGCCTTCTAGAAGAGTCCATATTTATCAAAATTTGAATCCATGTATCCATCTAACACCTCTAAGCTTGGGAACATCTCTTGCCTATTATTAGAAAGTCATTGATTTAGAAACTACCTTCAGTTTCCATATAAACTAAGCATAGATCCTAGTACTAAAGAAGGAAGAAATTTGGTAAAGAAATGTTGTTGGATTCTCAATTAAGTGTGATAAGAGTGATATGTTGCTGGTGAGATGTTTATTGTGATGAGGCTGGTATGAATGTTGGAGCTGGTGACATAAAATCAATCGCTGGTTGTAATTTCCCCCTCCTATCCATTAATAAATATTGTTGTTCATTTTCCCATATATGTATATATTTATGTTTCTATTTTCCATATCATGGATTCTTAACTAATATATATGTTTCACGTTTCATTGATTTATCTGATTAAGATAAATAGCCATATATATATTTCAATCTCTTTGTTTTTTAGTTTTTATACTTGCAGGAAGTAGTCTGGCTATAAAAGTTGGATTGGAAGCTACAACAACAGCGATAGAAGAAGAATAGGTAGCGCTTGGATCATAAGTAAGTTCCTCCATCTTTCTATGTGTATATTTACTCTTAGAGAAAGTGTCTACAAAGTATTTGATCTGTTGTTATAAATGCATAGCACCAAAGTTAGGGAATTTGATTTATCCGTAATTCATAATTCCGCATAACAACGAGCTTGCATCATCTGCTGGATTGAATGGGCATTAACAGTGAAAAGTACTTCTCTTTTTGGTGTTAGTATGAATCTTTTGTCAGAAAAAGACCACTTTATCTATGCATGACAAATAGCCCTAACATCAATTATGGCTACCAATATCTTCAAATATGCAGTTAGTTGATCGAAATAAAGCTGCACAAATCCAAATCTATGCATAAAAAGACATTAAGCAGTAAAAATGAAATGTTGCTCCATGCATCCAATAGATAAGACAATAACAATATGTTTGAAAGAATTTTTATATTAAAGGGGCACCTGAGAGGAAAACAAGAAAGGTGTTTCCAATTCTCCTCAATGGGATGGGTTCTTGAAAGTCCTTAGCATTTCAGATCCAAAATTTCTCTCTCTTGTTGGTGTAGAAAACCGAGAAAAACATAGAACTCAAAGGGAGCTCACAAAGCAAATAATAGAGAATGTGACAATGATAATGGCTCAAAGTCAGACCAAGAGTATAGATCTAGAGTGATCTAATGCAAATGAAAGGTGACAAATGAATGGGAAAACCCTTCTATTTATAACAAAATATTAGGGCGGTCTAGAACTTGGTGCATGAATAAAATATTATTAACCAAATTCTAGAACCACCTTTTAGGAATATTTTATTATATTTGTTGGAGGGGAAAGGATTTTTGACTTGGGTTAATTCCTTTATTTATAAATAATAAATAAATAAATGATTTATTTATATGGTGGAAATATAATTAAATAAATAATGATTTATTTAATTATTTATGAATGATTTAGTCAAATTTACCTAGGAATATTATTTAAATAAGGATTAAATAACTTATTCCTAGGAAATAATCAAATAAATAAGGATTTATTTAATTGATTTCCTTGTTTTGGGTTAAATATGACTAGGAATAATAATTAAATTGATGTTTAACTAATTATTACTTGAGGAAATATAAACAAATATAGATTTGTTTATTATTCCCTTCTGGGGTTTCCTGTTTAGACCATAAACAACTTAATAAAGGTGTTTTACTAAGTTATTTCACATAGTGAAAGCAATTTTACTTAGGGTAAAATTGGTCTTACATGGTGTACTTGGGTTCATCTAATGATAATATGTTAGATGACCAAAAAATGGTGTAACAGTTGGGGCTACTACATGCTCCGGAATCATGCATTGCATTATGCAGGGTCTTGTCATGAATGTTGAGACTGATATAGAAAGGTGGAACTACCCCTTCCTGAAACTTCCCCTCTATCTTAGGTCCAAACAGGAGGGTAGGCTGATCATCATTCAAATTGACAGAGTTGCCATTCTCACTAAGGTTCAAAGCCTTCAAAATCTGGCCTTTATATATATCCTGAGTGGCCAGCTCGGAAAGTGGGACAAAGATTTTAATTCTTGCAATATCACTCTCCAAATTGAAAGGGGACTGACTCTTAGGCATGCTCATCTCTGTTCTATTTGCCACTGCCTTAGTGGCTAAATCAGTGGGCTGATTCTCATTATGTACATTTTTTGTGACAGTTTTATCGGGAGCACTAACCGCAGTGCTAGTGCTGCTAGCTGGTTTACCTTGTGCATTAGTGTTTTGGTTGTCTTGTTCTCTATTCTTTCCAGAAATCTTAGCTGCTGATTTGTTGGTTTCAGCAGTTGCTTTAGAAGTTTTCTTAGGCCTCTTTTTTATGGTAGTCTCAGAAGCTTTGGGTTTGGCAGTTTCTTGACTCTTTTTGCTTCTAAGTTCATACTGTTCTCTGACCTGCATCATGGCATTTTCAAATCCTAATCTGTAATCTTCAGATTCCAACCATTCCTCCTCCCAACCAGAGGGTGAAGGTTGGTATTCTTCCGAATAATATTTATGGATTGAATTTTCTGTTACAAACATATTAATTGTGTTTCCCTCAGACTATTCTATGATTCCCTCATCTTCATCAAGAAAATTCTCTTGAAATGGGGGAATAACTTGTTGATCTAATTCTCTTTGTCTGTTAGGAGCGTTGTTGTTTCTTCTAAAGTTCTGGTTCTATTTCTTGTTCTGATTGCTAACAGTGAAAACCATATTTTCCATCATTTGTTGTAACCTTTCTACATTTTAGACAACTTATCGTAATTTTGGTCAGATGTGGAGGCTACATTTTCATCTCTATATGTTACCCTTCTCTCAGATTTCAGTCTTGCTCTTTTCTCATTCAGGTTTGCCTCTATGTTTACTGCCCCTTTCTGCATGTCCTCCAATGTGTTGTATTCCTTATCTCTCAGCTCATAGGCCATGTCAGCATCAAAAACCTCAGGGTATTTTTCTAGGGCCATGCCTTGCGGAGGTTTCATATGTGGAGGGAGGGAATTATAAATGCTATTAAATCTCATTGTGTAATCATGGACACTCTCTCCTACGTTTCTTTTGAGGGTCATGTATTCTGCTAGGAGTTGGCGAGGATTTTCCCTAGCTTCCCATTTGTTTATGAAAGTCTGATATAGAGCTGGGAGGTCATTAATGCTGCCCGGAGGTAGGCCTTTAAACCATTTCTTCACATCACCCCCTAAGCTTTGGGTGAAGATTCTCATTTTGACTGTATCATCATCTATTTCCATGTAGTCAAAAGAATATTCCATCTTATCTACATGTTGCTGTGCTGTGATGGACTCTTTAGTAGTGAAGTGTGGGATTTTTGACTGGTAATCATTCAGTAAGGGTACTAGAGGTTGGGGTAAAACCAGAGGTGCATACCAGGCTGCCATAATGATATTTTGATGAGGAAGTGGGTTAACTTGAGCAGCTGGTATATGGATGACAGGGTTATTATGACCAGCAGAGGACTGATGAATAGACCTAGGGTGACTAAGCCCCAATTTTTGTATGAAATGTAGATTTGGAGGTGTAGATGGAGGATTCTGTCTATTCCCTAGGTATCTACCACTTTGCTGTGGTGAATCAGGAAGCTCAGGGTCTGGCTGGTCTAAGATACCAAAGGACCTAGTTCTAGGTAATCTGTTGGGTAGGCCTAGGTCAAGGTGAAAGTGTGACAGAGCTGTAAGATCTTCTGGTGCGGAATTAGCTCTAGGGATGTGTTTGGAAATAGTTGATATTTTAGGTGTATCAGCTCCCTTGAGGATGTTCTCAAGATTGTCAACTATTTCAGGTGGGTCTGGGTTAGGGTAAGCTCTTGTATGAATGGTTCTAGAAGCCAGAATGTTGTTTCCAACCAAGCAGCTTAACCCTACTTGTTACTTTTACCGTGGTTGATGTTGTTATGGGGGCTGGTATCCCAGTGGAGTCTAATGTGAACCAAGATAATCAACAGGCCTACTGATCACCAGTGGAGTCTTTGAAACGTTTAGGGAACTATGGAGTCGCCAGGTGGAAGGTTTAGGATATTTTTTGGAGGGTACACTGTCCACCATAGTGCCCTTGAGATGTTCCTTTTCAAGGGTATCTTCAAACACAACAAACTCTAACTAGAGATTGGCTGGGAGGGCATTTACTAGATATGTCACCTCTGAAAGAGTGTGAGATCCGGAGGCTACCTGGCCCTTTCCAGACTCTATCCAAGAGTATGGGAAAACACAACAAATGGTGTATAGGTTGATGTGAGAATAGGAGTGTTTAACTTCCAACCTAACCAGAGATTGTAGGTCTTATGAACATTTAAAAATGCTTGAGGTGTAATGCAATCAGTTGTCCCTAGCGGAGTCACAATTATGTTGGGGTTCCCATGTTTTGGCCAGATTAGCAAGACCAAAAGATGAGACAACATCAGAACCACTTTCAGACCTCAGGATCTAGTCCTCCTGGGTCCAGAGAGGGATCTCTCTATGATAGTCAAAGGTATATGTCTTTGAAGCTTTATGTTTAGATGTTAGGCTAGTTATAAGGCTCGGGGTTTGTTTGTTTGATTGTTTGGTTGTTGGTTTGGTTGCTGGTTATTAGGAAAGAAGGATTCAGTGTAAGACAAGAATGAGCAAAGAGGGATAAGGCAGAGGTGAAATATTCCAGGAAATACTCAAAACCATTGGGAAATGGATTCAGGAAAGGATTTGCTTGCTACTCAATAGGCAGGCTTTCAATTGGGCTAGTCATCTGAAACTTAGGATCTTCAAGATGATTATGTGGTATAGAGAGGTAGAAGGAGAGAAGATAACACAGATTTGGAGGGCTAACTCTAATCCCTAGTGTTCCCAAATTTTCCAACTAAATCTATAACAAGAAGCATCTAAGAACTGAATTCATTTAATTCATACATCAGAGAGTAGGCAATAACATCCACTACACTGGTTAAACCAACTAAAATCATTTCTTAGATAATACATTTAGAAGAAAAACATAAATGGCAAGGAGAGCAGAAACATGGGGTACCTAACAAGGGTAAATCCTATGCCAATATTCTGATGCAAGCCAGTAGAAACGAAATGAAATGAACGTAAACACAAAGACAGGAAAACATCACCACTGCTTCAAATCAGGATCCAAAAAAATGTGCTTGTCATATTAAATAGCAATACCAATCAAGTACAACATGCCAATGGCTGAATACTCAGTCTGAAAACATCTCCTTCAACCTATCTTACAATCTTTACACAGAGACTGTATCTTCAAAGAAACTACTTGCAGTTCTCTGATAACTGATCAAAAACCTTTACAATGTTTTTCTCATGAGTTTTATAGCTGAAGAGAAGCAGAGGAGGTAGGTGAAGAACTAAATGCAGTATTAAATTTCTGAAAAGAAAGAGGGTCGAAGCCCATTCTGTATAAATCCTATGCATTAATCTCTGGCGTTCTTTGGGTGGACGAATGGTCTTCTTCAGACTGAGGATTATTCTGGTATGACTCTGACTGCAGTACTGTGTGGTGCTATTGGTGAATAAACAAATATAAAATAATGATAAAGAGATCTGCCATACTGATGAAGTAAATGCTCTGATAGTACTAGGGTTGTTTCAGGGTAGGAAATCTCTCCAGAACATGGCATAGATTGAATACTACATGGGTGCTCTGTCCTTTATGGAGGGAAAAAACATTCTGCTGCTGTATAAACCGATGATATGCATTGATTTCTGCGTGTTGTACCTTTGCATGATCTATGGGATCATTTATCTGGTGCTTTGCCTCTAACTGCTGTATTAAAACTCGAAAAACCTCAATTCTGAATGTTGGAATCCTTGATTATAAGCTGGTCTTTCTCCACGACTTTAAAAATGTCTAGACCTGCAAAATCTGGGCTTTAATGGTGTTGGATAGATTTCTTGCAAAGATGAAACTGTCCTTGGAAAAAGGTTCAAGAAGCTGCTACCATTTCCAGGCATTTCTATTGTAGTACCAGCCTTCAGATCTGATTCTGTCTGCGCAGTACACCGGTGAAATGGTACATGAGAAACATGGCATTTTTCCGCCTCTGATAGTCCTGCAAAACACGAAACCAGTTATGAAATCGATGGATGGGGGTGAATGATGTGGATGATGATGGGATTGTGGGGAAAATGGCGGAAAATGTCGTGGCATGGTGAAGAACAGAGATGGCATAGGTTGGCGAAATGTGGAACAATTATACGTGAAACCTTGTAAACGTCGACACCTGAATGAATCTTATACTATGGGATGACGGGGGTATGGTGGGTACACGTGGATGTGACGTAGCGAGACCGGGCAATGACGGAAGAGTTAACAGCGAGAAGACAAAATTGGGCCGTCGGATCTCAAAGGAGATCGACGGTGGGAAACACAGCGGGGAACGACGAACAGTGGGCCCGAGGTATGGAGACTATGGGTTAAACCCCGCGCATCTTCGTCGATCGATGACCGTCGGATGAGGTTCCCAAGATCTAACAGCTGATGTGAATATCGTTGTGCATCCTGTACCGAACAATAACGTGCGATGGGGTAGCCGTTTTGAAATCGTCCAGGAGCCACACATCGAGAGGTGTATGGGATCATTGGCCGATGAGGAAATACCGCCAACTGCCCGAAGGCGGTGTGATAGAAACATCCAGGTTTTGAAATAGTACGCTGCGGGGACCACCGGCGGGTAAACTCCAGACCGTTGATCTGGCGGTGAATGAACGGTGATGGCGCGATTAGTAGTTTAAACGGGGAAAATACAAGCATTGTGGAATTAATGATCGCCATTCGATCTACAAGATCAATGGTCAGGGGCACTCCCGATACTCATTGGAGATTAGCGCCCTTCGGGCTAGCACTCGGTCATGGCGCAGGATTACATGGAGAGAAAGGTTGTGGGGCTAGTGGAGAAGGGGCTGAGGCCTATTATATGGTCCGAAAGTGATTTTTTAACCCTTTTTAGTGCATTTGAGGGCCCAAGGAGGGTAACGGTAGGGGAAAGGAGGGGGATTTAGGAATGATCAAGGGAGTAGGGATGTTTTAGAGGGGATTTCTAAGATGGAAAGGGGAATTAGGGGAATTAGGGGGAAGAAAGGGGACTTTGAGGAGAGGAACAATGGGGTGAAAATGAAGAAATTTGCAAGGGTATAAAGGCAAAATAAAATCTTTAGGAGCCTGATTTTTGGTCAGCAAGGCATAGAACTTGGAAAGGCTGCAAGGATGATGTGTTTACAAAGGAAATGCATTCCTTATACGCTTATGAAACAAATTATCCCCTTGCTTTCTTGTCAAGAAATTTATAAGGGGCTAACATATGGTATTTTCTTTGTCATACAAGGAAAATTCCCTCACATATGAGTGGTTGATCCTCTCCACGAGATGTTCCACTACAGGAACTCTCATTCACAAAAAAATGACTCTTATGATTATGAAAATAGCTCACACATAATGACTATGAGTATCCTGCTAGTATGGCAACAAAGGGATCTCAAACAAACATACATGTGACAATGATTATCCTTCCAACATGGCAGCAAAGGGATATCAAAAATAATACAAATCCATGATATAAATTACATCTCACATCAAGAACAAAACAAGATCCCACATCAAACATCAAACATGGATCTATACAGCATAATGCATCTCATATCAAAGATACAAAGAAGTACATGATCACACATCATATGTTATGAAACTAGCTCCAGAAATAGAAGAAAAGAGAGATCAATGCCTTAGAAATAATCCAATTAGAGGGGGAACCTCCAATACATTATATAAATGAACAATTCTTGGATGATACAAATGACAAAACCTACTTTCTATATATAGGAGTCCATGGGGCCACAATATAATCCTAGCCGACCTAAAAATAATAATGTAAGGGTGCAATAATAAAAATATGGGGGTTATAGGGGTACAAAAATAACAACAAGGGGGCTAAAATAACAACAATAAGGGGATACACTAGTATTATAGGGACCTAACATGCCCTTCTCCTTCAAACAAGGGTTTCCCTCAACGCTTGATTACTTCTAGATGCTTCTGTATAAAATTATCATCCTCCCATGTGGAATCTTCAACGGGTAAGTTCTTCCACTTACTGAGATACTTTGAAATTGATCGATTTTGTAGTTTTCAAGTTCTTGTTTCTGTGACTGCTTCATAACTTCTTTCCCTATGATGTTGATCTTCCTGTTGTTTCATTCGATTCTGCACCAAAGTTAGGTTATCCTTTGAGAGTTGGAGAACTTTTTGTTGATGCTCGATGTGATATTCCACAATTTTATCATCCATATTATCTTTCATTTGATCCTTAAAACAATCCAACTTAGCCTCCATTTTTGCTTTTAAACCATCTATGTCATCTTTGATTTCTCTTTGTAAGATCGAAATTTTTTGCACTTGGTATCGTAATTTTGATATCTCATACTGCAATACTTCTTCTTCATGCATCATAGTATAGATTTGTGAGGGCTTAATGGGTGTGGAATTATTTTTGGGAGGCATTATATAATGCAATACTGATATCTATGCTTCAATATGCCCTTGTAATCACTTCAAACTGATTTTTCAAAAAAATGTTATGCAAACTTGTTTAAAACATACACACATTTTTCTAGCTTTTGAGGAGCTCGATATTGAAACTGAATTATCTATGTGATTTTGAATCTTCAATATCTTAAATGTGGCCATGTAGTATCCATTTGAATCTTATTTTGAATGCCATAGGTCTGACCTGATTTGGATTCTTCAAGGCAAAGTTATCCCCAATCTCCCACGATGGCATAATTATGAACTGGTTGAGTAGAGCGAACTTGTACGACTTGCCACGTGTCACTGTTTCTTCCATTGGCTCTGAAATTGATACACAGGAAACTATAGTCCATGTGCTTATGGCCACTTTTTACAGAATTCCAATCCAACTCTCAGAGAGAGATAGTTATGACATTTTTCCCACGGTCACCTCTTTGAGATGAAATTCAGGATCCTGAAACAATCATAACTTCCACAGATCATATCTCCAAAAATATTGTGAACCAAGATCTGAAATTTTTACAGGAGGTTTCTTAGGATTTTGGTTTCACTCTGTAAAAATTTCAGCTTTTTAAACTTTGTATATGAAAATTTATAGCACAAATTCCATGATGCCCTGTTTTAGTTGAAATTCAAGAGCCTGAAAAAAACTAACTTCCACAGATCATATCTCTGAAAATATTGTGAACCAAGATCTGAAATTTTTACACAAATTTCCTTAGGATTTCAGCTTCGCGCTGTAAAAATTTCAGCTTCTGAACCTTAGTAGAAAAAAATTATACCTAAAATTCCACGAAGACCTGTTTGGAGCAGCGAAACCCTAGAATCCAAGGCTTTGATACCAAATGTTATGAAACCAACTCCAAAAATAGAAGAAAAGAGAGGTCAACGCCTTAGAAATAAGCCACTTCAAGGGGAAACCTCCAATACATTACATAAATGAACAATTCTTGGATGATACAAATGACAACACCTACTTTCTATATATAGGAGTCCATGGGGCTACAATATAATCTTAGCCGACCAAACAATAATAATGTAAGGAATCAATAATAAAAATATGGGGGTTACAGGGGTACAATAATAACAATAAGGGGGCTACACTAACAAAAATAAGGGGATACACTAGTATTATAGGGGCTTAACAGCATATACCTCACATCTTGGAGCTATTTGAAAACAAGGATGATAAACTGCTGGATCTGGCTTGTACCATCAATCTCGTGGCATCGAATATCCTGAAGATGACTTCTCACACACTGAATGCTGACACTTGAAACTCTACTTTGAAAAGTGGCTGAAAAAAATAAGGCTCAGATGGAAAATATGACTGCACCTTTGAACCCATGTCACCGAGAGGTGTAGGTTCAATTGTCAATTTGTTGAATTTTGACAAAGTGAAAATCTGAGCCTTAGGTAATATTTTATATTCCCCCTAGACTCCTCAAAGATGATGCTCCACTAAAAAATCTAGAAATATACAAATCAAAACATGAGTCTGATCTGACCATTTAGATCCTTGCGAAATTTCAAGAAGAATGAGTGTAAGGTTGACCTCATTCTGACACCGACGAATTTCGACATCCAAGCAATCTAAAAGATTCCCTCAAGATTCCTGAAGATTATCCTTGACAGGGAATCTGCAAAACCACTGCTCAAATGGAAAATATGGGCGCACCATCGCGCTCCCTGCGAAATTTTGGTTAAAATTCATATAAATTTTAATACATTCTGAAAATTTTACCTTCAAAGGATCAAAATATTCCCTTGGCACCAAACATGAATATGTCTCGAAATATGTGCCTACTGTTGCCTTGAACTGTGTGCTCCAACCTGCTTGGGCACACTTGTAAAAATTTGAGTTTAAATAAAAAATGGAGGTGGAATCCCCAAAGGAGTCATTGTGGCACATTGGTTAAGTTCGAAAATTGGTTTAGGGAGGTCGAGGGATCAAATCCCACCTCCCACCAAATCTGCCTTCATCTCTTTTATTAGGTGCATTTAAATTTTGGTGTGGATCGGGTCCGCCTTGGGTGGCCAGCCCAACAACCCACATGGTGGCATATTATTACATGGCATGTTATGGTTGGCAGCATACTTGAATGGTTATATGCGTTGGTTGTTACAACTTCAACCATACCATATTCTACCATACCATATAACAATATGGTTATAAAAATTCGTTGATTTAAATCAAACCATATTTAATTCATTGATTTCCATGGTTTTAATAACTTTATGTTATATTTAACATAAAGTTTTTTATATGGTTATTATAACCATTAATTTATTTTATTTTTTTAAATGATTTTTTAATAATCATTTTAAATATGATTTTAATGATTTTTGTCTTTTTTGTTTTTTCTTTTGTGCAGGTATAAGGGCCAATGTTGAAGCACCATGCGTAATCATATGAGGGGCTGCTATGTGCATCCCACGTTCTCACTAGAATTCCATGTGGCATGTTGTGGGCCCCACTTCCCTTGCCTTGAAAAAACTTAAAACTTCTCTAACTCCCTCATTCGAGATCAAATTAACACGTTGTTCACACTATTGTGACCAAGGCAATGAGCTCTTCAATCTAAAGTTGAGTTTTTCACCTTCCTGTCAGTTTGAATTTTGAGCCTTTTTCCAAGCCACTAGTGTGAAGATCCACTTGGACCAATCCTCCCCACTAAGGAGATTTTGGTCCTCCAAAAGCATCAGCTTCTATCCATCACCAACTGCATACAAATGTATTTGAAAGGCACATTCCCACATGAATCCTTCACCTAACTTACTTCGTAATTGGAACGCAATGCCAACACCTGCAACTGCTGCAATGCAAATGTATAAAAAGGCACATCCCTTGAAGACTCCTTCATCTATGTCCTTCAAAATCGAAATGAAAATGGTTGCACCTGCCTAAAACTGCAACAAAAATTACATGCTCAATGTGACCAAATATGACCCAAACATTCCCATACTTGCCACGACTTTATATGCTTGGTGGTCAAGGTTACATCAAATGGAAATCACACCCCAACTATCATTACAAGACAAAAAAAAATCATTGTCGCATTTCTAAGTGATGGAAACATATAATTACTTTTTCAGGAAAGAAATGCATCACACGACTTATAAAAAAAGGCCAAAATATCATTGTTGCTTAACAAGTGATGGAAAAACACATTATCACTTTTATAGTTTAACATGTAACAAATGATTTACAAACATGGCTATGACAAGCTAACATATCTAGAAAAAACAAAATTCTAGAAAAACCATCTCTCACTTATCAAAGTGAATGGATCGTCTCTTTGTGGCATGTTTTCTTTTTGAACAATGGTTTCAACTTATTCATGCACCGACTCTTCATCCTTAAGGTGCTTCTCTAGATGGAGCCTCGAACACGTGGCTCTTGGATGGCCACTTTAGCTGCGTTTGCTGCAAAATGTCTTCTTCCTCCATACCTACTTAACCAATTTCTTTTTCTGCTGTGGAGAAGGCTTTCCATGCCTCATCCTCCTTTGTGTTTCCATTATTTTCCAACACTTAGAAATAACATGGTTATGTAAACCAAAAAAATGACAAGTTTCTCGATGCCATGATTTACGACCAGGATTATCAACATTATTATAATCAAAATGAAATTTGGAATAATGAGGCTGGTTATACCTTCTCTGGTGGTCTCTGGTACGATCAAGGTGATGAGAGCTTGCCTCAGCTCTTTCATTGCAACATCCACTACCATGGAATGATGGTGAAGTGTTCCCATCATTCCTCTTCACTTGTAAGTTCAACAATGTTTTTTTGATTTTGATGTCCTTCAAACATCCTTCTTCAGTGTATCCCAAACCTGCATAGCGAGGTCTCTACACAACCTCCAATGGTTGATTTATGCCTTGGACATGAATGCCAAATCCTCGTCCTTTGTACCCCATCTTAGTAAGGAGTCTCATGCTGATTCCTGTAATGGGAATCTCCACATTTCCAATAGAAATGATATCATTTGAAGAAACTAAATAGAAATCAACATTTTTTACCTCAGCTGATGATTTTGAAACATGTGAAGAGGGCTTCTATGAGCCTTTGTTACGCTTCACTTCCTGCAAGGCCTCTGTCGCGACTTGTAGCTGAAGTTGCAATCACTGCTTCTCCTCCTTCTCTTCCTGTAGGAGTGCCTTCAATGCAACATGATATTCTTGAAGACTTTCATTTTTGTGCTTAATTTCTTCCAACGCCTCTATCGTGGCTTGCAACTAAAGCTGCAATCGATGTTTGACATCCTTCGCTTCTTGTAGGAGTGTCTTCAATTCAACGCTCTCTGCTGCTTGTTTTTCATAAGCTTCGTACAACATTTCCACATTCTCGGACACCCTGAGCATGGTCTCATACATGTCTTTGACATCCTCCATTGCTCAACTCAGCGAACGTTCTATGGTTCATTCCTACAATCCAAATCAGCAAGAAGACCACTCTGATACCACTTGATCCGGGTAAATTCCTGATACCCTTTTAACCAAGACCTTTTACTTCAGCTGATGTGTTAAAATTGCATTTAATCAAAGCGTTAATGAACATAAATGAACATATGCATGTTGTAAATAAGAGGGGCATAACAAGCATTAGCACCATAAGAGTTTGATAACGGAGTTCATCTAGGAGGGACTACGTCTCTGGGCCTCGATGTTAAGATGGTGTAGGCTGCTGCATTAAGTGTTGAAAGAGTGATTATGTACATTGATGGTATTTTCTCTATCATACAAGGAAAATTCCCTCATGCAGGAGTGGTTGAACCTCTCCATGAGATGTTCCACTACAGGAACTCTCATTCACAAAAAAAGGACTCCTATTAGTATGATAATAACTCACACATAATGACTATGAGTATCGTGCCAACATGGAAACAAAGGGATCTCAAACAAACATACATGTGACAATGAGTATCCTGCTAACATGGCATCAAAGAGATCTCAAGCATAATACAATCTAGGATAGAAATTACATCTAATATCAAGAACAAAACAATATTTGTAGGAATTTATAGGGTAAGTTCCTTAGATTAAAAACCAAAGGTCACCGCTCACAAAAGATCACAAACCAGTACACCAGTATAATCACGTGGTTAAAACCATCAAAGAGGGAAACAGTCCATGGCTTGAGCCAACGCGACCACTTCAAGAAATTTATTAATATAAAAATAAAAGTTACATATGTTTCTCTCATAAATGGTTACCGGACAAATGACCCTCCATGTTCTTTAAATAGAGATCATGGACCAATCGAGTGTTAAGCCATGGATCAAGTGTCGTTAATAACTAGGTGAGAGATAACCATTGGATCACTACAAATCATGACCATCAGATTATAAGTTACAAATGTACATGGTAAATAAGCACACTTTACTTAACTCTACACTAGCCTAAGTTATTCTTAACTATTTCCTATGTGTCGGAATATCCTAACATCCCCCCTTAAGAACAAATTGGGATAGGATTGAAGGATTTATAAAGGTGACACAAAAGGAGCCTATTTCCTATGTGTCAAAATATCCTAACATCCCCCCTTAAGAACAAATTGGGATAGGATTGAAGGATTTACAAAAGTGACACAATAGGAGAAGGAAGGAGGCATTTTAGCCTATCCCCCCTTAATGACAACTTTCCTGAACTCCAAGCATGGATCGAAGTTTGGTAAACTTCGCTTTTGTGAGAGCCTTCGTAAAGATATCGGCTACTCGATCATTGGTTGGAAAGTACTGCACTTCAAGAACATGATCATGAATGAGCTTTCTGATGAAGTGTAATGTGGAGTTCAATTTGTTTCATATGCTGATGCTGAATTGGATATTTACATAGATGAATGGCACTTTGATTATCACACCAAATTGTAGTTGGATGTTGCTGATCCGGATTTATGCAGGAACACAACAAAATAAACATATAACCATAAATACAGAGATGCAGTGGAAACAACACTTCATTTCATTATTATCAGAGAACTGAAATTTGCTTACAGACAGAATGGAAATAAAACTAGCTAGGGCGCTGGTAGCTATCTCTGAGAAGAGATGTAGCGGCTACAGGCCTCTGAACTGAGTTACAATGAGGCTCGAGGGCCTATTTATTATTGAGAAACAATGGAGAACCCTAAACATCCAAAAACCTAACCCTAGGAGATGAAGCACCAAAAATATGGGCCCCGTTTGGGTAAATTGGTGTTTCAACTTCCCAGGGACGTAACTTTGGCATACTATCTCCGTTTGACGCACATGATACATCATTAGAAAGCTCTATCTGAGGACTACAACTGGAATGAAATGATATTTTTTGGATGTGCGATGCCCAAAAAACGTCTTTTAGGGCCTCAAAACAGCTTCGGAAGTTTAGGACCCGAAAAAATGCTAAAAATAGTAAGTTATGCCAAAACTAAAAAACTGAAAGAGACAATGGTGGGGGCCCAAGTGGAATAGGCGGGTGGCCACCAATATCCACCTGGATCATTCCTCCCCCCTTAGGAAGCAATGGTCCCCATTTCGTTAAGTTCCTCCATGAGATGAGGAAATTTCTGCTGAACTTGGTCCCTGGTGAACCACTTTCCTTGGTGCAGGAGTTGGCCAGCTTTGACAACCCGATACAGTTGGATCTGTTGTTGACGAGTGTTCTTGATTTACATGTCCATGATACAATCTGTGGTGGCCTGTTCCATGCAGTCTGGGTTTAACTCTGTTGGTGTGAGTTGTTCTGCAATGTCCGAGGTGTCCAGTAGAGGTGGAAAGTAAGGACGAAGGTGATCCACATTGAAGACTGGGTGCAGACCAAGGAATGGTGGAATACTAAGCTCGAGGCATTGTTACCTACAGCCTTGGTGATGGTGTACGGCCCGTATCGGAGCGGGCGAAGCTTGCGGTGAGGTCCAGTGAGGCGCTCCTTCTGCAAATGTAGCCATACTTTGTCGCCCACGTGGAAGTGGTGTGGCACCCGGTGTTGATCATGGCGCTGCTTGTACTTCGCATTGGCTCTGTCCAATATATCATGAACCTGTTGGCGGATGTGTTGAATGCGCTCGATGAAGCTACTTTCTTTGTCAACTTCAGACTGGACATGAGCTGAATCGGCCTGAGCAGCTGCAAATGGCATGGCTACGTCAATGGGACATAGTGGCTAGAATCCCAAGCCCACCTGAAAGGGGCTATGGCCAATTGAACTGTGGAGAGCCCGGTTATAACTATGTTGTACATATGGGAGGCTCTCATCCCATGTGCGTGGATGCTTTGAATTTTACATGCGTAGAATGTGTACAATCATTCAGTTGACGACCCTTTTCTGGCCATCTGTTTGGGGATGGAAAGCTGTGGACTTGGTGAGCTTTGTGTCCAACATTGACCAAAGGTTGGACCAAAATGTGCTGAGGAACCTGCTATCTCGATCTGATATGATATACTGTGGGATCCCAAAGTGCACCCACACTCGTTCAAAGAAGAGTTTAGCAGTGGCTTCTGCTGTGATATTCTTCTTACAGGCCGCCATAATGGCCATCTTCGAGAATCTGTCAATGACCACAAAAACACAGTCATTTCTATTCTTAGTAGAAGGCAGTGTTGCCAATATGATGTAGAGTGTTGTCCTTGATGGCAACCCATTTGATAAAGATGATGGCAACCTACTTGATGAAAGTTGTACTTAATGGAAACTGACTTGATATACTAATTAATGATGTAAATCTGATGTGTCTATAGAGCAGCTCAAATGTAATGATGAAAGGAATTCCAGTATGTGCTAGACCAGTGATGAAAAGTGTGTGTCTCAAGGCATACGCGGGTTTTTCTAGTAGAAGTAGCGTATGCACGCGGGAAAGTACGTGCCAAGTCACGTATGCTAAATTGCGCTCTAAAAGTGTAAAACCAGGGGTTACTACCATGGTATTGACCCATTGTATTGAGCGCTGGGTTGTCTATTTGATCCCGTCCAGGAATACCATCAGAAGAGGTGTGGTTTTGGCTCATGGTATTGATAAAGGTTAAACCTATATAAGGAGAAGAAAATCATTGTGCAAAGTGTGTGCATGAGTCTGGGTTTGAATGGAGACTTCACTCTGAAGTATGGAAAGAGTAACAGTTTGATGATAGATCTGAATCTGCAATGCACCTATGAAGAAAATGATGAAAAAGGGAATCTAGATCTGAAATGTATTTGTATCTTCTAGATCTATTTATGGGATGTTTAGATCTGAGATGAGGCGAACATCTGTCTGAAGTAAAGGGTTAAATCTGAACTGAATATCTGATCTGAAGAAGTATGTTTCTCTATAATGACTGAAGATTTATACGCTATTTTGGAACAAAGGAAGCGCGTATATACGCGGGTTTGATAAAGCGAAAGCATGGGTTGTGAAATCAGTTCTGGAATATGTGCAGATGTATATGCGGGTTTATGTGAATGGAAGCGCGTATATACGCGGTATCAGTGAAAGGAAAGCACATATGAAAATTAGGGTTTGCTGAAGTTTGTGGTATGAGATGTCTGATCTGTTCTGTTGGTTTACTGCTATCTGTTGATGAAGATATAAGTATCAGTTTGATGTATTATTGAGCTTAAATGTGTGGAGTGGGTCCAGTCTGAAAATATGATGAAACGAGGCCTGCAAGTTGTGTTCTAAAGGAAGCTTTTGGATCCAGTGTGAAAAATGATGAAACGTGGTCCATGGTGGTGCTAAGGGTTGTAGCCTTCAGTCAGGGGGTTGTAGCTCCCTTCCAGGTGAGGCTGGTAAACGAGAGCAGGGGGTCGTAGCTCCCTTCCAGAAGAGGCTAGTAAACGAGAGCAGGGGGTCGTAGCTCCCTTCCAAGAGAGGCTGGTAAACGAGCGCAGGTGGGTGCCTGCGTACTGGTATGAGTTTGCGCCAGTACATAGTTGTAAGATGTTTTCTTTATAATAATATATTGAAGGCTGAGACAACGGCAGCGGTGGTTTTCTCCCGACTTGGGTTTCCACCTAAAATCCTGGTGTTCATGTGTGATGCTTATGTGTGATGGTTTGTTCTCTTATTACTGCACATGCTTACTGTTATTTAATTATCAGAAGAATGAATGTTGCATAGAACTATGTAAAGAATTAATGGCATAATAAGATCTCTGTGTATACGTGAGTTTTATAAAGGATATCCGCGTGTATATGCGAGTCTGATTAAGCAAAGTAGCATATGGGTTTTGAAGTAAGAAAAAGTAAAAAGATTTAAGTATGCCTTAAATACTGATTCACCCCCCCCCCCCCCCTCTCAGTATTTTTCCCAACAATTGGTATCAGAGCAGGTCCTTTTTGCAGAAGCTTGATCGCTTGAATGAGATCCATCGCAATGGGAAGTCATGAAGGACTATTGTCTTTAAATCCACATCTATTCAATGGAAGTAATATGTTATTCTGGAAGATACGAACAAAAGCATATCTGCAAAGCCTTGGTGCAAAATTATGGGCAATCGTGGAAGAAGGTTATCAGTATCCGGCAAGTATTCCTACTAATGCAGCAGAAAGGAAGAAATATGAAGTCAATGCCAAAACAATCAATGTTTTGTTAGGAAGCATGTCTGAACCAGAATTTTCTAAAGTGATGCAGCTAAATTCAGCAAAAGAAATATGGGACAAAATCATTCTGAGCTATGAAGGAGATACAAAGGTAAAAAGTGAAAAACTCCAAACTCTCAGAATTGAATATGAAAATTTAAGGATGCATAGTGATGAGAGTATTGCCAGTTTCTTTTTACGTCTAGATGATATTGTAAATTGTATGAGAATTTTGGGTGAAACCATAACCAATACTACTCTGGTGGAAAATGTCTTAAGATCTCTGACTTCAAAATTTGAGTCAAAAGTATCAGCTATTGAATAAAGGCAAGATATGCAAACTCTTACTATTGTTCAACTACATTGTATTCTTACTGCTTATGAAATGAGACAAGGAGGTCCCTCTCAAATCAAAGAAGCTACTTTTAAGGTGTGTGAAAAAGGAAAAGAAAAGGTAGATGTCAAGGAATCAAATTATATATCAGAAGAAGAAGAAGCAAATTTTGTGAGAAGACTCCAACTAGGAACTGGGAGATTCAAAGGTAAGCTTCCCTTCAAGTGTTTTGCTTGTGGAAAAGTTGGTCATTATGCTGCTAAATGTCCTTATGAAGATAATCATGGTAAAGGGAAACAATTTGAAAAGAAAAAGAGTTATTATACAAATGAAGTATTTGATGAGGAAGAAGAAGACTCTAACCAAGATCTACAAGTGCTTATGGCAAAGAAGCAAAAGAAGAAGGCTACTCAAAAGAAGACATCTTAGAAGACATGTGCGGCAGAAAATGAAGAAGATAAAATAGGTACTGATTGTTGTTCTTGTGATTCACTTTCTTGTGCAAGCAATGGTGAAGATAGTGAACGCAACAGTATAAGTCTAGAAGCAAATCTCAAGATCAATGATAAAAGCAATGATTGGAATCAATTTCATAAGAGAGAATCTGTCTACAAAGATATGATCTCTAGAATGAATGAACAGAAAGAAATACTGAATGGACAGATAGACAAGTATCAAAAGTTGTATGTATTTGCAACCAATCGAAGTGAAGGACTTGAAGCAGAAATCATCTCTCTCAAAGAAGATCTGGAAAAATCAAATAAGAAGAATGAAGAACCCCTATCATTTGAAAAGGAAGGACTTGAAGCAGAAATCATCTCTCTCAAAGAAGATCTGGAAAAATAAAATAAGAGGAATGAAGAGCTGCTACAAACATATGAAGAACAAGAAAATTGGTTGAAGGAAGAAATTTTAAAATTGAATGATCAAGTAGAAGAAGGAAAAAGGGTCGAAGAAAGCATGAAGAAGCAATGCCAAAAATTGGAGGTTGAGGTAAACATTCTCAAAGGTAAATTAGAAGAAAAGGATAAAATATTAAGGTTTCAAGATAGTACTAAGATTCTGGACAATATTATTAGTAGTCAAAGGTCTCCTTCTATCAAACTTGGTCTGGGTTTTCATGAAATAGTTAAAGGAGAATCTAGTTCACAAGGAAGTGATAAAGATTCAAAGGATGTCAAAGCAAAACCTGAAGTGTTGAAAGAAACAAAAGGTCAACCAACAATCATGAATACTCAAAGGAAATCATTCACTAATGTTGAATGCTTTAAATGTCATAATTATGGGCATGTTGCAGCAAATTGCAGAAGCAGATCATTTCAGTCACAATCAAACAAATTCTATTCAGAAAGGTACTCTGGTTGCTTCAAGGGACATTGTTTTTCATGCAACAAGTATGGACATAAAGCAGCTGATTGAAATAGAAGGAAGAACAAAGAAACACACTATGATCTTTATGCTTACTTCTCTGGTCATATAAGATGTTATGCTTGTAACAAGTATGGACATGTGGAAAAAGAATGCAGGATGAACAGATATGAGAAGTTGGTTAATTTTCAGCACACAACTAGAAATTTCAAGCAAAGCTGGAATAGGAAGGAGGACCGGTCAAAAACGTAGGGAATATTGACCCTACTGCAGTCATCCGCTTCTGAAGCTTACTTCCCTTAATGACTGCAGGAGTGATGTGAGATACATTATAGAGATTAGTAATGTATTGTCACAGGGGGAGCGATGTATGGTGATTCTCATGATTGTTTTGGTTATTCTAGTTATGATTATTTCTGACAGAGCATCTAATGCAGAAGACAGGTGCAGGTGGTACAAACTCAGGGGGAGATGAAGGAATGTGAAATTTTCTACGTTTCACTTTCCATACGCGGGTTCTGTGAACTAAAGCTGCGTATACACGTTAGTTACTATGGAGACAGTCGCGTATGCACTTATGATAAGGAAATTTGTATGACAGCTGAAGATCAGGAGCATAGGTTCAGGGGGAGCATCAGTCTGACTGTTAATGATTGTATTATTGGCACTGTATCTGTCTATTTCTTAGTTTTAAATGATGATGACATGTTACATGGTTTCTTGTGATGAGCCCTGTTTGCTTTTTGCTGAAGAGTATTCTTTGCTTTCACACATGGATGAGATGGAATTCTTATGATTCAGAGATAAGGACAGATCATGCAGAGATTTTTGCTGATAACTTGCTGTTGAAAGTATTCAGGTTGCTCAAACTACGGAGGAGCCTTGGTCATATGGAAAGGATGCTTGGATGCACATTTTCAGGGGGAGCATTAGCCTTTTTGAGTATAATGCATTGTTGGCATTATGATGGTTCTATAATATGACCTCTCTCTTGAGGTCTTTCTGGTATTGGTCATAAAAAGTCATATCTGTAATTTGATGAAAAGGTCATGTTGAGACCTATGATGTAAAATTGTAATATTCAGTCATGTAGGGACTTGTTTAATGTGTAAACCCACTTGGTTGGGTAGTTGGATCAAAATGTGTAAGCCGACTTGGTTGGGTAATTGGATCAAATTGTGTAAACCCACTTGGTTGGGTAGCTGAGTCAAATTGTGTAAACCCACTTGGTTGGGTACTTGAGTCTCACCTGTAAATCCACTTGGTTGTATCTTTGATGTAAGTGTGAGTCCTTGGTGATAGGAAGGTCATAGAGTCATGTACTTCATTGAAAAACATGTTTGAAGATTCAGCATGAACTCAGGGGGAGCATGGTAACTTCGGTGCACATCAGATCTACAGCGCCCTTCTTTCAACATGAGGAGAAAAACCTTGTGTTGGTGTTGATCCGCCCTTTGCCCTTGATTTCAAAGGGGAAGAGTGACATGGTTTTTGAATAGGGGGAGACTATCATTATGCTTAATATATCTATCTGTTGTGATCAAACACCATCGTGGTTGCCATCAAGTCCAAAGGGGGAGATTGTTGGCAATATGATGCAGAGTGTTATCCTTGATGGCAACCAATTTGATAAAGATGATGGCAACCTACTTGATGAAAGTTGTACTTGATGGAAACTGACTTGATATACTAATTAATGATGTAAATCTGATGTGTCTACAGAGCAGCTCAGATGTAATGATGAAATGAATTCCAGTATGTGCTAGACCAGTGATGAAAAGTGTGTGTCTCAAGGCATATGCGGGTTTGTCTAGTAGAAGTAGCGTATGCACACGGGAAAGTACGTGCCAAGTCACGTATGCTCAATTGCGCTCTAAAAGTATAAAACCAGGGGTTACTACCATGGTATTGACCCATTGTATTGAGAGATGGGTTGTCTATTTCATCCCGTCCAGGAATACCATCGGAAGAGGTGTGGTTTTGGCTCATGGTATTGAAAAAGGGTAAACCTATATAAGGAGAAGAAAATCATTGTGCAAAGTGTGTGCATGAGTCTGGGTTTGAATGGAGACTTCACTCTGAAGTATGGAAAGGGTAACAATTTGATGATAGATCTGAATCTGCGATGCACCTATGAAGAAAATGATGAAGAAGGGAATCTAGATCTGAAATGTATTTGTATCTTCTAGATCTGTTTATGGGATGTTTAGATCTGAGATGAGGTGAACATTTTTCTGAAGTAAAGGGTTAAATCTGAACTGAATATCTGATCTGAAGAATTATGTTGCTCTATAATGACTGAAGATCTATACGCTAGTTTGGAACAGAGGAAGCGCGTATATACGCGGGTTTGATAAAGCGAAAGCATGGGTTGTGAAATCAGTTCTGGAATATGTGCAGATGTATACGCGGGTTTATGTGAATGGAAGCATGTATATACGCGGTATCAGTGAAAGGAAAGTGCGTATGAAAACTAGGGTTTGCTGAAGTTTGTGGTATGAGATGTCTGATATGTTCTGTTGGTTTACTGTTATCTGTTGATGAAGTTATAAGTATCAGTTTGATGTATGATTGAGCTTAAATGTGTGGAGTGGGTCCAGTCTAAAAATATGATGAAACGAGGCCTGCAAGTTGTGTTCTAAAGGAAGCTTTTGGATCCAGTGTGAAAATTGATGAAACGTGGTCCATGGTGGTGCTGAGGGTTGTAGCCTTCAGTCAGGGGGTTGTAGCTCCCTTCTAGGTGAGGCTGGTAAATGAGAGCAGGGGGTCGTAGCTCCCTTCCAGAAGAGGCTGGTAAACGAGAGCAGGGGGTCGTAGCTCCCTTCCAGGAGAGGCTGGTAAACAAGCACAGGTGGGTTCCTGCGTATTGGTATGAGTCTGCGCCAATACATAGTTGTAAGATGTTTTCTTTATAATAAAATATTGAAGGCTGAGACAACAGCAGCTGTGGTTTTCTCCCGACTTGGGTTTCCACCTAAAATCCTGGTGTTCATGTGTGATGCTTATGTGTGATGGTTTGTTCTGTTATTACTGCACATGCTTGTTGTTATTTAATTATCAGAAGAATGAATGTTGCATAGAACTATGTCAAGAATTAATGGCATAATAAGATCTCTGTGTATATGCGAGTTTTATAAAGGATATATGCGTGTATACGCGAGTCTGGTTAAGCAAAGTAGCGTATGGGTTTTGAAGTAAGAAAAAGTAAAAAGATTTGAGTATGCCCTAAATACTGATTCACCCCACCCCCCATCTCAGTATTTTTCCCAACAGGCAGGCCCGACATGTAATCCATGGAGATAGATTCCCAAGGTCGACTAAGGGTAGGTAGTGGAGTATATAGGCCTTGCTTGTTGATGGTCAGTTTGGCAATGGCACAAGCAGTGTAGGATCTGATGTGCTTCTTGACATCCTTTTGAAGGTTCGGCTAATAGAAATACTTTTGTAGTATTGCTACTGTTTTCTCGACCCCAAAATGCCCAACGAATCGACTGTAGTGTGATTTCCATATCATCTTGGCATGCTCACTTGAAGGAACACAAAGGTGTCCCAGGTGACATAAAATTGCATCTTGGAGGTGAAAATTTGGAACTTGCATACCACCCAAGAGTGCCTTGTAAGTGTGGCCGAATTTTGGGTCACTCTCATAGAGAAGCAGCCAATCAGAAGTCTCGTGTCCACAAGAGTTGAGCACGGTGGTGAGCGCCACGATCGGTGGTCGACTGAGGCAGTCTGCAACATTATTGGTGCTACCCTTCTTTTACTTGATGTTCAAATGAAACTGTTGCAGATGTGTGGAACACTTCTGATGGCGATCATTCTGCAACTTCCCTTGTGTCTGTATGAACTACAGGGGCTGGTGGTCTGTATGGATGATTGTTTCCTTCCCCAAAATTTAATGCTTCCATTGTCGACAGGCTTGCACAATGGAATACATTTCTTTGTCATAGGTGGGATACTTGCGAACTATCTCAAGCAATGTCTCACTGTGATATGCCACTGGATGTCCCTGTTGAGTAAGAACTGCCCCAATAGCATAGTCAGAGGCATATTTCTCGATCTCAAATGGCTGTTGCAAGTCTGGTAATGTGAGCACTGGGGCAGAACAGAGGCGATTTTTCAATTCTGTGAACGCCTTCTGTTGAGGTTTCGACCAAAAGAATTTTGCTCTCGCTCCTCCCTGGTGACTTGACTCAAGGGCCAAGTGATATGAGAGAATCTAAACATGAATCTACGGTAGAAATTAGCAAGACCCAGAAAGCTGCGAAGCTCTGTTATAGTGATTTGGGCTGGTCAATCCCGAATGACTTGGATCTTGGCTGGATCCACATGCACCCCCCTTTCATCAATAATGTATCCCAGATATTGAACCTCAGTCATGCCAAACGTGCACTTCTCCAAATTGGCACACAACTTGTGTTGCCGTAGTGTTTGGAGGACTTGTCGGATGTGGTGAAGGTGCTATTCCCAAGTCTTGCTGAAGATCAGAATGTCATCCAAGTACACCACTACAAATGAGTTGGTGAATGACCACAAGATGTCATCCATCATCCTCATGAAGGTTGTGAGAGAATTCGTCAACCCGAAAGGCATGACCAACCATTCAAAAAGGCCTTCCTTGGCTTTGAAGGCAGTCTTCCACACATCAGAGGGTTCAATTGGTACTTGGTGATACCCAGACTTCAGGTTGATCTTGCTGAAATATTTTGCACCTTTGAGTTGGTCTATAAGGTCATCAATCCGTGGGATTGGGTACACTAGTACAAAATGGCTAATTAGTTACTAAAAAATTGACTAAAATTTGCATATAAACGACTATTTTTCAGTTGGTGACCAATAGTAGCTAATTTAAAATATCTTATAACACGACCAAATTTTAGTCATTTTTAGCTTAGTCATTAATTGGTTGTCTCAATTTTTTTTCTAGTAATATATTTAATCATAAATTTGGTCATTAATTTAGTCATAAATTGCCACAATTAATGACCAAATATACAACCATATATGTTACTAAGTGATCATCCGAGAAAACCAATTCATGACCAAATAAATATGACCAAAATGTTGGCCAGGTTATAAGATACTATAAATTAGCTACTAATAGTCATATATATGCAAATTTTAGTCATCGTTTGAAACCAATTAATGATGAAAGAAATATGATTAAATTTTGGTTGTGTTATAAGATACTGTAAATTAGCTACTAATAGTAGTATATATGCAAAATTTAGTCATCATTTGTAATACAACATTTATCATTTGTAATAGCCATTTATCTTATTTTGGTAGTTTCATATTCATTATATAAATGACTACTCTAGTAGTTTATATTCATTTCATTTACTTTCATTAAAAATCATTATAAGAAACTAATTTAATTGTATAACCATTTAATTGTGTTCATCATCAATCAATAGAAAATACTAATTAGGTAGTTTTAAATTGATTTTATGTGTTCATTATTAATCAACATAAAATAATTAGTATTATTTCACAACTAAATTTAAAAAAAAAAGTCATACAATGTACATGTTTATCTAATATGAAAATGAAAAATTACATATTTTAATTAGAATAAATAATTTGAATTGCAAATATAAATAATTTCAACCAAAAATTACATTATATAAAATGTCAAGTACTACAATATGAGTTTCCAGCTTAATATTGGTTGCAATACAATTTACACATGAAATATTGCTTCATCACTTCAAAACATTATCATTATGTTGCTAAGGCATTACAAGTGAATTCAACAACTTTGAAGACTTGACAATAAGTCTATATATGTGTGGCTTATGTGGGACATTTAATCTACGGGTTCCACTAGACCAGTTCTCTTCTCTCTCTTTAAGTTGCATTTGGTCACTCTAGTGTTATCGTTCTCCTTTTTCTTCAATTCCCACTTCTCACCACCAACATTAAGTCCCTTTTCTGAAAAATAAAAAAGATACAATGTAAATTATAAGACATTAAAGAAAATGAAAACTAGAATACAAACTATAGTAGAATATAAATGGTTTATATGATATATACCTCAACGACAACAAAATTTTAAATGCCATTTTTCCCTGTAAAAGGAAGAAACTTGAACAAGTTTTCTTCAGTTGGGAAATTGTGACCACTATGTGTCGAAATGACTTTATATAAACAAACCAAATAAAACATCACCATATAAAATAACACCTTAGTAAACTTAGTATTCAAACTTCAAGGAAAGCTTAAGCACAATCATGCCAACTAAGTTACATGCTAAAAAGCTCAAGTTGAAGATTACTTATACAATGTGGGAGTGAAAACAAAACTCCTAGAAAATGTCAAAGCTAAGTCTAGAATAAAATGAAATGAAGTAAAAATGATACAATAATAGTATAGCCCTTTATAGATGTATATAACTGGATAATGTAGAAGTCTAAGTCAATAATTCTAGAGCTGGAGGTCGATGATGTCGAGAATTCCCAAGTCGGACAAGCATTTTTTCATATAAGAACTACTATTTGGATCTATTATCACATATGAATAAGCCAACTCGTCTATATCAAATTATTAATGTTTTAATTATATTTATGGATCACTACAGTATAAATGGATGAATTGAAAATACAATTCCCTTCCCATTGTGTTCCTGACCTGTGGTACAATATATTAGTTTTGATTTGGAGAAAATTTCCAACATCGAAAATATGTATCAATCACCACTAGTAATTGTCCAAATAGAATTATTTTGGAATGTAACTTTCAAATTCTAGTTGCTATATGATTCTTGAATGGAAAATCCACACAAAATTCCAACACCAAACTTCGAATTTGAGGGAACACTTATGGCCATCCTAAATCCTGAATATGGTTTCCCTCCATGTTTCCCAAACCAAATATAATAGAGGGAACTTGGTATATCCAACTATTTTTTCAAAGAAATTTGTTTTCCCTTTGAAAATCCATTGAAAAGGAATCCAAATAAAATTTCAAATTTCCAGGTTAATACATACGCATAGGAAATGCAATCAACAATAAAATACTAAATACTCACTGAAGAGATATGATCACCTCCATCGAGTCAAATGGATTATGTACATTATACACTTAGTTATATCCTAGTTCAACCTAAATTGCTAGTAGATATATTTCTCAATTAAATTTTTAAAAATTTACATCATATACATATATAATAGAAAAAACATGCATATTCTTGACAATGAAAAATATATAACAGAAGCTCAGCAACAAAGTCAATATATTGACTCATGAGTTTAGAATTCATCCCAACAATATCACATGGTAGAGCATCAAAAACAAATTCTCATTCATGCCAACAACATCGCATACTATCTCCTTCACTCTTTCTTCACTAAGTTTATGATTTAGCATGTTGCAAAACAAGATAGAACTTTTTTTGAATTCAGGATTCTGTGATTCATATTTTGTAAATTGAATTTCTCTCAGTAAAAATCACAATGGAATATTTTTGTCTATTCATTTAGAATCATCCAGTATGGTTCATCGTCAAGACTAAGATGGAAAGTTTGATTTGTGCAAGATAATAAATAGTAACTTGTGATGCACAAAGAATTGAGTCAAACAGTTGAAATAAAATGGTCATAAAGAATATACTAAAAACTGAATAATGTTCAACTTCAAGAATATAATATTAATAAATATTGATCTAAAACAATTAATAATAATATAAAGATTGAAAATTGAATAAGGCTAATAATGTTGAAAATGCAGCAAGATGATGGAGCTTAGTGAAATGAAGTCGCCTTCACTAAGTGGGCCCGCAGGCAAATTCTGGCGCAAAGTCTATTTTTAGACTATGTCTATTTTTAGACATATGAAGCATGGTCCAGGGGTTGCAGTATGTTATTGTTGGAGTATTGGTCATGTTGGTAAAAATAGATTGACCTCTATTTTTTGACCTATAGGTCGATAGGTCGATGTCTATTTTTAGACTGCCTATCCTAAAAATAGGGAAGTCAAATATTATTTACCCTTAATAATATTTGGACTCTAAACAACAGTTTACTCTCTTGGAGCACTTCAGTTCAAGCCTTGGAAGTGGCTCATGCATCTGACAGAGGAATTACGCTATTCCTAGGGGTTTGGTGAGCACATGCATGGTTGACTTCAGTTAGGACTTCAGTGGCAGAATTTTGGTGGAGTTAATGAGACAGCTAGTGGAGTTGTGTTCGGTTTAATTTAGTTGAACTAGTTGAGATTAGTTTAACTAGCTAATCAACTAGTTATGAGTGGAGTGAATTAAATATTATTTAATTCATTAATTAGTAACTCATTATTCAACTCAAGAACACATCAGTTCACTACAGTGCATGGACAGTTCAGTGGAGACCAGTGAAAGAGGTAGATGAAAGGGTGGAGTTAGATATCAGTGGCGACATCGGTTGTGCATGAGATTTGCACCACACTTGGAGGAATTTACCATGATGATTGCACTGTCAAGCCAAGGAGATTCTAACCTTGGATCTCTATATATATAGGCCATGATTGCGCAATAGATGCAAGGCAATTAGTGGTGAGTTTTGAACCAGTAACCTGTTCAAAACCAAGCTAGTTTGTGTGTAACTTTATGAGAAAGTACTGAGTACTTGTGAGGAGTATTGTATTGAGTTTGTTACATGATTTCTCCATTATAATATACACAATAGCTGCGGGGTTTTCAGCTATAAGCTTTCCCCATACATACTGTGTTAATGTGTATGATGATTTGATGTGTTATCGCTTGTTTTATTTCCGCATGTGTGATGATCTGAGTGGAAGAGATTATGTGTTGCATATGAATTCGAATTGATATGTGATCAGGATAGTCTCGGTGGATAATTGATCATTATTTAGCAAATTTCTACATGGTATCGGAGCTATTGAAGTAGAGATTGATCATCACAGTGATTACAAACTTATTTCGGTAGACAGAGTCTGCATGCGGGCCAGGTAGCCTCTGGATCCATCCTTTCTTTGAAAGGTGATATATCCAGTAAATGCCCCTTGCAGTCAATCTCTGTGCTAGAAATAATTTTTTCTCACAGATTTAGAGTGGTTGAGCTTTGAGGTGGAATTCAAATTTTGCAGCAGTTTTGTTTTCTTGGTGCCAATGTTGAAAATGTCTTTCAACGGTTTGCGACTCAAATATGCTCTTGAAGGCAGTTCGAATTATGTTGCATGGAAGGATCGCATGGAGGCAGTATTAGAAGATAATGGTCTGAAGGAGTTCGTAGATACGGATGTCCAAAAGCCCACTGATCTTGCTGAAGTCGAAGCATGGCAAAAGAAGATGGCGAAATGTCGAAGGATCCTGTTGGAGGGCGTCAAGGATCATATTGTATCCAGCCTGCATGGAAAGGCTACTTCATATTTAATGTGGAAAGCTTTGACGGATCTATTCCAGAGTAAGAGTGACCAAAGGAAGCTGGCGCTCAAAGATAAGCTCAGGAACATCGAGATGGAGAAGGGCGACAGTATCGCCAAATACCTCACGAAGTTCACTCAATGCAGAGATGAGCTGGGAAGTGTGGGGGTGACTGTCGAAGACGAGGACATGGTCGACCTGGCTCTCCTTGGTCTTCCGAAGGCTTGGCACTCATCTCAAGATAGTGTCAATGGTCGGGAGAAGCTGCCAGGATGGGAGCGCCTTTGGGCGGATCTCATGCAGGAGGAGATAAGGAGGACTACTCGAGATGGATCTTCATCGAAGGGAGCTGATGAAGAAAACTGCGCTTTGGTTGCCAAAGCAAAGAAGGGGAAGGGTAAGAAAACCTCTCATTCTGGTGCAAAGGGCAAGAAGCAGGATATGGCGAAAGTGAAGTGTTTTCACTGCCATGATCACGGACATTATGCTACCAATTTTCCAAAGAAGAAGAAGAAAAAGCAAGCGGGAAGATCTGCAGATGGAGAAGCTTTGGCTTCACAGTTCGAGCTTGACTTTTCATTGATCGCATGCTTGGTTTCAAGTGTGATGGGATCGGTGTGGTTCTTGGACAGCGGTGCGTCATTTCATATGACGGGAGATCGGGATTTGTTCTCAGATATGGAGGACAAAGATTTGGGTGTGCACATCGAGATGGGCGATGATGGTAGATACAGTGCGACTGGTATCGGTACCATATCCTTTCAGAGGGAGTCTGGTAAACCCTTTGTATTGAAGGATGTCATGCATGTACCTGGATTGAAGAAGAACTTGATATCTGTGGCGATGTTGGAGGATAAGGGGTATGATGTGGTCTTCAGCGAAGGAAAAGCCTTCCTGCGCAGTAAGACTACTGGAGAGACCCGGAAGATAGGGGTTCGGACCAAGAACCTTTATCAGTTGCAGGTAGATGGCTGCGCAACTATGGCATGCGAGGCGGGAGAAGTGGTGAGCCAGGATGATGAGGGCGAACTGTGGCACAGGAGATTGGGCCACCTTCACCATGGAGCTTTGAAGATTCTGCAGCAGATTTCTATTGGGCTTCCTAAGGGCACTCTTGCGCAGTCAGATCAGTGCAAGGGGTGTACCTTGGGGAAGTATGTGAAAGCCACCTTTCACGAGAAGGATAGTCGCGCCACGAAAATCCTTGAGAGAGTTCACACAGACGTGTGTGGTCCTTTCTCAGTTGCTTCGACAGCAAAGCACAAGTATTATGTGATCTTTGTTGATGATTTCTCTCAAAAGTGTTGGATCTTCTTCATGCCGAAGAAGAGCGATACATTCGCGAAGTTCTGTGAGTTTAAAGCACTGGTCGAGAAGGAGTCGGGGAAGAAGGTGATTGCTCTAAGGAGTGATAACGGTGGTGAATTCATCTTGGCTAAATTCAAGGAGTTCTGCAGTGCAGAAGGGATTCAGAGAGAGCTCATCGCACCCCATAACCCACAGCAGAACGGGGTGGCTGAGCGGAAGAACAGAACGATCGTGGGTGCTGCACGGGCGATGTTGCATGATCAGGGCCTACCCCTTCACTTGTGGGCTGAGGCATGCAATACAGCAGTGTATGTGCAGAACCGTTGTCCTCACAAGGTTCTTGGCATGAGTACACCGGAGGAGGTTTATTCTGGCAAGAGGCCTGATATTTCCCATTTGCGGATTTTTGGTTCTCCTGTCTACATGCATGTGACAAAGGATGCGAGAAGGAAGCTGGATCCAACTGCTAAGGTTGGAATATTTGTGGGGTACACTGATACACCTCACAACTATCGGGTGTATTTGTCAGAAAGTTGCAAGACTATTTTGCGACGGGATATAAAATTTCAGGAGGAGAAAGCCATGCAGTGTTCGCTTGAGAGGGAGTTACACTTGCATGCAGATGAGGAGCTATTAGTTCCTAAGGAGGACCTTCTGGATGTGGATCAGCCACAAGAGGAAGTTCAGGAGGTGGAAGAAACCACCCATGCAGCACCAACCATCAGAGGGCGCATGTGCACTACAGAAGCTGAGCGACTGGCTTGAGATGCAGAGAAGGTTGTAGGACCACCTACAGCACAACACAGACAGAGGCAGTCACCGGATCGGTACACTGGATACATGGCTCTTGTGATTCAATGTGTCATGATGGAGCCATCCTCTTTTGAGGAAGCTGTGGAGGAAATCGCATGGGTTGAAGCCATGATCGAAGAATATGATTCGATCATCAGGAACAGTGCATGGGAGATTGTCCCAAGATCGGTGGGGAAATCAGTGGTGGGTTCCCGATGGATCTACAAAGTGAAGCAGGCGGCTGACGGGAGTGTGGAGAAGTACAAGGCGAGATTTGTCACCCATGGCTTCTCACAGATCGAGGGGATCGATTATGAGGAGAATTTTGCACCTGTCGCAAGGTACTCTTCCAAACGGACGATCCTTGCTCTCTCAGCGCAGATGGGGTGGCACATTCATCAGATGGATGTGAAGACTGCGTTCCTCAACGGAGTCATTGAGGAGGAGGTGTACATAGAGCAGCCTGAAGGTTTCGAGATCTTCAGTAGTGAGTCGCATGTGTGCCGACTCAAGAGAGCACTGTACGGGCTGAAACAAGCACCTCGTGCTTGGTACACTCGGATAGACAGATACTTCACCGGGCTTGGATTCTCCAAGAGTGAGGCGGATCCTAACCTGTACCAGATTGTGGTGGAGGGAAAGCTTTTGATCATCGTACTGTATGTAGATGATCTGATTTTGACTGGCGATGAGCAGTTGATACTTTCATGCAAGGAGTATCTTGCACGAGAGTTCGAGATGAAGGACTTGGGCATCCTTCATTATTTCCTGGGATTGGAGATTTGGTAGCGCAGCGGAGGACTGTTTGTTTCTCAGGGCAAGTATGCTCGGGAGATTCTGGAGAGGTTAAACATGCAAGGCTGCAAGCCTGTTGACACTCCTCTTCCTGGTGGTTGGAGGAAGGAGGATGCTACTTCAGCGGAGGTAGTGGATGCCACTGTCTATTTACAGTTGGTGGGGTCGCTTATGTATCTGGTCAATACACGACCCGATATATGCTATGCATTTAACCAGCTTTCGCAAGCTATGGTTAAGCCTACCAAGCTCTTTTGGAAGGCAGGCAAGCATGTATTGTGCTATATTAGAGGCACATCATGATATGGTTCATGGTACAGACAGGAGGATCAGTTGAGGAAACATGGATTCACAGATTGGTACCATCATATCAGAGATTGTGTTCAGTGGAGAATCATGATGCTTTCATAAGTTCCCACGGAGGATCAGGATGCCGACATCCTGACGAAGGCGCTCACCAGGAGCAAGTTCGAATTCCACAGAGGCAGGATAGGGGTTGCAGATAATCCATATCTTGCTGAGAGGGAGTGTTGAGAATGCGGCAAGATGATGGAGCTTAGTGAAATGAAGTCGCCTTCACTAAGTGGGCCCGCAGGCAAATTCTGGCGCAAAGTCTATTTTTAGACTATGTCTATTTTTAGACATATGGAGCATGGTCCAGGGGTTGCAGTATGTTATTCTTGGAGTATTGGTCATGTTGGTAAAAATAGATGGACCTCTATTTTTGACCTATAGGTCGATAGGTCGATGTCTATTTTTAGACTGCCTATCCTAAAAATAGGGAAGTCAAATATTATTTACCCTTAATAATATTTGGACTCTAAACAGCAGTTTACTCTCTTGGAGCACTTCAGTTCGAGCCTTAGAAGTGGCTCATGCATATGATAGAGGAATTACGCTATTCCTAGGGGTTTGGTGAGAACATGAATGGTTGAATTCAGTTAGGACTTCAGTGGCAGAAGTTTGGTGGAGTTAATGAGACAGCTAGTGGAGTTGTGTTCGGTTTAATTTAGTTGAACTAGTTGAGATTAGTTTAACTAGCTAATCAACTAGTTATGAGTGGAGTGAATTAAATATTATTTAATTCATTAATTAGTAACTCATTATTCAACTCAAGAACACATCAATTCACTACAGTGCATGATCAGTTCAGTGGAGACCAGTGAAAGAGGTAGATGAAAGGGTGGAGTTAGCTATCAGTGGCGACATCAGTTGTGCATGAGATTTGTACCACACTTGGAGGAATTGCCCATGATGATTGCGCTGTCAAGCCAAGGAGATTCGAACCTTGGATCTCTATTTAGACAGGCCATGATTGCGCAATAGAGGAAAGGCAATTAGTGGTGAGTTTTGAACCAGTAACCTGTTCAAAACCAAGCTAGTTTGTGTGTAACTTCATGAGATAGTACTGAGTACTTGTGAGGAGTATTGTACTAATTTTGTTACATGATTTCTCCATTATAATATACACAATAGCTGCGGGGTTTCTAGCTATAAGATTTCCCCATACATACTGTGTTAATGTGTATGATGATTTGATGTGCTATCGCTTGTTTTATTTCCGCATGTGTGATGATCTAAGTGGAAGAGATTATGTGTTGCATATGAATTCGAATTGATATGTGATCAGGATAGTCTCGGTGGATAATTGATCATTATTCAGCAAATTTCTACAAATAAAAATTATAATGACTAAATAAAGTGAAACATAACACTACATGTTACAAGGTCAAAACATATATATATTAAAAGTGAATGAGCATAAGAATAATAAAATAACAATCAAAATTAATTGAAAATCAAGAAAAGGTCAAGACTAAATATATTAAAAATAAACTTCAATAAACTTTGAAAAATAAAGATCCAAAATAATAAATAATAAAAGATTAAAATCAAAACATAAAAACATTAAAAGAAAAAATTAAAAATAAATATAAAATAAATAAATGAAATTAAGAATATATAAATAAATATATAAAATAAAATTAAAAAGTTATAAAAAAAAAATTAAAAAAAAAAGGAAAAAGACCATTAAAGCAAAATTCCAACAGAACGTAGTCTGTGGGGTCTTGGTTAAACAGTGATGAGGTAGGCTATTATAGCACTCATCACAAGTTCAATTCCCTTCCCCGATCGGGGTGATGTATTTGGACATGTTGATGAAAATGCAGTAAAAAAGAAAAAAGAGAAAAAAAAGTGAAAAATGAAAAGAACTACCAAGCTTACAAAAAGAAAGGAAAAAAAAAAAAAAAGTCCAACAGAACATAAAAAAGAAAAATATAAAGAATCAAAGTTAAGAATACAAATAGATGGTAAAGTAATCTTTTAATAACTAATTTATTAAAATATATAACTTATTTTAAAAATAAAAATACATATGCTTATTAGACAATAAAATACACATGCTTATGATAAAATGTTAAAATAAGGAAAAATAGAAAGGAATATATGATAAAAAATAAATCAATAAAATACAACAATCTTCATTATTCAAATCAAATATAAAATTATCAACCAAATATGAAATAAATAAAAACATACCTTATTAAAAAAAAACAAATATGAAATTATGAACCAAAAATTCCCGACCTCAGAAAAATCAACATACGAGTAGAAAAAGCAGGAAAAATCACAGTGAAGGCCTTCATCCCTTGAATTAGATCATTTGAAAAAGTTATGCCCGATATTAGACCCATTTTCTTGAGCAAAAATATCGAACAAAAGTTGCAAAGGGAACATCCATAGGAAAAAAATAAGTAAAGAAAGAAAACAATGGAATTCAGAATATGAAAAGAGTATAAAGGAGGAACTAATCATAGAAGACATAAATGAGCAGACATGCCAGAGAAAAAGATAAGCACCACACAAGAAAATGCAAGAATCCTTTCAACAAAACTATCAGAGCTGAAAAATATTGATAGGATGTTACAAGCTATACATATGGAGCTTTCCAATAAAAAACTAAGGTTTAGAACCTAAATATGTAGATCTTGTTTTAAACTTTTAAATAAATTTTTTCTACCTACCAATCGAGCAAAGAATCCAGTCTATTTTTTTAGCTACATAGGGAATAGTTTCGATTGCATGAAACAAGTGATCTTTCTCTTTAGAGTCCTTGATATAAGTCTCTAACAAAATACTAGACATTTCTACACATATCTCAACAAAAAAATCACATCATAAGACCATAGCCAGCAATAAAACACACTAATCAAATTAAGTTATGCAATACCAGTAGATCAATAACAAGAAGAAAAATTGAATGAATATTTTCACTTCAATATGGAACCCCTAAAATGCATGGGCCTGCAAACCATCACCAAAAAATTAAGACATAAAAATTATGAATCCATGCCCTCCAAGGTCGGAGTCGGTAATAAAAAAATAAACAAAATAAATATCCTAAATGCTAAATAGGAACCTTAGGAACTTAAACTTCTTTCATGGAAAGGCTGACCAAATTATCCAAAACAATCGCATAATAAGCGACAAATAAATCCTAACATAACTAATGAAATTCCTTCACCAATTCCCAACCTTTCCTAGTGGGGAAGATCTAGTGATAGATCAAATTTCTCAGCTACAAAAAAGCACCAAACCCTCAATATATATATACACATGCATTCAAGAAAACATGTTGGATTCATTCTTTTTAAATCCTTACCGGTCCAAAAGCTAGCCTTTGCCTTCTTATACATTTCCCATATCTGAGGATACTTGATCAGAAACACACAAAACCTCTATGGGTTCTCTACAAAAATGGGCTCTTCAGCGATAAACACCATTGTTGATCTGAAATTGAAACACTGATAAACAATAAGTAAATAGAGAAGCACACATTTTGTGTGTTGGAACTATAATACTTGCCTTCGGAGATACAATGAAGATTTCAAGGGATCTAATCTTACCTTGTTTTCATTAAAATGGGGAGACAACCAAGTTCCCAGATGTGAAAATGCGATCGATACCTAATGGAGGATGAACTGAATCAGCGTAGAGGCTTGTCACATTTGGTTCTATACAATCATTGGGAACTCTAGCCGATGTGTTCTTTTTGTTTGAATAAGAGGGCGATGAGTAAATTGAACTCAAATTTCAAATTCAAGAATATGGCACCCATAGTCAGGTTTTTCGCTTGCCTCAAATTTTTCGATTTGGGCTTGAAATGTGGCGAGGTTGGTTTTCGCTTGAAATATGGTAGAAATGTGGCGGGGTTGGTTGGAGCTTGAAATGTGGGGGGGTTGGTTTTTTCTTGAAATGTGGCGGAAATTTGGCGGGGTTGGTTTGGGCTTGAAATGTGGTGGGGTTGGTTTGGGCTTGAAATGTGGCAAGAGCTTCCACAACACGACATCATAAGAACCATGTCGAGCTGATTTGAAAATTGAATTTCAAAATTTGTTTGGAAACTGCTTTATCTCTTTCTTAATATGATTATGACTCTTTTGTTTGGAGGTCTCTCATACAATTTTTACCATTTATAAATTAAATTTGAGGATTTTTTTGAATTGTTTAAGTATTTTATGTCTTTAGTTTTATTTTAATGATATAGCAATTTAACTAATTTTAATGGGTTCGTATCTTAAAAAACTAAATATTTAGATTACTTTTGAATTGTTTAAGTGTTTTATGTATTTAGATTTATTTTAATTATATAATGAGTAATTTGAATTATAATTTAATAAATTTTAATATATTTGGATTTTAAAAATAAAACATTTTGATTAATTTTGAATTGTAATATGATAAATTTTGATGTATTTAGATCTTAAAAAAAATGAAACATTTAGATTACTTTTTTCATAAATGTTATTGAGAAAAGAGTCTTTATTTTATACAATTTTAAAACTAAGTTTATGTATTTTAAAATTGTTTAATTATTTTGTGTTTCTATATTTATTTTGATTATATTTTAAGTAATTATGTTGAGAAATTAAACTCATTTGAGTTTCAGGAAATTTAATGGATTTTTAGTTGTAATTCTGTGAAAAGAAGTGTGGTCAAATCTTGATTTCTATTGTTTAAAATGGTTTTTTAACTACAATGCCCTCAAAAACCCCTAGGGCACTTAGATTTTGAAGAGTTCACCTGTCAAAACTTGTGATTTCAATGAATCCCTACCTTATTCTAGACAAATAAGATTGGAAAATGAACCGATTTTTTTTCAAAAAATCTCATAAGTAGACACTCTTAATTATGTTTATAAGCATGTTTATTTTGGAAAATAGCTTCTATAATTTTAATTTATTTTGTTAAAATTCATGTCTATTTTGGAATAGGGCTTCTATAATTTTAAATAAATTATCAATGATTATTAAGTATGTAGTCTAATTAATAGAAAAAATGGTCTTTTTACGGGCACTTGTTTTTGTCAACTTCACCCAAAATCGATTAGACATTTTTAAGAATTATAAGTTTATGTTATTTAATATATAAATTTCTAGGCATCATGGGTTTTTTAGGGTGTTAATTAACTTATGTGTTCAAAAGTGCATTTAAAATAGCAAGAAATCACGATCTTGCTCTAAATTATATTGGTGAATTCTATATAGAAAATCCATTTCATCTATTAGTTAAACTACTCTATTATTAAGTGGATGGTCATCCCCTATGAAATCGATCCCCACATCATCCTCTGAAAACTCATAGAATCATGAAATATTATATAACCTTTGATCACGCTCAATATTTCCTCATCCTGAAGGGTTGTCAAAGGGTTTGGGAAAGTTCTCTATCACTTCACCAAAAGGTAGAGGTAGATGTAGGAAATCAAATTTGAAAAATGAAAAAGAGTTCTCATGAAAGAAGTTAGCAACTGGTAAATACTAAACCATGCAAGGGGCGCTTAGAGTATTCAAATCCCTAAGAGGGGTGTTAAAATGAAATTATTATCTCTAAATTGTAGAGGGTTACATGCCCCTCCAAAAGACGTGTTTTGAAGAGGCTAGTTGACAATAGTTCCTCGTACCTAATTTCATTGGAAGAAATGTTAGGAGATGGTTACTTAATTTCTAGATGTCTAGAAGCTCTTCTAAGTGGGTGGTCCTTCGTAGTGTTAGACGTGAGAAGAGGGTCAAGAGGGTTGGCAATGGGATGGAATGTAAGGTTTATTCAAGTCAAGAACTCTTGGAGTGTGTAGCATGGTCTTTGTTTGCAGGTTTTTTCTATAGAACATGGCTCTTCTAAGTTGAGTGTCAATGTTCAATCACATTGTAGGACTGACTCATGGAAGAATATGATAAAAAGAGTAAAATTGTGCTATGAGCATTAGTCTCAGGGGGAGCACATAGAATCAGTAAGATTAAAGCCTTAAAAACCATCGTATCTTCTAAATAATGGTGTCGATTCATTTATATGAGCCATGTTGAGATTTGAAATTGTACTATATATGGATTTAGAGGCCCCTTTGTCTCTAAATTTTAACACTATAAATGGATTCAGAGACCCTTGTATTGAAATGTAACACTTCAGTATCAAAATTGAAATTTTCCATTTATGGAGTGACACAATTAAAAATTACTAACATAAATGACTAATTCATATACTTGTTGTACTTGTTATTGGGTAATATTTTTATTCTTGGACTATAATAGTCATTTACATTAATCATTATTAATTTTGGCACTTGTTATCTAGTCATATATATTAATCTTGGACTAAATTAGTCGTTTAAGTTAGTCACTTTTAGTTTAGTCACTTATTATCTAGTCATATATTTTATCCCTAGACTAAATTAGTCATTTAAGTTAGTCGTTTTTAGCTTAGTCACTTATTATCTAGTCGTATATTCTATTCCTAGATTAAATTAGTCATTTTTAGTCCGATCACTTAAAATTGCTCAAATTTAGTAGTAATTCACTTGAAATAATTGAGGTGACTAATGTTTTTAGTCACCTAGTCATTAATTTCAGCATTTTTTACTAGTGGTACCTATTCCGGACAGTGATCTTGTTCAGCGCCCGATAGTCAATACAGAGTCTCCACGTCCCATCCTTCTTCTGTACCAACATGATCGGGCTCCCACAGGGTGATGAACTTGGTCTAATGTGACCTTTCTGCAACAGCTCCTGAATCTGCCTCTTGATTTCATCATTCTCCAGAATAGAGCGCTGATAGATCGGTCCATTGGGTAGCGGCGCACCTTGGGTCAGATCAATCGGGTGCTTGACCTGACAATGCAGAGGAACCCCTGTGGGTGAGGTGAAGATGTCCCCATACTCCTCCACAACCTTATCCATTTATTTTTGTCGTGTAGAGGAGCCCTGTCTGGAGGTCGTGGCCACACTATTCTTCTTGCCCTAGGGGCGGATCATCAAGAAAACGAATTTCCTGTTTTTGGAAATGAGCTTACTGAATTTTTTTGCAGTAACCAGAGAGATAGTCGCAGGAGGTGGTACCTCTGGTATCCTGTACAACTTATTTCCCAAAGTAACAATAATAGCACGAGGTCGAGACTCATACACAACATGATGCTTCCACAAGTATGGTTGTCCTAATAATACATCAGAAACAACAATAGGAGCAACATCACATAATACCTCATCCGTGAAGGGCTTGATGATATAGGGAAGGCGTCACTGCTGGCTGACGTGGAGATCTCGTCCTTGGTGAAGCCACCCGATGGTGTATGGATGTGGGTGAGTTGTGGTCGGCAAGCCCAACCGCTTCACGGCGTCTGCTGAAATGAGGTTCTTTGGGCTCCCATTGTCGACAATGAACTGTATAGGGGAGCCCTTTACCCACATCTAGGAGTGGAAGAGATGTTCCTCCTCCTCTGGATCTTTCGGTTCCTCCTTCTGGATCTTTGTAGTGGCAACAGTGGCATTGGGCTCCACATCAATAATCTATTTCCTTTTTTCATTCCCCTTTTTAGGTTTTGATTCAGAGTCGGAGCATGCATCTGACTCAGAAGCCCTCATCTCGGCCACTAGCGACGGCTTGGCTCGACACTCACTTGTGTTGTGAGTGGAGCTCTTATAGAACTCACACCAATTTCTCGTGTCCTTCTTTTTCTTTGCGGTGTTGTTCTTTTCTTGTGGCTGTGACGGGTTGCATTTAGCCGCCATGCCTTGGCTCTATCCTTTGTTCTGTGGTTTGGAAGCACCTTTCCCTTTCTTTTGATTCGCAGATCCAAAGTCTCGCTTTTTCTGTTTAAATTTCTGCTCAATCTTGGCAGCATACCAGTATGACGTACAAAGCGAGGAGATGTCGAGGAACTCCATTTCCTCTTGAATGTATCTGTGCAGACAGCTGTGATACTTTAGCACCAAATTTTTCTCTGAATCTTTGATACCCAACTTTGTGCGCAGGGTATGGAACAGATTCGTCAGCTCATGCACATCTTTATCCCTTTGTTGTCATAGCGTGGTCCATTGTATGTACTTGTCCTCATAGCTCCCCACGGGATAGTACTGTTCCTTGACAGCGTCTCGGAAAGAATTCCAAGTTGTTACGACTGAGAATAGAGAGGGTTATGTTTGGTCCTTGTTCTCACAGTAGGTTTCCCACCAGTCCTTAACATGGGGGGTAGCTTTGAGGAGTGAAAAAATAATCTTCTCCCGGTCTGAAAAGTCATGAACAGAGAAATATCCTTCTAATAGATTCAACCATCTATCTACGGCATCTGCATCTATTTGACCCTCAAATATGAGAATTTCAAAATTTACTTGTACCTTAAAAGGAGTCGCACCTCCAGAGTGGCTGCTGGATGTAGATGCGCCGCCGGTGGGCAGCCGTTGAAGGATCTGAGCAAAGTTATCCATCATCGCGTTCCTTTGTTTTTCGAGGGCCTCCTCAGCAATATTTTGATAGGATCTCCTGCTCCCTCATCTTTCTTTTCTTCCCCCATGGGCGTCCGTCGAGGTTTGCGAGGCTGATCTTGCAAAGGTTCCACCAGATCAAGCCCTAGCTCCTTATACCCCAACCTCGTTGGGGACATGCAAAGAAGGATCGAGAAAAAGAAGACCCCTCTGATACCACTAATCCGGATTTATGCAGGAATGCAACAGAATAAACATATAACCATAAATACAGAGATGCAGTGGAAAAAACACTTCATTTCATTACTATCAGAGAACTGAAATTTTCTTACAGACAGAATGGAAATAAAACTATCTAGAGCGTTGGTAACTATCTCTGAGAAGATATGTAGCAGCTACAGGCCTCTGAACTGAGTTACAATGAGGCTCGAGGGCCTATTTATTATTGAGAAACAATGAAAAGCCCTAAACATCCAAAAACCTAACCCTAGGAGATGAAGCGCCAAAACTATGGGCCCCGTTTGGGTAAATTGGTGTTTCAACTTCCCAGGGACGTAAATTTGGCATACTATCTCCATTTGATGCACATGATACATCATTAGAAATCTCTATCTGAGGAATACAACTTTCACCACAAATATCATTCCGAAACAGAATGATATTCGATGGACGCGCGATGCCCAAAAAATGTCGTCTAGGGCCTCAAAACAGCTCCAGAAGTTTAGGACCCGAAAAACTGCTAAAAATAGTAAGTTATGCCAAAACTAAAAAACTGAAAGAGATAATGGTGGGGGCCCAAGTGGAATAGGTGGGTGGCCACCAATATCCACCTAGATCAATTGCTGAGGAAGACCAAATTCAGATAGAATATGACGAAGCCACATGGCTTCTTTGTTGGCTACCACGATACTCTCCTTCTGCTAAAGAAAGAGAGATGACACTTTGTTTCTTACAAGATCAAGTAATAGGTCCTAAACCAAGAGTGAATACATATCCTGCAGTAGACTTTCAATCATCAGGGTCACCAGCCCAATCAGAATCAGTGAAACCAATCAACAATGGAGATGCTCCTTCACTGTAATGAATCCTGAATTGAACTGTACCTCGAATATATCGAAGTATTATTTTAGCTTCTTTCCAGTGACTTTCATGAGGTTGGTGCATAAACCAAGTGACAAGACAGACGACAAACGAAAGGTCAGGATGGGTATGGGTTACATACAGAACTTTACCAACAAGTTGACGATATAAGGTAGCATCAACTTTAGGGATAGTACAAGTGATTGAAATCTTGACTCCATACTGAAAGGGAGAAGGGGTTGGCTTACAGTCCTCCATGTGAAAGCAGTGTAGAAGATCACAGGCATACTTGGACTGAGAGAGGGTAATGCCTTCCTTGGATTGTAAGACTTGAAGACCAAGGAAATAATGCAAGTGTCCTAAGTCTGTCATTTCAAACTTCTTTTTGAGGCTAGACTTCACATGGTTTATATGGTTTGGATCACTACCAGTAAGGATAAGGTCATCAACATAAAGAACAAGGATGGTGAAGGAATTACCCACTTTCTTGGTGTAGACAGTGTTGTCAGAATGACACCTATAAAAGCCATTATCTAAGAGAAATCTATCCATTTTGGCATATCAAGCTCGAGGATCTTGTTTGAGAACATAGAGAGACTTCCTAAGGTGACAAACAAGGTTGGAGTCTTTTTGGATAAAGCCAGGGGGTTGTTCCATGTAGATTTCTTCATGCAAATCTCCGTGTAAGAAGGGAGATTTAACATCCATCTGATGGACTTCCCATTTAAAGGAGGCAGCAAGGGAAAGAACAAGGTAGATAGAATTCATTTTGGCAACAAGGGAGAAGGTTTCAATATAGTCAATGCCTTCAACTTGTGAAAATCCTTTAGCAACAAGACAAGATTTATGTCTATCCACTTTTCCATCTGGTCCAAACTTGGTTTTGTAAACCCATCTGCATCTGACAAGTTTTCTTCCTTTTGGAAGAGGAACAAGATCCCAAGTATCATTTTCCAATAAGGAACGATACTCTTCATTCATAGCTTCATCCCAATCTAGATGAATAGAGGCTTCTTCAAAGGTTTCTGGATCAATTTTTTTTGGAACTTGAGCCAATAAGAAAGAAGCTCTTTCGAATTGAGAATGTGTACGTCGTCGATCGGCAAGGTCACCTGCAAGAGAACCTGCTGCATCCTGAGTAGAGCAGACCCATCTTGGAAGCAATGGAGTATAAGGAACAATTTCATGAGGTGGAGGAGGATTTTCATCCTTGCTTTCATCATATGAACTAGAAGGAATGCTATTAAAAATAGAAGAGAGACAGAGAGGTGGCACATATGCCGAATCAGGCTCATAGGCCAAAGGTGACAGACTTGTCAAACTAGGCTCGCAGGCCGATATATTTTCATCAAATTTTACATCTCTTCTAATGATAATATTTTTGGATTTTGGTTGAAGAAGTCTATATCCTTTGACACCTTTAGAATATCCAACAAAAATACATTTTTCACTCTTAGGTTCTAAGGCTTTATGTTTCGCATCTGGAATATGGGCCCAAGCATCACTTCCAAAAACACGAAAGTGACTCACATCTGGTTTGATTGAGCTCCAAGCTTCTTCTAGAGTTATATTATTTAAAACCTTAGTAGGAGTGTGATTTACTATGTAATTTTCATAGTTAATGGCTTTTGCCCAAAATTTGAGACCAAGTCCTTTAGATTGAAGCATACAATTAGCCATTTATTTTAAGGTGCGATTCTTCCTTTCAGCTACACCATTTTGTTGTGGAGTATATGGAAAAATATGTTGCAATTGAATGCCATTCTTAGTGCAGAAGTTGATAAATTTGTTGTTAACATATTCTCCGCCATTTTCTGATCTTAACTTAAGAATTTGATGTCCAGATTATTTCTCAACAAAGGCCTTAAAGGCCAAGAACATGTTAAAAAATTCACTCTTGAGTTTTAAGAAATATACCCAAGTGCGTATGGAAAAATCATCAATGAAAGTTAAGAAGTACTTGCAACCAGAGAAAGAAACAACATGAAGTGGACCACATAAATCACTGTGCACAAGTTGCAAAGGGGTTGAAGCGTGCCAAGAGGCACGTTTGTCAAAACTATCTCGATGATGTTTTCCGAGTACACATCTGGAGCAAACACCATCTCGAAAATATACCATAGGAATGCTCATCACCATATTTTCCTTACATAGAGTTTGGAGAGAGCGATAGTTTAAGTGACCAAATCACTCATGCCAAAGTTTGCTCACATCATCATTATGAGCAACAAAAATGGAGGGAAGAGAGGATGACCCAAAGTTGTCAAACTTATACAACCTTGTGGAATCATCAGCAATGCCAGTAGCTAAAATATGTTTAAGATTTTTGAGGTCCTTGATTACAACATCATGAGGTGAGAAGTCTACTATTTTCCCTTTACCTGAATGAGTTATCTGATAAACATATAGAAGGTTGCATGAAAAGGTAGGAACACATAGTACATCATTAAACTGACCATTATCTAGATGAATGGTTCCATATCCTACAACACTAAAAGATCTGTCATCACCAACATAAATATGTTTGGTGTTACAATCATTTAAAGAAGAAAGCATGGATTTATTTTTAGCCATGTGGTAAGAAGCTCCAGAATCAATGAGCCACTCATGAGAAGGAGAAGAAGAAGATAAATTTAATGCATAACCATATCTTGATGCTTGACAACCACAAGCAGAAAGTGCCATGCCTAAAGATGAAGATGAAGAGTGCTCCAAATTTATGTTGCGCTTCTTCATTGCTGCTTCTAAGGCTTCCATATTCTTAAAACATTTGGACTCTATTTGGCCATCCCAATTGCAAAAGTTGCAATGTCTATCTGTCTTCTTCCCTTTGTTTTGATTTGCCTTATTATTTTGGTGATTTGATTTTTCAGTTTGTGGCTGAAATTTCTTAGGGCCCTTGTTTTTTTTAGGACCATTTTTTTTAGGATACTTCTTCTTGGGATTATTTTGATATGGTTATTGTTGGGCTACTAAGGCTTTCTTAGAAGCATTTCCAATAGTGATAAGACCAAGGTGTAAAATTTTTTCTTGTTCTCTTATCAAAGAATCACAAAAGGCATCAAAAGAGGGATTCTTGTAGGTGGTTCCTGAAGAAAGGATGGCTTCTCTAGTGGAATGGAAGGCGGAAATGAAAACAAAGTATGCAGGGCCAAGCTTAGCAAGAATTCAATAGATGAGGCTACCATCGTCATTTTTGATCTTACAACCTTCTAAAAAAAATCTGAGGGTCTTGAATTTGGACAAAAAATATTCAATGGAGGAGAAATTATTGGGGTCCAAAGTAAGCAACTCATTTTCAAGCTGGTGGGCCTTGATTTGATTTTGAATGCCAAAATTAGTTTTTAGCTTTTCCATAGCTTCATCAAGGGTGTCAATATCAAGGATATGAAATCGAAGATCTTGAGAAATGGACATTCCTATAAACCCTTGTGCTTGATCTTGTTTATTTTCCCATTTAGCAGCTTTATCATCATCGGAAGGTTTAGTTTCTTGTCCTGTGGCTATTCTATAAATCCCTTTACTTCTAAGTATATCTACCATGTGAGGTAGCCATTGGAAATAATTGGTGTTGTTAAGAATAATCGGGCATGCACTTTCCATTTAAATAAAAAATGTTGAAGTTGAGAAAAGCTGAAAATAACTACTCCAATGGAAATCTCTCAAAAAATTAGGCTGTTTCAAAAAAAACGGCTCGAAAAACGGCTTCCGAATGAAGAAGTTATGCCTTTTGAAAACTTTGAGTTGTAGATGCTGAATAGTTACAGGAACGGGATGAAGTGTGGTTTTTAAAAAAAAAATTCCCCCCCTTTGAACAAAATTTTTTTAAAAAAGAAGCTTGAGAAGGAGACTTGAACCCAAGACCTCTATTCTCATAAACGAACCCCTCACCAAGTGAAATAGTAAAAGGATCACGTTATTGTATGAAAGGAGGAAGGGGTTTTTTTTTTTAACTCTTCGGTGTGCGTGCCTTTTCCTGCACAAGAAAACACAAAAAAATCGAGCCAAACAAATGAATTGCAAAGCCTTATGGCAGAATGTTAGATTTGCAGTTAGCCTTACCGGCACCTATAAATTTTTTCACTATTTCTGATTTCCCGAGATCGCACAAAGACATGGGGAAAGAGCATACGTAGCAAAAAAAATCCCTTTTTCCTGCTTCTGATTTTCCGAGATCGCACGCAGCGCACAACAAAGAGCATACACAGAGAAGAAGGTATAGCTTCGGCAAATAAATAAAAACTAAAAATTGAAAATAAAAAGAGTAAAACCAAAATAAGCAAAGCTATTAACAAATATAACTGTAAAACAGATGCTTTATACCTCCAAATCTAAATTGTCATAACTTGGGAAGCCATAAACATTTTCGCATGAAAAAAAATGCATTCATCACTATAACAGATGCTCTGGACACAACCGAGTAGTTCTCCAGGCCCAAAATGTTCAAAAATACTAGATCTAAAAAATTACATTCGCATGCAGTCAAATCGGCTTCGGATTTTGATCAACAATGGACGCGACCCTCAAAATAGCTCTGATACCATGTAGGAATTTACAAGGTAAGTTCCTTAGATCAAGAACCAAAGGTCACCACTCACAAAAATATCACAAATCAGTACACCAGTATAATCACGTGGTTAAAACCGTCAAAGGGGGAAACAGTCCACGGCCTGAGCCAACGCAGCCACTTTAGGCAATTTATTAATATAAAAAGAAAGGTTACATATGTTTCTCTCATAAACGGTTACCGGAAAAATGAACCTCCATGCTCTTTTAATAGAGATCATGGACCAATCAGGTGTTAAGCCACAGATCAAGTGTCGTTAATACCTAGGTGAGAGATAATCATTAGATCACTACAATTCGTGACCGTCAGATTATAAGCTACAAATGTACATGGTAAAGAAACACACTTTAACTAACTCTACACTAGATTAAGTTATTCTTAACTATTTCCTATGTGTCGGAATATCCTAACAAGATCCCACATCAAACATAAAACAGAGATCTATACAACACAATGCATATCATAGCAAAGAGACAAAGAAGTACATGATCACACTGCATATACCTCACATACTAAAGCTATCTAAAAACAAGGATGATAAATTGTTGATTCTGTCTTGTACCATTGATCTCGTGGCGTCGAATATCCTGAATATGACTGCTCACACATTGAATGCTGACACCTACAACTCTACTTGAAAAAGTGGCCGAAAAACATAAGGTTTAGATGGAAAATATGACTACACCACTGAAATCGTGTCGCTGATAGGTGTAGGATCGACTGTCAATTTTTTGAATTCTGACAAAGTGAAAATCTAGGCCTTAGGGAATCTTTTAGATTCCCCGTAGATTCCTCAAAGATGTTGCTCCATTGGGAATCTAGAAATATTCAACTCAAAACAAGAATATAATCTCACCATTGAGATCCTTGCGAAATTTTGAGAAGAATGAGTATAAGGTTGACCTCATTTTGACACTGACGAATTTTGACCTCCAAGGAATCTGAAAGATTCCCTCAAGATTCTTGAAGATTATCCTCCATATGGAATCTGAAAAACCATTGCTCAAATGGAAAATCTGGGCACACCATCGTGCTCCCTGCAAAATTCTAGTTAAAATGTATATAAAGTTTAATACATTCTGAAAATTTTACCTTCAAAAGATCAAAAGATTCCCTTGGCAAAAAAAAGGAATATGTCTCGAAATTCGTGCCTTCTCTTGCCTCGAACTGCATGTTTCAACCTGCTTGGGCGCACTGGGGAAAATTATAGTTAAAATAAAAAAATGGAGGTGGACTCCCCAAAGGATTTGTTGTGGCACATAGGTTAAGTTTGGAAATAGGTTAAGGGAGGTTGGGGGATCAAACCCCGCCTCCCACCGAATCTGCATTCATCTCTTTTTTTAGGTGCATTTAAATTTTGGTGTGGGTCAGGTCTACCTTGGGCGGCCTGCCCAATAACCCACATGGTGGCATACTTGAATGGTTATATGTGTTGGTTGTTATAACTTCAACCATACCATATAACAATATGGTTATAAAACTTTGTTGATTTAAATCAAACCATATTTAATTCGTTGATTTCCATGGTTTTAATAAATTTATGTTATATTTAACATAATGTTTGTTATATGGTTATTATAGCCATTAATTTATTTATTTTTTAAATGATTTTTTAATAATCATTTTAAGTATGATTTTAATGATTTTTTTCTTTTATGCAGGTGTAAGGGCCAATGTTGAAGCACCATGTATCATCAGATGAGGGGCTGATTTGTCGTTCCCATGTGCTACCTGGAATGTCATGTGGCATGTTGTGGGCCCCACTTCCCTTGCCTTGAAAAAACGTCAACTTCTCTAACTCCCTCATACGAGCTTACATTGACATGTCATTCGCACCGTTGCGATTAGGGCAACGTGCTCTTCAATCTAAAGTTGATTTTGTCACCTTCCTATCAGTTTGAATTTTGAGCCTTTTCCCATGCCACTGGTGTCTGAAGATCCACTTGGATCATAAGCTCTACCTATTTGTAATGTCTCTCAATTTGTTGAAAATTTTCTATTAGACTCGAGTGCTTCTCATCACATGAGTCCGCACAGAATTTGGTTTACTTCATATGAAGTTGTAAATGGTAGTTCCATGTTTATGGGAAACAATGCATCTTGTCGAACTGTTGGGATAGGAAATATAAAAATTAAAATGTATGATGATACAGTTAAAACATTATATGATTTTAGGCATGTACCTAAATTAAATAAAAACTTGATTTCTTTGGGAGTTTTGGATTCGAATGGATATAAATTTACATGTCAGAATGGAGTGTTGAAAGTCTCAAAAGGAGCCTTGGTAGTTATGAAGGCTGAAAAGGTCAGAAATCTATACACACTCAAAGGAAGCATTCAAGTTAGTGAAGCAGCAATTGTATCAGAAAAAGCAGAAGAAGGTTCTCGTCCTTGGCATGAGTGGTTGGGTCACATGAGCGAGAAAGGTCTTCAAGTGCTGATGAACTGCAAGTTTCTTCTTGATTTGAAATCCTTGAAGTTGGATTTTTGTAAACATTGTGTGTATGGAAAATAATGTAAACAAAGTTTCAAAACTGGAAATCATAATAGTAAACAAATTTTATACTACATTCATTATGATCTATGGGGACCATCTCCTACTATGTCTTATGGAGATGCATTATTTTCTTAACATTTATTGACGATTTCTCCCGAAGATTTTTGGTCTATATGTTGAAAAAGAAACTTGATGTATTTAATGTTTTTAAACAATTTAAAGCTATGGTGGAAAATAAAACAGGAAAATCAATTAAATGTTTAAGAACCGACAATGGCGGTGAATTTACTTTTTTAGAATTTGAACAATTTTGTAAGGATGAATGGATTGTTAGAAATAAAACTACTGTTTATACTCCTCAGAAAAATGGCGTTGCTGAACGGATGAATCTGACTCTTATGGAAAGAGCTAGAAGCATGATCAACAATGCTAACTTGCCAAAGGAGTTGTGGGCAGAAGCGGTATCTACTACTTGTTATTTACTTAACAGATCACCTTTGGTTGCCATAAACTGTAAAATTCCTGAAGAAGTTTGGTTGGGTCAGTCTTGTGATTATTTGAATTTGAATATTTTTGGTTGTGATGCCTATCCTCTTAGTCCTAGAAATCAACATTCAAAGTTAGATCCAAAATTGAAATGTTATGTCTTTGTTGGATATGATTATGCAGTGAAAGGATATAGATTGTGGGATCCTTCTTCACGGAAGATAGTCATTAGTAGATATGTAACATTTGATGAATTTTCTCTTCTAAAATTAGAGTTTGGAAAATTTGAATAGGAACAAGTATCACCAAATCAGCTTATTCAATTGGAGACTAAACCTTTTCTAGAAAGTTGAAAGGAAGGAGAGACTTCTGATGAAAAAGGTGAAGAAGCAAAGGAAATTGGAGAAATTTCAGGGCCAATTCAGCAACCAGTTACTCTAAGAAGGTCTAAAAGGGAAAGAACCAAAAAGGTATGAAGATTTTGCTTCATATTTTGCATTGATTACTGAAGATGGGGAACCTTCTTGTTATCAGGAAGTAGTAGATGATGCAGATAGCACGATATGGAAAAAGGCCATGGAAGAAGAAATTGATTCCTTAGCCAAGAACAATACTTGGGACCTTGTACAAATTCCTGAAGGGAGAAGTGTTTTTGGGTGCAAATGAATCTTCAATTTGAAGAGAAAATTTGATGGAAGTACTGATAGGTATAAGGCGAGGCTGGTTGCAAAAGGGTATTCTCAAGTTGAAGGTATTGATTTTCATGAGATTTTTTCACCTGTCATTAAACTTGTTTCTATTCGTAGTGTGTTAGCACGAAATGCGTTACTTGACCTTGAGTTATAAAAGTTAGATGTTAAAACAACCTTTATTGATGGTGATTTGGATGAAGATATATATATGGATCAGCCAAAAGTCTTTGTACAAGGTCACAACAGAAGATTAGTTTGCAAGCTCAGGAAATCATTGGATGGCATGAGGTAGTCGACCATGCAATGGTACAAGAATTTTGACTCCTTCATGTTGAGCCAGAATTTTATCAGAAGTGAGTATGATCATTGTGTATACTTCAAAAGTTTCAATGGCATATTCATTATCTTTGTGTTGTATGTTGATGATATGCTTAGTGCAAGAAAAATCATGGATGAAATCAACAGGTTAAAGGCTCAACTTTCTAGGATGTTTGATATGAGGGATCTTGGAGCAGAAAAATATATCTTGGGCATGGAGATACATAGAGACAGGAAGAATGGTAAGCTTTGGTTATCGCAACAAAAGTATGTAGAGAAAGTACTTTAAAATTTCAGTATGAACAATGTGAAACCTGTTAATGTTCCATTAGCTTCCAATTTTAAGATTTCTTCGGATTTAAATCCTAGAACTAATGAAGAAAAAAGGTATATGTCTCCTGTACCATATGAAAATTTGGTAGGCAACTTAATGTATGTGATGGTATCTACAAGACTTGACATTTCACATGCACTTGGATTTGTCATCAGGTTCTTGGAAAATCCAAGGGAAGAACATTGGCGAGCAGTGAAATGGGTGCTTCGGTATTTGAGAGGCCCAACTGACCATTACATCATCTTTGATGGTCATGAAGGTTGAGTCTGTGGATATGTGGATTTTGATTATGAAGGTGATTTGGACAAAAGGAGATCTAGTACAGGTTATTTTTTTACTCTTGTGGGTGAAGCAATCAGTTGGATGTCAAAGCTTCAAGAGATAGTTTCTTTGTCCACTATTGAAGAAAATTATATAGCTTCTTCAGATGCCTATAAAGAGGAAATCTAGTTAAAATGTTTATTTGATGAGATTGAAAGGACGCAGGAGAAAGTGAATGTATTATGTGACAATCAAAGTGCTATTCATTTGGCTACAAATCCAGCCTATCACAGCAAGACCAAGCACATCAATGTAAGGTATCACTTTGTGAGACATGTAATCGAAGGCGGAAAAGTAGTTCTCAAGAAGGTCCGTACACAGGAAAATAAGGCAAATATATTCACGAAGCTAGTTATAGTAGAGAAGCTGAGATGGTGTCTCGCTTCTCTTATCTTGCAGAAGAGATGGTGAATGGGCATGGGCTAGGGATTAGGAAAATTGTTTTCAAGGTGCAGTTTGTTGAAATATGACAACAAATGTATTTAATGTAATTTTGGGAAAATTTACTTATTACTGGTAAGTTGGTTGTATAATGAAATGAATTTAGAATAACGATGTTTCCCATATTAAATTAGGATGGCCCGAGAGGCTTGTTGTATGAGGAGAATCACTCTTGATTAATAGAGTTTCCAATCCCTTGCCCAGTGGAGGTTTCTTTGACACCCTGCCAAGGTTTTATCATGTAAATTTGTGTGTTTACCTTTTGTGTGTTTCTATTTTTCAGTTTTTCATTCAATTATATATTTGTATTTATTTCACCTTTAATTTTTCACGAGAAAAATAGTTATGGGTTGCCCAACACACCAAGTCAGCACCACAAGATGGAAGGTGCACCACACAAAGAGGTTATATATAAAATATTCTTTTAACCTCCAAAGACACTAATAAAGTTCTCATCTCTTGAAAAGTATGAGATAAATCAAAGCGAGGAAGAGGATAAAATCAATGAGGAAGAAGAGAAGGCTTCTTATTTTTTTTTGGGCATTTTTACCCAGATAAATCCCTCTTGCAAACAAGATTGACCTCCCTATAATCATAAAGGAAAAATTGAAACAAATAGACAAAAAATTAGTTATTTCCTTAACCTATAACCAAAGCATGAAACATGTATTATTTGAAGGATGCTTACCTATTAATGAAGTGCTTGTAGAATTCCTTTCAGCACTTTGCACAACCAGATTTCCCCCAATGCCTTAGCAGCTTTCTGAATTCTTTCTAGAACTTCTCCATGATGCTCCAAAATAGATCTGCATAGACAAAAACATTGAAATGGATCCAAGCATCTCACATATAAAAGAAAAGGTAAATGAAATCCTTAATCTAGCATACAACATATAAATGAATCAATAATCAACTATAAACCATGTGAGTGATCAAGGAATCCGCAAATAACATCAACAACATATACAATTAGGAAAGAACAATTACTCTGTATTAAAAATGAAAGGGAAATAAGCTTACAACCTGGTTTCCTTGATGTCACAAACCTATTACAATGGTCTCCTTTCCATCACTTGATGAAAATCTCTTCAGACCCAAATCCATCAACATGAGTTTTTAAATCCCAATCTCAATATTCTCCCATTCCTTTAGTCCTATGCTCAATTTATAAGAAGGATGAGGAGGTTTCTAGACCCACTTCTTAAGGGATATGATCCTTAAGAAAAGGATATTAGCTCCATATACCAAGGAATGAGGTGCAGGTATGTAATAGTTCGAGGTTTCTAATTTGGATAAGATTCCTCAACCAAAGCTTCTAGAAGTTAACTTTTTATTTTTACCTGCATGAACAAACATACACAATTTAGAGTGGAATAAACAGCATAGATCTGCTTAGTTTACAGTGGAATAAATTGCGCATGAGTGGTTTTTCTTCAGGAAAACCATGCAGATGCTCAAAAATGGGTTTTAAACAATGAATATCAAAATTCCTTTTGTCCCTGGTATTATTTTACTTCAAGATTCATAGTGGAACCACTTGAGACACTCCATCGTATGCTGAGATATTTGAATCAATAGTCATGGTCACAAATTTTAGTGTAACATATTGTTACACAACAGTTTGTCACTGTCCCCATACTCCTCATTCATTATCCTAGAGGACCCTTAACAGTGACCCATATGTCTATTTTCCATCATCAAAATGTGCCATTGCATCCCTTGGAGCATATTGAACAAACTCTTTGTTGACCATTCCTGAAGAATCTCCTTAAAAACATGGTTATCTGGAGTGGCGTGCCCTTTTCCTATTTCACTCGCATCGATTACTATTTTTTAGTCTGGGGCAGCACTGATTGGCACTGGAATGGAAATCATACCCGCGTCGATCAACTTCTAGAATTTTTTTTTAAATGGAAGTGAAGCTTCGAGATCTAGAAGATTCGTGGCACAAAGATGGTTGTTTCTTCCTGAGGATAGATCCCAGCTTCTCCCTTTGGGCTTCTTGTTCCTACAAAAGAGGAAACACCCAAAGGGATAACCCATTTCCCCACCTTAAGTGGATCCATGTTCCCTCTTCCCTTGCTATAAAATGGACATCCCCCAATATATATTCTAGTTAGAACAGTGATAGAGGAACAGTACAGAGAGAATTGTTGTTATAGGCATTGAAGGAGAGTAGAGACCTTTGGCCTCTTCGTATCAAGTTGAAACAAGTGCTTTGGAGACGTGTCTAGATCCGGACCCATTGAAGGAGAGTTGTGACGTCAAGATGCCAGTTGTAACTCCCCCTCTCTATATTAATATAATGCAACTGATTCTTTCTTTACACTCTTGTCTTTAATGTATGATTCGATTTCTAGTACTCCTTGATCAACTAGATATAATGTTTATGTGAAATATATGTTGTGTTTTCACGTTTGTTGTTGTTTGATCTATTTTACAAGAAACTAAGCCTTGGCAATAGCAAGGATCTTACTATGGAGAGAAAAGGATCAAAGGATTTGAGCGAGGAACAACATCAGATTGAGGCAGGTGATCTATACAAGATCTGTGTCCATTTTCAATCTAGGAAAATAGGCACTAGATTGTTCCCTATTGTTACTAGACCCATCCTTGGGCTATATGCATCATCTCTGTATGCAGAGAGAATTTTCCTGCATAAAAAATTGGAGACTCCACTGACGAGTGCTTGCCTTCAAGTCTCCTATTTTCAATCTTTGATTTTTTGTTTTTTAATCGATTTTTTTCAAGTGTTCACCTCCTTTTCTCTTTAGCTTATGTAACTTCTTGCATACATTCATCTCTTTTTTGAAGTGATAAGCCTGGTGTCAGTTTGGTAAAACCTTTTATTTTTAAGTCTTCTCCTCGATCGGCGTTGTTATTTCTCTGACAGTCGCATCGATCATCACTAAATTCATTTTCACGGTAGCTCTTTCACTCTTCCAGCGCGAGTTGCAGCTTAACGGTCACATTGATTTCTGTGTATAACTTTTTTTTTTAGGGTTTCCTTTTATTTGTCAGTTAGTGTGTCTTATCCTTCTCATTCTTCTTTCTTGTTTGGATAGCTCTTGTTATTCTCTTTTCAACTATATTTTTTATTCAAGTTCTCCATCCTTGGTTTTCTCTTTTGCAAAGAAAGTGCATCCTTATCGTCCTGGGGTTTCTAGGTGTTTTCAGGTCATCGAACGGTTGTGGGATTTGTTGATTTCTAGAATTCTTATTGAATCGATTCTTGTTGTATATTTTAAGCTTTTTGTTTGATTGAGTTTTTTCTTTCGGTTGATTCTCATGATTAGAAATTTCAAGTGTTAACCATGTTATCACAAAATTGCACCTAATAGGCTGCTAATCAGAAAATCTATTTTGACTGAAGATTAGCCTCTTCAGTCTGAGAGGGCTCTCTCAAAGGGTTTTATGATATTGATTAATGATATAAGATATATGGCTAACTCTATTATTTGTGTCTTGGTTTTGTATGTTTGCAGGTTTAAAATATGAAGGCTTGCTACCATTGGGCTTATGGAGTCAACAAATTAGTAGGTTCAGTGGCAAGGTTTCTTGACATGGAAGCTGAGATAGATAGGGGTCTTTAAAAAAGGAAATTCACTCATAGAAAATAGGTTACCACAATAATTTCATTACTAAAGGAATTCAGAGAATAGATTTATGAATTCTGAGTAATAGCAATGAAATCTACTGCTAGTGTTTCAAAGGAAATTCACTCATAAAACATAGAAAAACACAGTCATATCATTACTAAAGGAAGTCATAGCATAGTGTTATGAATTCTGAGTAGTAGCAATGAAATCTACTACAAGTAGTTAAACATAAGATGTATATCAATAAAACATTAAAAACCCATGAGAATCATAGGTCTGTCAAGAAGAAAACCCCCATGTATTATTGATAACGGTCAATTACATAAAGTTGTAGTTTTACCAAAAAGTCTTCAACCATTGACAAATTCGACTCCTTGCCCTTTAATAGACTTGTTACATCATGATATTATCTGCATCCTGGCTATATTCATCAAATTTTTTCCTAATGACACCTTGCATAACCATAAAACATCTATTAAATGACAAAATGACAGTTATCCTACTTGACAGTCATTTTCCTAATAGGACTCCAACTGCTCATTATTAAATTTAACAACCTTATCTTCTAAAGCAATTACATCTTTGACAAATATTCTTTCACATGGTCGAATTGGGGTGATGGGACTCATCACTACATGACCACTTAATTGACCTCCTCTAAAACTTGAAACAAAACCCTGTTTTTTAGGCAAAATGGTATTCTTCTTCCACGAATGCTTTCGCTGCTAATTTATCTTCATTTCATGGTCTTTAAGTGCTGAATCATTTTTTCTAGGATCCTATAACTCTTGAATAATACCTAGCTATCCATATATGCCCAAAAAATTTCTTAAAAAACTCCCACACAGTACGCTACGAAAGTACGGCAATTTCGTAGCGTACTTTCATAGCACTGCAAAAATGCCATTCACCCTCAATATTTTTTATTCTTTCCTTTGGTATGGTCTTCATCATCCTTAGACACATATCCCATGCAAATTTCACCTTCTTAAAGCTCCCAAAACTTGTTCAAAAAGGAAAAAAAAAGCTATAGTAGTTTCGTAGTGTTTTGTTGTCCTTCAAGCCCAGGAACGCTACAAAACTACTGAAAACAGTGAAATTTCCAGATTTTTTTCTAGCTTAAAAGATGTGTCTTCCAACTACAAAAACCTTTTTTCCAACATTCCACTAACCTTTAAAATCATAAATCAACTCAAACTAAGAGTCTTGAGGTGTCAATCTCACCTTTCATATGTAAGACATCCTTGCAGATTTTTCTTGTTTTTTCTGAAAAATAGGTCTTAGAACAAAGCCTATGTCTCCTAATCCATGATGTAGTTTGAAAAAATATAGGAGTTTTGCTTCAATAATAATTTTCTGAATAAAAACCTCTCTTGGGTTTTAGAAAACCATCTCCAGCTGTCCATAATCTGCATTTGAAAAACATGTGTAAAATAGGAAAACTATGTTTTCTAAAATTAGGGCTTCAAAGAAATCCTTTTATCTCCCAATTGATAACACATATGAGAAATGTGAGAGAGGTTATTTTTATTTGATATGTTCTTGAAATTAAAATCTCTCAGTTTCTTAAACTACCTTTCTGTTTGCCCATAAATTTCCTTTTAAGTTGACTGCTCAAAGTTAGAAAACAGAGAAATGCTTCATATTTTGCTACGAAACTTTTAGCAGTTTCGTAGTGTTTTCTGCCTATTTTACACTGAATTCTCTACGAAAGTAGGGATTCTTGGCTAAAATGACCTTTTCAGAGTTGTAAGCTTGGGAAATAAAAAATTTCATAAATTTATGATTAATGTGACATAAGGGGATTTGACTGAGGGTGAGTTTAGACCTTATGATATGCTAAATAAGAAAAATTAAAAATTTTCCTTGACCAAGTAATGAAAAATGAATTCTATGACCCTACCTTTGACACATTTTGTCAAATGATGCTTCATTTTTATGAGTGATAATAGTGGCTCCACTTGGGATGGTGTGCCTCTATGGTACACCAAAGAACCTGTAGTTCCAGTGCCATCCATCTTCTTGGAAATAAAAACTCTAAAATTTATGAAAAAATCACCAAGCTCTTATAGCCTTCTCCTCGGGCTCAAGCTTGATGATTACTGCTGAAAAACCAACTTTATACCTACTGAAAATATGCTCATTCAACTTTGATATTATTCACACACTCCTACCTACCCTAACAGCTGTAATCTCCATTTTTAATTCAAGCAACATGAAACTTCCAATGAAGTCAGTCATTGATCTAATATAACACTTGAACATATTTACTACACTTGAACCAAAATTAAGCATGATACTAAAATTACCAAGGCAAAATAAAATTTATCTGATCCTCATAATGAAAATATAACTTGAAATCTGGGTTGTAGAACTCTTCCATGTAGTCAGCTATAGGATCATAGAATACATAATCTGTTTGATAATTCTCAAGACATTCTGCAGCTTTGGAAAACTCATATATGCTTTTCTCAGCCACACAAGATTTTATTTGTGTGCTATCAAACTCATTTTCAAATTGATTTTCAAGAACAAGGTTTTCTTCCTTAATCTCAAAAGAGAAAGGTAGCAACACCCTCTCTTTTTTTTTTTGGTATGAAAATCTTTTGAAAAGAATGATCTTGATCCTGAAGACTATAGGATTGAATTTTTTCTTCTAAAACTTGAATGTATTTCTCAATGTTCCTAGCAACTTCATCTAAAAATTTAATCTTATCTTCTGATTTGCACTCAAATGATTTTAGATAAGAAGACAAGGACAAAGAAAAAATTTCATCCATTTCCTCATTAATATTATCATCATTCCATTGTTTAAAAATTTGAATTGAAGAAGAGTATACCACCAACTCTGTTTTGTCTATCCATTCTTCTAAAAACATAAGCCAAAAATCTTCAAATGACTTAATATATCTGACTGGAAAGCTTTCAATCCACTGATTACATTTCCCTTGAAATGAATCATAAAACAATATGATGCAAACATCTTCATGTTTGACTCTGAGAAGCTTAGTAAAGTCACAAAAATCTGATATATGCTTCAAAGTCAAATTCAAATCTTCACCATTGAATTTTGGACCATTCCTTAAAAAATATGCATCTTTGGGAAAAGGATTTGGGAAGCAATAATTTTTTGAAAAAGCTATACATGCATACCTTGAAACAAGAATGGCAGCATCTGAGTTCTTCATATGTCAAGTGGAATCACCATCAATCTATGAAATTTTGAATTCTTCAAAAATGGAGTCGTCGAGGTAGTTCTCCACCCTCAAAAAAATTTCTAAGCTCCTGCTACCTTCAAGAGTTCAACTTCAAAATTTCGAGAGATTTATATCTTTAGACTCCCAGCAGACGCACCAAAATGTTATCACAAAATTGCACCTGATAGGCTGCTAATCAAACAATCTCATGTAACTATTTCAAACCAATATTTTTACTGAAGCTTAGCCTCTTCAGTCTAAGAGGGCTCTCTCAAAGGGGTTTATAATATTTATTAATGATATAATATAGATGGATAACTCTATTATTTGTGTCCTGGTTTTGTATGTTTGCAAGTTGAAAAGATGAAGGCTTGCTACCATTGGGCTTATGGAGTCAACAAATCAGTAGGTTCAGTGGGAAGGTTTCTTGACATGGAAGTAAGGGCAGATAGGGGTCTTTAACAAAGGAAATTCACTCATAGAACATATGTCAACACAGTAATTTCATTACTAAAGGAAGTCAGAGCATAGAGTTATGAATTCTAAGTAATAGCAATAAAATCTACTGTTAGTGGTTCAAAGGTAATTCACTCATAAAACATAGAAAAACACAGTCATCTCATTACTAAAGGAAGTCAGATCACAGAGTTATGAATTCTAATTAATAGCAATGAAATCTACTGCAATTAGTTAAACATAATATGTATATCAATAAAACATTAAAAACCCCATGAGAATCTCAGGTCTGTCAAGAAGAAAACCTCCCTGTATTACTGATAAGAGTCAATTATATAAAGCTGCAGTTTTGCCAAAACATCTTCGACCCTTGACAAATTCGACTCCTTTTCCTTTAATAGACTTGTTACATCATGAGATGATCTACCTCCTAGCTAGATTCATCTAATTTTTTCCTAACGACACCTTGCATAACCATAAAACATCTATTTAATGACAAAATGACAGTTATCCTACTTGAGAGTCCTTTTCCTAATACGACTTAAACTGCTCATTATTACATTTAACAACCTTATATTCTAAATAAATTACATATTTTACAAATATTCTTTCACATGGTCGAATTGGGGTGATGGGACTCATCACTACCTGACCACTTAATTGACCTCCTCTAAAACTAGAAACAAAACCCTATTTTTTAGGCAAACTGGTCTTCTTCTTCCACGAATGCTTTGGCTACTAATTTATCTTCATTTTGTGGTATTTAAGTGCCGATTAATTTTTTTCATGATCCTCTAACAATTGGATAATACCCAACTATCCATAGATGCCCAAAAATATGCTTAAAAAACTCCCACACAGTACGCTATGAAAGTAAGGAAGTTTTGTAGTGCTGCAAAAATGTCATTCACCCTCAATATTTTTTATTATTTACTTTGGTATGGTCTTCATCATCCTTAGACACATCTCCCATGAAAATTTCACCTTCTGAAAGCTCCCAAAAATGGTTCAATAAGGAAAAAGAAAATATATAGTAGTTTCGTAGCGTTTTGTTGTCCTTCAAGCCCAGGCACGCTACGAAACTAATGAAAACATGAAATTTCCAGATTTTTGTCTAGCCTAAAATATGTGTATTTCAACTGTAAAAAACTTGTTTCCAACATTCCATTAACCTTTAAAACCATAAATCAACTCAAACTAAGAGTCTTGAGGTGTCAATCTCACCTTTCATATTTAAGACATCCTTGTAGATTTTTCCCTTTTTTTTTTAAACATAGGTCTTAGAACAGAGCCTATATATCATAATCCATGATTTATTTTGAAAAAATGGAGGAGGTTTTTTTCAATAAGAATGTTTTGAAGAAAAAAATCACTTTGGTTTTATAAAACCATCTCCAGCTGTTCCAAATCGGCATCTGAAAAAACATGTGTAAAATAGGAAAACTATGTTTTATGAAAATAGGGCTTCAAAGAAATACGTGTATCTCTCGGCTGATCACACATGTGAGAAGAATGAGAGAGGTTATTGTTTTTATATATAATATTGAAAATAACCTCTTGTATTTTCTCAAAATACCTTTCATTTTTCCCAGAAATTGCCTTTGAAGTTGACTGCTCAAAGTTAGAAAACAGAGAAATGCTTCATATTTCTCTACGAAAATTTCAGCAGTTTTGTAGAATTTTCTGCCTATTTTACACTGAATTCGCTACGAAAGTAGGGATTCTTGGCTAAAATAACCTTTTCAGAGTTTTAATCTTGGGAAATGAAAAATGTCAGAAAGTTATGATTAATGTGACATGAGGGGATTTGAATGAGGGTGAGTTTAGACCTTAGGATAGGCTAAATAAGAAAAATTAAAAAATTTCCTTGACCAAGTAATGAAAAATGAATTCTATGACCCTAAATTTGACACATGAACCTCTTATATTTTGTCAAATTATGCTTCATTTATATGAGTGATAACAAACCTTGTGTGCATTTGGGTCTCATTTCGCCCTCAAGCATAAATCACAATTGCTTGCTTTCGACTGAAGTTTATTTTTTCTTTGAGTGTTGATCCTATTAGCACCCCATAATTTCGAAGGCTAAAGACAGAATCTGAAGGGCCAACATCAAAACCGCTTTGGGCCTAGGATCTAGCCCTCCTAGACCCATAGAGGGATCTCTATATAGGATTTATCTTTTTTTGATACTTATGATATTAGGCTAGTTAATAGATACATGGTTAGTTTGAAAATTTGTGGTTGAGACAACAATAAAGGGCCATTGGGCTATGGATTCAAGCAGGTGCAAACAAATTCAAATGGATGAATAACTGAGATCATGTGTGACTAGGAAAGCTAGCCATGTGTTAGGGTCCTATAAATATAGGATTCAAATTTTGAATTGAATTTTGATAGCCTTGTAAAATATGTACATACCTTGCTTTATGCAAGTTGTTTTCCCATATTTTGAAAAAAAACAAAAATCAAAAAGAGGGTAAAAAGTCCTAAAAGAAAGATCAAATGACTTAAAAATATATAGACCCCAAAAGAAAAAGATGAAAATAAGACATGAAAGTGTGCAAGTCCAAATGCCACTACTTTTTACTTTTTTCAAATGATTATGGCAGAGTGTCAATAAATTCCATAATCCATGATGAGTTAAATTGTTTAAACTTGACTTGTCATGTTTCCAATTTCCATATTTTAGATAGTGAATAAAGACTTGTCAGATAGTTTAATCCTGACAAAACAGTGGATTGGTAGAGAATAATAAGGATCTCAACAATTTAATCTGAGCCCTCAGATGAAATAAGGTATAATTAGATAGTTTATGCTTTCAAAAGAATAAATGTTTCAAGGTTGCAAGCTTAAATGCACCTGCCAAAAGGAAGAAAAAATGTTAGAGTAATGTTGGGTAGGTAGAAAGAAGTGGGACAAAGCATATAATATTAATCACTGGGAAAAAAATCACTAATTTCCCATTCCCTGTAAGTATTTAGTGTTTTAGACTATCAGTCAAGCAGGCTCAGAGCATTTCTCTCACTTTTGTTGGCACCGGACCCAAGGCTCGATGACTGGTTAGTTGAAAATGTTAAAATCTTTAGTTAAATTCCCATTTATCATTATTTATCCCGTATTCATACATTTTAACTTGTTTTCATAATTAAAGACTCATTATTACTTAATTAAACATAAAACCCCATCTAATTAACTTCCTTCACTCAGAAACATACAAAAACCCTCAAAAATGCTTTATCCTAAGTAAATTGGTGAAATGATGAAAAGACAAGCTTTGCTTTACTTATTCACTTTAATTAGTCATATTGTGTATTTTGTGTGCATTCCATTCCCCTTTTCATATTAACTTTTAACTTAGTTTATTAAATCCTTAAATAAAACCTTATCCTAATTATCTAATTCCCTATATCTAAATACCCCTAAAAACCCACTATTACAATTTTTTTGGACCAAAGTTATTATCCACATCTCAAAATAAAACCCAAATAAAGCGCCCTTTGGTATAAAACTACCTTTAAAGAAATATCTCACCCCCTATGGTTATTAAACCATTCAACGGGTTTAATACTATATAAATAAAATAAAAGTTGTGCCTAATATGTTTATTCGGGCATATCCTATGTATTTTGAAAATAAAATACAACACCCTGCACATTAGTGCTTAGCCTAAGTTTTTGAATGATATTTAATCATTTCATAAGGTTCAAAGACTTAAACCCACGACCATGCAAAAGTCTTCCCTTTTGCTATGCCTTTATAAATTCATCCCCACATAATTTTTAAACCAAGGTTCTATCGAAATAAAACTAAGGTTTGTTTTCCATAAAACCTAAGTCGTTACATTTTATTTATTTTTTCCCGCTATATAAAGCCTCAAGCTTTACATAGATTAACCCATGGTATACTTAATTCCGCCTCATGCTTACCCCTACCCGTATGTATAAACCCTGTTATTTTCATATATTAAACCTTTGATTTATACATATCTTATAAAAAAATTAAATCTGTCTTTTAAACACCCGCATATATATTGACCATAGTTCCACCATTCCTTTGGTCGCGCCTTTCCAATAGATCTTGACCCTTCGCACCTGAGCACAATATCTGACGGTTCTAAAACTATATCACGTGCATAAATTAAACAACCGTCCCAACCCAAATTGGACGCAAAATGGGAGGTATTTCCCATTCTTCCCTCCGCAACATGTCAGCATTTCATTCGATCACATCCATTAGAGTTAAAACATATTACCACTTGAAATCAACACGATAACCACTGTAGGTTTCATTTTCAAATATGAAACCTTCGCCCGCCATCAATTAAGCCTGCATTCAATGCAAGAAAACATGAATAAAATAAAGCATAAAACCTTCGATAAAGGTTAATTTTAACGTTTATTCATCTGTTTCAAACTCTGAAAGAGCTCTCCTGACTACGTTAAAGCCTATGACTACCGATTTATCCAACAAAAACTCCAAATTGACCAGAAATTCCCCTTTGAAGACCAGTAAATCTATTTGTCGCTCCAGTAAAGCCATGAAAGATGTTGTGTATCCAGCTCCAAAAATAGAAGAAAAAAGATATCAACGCCTTAGAAATAAGCCACTTCGAGGGGGAAACCTCTAATACCTTACATAAATGAACAATTCTTGGATGATACAAATGAATAAAACCTCCTTCTATATATAGGAGTCCATGGGGCCACAATATAATCCTATTGGAGCCATAATGTAATCCTAGCCGACCTAACAATAATAATGTAAGGGCACAATAATAAAAATATGGGGGTTACAGGGGTACAAAAATAACAATAAGTGGGGCTACACTAACATAATAAGGGACTACACTATTAATATAGGGACTTAACAAAAGACCTCAAAATCAATCAAGATCCTCTCAAAATATTTTCAACCGCTAAATACCTACATCTTAAGGTATTTTCTGACAAATTGACGTCTGCAAATTCAATTCTAAACCATTCAGTAATTAAACCAGGTCTGTAATTAAGAGATTTTACCTGACTATTTTTCCTAAAAACACCTAAAAGGAGGCCAAACCCTAGCCAATGTTTCCCAGAAAACCCTATTTTCTACTATGAGCCTTTCTGTAGCCAAATTCCCAGTTTCCAAAGCATGAAAACCAAATTCAAAGCACCTAAAGGGTTAAAAATGTTGAAAATACCCTAAAAATCCATTTTTCCATTTAATCCACTCAGAAAACCCCTATTTTTTGTTTAAGTCAATGTTACATCTTCAAATAAACCTAATTGAGAAAAAATCCTAAAAGAATCCATCCTTAGCTAAAAACTGCTCAAATTTCCTCTTTGTTTGATATAAAAACTCCTACAAACAGTCTAATCTTGCAGTAGTTATCCAAAATGACTAAGAAACAAAGCACAAGAAAACCTGTTAGATCCAAAACACTTAAATCTGAAGGATCCAAAGCCCCTAAACCTACCTCAGTCATCACTACCAAATCTACTGCAATCGTGAATCCCCTCCAACCACCTGTAGTTTCTGTTGAAAGCCTCCCTTTGACTGATGTTGATTAAAAAATTGTTGATCCTGTTGTAGAATTAAAATTCTTAGATATACACAATTGATGTTATGAAAAGTACTTGGATAAGGATGAGATACCTATTTGGGAGACTCATTTTCCCAAATATATAGCTCCATTGACCCACCCTGCCCAAGATCTTATTAGATTATGTCAAAAATATTATGAACCAGATCAAAGGGCCATAGTCAATGCTGATAGAGAAATCCTTTTCACCATCACAGCAGAGTCAATAAACCAAATGCTTCAATTACAGTTTGAGCCTCAATCAGTCCCCCTGATTATAGAAGCTTTGACCCACTTGTACTTAGGCCTATAATTCCCTAATAGGTTCATGATATTTCAAAACTTTATGCCTTCCCATGTTGACATTCCTAAAATAATCCCTCCTTATTCCACTGCTAAATTTCCTAAAGGGTCTAGACATATATCTCTATGCTCTCCTTTATACTTGGATACTTTATAGATGGATACACTGATGAGTCCATTCTAGGTTTCCTGTCCACCTTGTCTCCAGGCCAACCTCCATTAGTCATCTTTGACTTTGCTAGTTTCATAGCCAACATTATCCATCATTAGCTAATAAAATTACCCACTAAAGGAGTTTTTAAATACTCATCCTATCTGTTTCATTTATTCTTATTCTTTCAAGCTAATAAATTTCCTATTGCATTACAAAAGATGGACTTGGAGGGTAAAGCTCTATCCATTATCTTCTGGACTTCCTTGCTCAGGAAAGAGGGCAGTAATTTCACCTACACAGAATTTTTAGACCTTTTTCTACATCCAGCAATGAACATTCTGAATAAAGCAAAGTAACCCAGAATCAATGAGGAAATTAAAATAATCCTGCAACTTTCAGAACAGAGTAAAATGGGAGATTGGTATCTCTATGAGAAGCATACAGAGTTAAGAATTTTTGGATCCAACTTATTACCTTATAAGTTGCCTAGATATATGAGCATGAGAATTTTTGCACTGGAGTATTTGAGACAAATTCTCAATTCTGATTAAATTAACTTCATGGATTCCAGAAAAAGGACTCAATTTAAGTTAAAGAATCAGGTTGGCCCCTTTATCATAAACCACAGAGATGCAGAAAAAGAAATCACAAAGAGATTAGTAGAGTTTAAATTTCAAGAAAGTTTTCCATGGAACTATGATCCTCAAGGGGTCTTGAGCAGTCTAAGGGTAAAATGAAAATTAACACCCTTCATACATGAGCTTAAGCCTGAGATTGAGAAATTTTCCAACCAAGTTGAATGGCTGGAAAATACACTAACAGATACAACAAGTAATACAGAGACAACAGGTAAAATGGACACAATACAAGCTCTAGTACTTATAAAACAGCGAGAGACATCAGCAAAGAGAATAAGGGAAGAAGGAGGTTATACAACAAAGACAACAACGGAAATCAAATTTAAAATAATCTATAACAAGAGGCTTAAACTCAGTTCAATTGACAAGGGAAAAGTAACAATTGATGTTGATGAGACAGATGCTCCAGTAACCAATGATGATATAGCCACAACTATAATCAATTAAACCCTTATGGAAATAGAAAAGGAATCAACAGCCAATCAGAATGATACATAGATGATTAAGAAGCAGCATAACATGGAGGCCTCTTCCTCACAATCAGTTGAAGAAAAGGACTTGGACATCAAGGAGAAGAACAAGCAGATTAAGTAGAAGAATGAGGAGATAAAAACTGAGATATATTCTCAATTCCTCAAAAAAAAACCTGGAAATCAGAATAGGCTATTATTAGCCTTTGATTATTCTACAAACAAAATGATCATGTCATTCCTATAACCTACTACCTCAATACCTAAAACAACAGCAAATTATAAGAAGGTGGACCTTGAGGTTGATATAAAAACTGTCTATGAGCTAGATCAAATTGAATTTCACAGACAAATCTCAGAGATGTTTTATTCTATAGTAGCAACCAAGGAAATGAGTGAAAATAATATACAGAACACCATCATTAATATGCCTGATTAGATGAAGATAGACAAGGCATCTTTATATGCCAAGGATCTAAGGATTAAATCCTTAGAGGAATTAGTTTTATAGGTGGGATATGATCCCTAAAATATTCAAGCGTCGGAACTATTGATAAAGAAAAAGAATGATGACATAGCAGCTTTGAGGAAACAGCTCAAGCTTCCTCAAAGTGAGCATCCACAAACCAAGGAAATCCTTCAAGATCAGAGTGAGAAAGAAGAAATGACGAAGCTCATTCTTAAACTGAGTTCTCAAATCAAAGAGATCTACTTTAGGAGAGAAATTAGCACCAAAGGGCTCACTAGCAACTGCAGTGCCAGTGAATTCAGCTACAAACTCTTCTACTACAAATGTTTAGCAAACAGATGAAGCAAGCCAAATTGTTAAAGCTATGGAAGAAATGTCTTTAAAGACAAATAAAATCAACAGCCTAAAAAAGAATATTGAAAATCTTGAAGATACAAATAAGACAACTCTGATAAATTCTAAAACCCATGAACAAAAAGCAATCAGATTGGGAGAACAGATCAAGAATTTGCAAAAAGAGCTAACTTTCACTAAGTAGATTTCATATGTAAAAAATAATCTCTGGAATAACATTATTGAAGCCATTCACAATCAACGGCCTTCAATTCAGGTTATATATGATCAGAGAGATTTGTTGTTGGCAGCACAGATATAGATACAAAGGAAAAAAGATGAGTTGACTGATAAGCCTGCTCAAGCTTTAAAACTCATCACATTCTTGAACAGCAAGAACAGGGAGGAACTTGAAGAATTGAAAGTCTTAGACAGGATAGAAACAATCTTACATATAAAAAAGGTTGTAACTAAGAAGAACTTGATGAATAATATTGAAGAAAAATGTGAAGCAATGAACATTTCCATAACAAAATTTATGGTAAAATACACAAACTTAAGACAAAGGGGCCTACCAGACATCCATGTTTTTAATGAAAAAAAATTTCTCCAGAAGGATTATGATAAAAAGATCAGAGAATTTGCAAAAGAGCAAGTTAACAAGCCACTAGCACAAGGCACTCCCACAAGGAAAGTCCCCCTTCAGTATTTTGAAGATATCTTCTTTTTACATCATGAGATTAAACATCTCTTTGTCATCAAGCCCATTTTTTCTAGATATACAGAGGTTGATGAGAATTTCAGGAAGTTGAGGAATGTCAAAATTCGCAAGGAACAATAATGGAAAACTTTTACTGATTTAATGTAAAGATAAGAGGTAAAACAGTCAAATGAACAATTAAAATAAATTGTTGATTTTACTATTAAAAGACAATTTTACAGCAGTAAGCCAGTTAAGCTTATCAGATGAAAGAGCATCAGCGTTAAAGGTCACCAGGTAAAGAGTATCGGATGAAAGGGTATCAGCGAAGGCAAGTCAGAAGCCAAATATTTTCTAGCAGCCAGCAAGCATGACACATTGACATTTAATAGCTCTTTATTAGATAAAGCAGTTCTATTTATTTTGGATAAAAGAGGACAGCTTGTTGTTTGTGAAGAAATTGTCCCTTTTATTATGTAAGGATATTTCCCTTTTCCTAAAGATATTCCTAGAATTCTCCTAGGATATTTGTAATTACATTTTGTATAAATACTTCAACATTAGAAGTATTCAATGTGGAATAAAATTGTTGGACTTTAATATAGACATTTTTGCTAAACATTGGAGGCTATTGTGTGTTTGATTTCAAAGTAGCAGAATGGACAAGCTGACTGGCATCATAATTCAGGATCCCTGTGATAAGCTGATGAGTGAAGTACTTCCTACTTTTCACTGTTTCCTTTTCTAAGTTTCATAAATTAATTTTATGTTTGTTATGTCTGAATGAGTAACTAGGAGTATTACTACAGGATTAGTCAACTGCTCCCTGTCTTTAACTAGTTTCAATTTTAATGTTTTTTTATTTATTTCCGATGTATGGAACCCTTAATTGCTCCTTCTCCCATTTTACCTCTTCCTTTTACTTCCATTTTCTAGATCAAAGGATCCTAAAGTTCCCTTTATCTCGATCATACTATTTCACCAAGAAACACTTTCCCAAATCTCTGAGGGTTATCTATCTTACCCTAAATACATTTGTACCTTTTGGCCTTGAATTTGTTGGAAATTTTTTCATTGATGGCAAAGGAGGCAGCAGAGGCAGAGACATACAAAGGATAGCAACAGAAGAAAAGGAGAAGACACCAGGTTTTTGGTAAATGGTATAGTAACATTTACAGGGAGCATGAGAAGAACAGAGGGAGAGTTTATTTATAGAGACAGGGTAGCAAAAAGATAAGTAAAGAAGCGCAAAGGAGACATCATAGAAACGGTCAAACAACAGAGGACACAGAGATAGAGAAAGGAAGCAGAACCAGAGGAGGCGGAGAAGCAGAGGTAGAGACAGAGAATACAGATGCAGAGATGAAACGGTCGAGCAACAGAGGCAGAGACAGAGATTACAGAGGCAGAGTCGTTAACAAGCAGTGAAATGATCAAGCAGAGGTGGAATCGAGGCTATGTGTATAAGGGTTAATACCAAGAATTAAACAATAAAAATATAATACAGTCAGGTGTTAAACCTTATGATAGCATTATATTAAAATAACAATGGAACAGGGTTCATATATATCAAAGTGCTGAAGAAAGGTATATAACGAAATCAAGAAGGGTTTATATATATTATAGTTTGAACAGAGCTTATATAACGAAGGCACAAAATTCTTTATTGAAGCGGAACCATGAATTGAAGTGGAATCCTAAGTGTGAACAGTAAAACCAGAGGTAAGAAAACCGACAGTATCGCGCGATGTAAAAAATGGTAAGTGGAATTCTCAAAACGAATGCGATATTTTTCATTGGAGGACACGTGTCCTCAGGCAGTTTTGTAATACAACTTTTTTCGTGCAAATTTGAAGTGCTAACCCTCGTACCAATTAAAAACACGATATGGTATGACATCCATTGGATCATCAGATTCGATGCGATAAATTGGCTGTCGTTGGATGTAAGAGGTGTGTTAATGGAGGTGGGCCCCGGGAACGTACATGTGTTAAAATATGTATCGGGCCTGATATCTATTGCAATATTGGATATATATTAAATTTGAGTGCACATATAAGAATGGGTTATGTGTGGATTATATATTTGATGCAATTTAATATAAGTTTATAGTGTGGTGATGGCATATATACAAATGCACAAGTAATGCGCTAACCAAAGTTGTGGTTTGGACTCATAATATATCATACGAAGGGTAAGCCTGGAGCATATATATATATATAGTGGGTCGAACTCTGCCAGGGTGAGAACCTTTGGTTTATTGAGATATTAAAGGTTAATTTCATATATGTATGTTGAAATAAGTTGGTATGCGGATATAGAAGCTGGGGGACCGAAAACCTTATGTTAATTCTTGCATATAAACCAAAGTTAATACGCAAGTGGGACCCCTACATAAAATTCCGAGAATCATAACCCAAGATGGAGTATACATAAAGACTAAAGCGGCAAAGTATACTTATATATGTAGCGCTTTATAAACAAGGGGCCAAAATATATATATACGTATATGGGAAGCGCTCTATTATTCGGGCCTAATACAAAAAAAGTCTTATAAAGTGGGACCCGAGTCATGAATTGCATCGGAGAAAAGTTGGTAGCGGAACATGTTAACCAAAAGTTACGATTGCGATTGAGTTCCGGACCCGATATGTTTTAAACGATGATTCATATATGTTTGAGTTCTGGCATCAAAGTGAACAGTTTTACATCGCATCAGAGTGATTCATCGCATCGGCACATCAAAGTGAATAGTGTTACATTGCATCAGCACATCAAAGTGAACAGTGATTGATCACATCGGAGAAGGAGCAGAGCTTCGGAACATATAAATGGTAGTTGCGATTGCGATTAATCACAATCAGAAGTATTCGAGAGGTGATACATCGCATCGGAGAAGGAGAAGAGCATCAGAACATATAAATGGAAGTTGCGATTGTGATTAATAACAATCAGAAGTAGTCGAGAGGTGATACATCGCATCGGAGAATAGAGCAAGTTTGGCGAGTGGGCCCATAAGGGCATTTTATGTATTAAAATTATATTTTAGCATTTTATCGCCGAAAGTTACTTAAGTTATAAAACATGGCAGTGCATATATTAAAAATGCCTTATTATTATTATGTTGAGAATTGATTTGCATTATATAAAAAATGCAGTTACATACATACAGGAGTTACGCAACAGCAATGAAAAGAAAGGCATACAGAGAAGAAAAAGGGAAAAATACAGTCACAGAAAAGACAAGTGCAATGATCCAAGAGGTTGAATGAGTGAGCTGGAGTTCTCATTGTAATTAAATGTAAATGTTTTAATTGGTTTATATTGTTTTTGATGCATTGGCAAGTCTCTAGAAGAGAACAAATATCCCACTGTAATGTTAAAATTATTACATACAATTATATTTTTCTGAGTAAGCCGGAAAAGAAATGAGAAGGCATAAGACTTAGAGGTATGGCTATCCATTTCGAATTCCCTGAGGAAAACAAACAGTCATAAGGAAATCTCTATAAATAATATCACCTTGATATGCATAGAGAGGTTAGAGAGAATAAGGATAGATAATGCAGAGTATGGAAAATTGAGGCAGAGAAGATAAGGAAGAGAGGAGCAGAAAGAGATGCTACAGAACAGAGTTTATATCTGAGGTAAATCAGCAAACATTTCTTTTGATAAATTGAGGAATTTGGAGCTTCCCTATCAAGTTGAAGATTGATAGTTGTTAGTTGTAGCTGACTGAGGTTGGAGCCTCCTGTAGGTTGGTTCCTGCAGAAAAATAGTGGTGAGAGGGAGTTGGAGCTTGCCTTTACATCACAACAATAATAAGATGTGGTTTTCTCCCTTTATGGGTTTCCACTTATATCTGATGTCTCTATGTGTGTTGCTTATGTGTTGATATGATCTACCCAATCTACTTAATGTTTGCTGCTCTCATAATAAGTTTGATGTCACATTAATTTAATACTTGCTGCAACATATTAAGACTGTTCACATGTTAAATTTGGTTATAAGATTAAGTTGTAAATAAGTTGATGAAAAATTTAAAAAGCTTATGTTTGTGTTAAACTGATTCACCCCCCTCTCAGTTTAACTAAGGATTCAACAATTGGTATCAGAGCCGGTTCATTTCTACCAGTTTAACCACTGAAAGGAGATCCTTGGTCCCTAGGATGGCTAGTCAAGAAGGAAGCTCAACCAATAAAGCCCCTTTTTTCACCGGTGCTAATTATGCCTTCTGGAAAATCAGAATGATAGCATAAATAATGTCTCTATGAATAGAGGTTTGGGCTGCTGTAGAATTTGGATATGCCCCAAAGGCAACTGACCCAGAGAGAGAAGCTAAACAAGAATTTGTAGCAAATGAAAAGGTCATGAATGCAATCTTAAGTGGACTTTGTGAGGCTGAATTTATCAAAATAATGCACAGTAATACTGCCAAAGATATGTGGGATACTCTTGAAAACATCCATGAGGGGAATAAAAAGGTGAATTTGAGCTTAAGGGGGAGTAAGAAGTGCCCTGGAGGAGATTGACAAACTAAAACTAAAGTGCAGAAAACAAAAGGACATTCTCCTCAAGTATGTAAGAGAAGAGAAAAATTCAGTGTAGATACAGAAGTGTCCTCAGACACATAACTTTATTGATCATGGAAAAATATTACATAGAAAATTACAGGAGTTTACAAACGTAAACTCTCACTCTCACACTACACTGAAATTAGGAAACTAACCTATTTATAAGCTCTATGTTCTAACTTAATCTAGTTATGGATCGCTTGGAAAATAAACAAGTGTCCATTTACAATAAATGACCTTATAACCATTCTACTAACTTTATTCTTATTTTAGAGCCTCAGAAACGACTTTATTCTAGAGTCCTATTTTTACTAACAAAATACTATTTCTAAGTATCTCTAATATTTATTAAATATTCTAATTTATTAAATATATTTATCCTAACTTTACATTATTTAATTTATGTATTTTTGGATTTATAATTGCCTTTATGAAAGAGGCTAACATTCCCCCCTTCAAGGATAAATCCAAAAGAAGAACAAGGAACCATCTTCCAAGTTCTCAAGTTGATGCTGAAAAAATCTTCAATCTGAAGAGACCATGAGTCAGCTGTATGTCTGACTCATCTCTGAATGTTGCTTGACAACTCCATCAAGTGCCAAGTTGCAAAAGGATCCATCTATCCTTTTCATGAAATCAGCATCAAAGCCCATTGGCTGATGATGTCAAAAACAACTCACTGTTGCTTTTGTTGTCGACTGCCCACTGGAAAATTTGTTGATGCACACTGGAAAATTTGTTGATGCCCACTGGCTGTTGAAGATGCCCACTGGCTTCTTTTGTTGTTTTTTTCGAGACTTTCAATCTGAAAACCACTGTCAATCTCATTGACATTTTCCCCCCGTTTTCAGTTGAAAGGCGAGACACTTCTCTTGGAAAGTATTCCTGAACTCCCCCCCTTTAGGTGTAGGAGTTTTACATTGGTGTACTCCCCCATTCAACTGCATGAGAGTAACATCATCTTTTCACTGTTGGCTGAACTATCTGTGATTGTATTCGGTTGTAGAACTGAGACAATTTTTTGACTGTGGATGACCATTTCCAAGGGTCGATCCATTCATAATGTATCTGCAATCTGGCTGATTTTCATTGATTGCGACATTTTTCTGAGGAATGATTGAGTTTTCCACAATAGCGACAAGGATGGAGATCAAAACACTGATCTACCATATGACCGGTTCTTTTACAATGAGAACACTTCAGTTGGACTTCAACTTCAGGTTGCAAGAAATTTTGTTTGTCTGCAACTTTGGGTGGTGTGCATTGCTGGTTGTCTGCAACTTTCTCAGAATCTGCTGAGGTGAGTTGTGCAAGAAATCCTACACTGACGAACTTAATTTTCTTGGAATAATCTAGGATATGTAAGTTGGTGTCATCAGTGACATATCTTAAGCCTCGTTGATTCTTGTTATTCTGAATTTCTTCCCAGGGCTTGATGATGGGCTTGGAAGAAATTGGAACTGGAACAAATTCAACACTTGAAGCTGTTCGAATGAATGAATTATCATCTGGATGGTTCAAAAACTTGAAAGTATCACCCTTTTCTTGCAATTCGATCCTTTGAAGTTGCGACTCGAGTTGAAGAAACTCAATAGTTTCATGTGTTTGGTGTAGATGCCATGAAAGATCAACAAGAGTTTCTTTGCTGACTTGCACCATGTCTTCATCACTGGAGATGATCAAACTATGAAGAATGTTTAACAACTGAATATTTTGTGCCATTTTAACTTGTGCTCTTGAAATCAGGCTCTCTTGTTGTAGATGTCGTTCTTTGAACTGTTTCACTTGATTTTTGTACTTGAAGGACAGGCTCGCTTGCTATGTGACTTGAATGGCACGCTCGCTTTATTTGTTGCTTATTGTGCTTGCTTGGAACACTTGCTAGAATTGTAGAATTTTCTTGCTTAAACTCTGGAATTCACGCTTGCTTGATGATCGCGTTTGTTTAAGTGCTCACTTGACTTACTTGATGACTTACACTCACTTGAATGAATAGCCACGCTCGCTTGATGTCGATATTGCTTGATTGTTTTAACTTGTTTGGTTGCTTTGATGGTTCACGTAATGAACTTCATGCTAGCTCGCTTAAAGTTTTGAAATTTGTATTGACTTGATGCAAATTGCTTGAATGAATAATCACGCTCACTTGCAGGAGATGTAAACATGTTTCTTGTTTTATTTAAAAACTCATGCACTCACTTGATTTTGCATAAAAGAAGGGTGTCAAACACTGTCGACAATGCACCCAAGAAAGCTTACAAATATTTTAATGATTCACTTTAAAAACAATGAATTCGATTACAAGTTCTGAAATGAATTTGCAACAATGCTGATGTAGACTTTTCTTTCAAATGCATTAACTTGACTAGGTGAATTTGATTGTTGATGTATACAATCGTCGATTATATGTTGTATGTGTTGATCTTGCAGCTATGTGTTGTGCTTACTGATATTAAATTTTGTGTATGCGATATTAAATGAAATTATTGATGTGTAACAACTAGACACAAATAAAAAAGCAACAACATGAAGCCATAAAAAACATGCGCCATCACAAACACACATGGTGTACCTAAGATCCCTTTATTCAATTTCCAGTGGATCTAGGACACAATCACCAAAAATAATATGTCTTTATTGAGTATGGAGATCATCAGTCTTTCATCTTTTACAACATTACCACGGAAGCTTTCTCAAACAATGAGAATATGATGCTTTCAAATTTTGGAAACAAAAGTCTTCGAAAAACATGTGCATTGATCACTCACACCTTATTTCTTCGAAGCACACTTATCTCTTCAAAGATTTCAAAACATCACCCTTATTACTCCAAAATAATACAAAATATTCCTATCACTTCAAAATTCATTTCAATACTCTCAAATTTCAACTTTCACACCTTATCACTTCAATTACAAAGGAAGTCACTTTTTATCTCTCCCATTCACTCATTAAAAAAAAATATTAAAACACACTCTCCACTAATTCTCTCTCATGACTATAATAAGTCTCTTTTTGATTTTACATAACAAATTGATGAATTCACTTTTAAAAAGTGAATCAAACTTAATAAAAAAGTGTCACTTAAAGTTTCTTTTACAACCTACGTATGTAAAGTTTAACCATTCACTTTACATACTCCCCTCTTAAAATTTAATGAAAAACATTTATGAAGTCACAAAAGGAGGATTTTCGTTTTAGATTTAAGGCATGTATTTGGAGAAGTGACGTACGAAATTATAATTTTTTAACACAGATCAGTTTGTTCAATTTCCTTTGGTGCATAGAGAAATGACCAATTTTTAGTTGCAGAATTTGATTCCTGCACCTTCTCTGTTGAGGAGAGTTTATCAAAATAGTAGAGAGAAGCAACTTACTGCAGATGTGGTACCTCGTATTATTTAGCAACTTCTTGTGGCAAACAATTCCTAGAAAATGTTGGTTTTTCAAACAATTATCTCCTGGCAAAATCACGTAACTTCTAATTACCGTGAGCAGTGTTCACTAATGAAATTAAAGGCACAATTCTTTGAAATGATTGTTTTGATGGATCTGAAATAATTCTCCAGCAAGTTAAAGGCCGTAGTTCGTTCCTGCGTGGAGGCACCATAGAACCTTCATCAGCTGAATAGGCAAGGAACCATCTTTTCCCATCAAAATACACCTATACCAGCATCTTCCATGAAGGAAAAATGGCCATCGTGGATCAGATAAAAGCGTTTTCCTTTTTAGCTGTAGACATGCTACACTAATGAATTCCATCCACTCTATCGGCGCTGGTTCTGGAAGTTTAGCACCACTCTTACAAACACAGTCACCTCAACAATTTGAAGCAACAAATGAAAAAATTGTCTCCAAAATTGAATTGAGCGGTACACATGAGATCTCAACGGTTTTCTTCTTCAATCCACTTTTAATCAATGCCACCAGCTACTTTAACTGACAAGAATGTTTCGCTTGCAGATTTTTTTTTTAGTGAATGAAAAGAAACGATGTAGGAACAAAAAATAGCATACCTCTTCTTCAAACAAATTGGAGAAATCAAGACAGCCTGACATCAATATTTATAACTAATAAACGTGATAAGGATGTGCTTTCAGATACCATGTTTTCAAAAAAAATAAAAAATCATCAAACTTAATATTTGGTGATTCACTCTTACACTTCGATCGACATGCAATTAACGCATCCACTCGTTCTTCAAATGCTCCATCAGTATTCAAAGATATTCTTTAATATAGAGACTTTGTTACAGAATTACGCTGCTCCTTCGAGAGAGGGTCCATTGATTTGGACTTCCATATCGTTGTGGCTCGTGTAAAGAAACCAGATTTGAGAGCATCATCGCATTCACATTACAACGTGATCAGATGTCCATGAAAGACAAACTCTCACACAAGCACGTTCATGGCACACGCTATAAGAACATTAAAAAATACCTATTGTTTGTATTTCAACAATTCTATAAAGGAAAATGGAATGCAAACAAATAGTACCGGTGTATGCTAATGCCTGCTGTCGATATTTCAACCCCCAGTGGAGCTTACATATCCGAGTTCCTACGCACTCTGAGGTCGGTCGAAAAATTTCAATGCAAAATTACTCGTGTTATATCCCCAAAGAACAAACAATCTAGCTCCAATACCACATGTAGATAGAGAAGTGTCCTCGGACACATAAATTTATTGATCATGGAAAAATATTACATAGCAAATTATAGGAGTTTACAAATGTAAACTCACTCTCACACTACACTGAAATTAGGAAACTAACCTATTTATAATCTCTATGTTCTAACTTAATCTAGTTATGGATCACTTGGAAAATCAACAAGTGTCCATTTACAATAAATGACCTTCTAACCATTATAATTACTTTATTCCTATTTTAGAGCCTAGGAAACGACTCTATTCTAGAGTCATATTTTTACTAACAAAATACTATTTCTAAGTATCTCTAATATTTATTAAATATTCTAATTAAATAAATATATTTATCATAACTTTACATTATCTAATTTATGTATTTTTGGATTTATAATTGCCTTTATGAAAGAGGCTAACATTCAGGAGTCCTCATGCAGCTGAAGGTAGAGCTTGAAGAAGCCAAGAAGATAGAAGACATGTTACTTTAGAAAATCAAGGATAAAACTCAGGAACAAGAGAAGTTGGAAGAAGAAGTAGTATGTCTGAGGAAGAAATTAGAAAATGCTCAAAGGAAAGTGTCTATAACTCCTTCTCAAACAACAAGCTATGGTAAGTTGAACAAAATTCTGGATGCTCAAAGATCTCCTCTGATAAAGACTAGGATAGGCTATGAAGGAGAATCAAGTAAAAGCAAAGAAAAAGAAAACAAAAATATTATTTTTGTCAAAGCAAAGAAGGTTGATGAAGCAGCTCAAACAATTACTACAAAAGAACAAACATGTAATGAGGGAGACAGAAACCAGAAGAAACCTCTAATAACGAAGAATGAAATAAATACTGAGACAACAGAAAAAGGCTCATATACCCCTGAGTATGTCAAATTTTGAAGCCATCAAAGGAGATTCTTCCCTCCTATGAAAAATTCCACCTGTTATGCCTACCACAATCTAGGACACATTGGTGCATATTGTCATACAAGGAACAGTAATTCAAACCAACAAAAGATGCAAACAATAAAGAGACTGTCTCAAGAAAACAAATGGAGAAGACAATCTCACATCAGGTATGCAAATTGTTTCTATGGTTACTGTTTTTATTGTAAGGAATTTGGTCATAAAATCATTGAGTGCACAAAATATGGACAAATATTGATGTACAACACCTCAAGGAGGGTTATGAATCAAGGAGATTTTACTCATACTCACAATTCTGCAAAAATCATGATCAAATGTTGTGTATGTAATAAAATTGGACATATGCCTTCCAAATGTCCTCTTAGAGGATGTGGTTCATCATCTCACAAAAGATACCAAATAAAAGGATGCTTCCAGTGGAAAAAGAAGGTGAATAAATGTGACCTGGCTCTAACTGCTCAACACCTTAAAAGCCAGTGGTATTTGGACAGTGGCTGCTCAAAACATATGACTGGAGAAAGAAGCAAGTTTATAACTTTTGATGAAAAGAAATTTGGCAATGTTACTTTTGGCAATGATAAATCAGGAAAAATCAAAGGAAAAGGCTCAGTCAGCCTAGATAATGGTAGAGGAAAGGCCCAATATGTACTATTTGTAGATGGGCAGAAAGAAAACTTGTTGAGTGTCAGTCAAATGTGTGATAAAGACTGTGAAGTTCTTTTTAGAGCACAATACTGTGAAGTCAGATCAAGCACCACAGGTAAGACTCTGCTCAAAGGTGTTTGAACATAGAGTAATGTTTACATAGTGAAAGAGGAAGATGAAGCATGCCATCTTAGCAAACTTGAGGAGTCATGGTTATGGCACAGGAGATTGGGACATCTCATCTTCGATCATATTATCAAACTAAGCAAGGAGAAAGCAGTCAGAGATATGCCAGAAATAAAAATACCTTCAAATACCATATGAAAATCCTGTCAATTGGGAAAATAGACCAGCACATACTTTAAGACCAAAGAAGAACTATCAACAAGAAGACCACTCCATCTTGTGCACATGGATCTGTGTGGACCTTCAAGAACTAAAACTCCAAGTGGAGAATCCTACTTCATGCTGATAATATATGATTTCTCCAGAATGACATGGGTTTCATTTCTCAAGAATAAATCGAAAGCACTGGATAAATTCAAGATATTCAAAGCATTAGCAGAAAATAAAACAGGATGCAAGCTAAAATGCATCAGATCAGACAGAGGAGGTGAATTCACAGATTATGACTTTGCAAACCTATGCAATGAACAGGGGATAAAGAAACAATTTACTACTGCAGGGACACCTCAATAGAATAGAGTAGCAGAGAGAAAAAAAAGGTTTGTACAACAAATTTCCAGAGCCATGATGCAAGAGAGTAATATTCCTCAAACTTTCTGGGCAGAATCAGTACACAAAGTCGTGCATATCCTAAACAAACCTCATCTAAGGCCAAGCAGTGACAAGACTCCCTATGAACTATGGCATGGTAAACCGGCTTCAATCAAGCACTTTACAGTCTTTGGAAGAAAATGTTACATAAAGAATAATGATGAAAATCTGGGGAAATTTGATGCAAGAGCAGATGAAGGGATATTTCTAGGATATGCATCCAAAATTAAAGGGTACAGGTGCTACAACAAGGCTCTTCGAAAAATTGTAAAAAGCATTGACGTAAGATTTGATGAAGAACTTCTAGACAAGACAAAAAGTACAGACTGCAGTAGTCCTTCAGACAATCATGAAGAAGAAAACCAAGATGATGATGAAACAAGCAAGACAATAGAATATGTTGAGCTGAGCTCAAAAGCCCCCTCAAGATACACTCAAAAGAACCATCCAAAAGATCAGATCATTGGATACAAGAGTGTAGGAGTGGAGACAAGAAGGTAGCTAACTGAACAGACAGAAGAGGTATACATAGTTATGTTATCACAAATAGAGCCAAATAAGTTTGAAGAAGCTAGCAAGGACAAGCATTGGGTGAATGCTATGAATGAAGAATTGGATCACATTGAGAAGAACAATACCTGGGAATTAGTTCCTAGACCCACTGAGAAAAATATCATAGGCTCAAAATGGGTATTCAAGAATAAAATGAATGAGCAAGGACAGGTAATCAGGAATAAAGCCAGACTTGTTTGCAAAGGATATTCACAAATCAAAGGACTTGATTACGATGAAACATTTTCCCATGTAGCCAGAATGGAAGCTATCAGAATGTTTATGGCCTTTGCATGCTACTTGTTTGCAAAGGATATTCACAAATCAAAGGACTTGATTACGATGAAAAATTTTCCCCTGTAGCCAAAATGGAAGCTATCAGAATTTTTCTGGCCTTTGCATGCTACCAAGACTTCAAGGTATATCAAATGGATGTGAAATCTGCAATTTTGAATGGAGATCTAGAATAAGAATTCAACATGGAACAACCAGAAGGTTTCTCATTAATAGACAAAGAAGACTATGTGTGCAGCCTAAATAAGGCTCTATATGGACTGAAACAGGCTCCTTGTGCTTGGTACTCAAGACTGGATAAGTATTTGCAAAAACAAGGCTTTAAGAGAGGTGGAGTAGATAGCAATCTATACATAAAATCCCATGGAAATGAACTCCTGATTGTTGTAGTATATGTTGATGACATTATTTTTGGAAGCAACAAAGATGAGCTAGCAAAAGGATTTGTTGAAGAGATGAAATCAAAGTTTGAGATGTCTATGATTGGAGAGCTCACCTTCTACTTAGGACTTCAAATTCAGTAAAAGAACATAGGTACATTCATCTCACAGGAAAAATACTTAAAAGAAATGTTGAAAAAGTTCAAAATGGAAGACTGCAAACCTGTGTCAACTCCCATGATCACAGGATGCAAGCTATGTGTTGATGATGGATCTGCTGATATAGATCAAAGACAAGGATCATAAGGATCATGATGGGAAGTCGGTATCCACGACAACATCAAGACCAGACATGTGCTAGCTATTAGCCACTATTAAATTTGTTGTAACAAAAGAACAGCTAAAAGCACCTGCCAAAGGCCTTCAAGGAACAAATTTTATTGCTAAAAGTGTTGGCTCTTGAAGACTCTTGAAGACCTCCGCTACCTGCTTTCCATAATCTTCCTCTTTGTGCCTATTCAACATTCAAAAATCCTGGGTTATAAGATTTCCAAGACAGGTCTTCTTAGGAGCACCATTTTCCTTTTTTTTCCTTCTTTGAAAACTGACCTCATTTTAACCCCTTCACACTCCATAAAAAACCCTCACTTTCACGTTTCTCCCTTTCCCTTATTCAAAATCCATTTGATAAAGTTTAAAGACTCCTTCTTTTCCTTATCAGAACCCCTTTAAACCTTTTAAAAACATTGAAAATCCATAAAAATCATATTTTTATGTATTGTGGACTTAAGCCCCCTTGGGCTAAGTTTTTAACCTCCCTTCCATACGCCCTGGTGCCTAGAACCGAGTGCCATCCTTCCCCACGTTTGTCACATTGACCGATCGTGATTAGCCCCTCCTCTTAAAAACCCACGGTTATATAATTCTCCATGCGCCCAAAGGCCCTGCAGCCGGACGCTTGATCATATTATATATATATATATATATATATATATATATATATCCCGCCCCCGAAAATATTAAAACCTTAACTTATTTTCAAACTTTGGGTTTTTAATTATTTTCTAAGTTTTTTTGCAGGTTCGAAGTTTCATTCAATCCCCACCGTCGATCTGATCTACAGATCGACAGTGCAAAGTCCATCACCCCGGTGGTCCCCACCATCCACTCACCGTTGCCAAAACCGACGGTATCCATCGCACCACCTTCGAGAGGAGGGCGGTTTTCTTTCGATCAACAGCAATTCCATACGCTGGCCGACACGTGTCCTGGACACTGTTCATGAAACTATCGTCCATCGCGTGTTAAACATCGGATGTGGACCCTGCGCGATATTGGCGCCCACCGTCTGATCTAAGGCCGCCCATCAGACGACAATCGCTCACCGAATTTTCTCACATGATAACCAGGCTCCGGCACAGTGATAACAACATCTCCGTCGTCGATCTGATCTGCAGATCGATGGCCCAAAATTCATCGCATGTTTTCTCTGTTTTGACTTTCCACCTGCACTCCTGACCGTCGATCTCTGCGCGATCGACGACTTTGATTTAAATCATTCTTTCGCCTTCTTTTTGTTTTCTCCTGATCATTCTCGATCGTTGGATGATGCCATCCAATGACCCCACTCTCTCCAAGTGCATTCTAAAGCAATAAACCTATATATGCATAATTTTTGTTTGTATTTTGCAGGGTGTTCAATGGTTTTTCCGCCATGTCCGAAGAAAATTCAGAAGCAGAGGGTGACGACCCTCCCGCCTTCGATCCACCAGAGAAATCATTCGTAGATTTAAAATTTCAAGTTTTATCAATGATTCATGAGGCATTGATGCCTTATCACCCCTGCGCAACCCTACACACTCACAAACATAGCAAGTCAATCACAGTCAAAGAGTATCAGTGACGAAGATCAAAATGAACGAGGACAGAGGATGGAAGACATATTTGTGGGGATCACGGCTAAGAATGTTTATCAAAAGCCTAATCCCCGATTTAAAAAATATTTTAAAGAATATCTTAAGTGTTTTATCAATGGGAATGCCTCCACCACCACATCTAAGGAAAATTGATTCCTCCCAGCTACTGAAATGCCACCTGTACCTCAAAGTATTCAATCAGAGGCTGAATTTATTAATCAGGACCGGATATCTGCCTCACAACACAGCCAAAAGATAAATTCTGTAGGCAAATTAATGAAAAACATCTGTAGAGTTACTTCGACGCCACACAGAGCCTCAAAGGTCAAAAAAAACTCCCACCAAGCTTAATCTTTATGTAAAAACATTTAATACAGAGGACACCTATGTAAGTTTCTTCATTGAGCCCCCAAAGGCCAAGAAACCATTAAGTTTGTATTAATTGTAATTGAGATATTTTATCGGATCTCACCTCCTCATTCTTCTATATATACTACTGCAGAAGATGAGAGAGGTGTTGGTTGCAGAACTTTGAATATACCCTTCAGCTTAAATTTCTGATTGTAAATAGTGTTCACTGGCTCTTGGAGCTCTGCTGGTGATAGATAGGTTAGGCTGAGATGTGTATATGGTTGCTAAACTAAAGCATTGGACTTAAAGCTGTAACTGGTTTGGAGCATCAATACAAGCTAATTTATGGGATACTGGTCTATGTTGACGGTGATGTTTTTATTATTGTAACTTGTCATTTTGTTCTTGTTTTCACTATGTTCCATTTTCTCTTATAAAGAACAACATGCATAGAGTTAGGACCTACTGTACATCAGTAACCTTCTCTGACTGAAAATATGTATTTGAATGTTTTCTTCTAAACTGTGTTATTTAGGAATGATTTAATTCAGTTCAAGCATAAGAATGTTGGCGTTCCCTTGTCCTATTGTCTTAGCTGAATGTTATTCTTAAAAGTTATTTTCAGTATATTTTTAGTGAATATGAATTGAAAAAGATATGGTGAGCCTTGGTCCCAGTTTTATCTCCACGACTGTCTAAATGTTTCCCTTGGAATGTGTTAAAAGTTGGCTAGTTTAGAAGTACTTACCAGATCTTAGGCCTTTCTGTGTTATATTTGTGTTTTTCTTGAAAGTAACCAAGTAAAGCAGAGCTAGGAGAGGATTTGTGGTGAGCCCAGCCCATTAGTTTCTACTCCAAAAGTTGCCTTCAAGTTTCCCTTTGTTTTAAAGTGTTTTCTATTGAAAGTGTATCAAAGGCTGGCTAGTTTAGAAGTACTTACCAGATCCTAGTTTACTTTTATGTTTTTCTTGAGTCTATGTCAAAGGTTGGCTAGTTTAGAAGTACTTACCAGATCCTGGGTTGCTCTTTGTTCCTCATCTGTTTAATTCTCCTACCTATTATATCATTTCATTCCATAAATCAAACTTCAAAGAGATCCTTAGACATAGATGACTTGCCCCATGGACCACTCTTGCCTCTTACTGTTCCAATTAAACCCTATTATGACTCCATAGCCCAATGGACTAAAACCTGCAATTATCTATCTTTTTGGCTGAAGCTTACTCTCATTGCTTGCAACTTCTCACCTTTGAAACTCTTTGCATTTAGAACTTTCCACCTCAAATAGTAATCATGCTCAACCATCCAAAAACAAACAAAACCCTTGGCCTTCATAACTAGCCTAATATCATTACCCCAAGCTTCAAAGAAAAATCCATCTTTGCACTTATTAGAGAGATCCCTCTCTGGATTCAGGAGGGCTAGATCCTAGAATCCCAAAGTGGTTGAAACGATGTTGTTTCTGTGATCAGACTTTGCCAATCTTGCTAATTACAGATTCCTAACACTAGCAATAGGACTTGTGGCTAGATATCAAGCAACACCAAAGAAAAATCATCTTCTAGCAGTCAAAAGAATATTTAGATATCTACAAGGAACATTACAGTTTGGGCTATGGTATCCAAAAAGAAAAAGCTTCACCTTGACAACATACACAGATGCAGATTGAGCCAGTTGTGTGGATGACAGGAAAAGCACAAGTGGAGGTGCATTCTATCTAGGAGAAAGTCTGGTGGCATGGCTAAGCAGGAAACAAACATCTATTTCTCTGTCTACAGTAGAAGCAGAATACATAGCAGCAATAGCATGCTGCACACAAGTCATGTGGATGAAGCAAACCCTCCAAGACATGAAGGTAAGCATTGATGAACCCATCTCTATCAAATGTGATAATACAAGTACTATAAGTATTTCAAAAAATCCTGTACTTCATTCAAAAACTAAACACATCCCAATCAAGTACCATTTTCTAAGAGAACAAGTATCAAAAAAGGTAGTAAAGTTGGAATATGTGCCAACAAAAGAACAAATAGCAGATATATTCACAAAACCTCTTTCTAGAGATCCATTCGAATATCTGAGAAACAAACTAGGGGTAGTATCTTCAAATACTACACTCTGAAAGAAAAAGAAAGATTCAGTCCAGGGGGAGAGCAGAAAAGAAGACATCATTCCAGGGGGAGATCAATCGAAAAAGAGAGTTATAAAAAGGCCAGAGTAGCTAAACAGAGCATGGAATAGGTCCTCAAGATCAGAGCAACATGGACAAGATTTAAAAGCACACTGGGAAATGAGCAACCCTTTGCCATTGATGTCAAAGGGGGAGAAAAAGCGAGCAACAGAAGAAAGGTTCCTAAAAGGAAAGCAGAGGAAGTGTATTGCCATCAATGCAAAAGGGGGAGACTATTGGAAACGTTGTCATTGATGACAAAGGAGGTAGCAGAGGCAGAGACAGAAAAAGGACAGCAGCAGAAGCAAAAGATAAGACAACAGGTTTTTGGTAAATGGTATAGTAACATTTACAGGGAGAATGAGAAGAACAGAGGAAGAGTTTATTTACAGAGACAGGGCAGTAAAAAGATAAGCAAAGCAGCGCAAATGAGACAGCATAGAAATGGTCAAACAACAGAGGACGTAGAGATAGAGAAAGGAAGTAGAACCAGAGGAGGCAGATTAGTAGAGGTAGAGACAGAGAATACAGATGCAGAGATGAAACGGTCGAGCAGCAGAGGTAGAGGAAGAGAATACAGAGACAGAGTCATTAACAAGCAGGGAAATGATCAAGCAAAGGTGGAATCGAGGCTATGTGTATAAGGGGTAATACCAATAATTAAACAAGAAACATCTAATACAGTCAGGTGTTAAGCCTTATGAGAGCGTTATAATCAAATAATAATGGAACAGGGTTCATATATATCAAAGTGTTGAAGAAAGGTATATAACAAAATCAAGAAGGGTTTATATATATTATAGTTTGAATAGACCTTATATAATGAAGGTGTAGAATTATTTATTGAAGCGGAACCCTAAGTGTGAAAAGTGAAACCAGAGGTAAGCAAACCGATAGTATCGCGTGATGTCAAAAATGGTAAGTGGAATTCTCAAAATGAACGCAATATGTGTCATTGAAGGACATGTGTCCTCAGGCGGTTTTTTAAAACAACTGTTTTCATGCAAATTTGAAGTGTTAACCCTTGTACCAATAAAAAATGCGATATGGTATGACATCTGTTGGATCATCGGAGTCGATGCGATAAACTGTCCGTCATTGGATGCAAGAGGCGTGTTAATGGAGGTGGACCCCGGGAACGTACATGTGTTAAAATATGTATCGGGCCTGATATCTATTGCAATATTGGATATATATTAAAGTTGAGTGCACATATAAGAATGGATTATGTGCGGATTACATATTTGATGCAAGTTAATATAAGTTGATAGTGCGGTGGGTTTAGTTATAAGTTGATAGTGTGGTGGTGGCGTATATACAAATGCACAAGTAATGCGCTAACCAAAGTTGTGGTTTGGACTCATAATATATCATACGAAAGGTAAGCTTGGAGCATATATAGATATATATTGGGTCGAACTCCGCCAGGGTGAGAACCTTTGGTTTATTGAGCTATTAAAGGTTAATTTCATATATGTATGTTGAAATAAGTTGGTATGCGGATATATAAGCTAGGGGACCGAAAACCTTATGTTAATGCTTGCATATAAACCAAAGTTAATACGCAAGTGGGACCCCTACATAAAATTCCGAGAATAATAACCCAATCTGGAGTATACATAAAGACTGAAGCGGCAACGTATACTTATATATGTAGTGCTTTATAAACAAGGGGCCAAAGTATATATATACATATATGTGAAGCGCTCTATTATTCGGGCCTAATACACACAAAGTCTTATAAAGTGGGACTCGAGTCAAGAATCGCATCAGAGAAAAGTTGGCAGCGGAACATGTTAACCAAAAGTTGCGATTGCGATTGAGTTCTGGACCCGATATGTTTTAAACAATGATTCATATATGTTTGAGTTCTGGCATCAAAGTGAACAGTGTTACATCGCATCAGAGCGATTCATCACATCGACACATCAAAGTGAACAATGATTGATCGCATCGGAGAAGGAGTAGAGCATTAGAACATATAAATGGTAGTTGTGATTGCGATTAATCGCAATCAGAAGTATTCGAGAGGTGATACATCGCATCCGAACATATAAATGGAAGTTGCGATTGCGATTAATCGCAATCGGAAGTAGTCGAGAGGTGATACATCGCATCGGAGAATAGAGCAAGTTCGGCGAGTGGGCTCGTAAGGGAATTTTATGTATTAAAATGATCTTTTATCATTTTATCGCTGAAAGTTACTTAAGTTATATAACACGACAGTGCATATATTAAAAACGCCTTATTATTATTATGCCAAGAATTGATTTGCATTATATAAAAAGTGCAGTTTCATACATACAGGAGTTACGCAACAGCAATGAACAGAAAGGCATACAGAGAAGAAAAAGGGACAAACACAGTCACAGAAAAGACAAGAGCAGTGATCCAAAGGCTGAATGAGTGAGCTGGAGTTCTCATTGTAATTAAATGTAAATGTTTTAATTGGTTTATATTGTTTGTGATGCATTGGAAAGTCTCCGAAAGAGAACAAATATCCCACTGTAATGTTAAAATTAGTACATACAGTTATATTTTTCTCAGTGAGCTAGAAAATAAATGAGAACGCAGAAGACTAAGAGGTATGGCTATCCATTTCGAATTCCCTGTGGAAAACAAACAGTCATAAGAAAATATCTATAAATAATATCACCTTGATATGCATAGAGAGGTTAGAGAGAGTAAGGATAGAAAATGCAAAGTATGGAAAATTGAGGCAGAGAAGATAAGGAAGAGAGGAGCAGAAAGAGATGCTACAAAATAGAGATGATATCTGAGGTAAATCAGCAAACATTTATTTTGATAAATTGAGGAATTTGGAGCTTCCCTATCAAGTTGAAGCTTGATAGTTGTCAGTTGTAGCTGACTGAGGTTGGAGCCTCCTATAGGCTGGTGCCTGCAGAAAAATAGTGGTGAGAGGGAGTTGGAGTTTGCCTTTGCATCACAACAATAATAAGATGTGGTTTTCTCCCTTTATGGGTTTCCACTTATATCTGCTGTCTTTATGTGTGTTGCTTATGTGTTGATATGATCTACCCAATCTGCTTAATGTTTGCTGCTCTCATAATAAGTTTGATGTCACATTAATTTAATACTTGCTGCAACATATTAAGACTATTCACATATTAAAGTTGGTTATAAGATTAAGCTGTAAATAAGTTGATGAAAAATTTAAAAAGCTTATGTATGTGTTAAACTGATTCAGCCCCCCTCTCAATTTAACTAAGGATTCAATAGAATTCTAGTGCTACTAGCTTTATTTAGACTCCATAGCCCAATGGAAAAGTAGATTTCTCTCTATTTTACCTCTGAGTGATTTTTTCCCACCAAACCATTTAAAACAAAACCAATTGTTCTTTCATAACTAGCCTAATATTCACAAATTTAAAAAAAGATAAATCTTAAAGAGAGAGACCTCTCTAAACCCTAGGAAGGCTAGATCCTAGAGTTCCAAGTAGGTTTACGGTTACCTCTAGTGTTCTTTGACTAAAAAATCAAAATCCCACAACTTAATAATTTACTAGAGTGTTAACATACTAGCGACCATACTGGGGAACTAACCATCTCCAGTATTAAATTTACTCTTAAAGTAAAATCTTTAAATTATTCTTTTTACTTTAATATTACTTTTATAGGTTGTGGGTATAAAAACAGTCATTCTGGATTCTAGGAAAACCTACTATACCAGGTCTAACCCGGATCCTAAACCTGCAGTTATAGTAGATAACCCAGATCAGATTGGTAAAAAGAAAAAACAAACTGTCAATTTAGAAACTGAAGTACCATTAAGAAAATCCAATTCTTGACCCAAAGATTAGTGAGCCTAAATGATATTGATTTTGATCTGAATTTTGAATATTCCTTGTTTAAAACTAAATCTGAAACTATTTTGAAAAATATTGTTATAGATCCTGTTTTTATTTCATTTCTGAATGCAAAACAGAAAAATATTTCAGTAGGAACAAAATCAAATAAATATGAATATCGAAATACAGTTGAAAAGATTAATGTTTCATTGATTAAAGATATTAATGAAGCTATTGAATTAGCTCATTTGTTGTCTTACATAAAACCTCCAGTTTCTCAATTGCATACAACAATAATACCAACAATAGATTCATATTTATATGTTGTTACCTCATTTATAGATACTACTGCAAGTTCATCTACAAATCATTTCATTCCTAGATTGCCTTTGCAGCCTAGGATATTATTTCCTTCATCCACTCCATCCACTGCATTCACTACTTTTCATTCAGATTTTATAAGCACCACATCTTTATTTCCGAGCAATTCCATTTACATACCAGCTTCATTTCTCAGCTCTTCAACTACATTTTTCAGTTCATTAGTTGCCATATCCAGCACTGCACCTATTACTACTATTATGCCTCCGAACTCAGCAAAGCTTCAAGCCATGGCTGCTAGGTATGCTCCCCTTGTCTTACCCCAAAACCTCCATGACATGCCTCAAGATTATCAAAAAAATGTACCACTGTTTGATGGCATTTCACAATATACTGCTCAACAACATGTAACTAAAATGATAGGTTTCTGGGAAATTTATGAAATTGATGAGTCAGATGTCTAGATGAGGTTATTTGCCCAGATTTTGACAGGAGAAGTTCAAAAATGGTTAAAACATTTAGCTCCTGGTAGTGTAGCTGATTTAGCTGTATTTCATAGAATATTTTTAAATAAATAAGAAAAGTAAAAGAACCCCCGTCAAATTTTGTCTAAGTTTGATGCCATGAAAAGATCTCCTACTGAGTCTGTCCAAAACTACTGCACTAGGTACAATAGTGTCTACAATATAATACCTGCAAATATTAAACCTACACCTTACTTTATTCTGCTCAAATTACCTGATGTATTTGATGCAGATATGGCCTATAAATTAAGAGAAAGAGATGCCCAAACCTTAGAACAGACGCAATTAGATGCTGTCAGTGTAGAAATAAATATTTTAGCTAGGAAAGTCAGACTTAGAAATGAAAGAAGAGTTACAATTAAAGAAGAAAGTTCAAACTCAGATGGTAAAACAGATTTAATTGCTAAAACTTTAGAAAGGGTGGTAGATAGATTAGATAATATAGAAAGAAAACCTCAATGGGATAATCAACCTCAGATTAGAAATCCCAATTTCAGAAAAAACAATAATTCTGGAAAAGCCAAAGAAGCAGCTCTAGACCAAAACATTAGGCCCCCATTTCAAGAGAACTATGCTGAAATTTCTCAAAATAATGATGAAGATGAGGATGACATCAATCTTCTTATGGGAATAGATGAAAACAATACCATTTTCCTCACTCAGGAAGATCAGGAACTATTTGAGCTTCAACAACTCAAATTAGAATCCAGTGAATCCTTTGACTATAAACAGGGTTATGATTTTGCCATAAATGAAATACATAGTCAGTATAACCTTAGACATAAGAAAAATAATGAGTCTTCTACAAAAAACAATTCCCAAAATCAAAACAAGAAAAATGTAGAAGCACAAAAAAAAAAGTTTTGCAAAATCTCCCAAGGGAAAATAAGCAAAATTCGAATCCTTCTAGTCCTAAAAAATCAACAAGTCCCAAAATTATTTATATTACTGATGAAGTAGCTCAATCTTCCAAAGATATACAAAAAGCTAATATTTTTAAAGCTTCTAATTCAGTAAAATCATCAAATTCTGATCCTAAAAAGCCTTCCGCTAATCCTAAATCAGTAGATCCAAAAAATAATAATTCAAGAACACCTGCTGATAATTCTAAGTCTGATAAAACTTTAGCTACAACACAAATTATCCCTAGAAAGAAATTTAAAAGCAACAAAACTTAGGAAACTTAGACAGAGAATATCAAAACAACTGAAGATAGAAATACAACTGTAGAAACTCAAGAAAAACCAACTCAGACTACAGTTAATAAAGATGAATTACTTCAAATTATTAAATCTCAACCCTCATTTAATATTCATACTGAAATTGCTAAGTTAAAAGTACCCATTCCTTTAATAGAATTGGTAAAAAATGATTTATACAAATCAACCATAACTGAAACATTGAATATGAATGATGGTGAAGATGAAATTAATTTGAATGATTATCAACCCGAGTTGGTTTTTGGCCCTAATGTGAATGGAAAGAATTCAGAAGGATTAGTCCCTCCTTTTTATATCAGTCTTACCATTCATGATCTAATTTTACATAACGCTATGTTAGATTCAGGAGCTTCCCATAATTTAATGCCCAAAGCCATAATGGAAACTCTTAATCTAGAAATAACCAGGCCTTACAAAGATTTGTTTTCATTTGACTCCAGCAAAGTTAAATGCTTATGATTAATCAAAGACTTATGTGTTACTTTAGTTCAATACCCTGGTAAAATTATATTAATGGACATTGTAGTAGCTGATATCCCACCAAAATATGGTATGCTTCTTTCTCGCTTATGGGGAGCAAAGTTGCAGGGATCTCTACAACTGGACATGAGTTATGCTACCATATCAGTGTTTGGTCAACCTAAAAAAATTTATAGGGAAACATTAATGAATTTCATGGTTAGTAGTGCTGAAAAATCCATAAACTATCCTATTTATTCTACACCAACTGACCTTGACTCTTTTATTTTGTGTAACTTTGATAACAATGAAATCCAAACTGAACTTATTGATAAAAATCCAACACCAAACAATGACAACATCTCTCATGAATCCCTTTGGAACTTAGACTTTGATAGCTATGTAAAAAAATTAGGAGCAGGAGCAGGAGTATGGATTACAAACATGGAGATTAATCACTCAGAAGGACATGTCTTCAGACTCAACTTCAAATGCACCAACAATATGGTTGAGTATGAGGCACTCATTCTAGACCTCCAGATCATCAGAAACTTAGGAGGAAAAAGAATACTAATCATGGGAGATTCGGAATTAATCATAAAGAAAATAAATGGAGATTATTCTGTTTATAATCCTGGACTAGCCAGATACAGAGATACAATGATAGATTTAATTGAAGATTTATTGGAATGCAAGTTTGTTGCTATACCCAGAAAACAAAATATTCAAGCATATTGTCTGGAAACTTTTACTAGTACATGTAACTTACCATTCCAACCAACTCATAGGTACAATTTTGAGGTTAAATATAGACTAATTATCCCAGAAAACCTCAAGTACTAGCAGATTTTCTCTCAGGATGAACAGATTTACCATTTCTTAAATAATGAGGAAGAATTTCAAAATTGTAAAATAGATACAGACTGTAAAATAGATTTAGATTTTGATTGTGAAATAGATAACATAAATGTACATAAGTTTGATAAACCTACTGTATTTACTCAATCTGACATAGACAGCTTAGAGAAGGTATATATTGAGGAAATCATTGAAGAAGAAATTGACATGCTATATCTAAAAGATAATTTTTTTCCTAAAGGTTTAACTCCTTTGGAAGACCTTTTTGATTCCATTGATGTGCCTAAAAATCCAAAAATGGAACCAGTTAGGTCTGACAATGAGGAATGTAATGTTGGGTCAGAATTAAAACAAAAAATGATTAAAGTGTATAAATCTTTACCTCCACAAGGAAAGGTAAAATACATTGATCTTTTAAAGGAATATCAAGATGTGTTTTCTTGGAGTTATGAAGATCTCAAAGCTTATGATACAAACATAATCCAACATAAAATTCCCATAAAATATGATCAAAAACCATTTAAACAAAAATTAAGAAGAATTAATCTTGTTCTATTACCTTTGATAGAAAAGGAAATAAAACGCATGTATGATGCTCATATTATTGCACCAATTAGATATTCTAATTGGCTTTCAAATCTAGTTCCAACAAGAAAGAAAACTGGAGAAATAAGGTTATGTGTCTACTTTAGAAATCTTAACAAAGTGTATTTAAAGGATAATTACCTTTTACCAAAGATGGATCATATATTACGAAGGGTAGTTGGCTCCTCTAGGATTTCTTTGTTAGATGGTTTTTCAGGATACAACCAGATCCTAGTCCAAAAGGAAGATCAGGCTAAAACAGCTTTCACCACTCCTTGGGGCACTTTCATGTATGTGAAAATGCCCTTTGGTCTGATGAATGCAGGAGAAGCCTTTCAAAGAGCTATGGACATAGCGTTTGCAAAGGAGATTCATGACTTCTTGGTAATTTATCTAGATGACATTACTGTATTTTCCAAATCAGATAATGAACAATTCGATCATTTGAGACAGGTCTTTATTAAATGTAAGAAATTTGGCATCTCTTTAAATCCCAAGAAAACTCTCTTTGGATTAGAGGAAGGTAAGTTAATAGGACATATAATTTCAAAAGAAGGAATTATAATTGATCTTGCTAGGATAGAAGCAATTTTGAACATTCATGCACCTAGAAATATCAAAGAATTACAAGCTTTCTTAGGTAAGATTAAATTTTTGTGAAGATTTATTTCAAACTTAGCTGAAATCATTAGAGAACTGAACAATATGCTCAAAAAATACTCAATTCTAAATTGGACTATTGAAGCCAAACAATAATTTGAATCCATAAAACAGGCTTTAACTATAACACCAGTCTTAATCAGTCCAGATTTCAAAAAAGACTTTATAATTTTTTCTTTTGCATTAGAGCATACCATTGCTGCAGTTTTACCGCAGAAGAATGATCAAGGATTTGAACAACCTATAGCTTTTTTCAGTAAGACCCTTAGAGATTCCCCTCTAAAATATAACATAATGGAGAAACAAGCCTTAGCTTTGATTAATGCCATCAAAGACTTTAGAGTTTACATTATTTACTCCCACATAATTGCCTATGTCCCTAATTCTATAGTTAAAGACATTCTTACTCAGGATGGCCCTGATGGAAGAAGAGGTAAGTGGATTACCACTATCCTAGAATATGAAATATAAATTAAACCAACCAAACTCATTAAAGGACAAGGATTAGCCAGATTGATGGCCAAATCTAACTGCAATGCATTAGACATAAATTTTACTACTCAGGTTGATGACCAGGAAGAGATGGCAATTCCAACGATCAGTGAAGCCTTTCTAGATTCACCTTGATACTCAGATATTATCTTTGTACTTAAAAACTTACAAGCTCCTCCTGGATTGTCTAGGACTAAAGCTAGATTTCTTAAACTTAAAGCAATGAAATTTTGTATTTTAGATAATGTGCTTTTTTGGAAAGAACAAAGTGGGATATTATTAAATTATTTACTGAAAGCAGAAGCTGACAAAATACTTGAAGAATTTCATGCAGGTGACTATGGAGGACATTTATATTGGAAAAGTACTGCAGATAAGATCCTTAGAGCTGGTTTTTACTGGCCTACCTTATTTGCTGATGTTAAAAAATTTGTTACTTCATGTCATAAATTTCAAATATTTGAAGGCAAGAAGAAATTGTTACCTTTACCCTTAAAGCCTATTTCAACTGAGATACCATTTCAACAATGGGGCTTAGAATTCATTGGAGAAATTCACCCCCCATCCTCTGGCCAAGATAGGTGAATTTTGACTGCCACTGATTACTTTAAAAAGTGGATTGAAGCCATTCCTACTAGACAAGCCACTGATACAGTCATAATTTATTTCATAGAAAGCAACATTTTGTTAAGATTTGGATGCCCTCAGAAAATAATTACTGATAATGCAGCAGAATTTAAGTCTAAAAAGATGATTTCCTTTTGTCATAAATATCATATTACCTAGGTCATTGTACTGCATATTACCCTTAGGGTAATGGCTTAGCTGAATCCTTGAATAAAATTCTTGTAAATATCATTAAAAATTTACTTGAAGATAAAAAAAAAGACTTGGAATAAAAATTTAGTCTATGCCTTATGGGTAGATATATTTACTACCAAAAAATCCATTGGCACTTCCCCTTACCGGATTGTATATGGGATGGATGCAATTTTTCCATCATCCTTAAGTGTTCCAGTAATGAATATTATTCAAGAATCACAAGTGGAAATCAATGATATACAAAGAAGAATTAATCAAACTATTCATTTACAACAAACAAGGGAAGAAGTCTATGAGAAATCACAAGTCATTCAGGATAAAATCAAGAAATTTTTTGATAAAATAAGTAAAGAAGATGGCTTTTACATTGGAGACGAAGTGTTAAAATGGGATTCTAGGAGAGAAGACAAAGGTAAGCATGGAAAGCTTGAATTTCTGTGGAAAGGACCTTATGTAATTTATGGATATAGGGGTAACAATTCTTTCTTTATCAAATATTTGGATGGAATAGATATTCAAGAAGGACTAGTAAATGGTAGAATGCTCAAACACTATTATTCTTATGAATTAACCAATAGTTATTCCCATTTACTTTTACATCATTGTAAATATTCATTGAAGTTTTAGATTGGATTGGATATTTTCTTTACAAAGTTGAATCACTGAGAGAAGGCTGTAAACTTTGCAGGGTAAAATATCGTAAATATGAATTATTGCAGAAAACAAAAGACAATTACTGGATCATCATGGTCAAAAGTGAAGGCTACTAGTCTTAGAGTTCTTAACATTTCACCAGGAAATGTCATCCCCATGTGAAGCCGTTGTTAGGGTCCTATAAATATAGGATTCATAATTTTGAATTGACTTTTGATAGTCTTGTAAAATATGTACATACCTTGCTTTATGCAAGTTGTTTTCCCATATTTTGAAAAAATCAAAAAGAGGGTAAAAATTCCTAAAAGAAAGATCAAAGGACCTAAAAATATATAGACCCCAAAATAAAAAAATGAAAATAAGACATGAAAGTGTGCAATTCCAAATGTCACTACTTTTTACTTTTTGCAAATGATTATGGCAGTGTCAATAAATGCCATAATCAATGATGAGTTAGACTATTTAAACTTGACTTGTCATGTTTTAAATTTCCATATTTATATAGTGAATAAAGACTTGTCAAACAATTTAATCCTGACAAATCAGTGGATATGTAGAGAATAATGAGGAGCTCAAAAATTTAATCTGAGCCCTCGGATGAAATAAGGTATAATTAGATAGTTTATGCTTTCAAAATAATAAATGTTTCAAGGTTGCAAGCTTAAATGCACCTGCCAAAAGGAATAAAAAAATGTTAGATTAATGTTGGGTAGGTAGAAAGTGTTAGCCACCAATAAAATTTGTCATATCAAATGGTGGCTAAATCATTTTTGAAGCCTTCAAGAAATAATTTTTGTTGCTCAAAATTTTTAATTCTTGAAGTCTTGTGAAGATATCATGCCCTTTTTTTAATCTTCACTGTTGTTCCCCTTTTAAACTCAGAAATTCTGTTGTTTTCCATGAAGAAAAGACTGTTGTAAAACTTCATTTTCCCCTCCCTCCACTCAAAAATAACCTTCATTTTATTCCATTTTTCCCCCATGAAATTCCTCTATTTTCCATTTATTCCCCTTTCCCCTTCATGAAAATCCCTTTATAAGGTTTGAAAATCCTTTTTGAACCTTACCAAAACTCCCAAAACCATTAAAAAACTTTGAAAAAATCATGAAAAATAAGTTTTTTAACTATGGACCTAAGCCCATTTGGGCCAAGTCCTAAACCACTTCCCCACCACATGCCCATGCCCTAGAACCAGGCTCTAAACCCATAAAGCACTTATCGCATCGGGACATTTGCGATCAGCACAAGTCTTTTGTTACATAAAAGTTCTGATGCTGATTGGCCCTTTCTATATATAAGCCCTGGGCCTTTGCTTTCCATATAAACCAGTAGCCTCACAATTGGGTGCTAGACACATAAAATAACCCATCCCCGATGCTATTTTCCTTTGTAAAAATCATAAAACCCATTTTCCTATGTTTTTAACTAAACACGCCGGTGCAATGTTTTTTAATGAAAAGGACTATCGATCTAAAAACCGATCAAAGGTCAAAAGGATCTCGCATCAGAGATTTTCTAAATGGGTAGATTGAAAAGGCCCCTTCATCGTTCTGATTTCAATTGGCCCCTTTGAGCATGTTAGTATGAATCCTTTGTCGAAGTGTACGAAAAAGGACCACTTTAGCTACGCATAACTAATAGCCCTAACAACAAAAGTGGCTGCCAATATCTTCAGATCTGTAGTTAGTTGATCAAGAAAAGAGCTGCAAAAAACCAAATCTATGCATGGAAAGACATTAAGCAGTAAAAATAAGGGTTTGCTCCATATACCAATAGACAAGACAAGGACAATTTTTGAAAGAATTTTTGTATTAATAGGGCACCTGGGAGGAAAACAAGAAGGCGTATCCAATTCTCCTCAGTGGGATGGGTTCTTGGAAGTCCTCAGCAATTCAGATCTAAGATTTCTCTCTCTTGTTGGTGCAGAAAACCCAATGCAAAGAAAAGAGCTCAATGGGAGCTCACACAGCAAATGATAGAAAAATGTGACCAAGTGTATAGATCCAGAGTGATCTAATAGGCAAAAAAAGGTGAAGAATGGTAGGAAAAACCCTCCTATTTGCAACAAAATATTGGGTCATTCTAGATCTTGGTGCATGGGTTAACCAGATCTAGATCCACCTTTTATGGAATATTTTATTATATTTGTTGGAGGGAAAAGGTATTTGACTTGGGTCAAATCCCTTGATTTGTCAAAAATAAATAAATAAATGATTTATTTATCCTTTTAAGGAAGCGTTTAGAAGATAATCAAATAAATAATGATTTATTTAATTATTTAAGGAAGTGGTTGAAAGATAATTAAATAAATAGTGATTTATTTAATTATTTGTGGGTGATTTGGTCATATTTAACAGGGAATATTATCTAAATAAGATTTAAATAATTATTCCTAGAAAATAATAAGATAAATGAAGGTTTATCTAATTAATTTCTTTGTTTTTGGGCTAAACATGACTGGGAATAATAATTAAATTATGGTTTAATTAATTATTCCATGAGGAAAATTAAACAAAATAGGTTTGTTTAATGTTTCCTTTTGGGGTTTTCCATAAACAACTTAATAAATGTGGTTTATTAAGTTATTTAACATAGTGAAGGCAATTTTACTTAGGGTAAAATTGGCCTTACATGGTGTACTTGGGTCCATCTAATGATAATAGGTTAGATGACCAAAAAATGGTGTAACAGATTGCCCCCCAGCATGCGAGTGTCAGGAGCAAATCGTATGACCGAAGTACGTTGTAAGAACTCAATCACTAGACAACAAAAGGGAAGTCAGAGAGAGAAATGCAAGGTAGATAGTGTGCTAAAGAACTAGACCCTGAGGAGACAAGACTCGCAGGTGCAACAAGTCTCTTTTTATGAGAGGGTACCTGTGCTGAAGGCGGCGGGGGAGGCATACCTATGCCCGCCGAGACAAAGTACAAAAGAATAGTGTGTCCAGTAAACAAGGGACCAAACCATAAAGTACAGTCGGCATAATCATGAGCCAGATAAAAATACAATGAGGAATCCCACATACATGTTGTGCCTGGGATAACAGCCAGGACTGGTACAATAATATCTGAGTACATGAGATAAATACAACCCAAATGCCCCCTGTAAATGGGGAAGGGCTCACAAAATCTAACTGATACATGCAAATCAAAGAGGCGCTGCAAGTGGCTAAGGCCAACATCATCAAATATCTGGAGCTGCATCGAAGGCTGCAAGGAGGAGGTCATCCGGGCATGTGGGGGGCTACCTGCGGGGCCACCCCCTCATGAGGGTTGAGACATCTCACACACACCCGGGAATCATCAAGAGCTGCTGCTGTATCACTGAACCATCAAGTATACGGATCTCGGTCATGCTGAAAGGAGCTGGAGTGGAGAAACAATCAAGTCAAAGGGAAATGAGGAGAATCCATGATCAGGAGGCAAGACAAGGTGGAAGAGTTTGGAACCAAGGAATTTCTTGCCCTCTAGTCCTAGCTTCTGGAATGAATGAGCTGATGTCGACAGAAGAAGGTCCGCCATAGGTGAGGCAATGAGAGATCCTCAACTAAGGCACGAGAGAAAATAGTAGAGCGACAGACAGACTGACACTAATGGTGATAGTGAAGTGGAAGGGACTGAGTAGCGAATGGACGACTTCCCTTGTTAGAGCATAAATGGCATGAATGACATGGCAGTGACTGACACAATATCATAAGGGATAGGGGACAGTGGGACTGAAATTCATAAAGTGCGACACAATAGAGAGACCAAGCAATGAAGGATGGAGGGCTACAGCAAGGTACAAAGGGACTCGGGATAGACTCCATGAATGCGATGATGACTCAACTTGGATGCTCTAAACAAGGGCGAATCAATGGTGCTGCCACACAGTAAAGTCCCAATGGGGGACCATGAAAACACTAGTACAAGATGGTACCTCATGACAAAAATCGACACGAACAAAGACAAGTAAGGAGGCAAAATGGTGCCCCAAGTGCAAGTGTCGTAAGTGAGGAAATTCGATTTTAAGGAGAGGTGAAGTGACCCTTCTTGGACAAAATGTGTCCTGGTGAAGTATCAAATCACAAAAAACTAACAGATACCCATTTGAGGGCTCGGTGAGATCTTTCCAACAGTGCAGACAGTTTGTCGAACAGGGCTGCGGTATGGTCGCAGCAGTTGAAAGAAGAAACAGGGGTTCTCTTTTAATAAGGCAGTTTTCCATCCAAATTCACTCATTTGCTATTATTGCTGTGGTGAATGTAGAGAGGAGAGAAGGCCCTAAATCTTGCGGCGAGCGTAGCGGACAAACCGACTGTTGGAATCGAGATCCATCAGTTGCAGGTAAGAGGCCTAACCTTACTCTTTGATTTTGATGGATTGAAAGTTCAGTGTAGGGGCCAAAATCTCAGAAACAGACCCTCCTTCATCTCTACGGCCGGTTCGCACTTTTTCGTTATGGTATTCCCTATCTGTATGCTGAAAAATATGATGTTGTTGTGTAGGTATGGCAGATATACGGGTTAACTAGAGAGAGAGAGACCTGGGTACATTACGGGCAGAGATCCAGATAGATTAGGGTGTCCGTCGTGTGTTGGCCAGGTTTGGGGTTCTAAAGTTTTTGGAGAACCCTTTGATGAGAGCTGGAAAGCCTTTGTTGGACCGGATTATCAGTTATTGGGATCCAAATCATGAGGTCTTTGTAGTGCAGGGGCACAGGATCGAACTGACAATCCAGGATGTGTATTTCCTGACAAGTCTCCCGCCACTTGGGATGGTGGGAAACACGCAGCCAGTATTACCGCGGGGGCAGCATATCATGGATTTTGTGGAGCGACATTGTCGACCGGGTCTCCAAGTCAAGGGGACTCGGATACCGATCGGGGATCTAGAGAGGCTAGAGACCTGTGCAGTGGCTGCAGTGGTGCTGCGTATCCTGGGCAACCAGGCGCTCCATCACATCACTAGGGGGCAGATGATGATTGTGGAGGGTGTGTTGAGTGGGACCTACTATGGGTGGGCCCAAATGATGCTGGTGTCACTAAAGCGACAGTTGTCACTCTACAAGAGGCAAGTGAACCACGATTGCTCGTATGGGACTTTATTGTGCGCCTTCTTCTTTGAGAAGATCCCGACCTTGCGGCCTCGTATACAGGTCCTAGATGGGGGCCCAAGAGAGCCCAGGATGCACCGGTGGGGGCGGCTACTGTGCAGAGGAGGAGGAGGGGTGGTCGGGCGAGTGTTTCGACCTGAGTTATTTTCCCATTGGGATCAGATGCCATTATACATAGACGACTATCCCTATAGTGGGATGAGTTACTGGGATCCGGACCTACCACTTCCGCCTGATCAAGTATGGGGGCTCGATGGTAAGTGATAAGTAACTATTCTTATGTTGGCATGTTAAAGTTATTGAATAGTAGACATGGTACTGATTCATGTACTTTTGGTATGCATATATAGCTCCGGTAAAATCGGCCGGGTATATGGGACGCCCGACAGCCTCTGGAGCTGCAGGGCCGAGTGGGTCGAGAGCAGTGCACAATGAGGATGCGGCCGCCCTTCTGGAGGACATCCGCCGTAGATGTGAGACGTTGCTGACCGGAGTTTCAGAGTGCGGGTGGCAAGACTTAGACGACCAGTACATGGAGGCATGCATTGGTCTTCCCTTGGAATGGCGAGGTGTCATGCGACGCATGGTGTTGGAAATATGATGCAGAGTGTTGTCCTTGATGGCAACCCACTTGATAGAGTGTTGTCCTTGAATGGCAACCCACTTGATGAAGATGATGGCAACCTACTTGATGAAGTTGTCCTTGATGGAATATGTCTTAATGAACCTATTAAATGATGTAAATCTGATGTATATACAATGAGTACAGAAGGAAATGATGGAAGGAATGTTAGTATGTGCTAGAACATGATGAAAAGAGTATGTCTCAAGGCATACGTTGATTTGTATAGACAAAGTAGCGTATGCACGCAGGAAACAACGTACCAAGTCGCATATGGGCAAAAGTGCTCTAAATATGCAAAACCAGGGGTAACCACCATGGTATTGACCCATTGTATTGAGTAATGATTCGTCTATGTGACCCCGTCTAGGAATACCATCGGAAGTAATGTGGTTTTGGCTCATGGTATTGAAAAAGGGTAAACCTATATAAGGAGAAGAAATTCATTTTGCAAAGTATGAGCGTGAGTGCAAGATGTCTGAGCTTGAATGAATACTTCTCTCTGAAGTATATCTGAATGGAAAGGGGTACAGTTGAATGATAGATATGAATGCATGATGCACCAATGAAGAAAATCATGAAGAAGGGTATCTAGATCTGAAATATATTTGTATTTGCTAGATCTGTTTATGGAATGCTTAGATTTGAGATGAGGCGAACATTTGTCTGAAGTAAAGGTTAAAATCTGTGTGATGTATCTATTCTGAAGAATTGCAATGACCTAAATGTCTGAAGAACCATATGCTAGTTTGCCACAGAGGAAGCGCGTATATACGCGGTTTTGATGAAGAGAAAGTGTGTATGGGCAGAGAAATTAGTTTTGTAATATGTACAGAAGTATACGCGGGTTTCTAAGGTCGAAGGCGCGTATATATGTAGGATCAGTGAAAGGAAAGCGCGTATGCAAAACTAGGTTTTGTTGAAGTCTTTGGTAAGAAATGTCTGATCTGTTCTGATGGTTTACTAATATTTGTAAGTGAGTTATATGTATCATTTTGATGTATGATTGAGCTTAAATGTATGGAGTGGGTCCAGTCTGAAAATATGATGAAACGTGGCACTACGGTGTGCTCTATTAATTCATTCGGATCAGGTGTCCAACGTCAGTGGGCGGCGTGGTCCCTTAGAGGCGTTGAGGTTGTAGCCTTGGAGTCGGGGGGTTGTAGCTCCTTACGGTCAGAAGTGCAGTAGCGAGACGGGGGTCGTAGCTCCCTTCCAGGAGAGGCTGGTAAACGAGAGCAGGGGGTCGATGCTCCCTTCCAGGAGAGGCTGGTAAACGAGCGCAGGTGGGTGCCTGCGTGCTGGTAGGAGTCTGCGCCAGCAAATTGTTGTAAGATGTTTTCTCTATAATAAAATATTTAAGGCTGAGACAACAGCAACGGTGGTTTTCTCCCGACTTGGGTTTCCACCTAAAATCCTGGTGTTCATGTGTGATGCTTATGTGTGATGATTTATTCTATTTTTACTACACAAGTTTACTGTTAACTAAACATCAGAAGAATGAATGTTGCATAGATATAAGTAAAGATTTAATTGCATAATAATATCTCTGTGTATACACGAGTTTAATGAAGGAGATCCATGTGTATACGCTAGTTTGCTTCAGCAAAGTAGCGTATGGGTTTTGAAGTAAGGAAAAGTAAAAAATTTTGAGTATGTCCTAAATACTGATTCACCCCCCCCCCCCTCAGTATTTTTCCCAACACATGGCGATGGCCGGTCAAGGCATACGTGATCTACGGGCTGCAGGGGCAGAGCTATTGGCTTGGGATCCACTAGATAGTGAGTAGGTGTGGGGCATGTGGTGCCCCCTAGTGTGTATGTAGGGGCAGGTGGTGCCCCCAGTTTTGAGTTTTTTGTAACATGCTATGGGCATGTCATATGTATCAGAGTAGATGGACTCTAAACACATGTTTTGCGACACATATTATGGATATGCATCTTTTTTAATGAGTATGAATGTTATTGTCTTGTATGAAATGCGTGTGATAAATGCCAATCTAGAACATGGTTTGCAATACTATCTACATAGTGATTCTGTTCTCGAGGTACATGGTTGAAAGTGATGGTTTCAAATGCACGTATCAAGAGTTTCACTCGTAAATAGCATCTAAACAGCACAGGGTTATGCACACGATAAACACCATTAAGTTGCATGACAAGAAGCAGGGAATCCAAACGAACATGCAGATGGAGGATGCGATGGAAGAGGGCATCGGCTAAGAGACCACGCACTGCATCATATTCGGCCTGATTGTTGGTGGCAAAACTAATGCAGACCCTGTTAGAGAGGACAAGGGCATGCAAGGGGGTGAAAATGGCCCAACCTGCCGAGGCTAGATTCCGGGAGTAACGACTTGCACCATCGGCGTAACCGATAAAGGGTGGGGACGGGAGGTCCTATAGAATGGTGTCACAAGACAACAAATGGGGGGAGGAGATACAATGATGGAAGCGTGAGTGGAAAGAAGACATCGAGCAGCAACTGCGGGAGGGAGTGCAAGGGGCAGGATGACGATGACTCATATACAAACTAGAGGGTGGTTTATGAGGGCTATCGGGAGTGTGGTGAGGACTTCGGCTGTGGAGGTCAACAGAGACATGGGTGGAGTGATCTCTTGTATGGGTAGAACAGAGGGGGTCAGGCGAAACAACAGGGGAGGATGCAGGGGGACTGGGATCCAAGTGTCTCACAGAGGATGATAGGTATAGAATGGTCATAGTAGACTCTGCCATCTGAAAATCAAGGGGGGGATGTTGATGGGAGCGGGGGGATCCTCAGGCTGGCCCGAAGCATACTGCATGAGTATGGGAGAGGTGGATTGATTTTTTTCAACCTCATACTCTTGGACTACCTCTAAAGAGGCGCGGTAATGCGTTAGGTGAGGAAAATGGTGGGAGTAATGGCCATGGACTCTGCACAAAGCATAGGGTTTGTTGGTGCGGAGGGTCTTGGGGTTCTTGGTTATGGACGAAGAAGGAATGGAGGCTTCAGGGACCGTAGATTCAGGGAACGCGACTTTAACCATGGGCTGAATACGGGGTAACTCGGGACAAGCATGGGTGGCATGACCGGCGACATCACACAAGGCACAAGGATTTGCGGGCGGAGGAGGGGCCGGGTCAGTCGTGGTGGTCTTGTCTTTGGGTGCCCCCTTGCGAGCTTTGCCTTTCTTCCCGGGAGCCGTCACGATAGGAGAAGGGTCCTGTGGAGGTGTTGGGGGCACAGTGGCAACGAAGGAAGTGAGGGGGATCGGTTGAACCAGAGTCAAAGCCATGTAGGGTTTGGGGTGACCAGGAGGGGTAGCGGCTGGAGGATCAAGGTACCAGACCGGTATGCCCAAGGTGATGTTAGGGAGAGAGAGGGTGGCCATGACGGGGACAGAATATACTCCGGGAGGGGGAGCCAGGAAAGGTATCTGCTAAGCAGGGTAATGACCAGGAGGGACGGCTCCGAGATGGTTAAGGCCTAGGGGAACCGATCCAGGAGGATAAAAGGGTTCAGGGATACCAGCTATAGGGGGAGGGCTAGAAGGAGGAGGACCGGCTGGCTGAGATGAATGGCTAGGAGCGGGTTGCGGAGGGCGAGAGGGAGGTTGCTGACTAGTCGAAGCAGGCCACTTAAGGGCAGCCTGAGATGATTACATCATGCAAACATTCGATAAGCTGGGATCAGTGGTAGGAGGAGGGGGGAGACCAGGAAATGTTCCAAGCAGGGAGGAATCTTTGTAGACGCTGGGGGAGACACTATTCAAGGAGTCGACGGTTTGCTTGTTGGCTACAGAAGAGATGGTCGTCTCAGGTGAGGTCTGATATTTTGGCTCATGATATGTCAACTGGTCAATGGTGACTATCTTTCCATTATGGGGGAAAGACATCTTGCGGAAAACCGCGGATGGGACAGCAGACATAGCATAGGTGTAGCTTCGCCCCAGTAGAATGTTGTAGTCTAGCGGGGCGTCGATGACTTCGACGTCAATGCAAACAGTCTTACCGGCGAGGGTGATAGGACAATTATGGAATAGGCCAATGGGCTGGGAGGCATGGCCATCCCACGCTCGAAGGGTGATCGTGGAAGGGGCCAGCTCAGGAGATCCGAGTTGCTTCCAAACCGAAGCGGACATCACACAGGTGGATGCCCCCTCATCAATTATACACCGGGAAACGTTGGCGTTCCGGATTTTGACTGGGATTTGGAAGGCGACGGAAGGAGGGAGAGGAGGATGGTCCGATTGAGTGGCGTCGAAAACAATCATTTGGTCATCAGCAGGATCTACAGCGCCCACGGCAGATAGTAGAGCCTTCTTTTTGGAAGGGCACGACTGGAGGAGTTCCAGTGTAGAAATGGCAGCAGGAGATTGCGCCAAATCATCTACTATGCTATATGAATGAGCAGCTTGACCAGAAGCAGCATTTCGACGTAATGGTCCCTTAGGAATCTTTGGGTGGACCTCAACTTTGGGTTGAGGGATATGTAAGGGGCAATTGGATGTTGAAAGAGGCTCTGGTAGAACTGGAAGAAGAAGACTCGGGGGTAGACTGAGCGGGAGGCTTGGGGTACTGGCGAGACCGAGTTTGAAGGTGAAGGTCGACAGTTGGGGATGGATCAGAGGTCATCATGAGGATCTAGTAATCGGAGGAACCAGAAATGGAGGGTGGAGTGGAAACCCGCCTAGCAGGTGGTTGGGTAGCCATGAATCCTTGCATAGGGAAAGGATGAGTAAACACAACTGGTTGAGTAGTGGCCACATTAGGGGGAGCGTGAGGGGAGGCATGTTGTCCGCGCAATGTGGCTTGAGACTCCCACATCTGCCACATCTGTGGTAAAAGGGGACAATCATGGGTGTAATGACCGTAAACACTGCAACATGAACAAGGCTTGTTGGTACGAAGAGGTCTGTCTGGCTTGGGCTGAGTGCCCTGTTGCTGGTTAGCAATGTTAGGGTCAAAACCTTGAGGATTGGGTCCATGGGTACCAGGGGCAGATTGATTTGGATTGCCTCTCCACCTTCTTTGAGAAGAAGGGGGATTAGTCACACCCTGCTATGCAAATACTTGCCCTAAAGGGGGCTGTAGGTGTTGTTGGTGGGGTTGAGGAGGCAAGGGAGGTGGAAGCGCATATGCTGGAGGAGCTGGCACACCAGGCTGCGGGTAAGGATAATGGTGAGGTTGGGGAACATTGAGGTAAGCAGGAGGTTGGGAAAAAGGAGGAGGCATGCCGTATCCTGGGTACATGCTACCGAGAGAGGGAAGAGTGCTAAAGGTGCTGGCCCCTCCGTGAGGGAGACCGTAGCCCACAGGAGGTTGAGCATACGGATGGGAAAGGGCTCCAACGATACTGTTGACGGAATGAGATGCCCCCGGGGCGTTAGCAACACCGGGCCTGGGGAGGTCAGGAAGGACGGTATAAACATAACCAGACTGGGCATAGATCAGGTCATATTTCAAGGCTATTTGGAGGGTGGCTTCTTTGGTTTGAGGGAAATCGAAGGCAACATCTTTGCCGATGGGAGCTAGGAGAGAGCAAAGGAACCAGTCCATATAGATCCGATCTTCGAAGGGGGGAGCTCGACATAAGCTGCGTCTACGTCGCCATTCCTGAACATGGGTGGAAAGGCGGGTCGAAGATGTTTGCTTAAAGGAAGTCAAGAGCTCCGTACCGGTATCGTATCGGAGAGGGAGATGGAAGTAAGATAAAAAGGCATGGGCAATGGTCGCAAAGGTGGTATGGGAAGAGGTGGCTTGGTCGACATACCATTTAGAAGCTTCGCCGGTAAGCGTGCGTTGGAACAAACAAAGACAGATGGAGTCATCGGTAATGGAATTGGAGGAGCACCACATGTGGAAATATCGGACATGATTGGTTGGATCTTCTCCAGCAAGGCCTTCGAACTTAGGGATGTCGGAGGGGAGCTTGGTTGGCATAGCAGGCCAACCAACATTGTGGCAGATAGGGTCATTGATCAACTGATTGAAATCGGGGAGGCTGAGGCCTACAATATACGGCAGCAAGGGTATGGACGAGGTAGTTCCTGTGGTGGTTCCGCTAGTAGTGGTTCCGGCATTAGGGCCTGGAGCACCGCTAATGCTAGGCCCTGGACCAGACATAGTGAAGGTGACAGGGGGAGAACTAGGAGGAGAGGGAGAACCCAATGAATCAGAAGAGGAGTCGGAGTGCGAACTCAGAGGAGGACTGGCTCGACGACGGTGGGACAGAGCAGGTCGATCAACCGGAAACTGAGGGTGAAGGCCAAGAAGTCTCCGGGAAAGGCGCCTTGGGGGCGCAATGATGACGGGAAGAAGGAAAATGACAAGGGAAAAAAGGGACAGAATCAAGTGAGGTCAAGGGTAGAAAATGTGCAGTGACAATTGATTTTAGAGTCTTTGCCAGGCGGTGTTAACCAGGCGCTTCTTCACTTAGGGTCAGTGTGTGGCGTGTGTTAATTTTAATTTTTAAACCCTTTCCGTTTTGAGAGCAAGAAAAAAGTGTGTTGCGTAACTGAAAATAGATCTGCAGAGAACAGTATGTAATGCTGAAATAACAGAAAATTAACAGCTACAATTGCATCTATCTAACCCAAGAAGGCGGGTCCCTCAAAACTAATCTAAAAAAGGGCAAAAATCTAGTCAAAACACACTGAAAAAGAGGCCAATAGATCTAGGGTCAAAAGGGACAAGGATCTAAAGGATAAAGCTACTGAAAAGAGGTGCAGGTCACAGCCAAGAGACAGAGGTAAGGTGGCTGGAAAAAGGGAGGAAATCAGCAAAAAACAGAAGGGGCAAGGAGGAGGCCCTAAAAGTAGATCCAAAGAAATCTTCAGGAGGTGATTTGAGAGGTAGAAGAGCTGATTAAAAGGGATCTGAAAAGGAGGTAACAGATCTGGAAAAGGGGAGGCTGAAACTCTGAAAAATCAGACACCTGAAGCAGCTAAAACTCTTCCACGAAGAGTACAGGGTACTGAAGCCCTAGGGGGGCTAGGTTCCCACTTAGATGACCAAAACAGATCAGGAACAGGTCGAAACGGGTTGAGACAGAAGCTGGAAAACCCTGACAAAAGCTTCAGAAAAACCCATAAAAAGTGCAGAAAAACAGTTGAAAAAGTGGCAGGTTGCAGGTTCTGACCTATTTTCAGTGCAGGTCGCAAAAAAGAGGCTGAAAAGTGCGACCTGGAGGTCCAGGTCGCAGGTTATGGGCCAAAAAGTGCGACCCCCCGTTCCAGTTGTCTCGGTGGCAGATTTTCAGAAAAGTTGTCGTCTCAGTTGCGGCTGGTGTCGCTTACCTGCGTAATAGGGCCAGAAACACACGGAAGTTATAAATTTTAATGTTTTAGGGTTTTATGTGAGAAAAACAACATAAAAATAGGAAAAATAAACAGCTGAAAAGAAACCCGAGGGTCTGAAGTAGCTGGATATGCAGGAATATGAAAAACGACAGCGGTCGTAATTTAAAACCCGTGTGGAGTCGCCATTTGTTAGTATGAATCCTTTGTCGAAGTGTACGAAAAAGGACCACTTTAGCTACGCATAGCTAATAGCCCTAACAACAAAAGTGGCTGCCAATATCTTCAGATCTGCGGTTAGTTATACAAGAAAAGAGCTGCAAAACACCAGATCTATGCATGGAAAGACATTAAGCAGTAAAAACAAGGGTTTGCTCCATATACCAATAGACAAGACAAGAACAATTTTTAAAAGAATTTTTATATTAATCGGGCACCTGGGAGGAAAACAAGAAGGTGTATCCAATTCTCCTTAGTGGGATGGGTTCTTGGAAGTCCTCAGCACTTCAGATCTAAGATTTCTCTCTCTTGTTGGTGTAGAAAACCCAATGCAAAGAATAGAGCTCAATGGGAGCTCACACAGCAAATGATGGAAAAATGTGACCAAGTGTATAGATCGGAGTGATCTAATAGGCAACAAAAGGTGAAGAATGGTAGGAAAAACCCTCCTATTTATAACAAAATATTGGGTCATTCTAGATCTTGGTGCATGATTAAAATAATGTTAACCAAATCTAGATCCACCTTTTATGGAATATTTTATTATATTTGTTGGAGGGAAAAGGTATTTGACTCGGGTCAAATCCCTTGATTAGTCAAAAATAAATAAATAAATGATTTATTTATCTTTTTAAGGAAGCGGTTAGAAGATAATCAAATAAATAATTATTTATTTAATTATTTAAGGAAGTGGTTGAAAGATAATTAAATAAATAATGATTTATTTAATTATCTGTGGGTGATTTGGTCATAGTTAACAAGGAATATTATCTAAATAAGATTTAAATAATTATTCCTAGAAAATAATAAGATAAATGAAGGTTTATCTAATTAATTTCTTTGTTTTTGGGCTAAACATGACTGGTAATAATAATTAAATTATGGTTTAATTAATTATTCCATGAGGAAAATTAAACAAAATAGGTTTGTTTAATGTTTCCTTTTGGGGTTTTCCATAAACAACCTAATAAATGTGGTTTATTAAGTTATTTAACATAGTGAAGGCAATTTTACTTAGGGTAAAATTGGTCTTACATGGTGTACTTGGGTCCATCTAATGATAATAGGTTAGATGACAAAAAAATGGTGTAATAGAGCATATAATCTCGGTCCCTTTCACTTGTTCATATATCCAAAGGCCCCTGAAGTCGAACGCCTAACCTTATATATAACCCGCCCCGAAGCAGTTAAAACCTTTGTTTTTCATTAAAATTTGGGTTTTCATATGTTATAAAGGGTTTTCTCTGGTTCATGTTTTAAACGAATCCCGACCATTGATCTTGAACCAATCAACGATCGGGAAAATCTCGCATCAGGAGATTTCAATTGGCACATTTTATATTTTATTCACCACCTCCGATTAGTAGCCTCCTGATTCATTTCCCGTCATCGATCTGATCTGCAGATTGACATTCTACATCCAATCGCATCGGCGCTCCCCTATCCATTACCCCCGCCAATTGCAAAAGCTCCAATTAAATCTGGGCCATCCACGTGTCAAGATCCAACGGCCCAAATTGCACCCCTCGACCTTTGTTAAAAACATGTAGCCCCGCTTTATAATTTTTTTTAAGAAGATCTCAGTCGTTGATCTCTGCAGATCAACATCTCATATTAACCATTTATTCGCTTTGTATATTGTTCCATTTAAACCCAGATTAAATCTCCACCATTGATCCTTTACATCTAACAGCCCAGATTAATCCCGACAGGCCCGACTCCTGTGGGTCCTGCCTTCCTCAGATTTAATCTCAGTCGTCCAATCCTTGATCCAACGGCTCAGATTGAAACCACCCCACCTCCTTCTGCCCGCGCATCTATCCAATATCGCGCTCACTCCCCACCGTCAGATCTGAGACCCCAGATCTAACGGTTGACGCACATTTTCGCATAAATTCAAGCGCGAAGGCGAATTTCCCAAGAGCTACACGATATAAGTTGTTTTCAAAATCCACGTGTAGGGGGGAAACGCATATCGCGTTCAAAAATTTAAAACCACCTATCCACCCTTTCGCTACATGAAACCCATGGTTTTCTCCTCTTAAACCACTTTTCCCCCTTTTCCACAGCATTTCTTCGCATTCGCTCCCTGCCGTTGATCTCTGCAGATCAATGGCTCAGATTCAATATCATGTTTGAACTATCACCCTCCGTCTTCACCAAAGGATTTCATAGATCATTTACCACTATTGATCACAGTGACCAATCTGATCCAACGGTCTACGATCGTTCGAAAACCCCAATTTCCTTTTAACTCAGATTTCCTCCGCCCAAAGGGATTTTTCCCCTTCTCCTTTGTATTTCTTCGCATTTTCGCCTATGTAATTATAATGTGACCCCTTCACATTATCTTATTACCTTTTCTCCTGACCGTTGATATTTGCAATATCAACAACCCTAACTTAATCTCTGCACCGTTCATCAACCACTTTTCTTTTTCCCTCCACGAACAATCTCCACCGTTGGATGCTCTCATCCAACGGCCATGCTCCTAACCGCAACCTCTGAAGCAGTTTTACCCAATACGCAGGATTTTATTAACTTTTATTGTATTTTGCAGGTTTCAAAGGTTTTTTCCATTATATTAAAATAAAACCAAGGTCGGGGATGATGATCCCCCACACCTTTGTTCATAAAATAAAATCCATCTACAGGGTTCATCAGTGTATCATGGGCATTGATGCCATATGAACCCTTTGTACACCTGCACATCAACAAGACACAGTAAAATTTAAAAGAGTATCAGTTTTGAAGACATAACCACAGTAGAACTGAAGATTGAAGATTTTTTTCACAGTTTTGGTGGATTACGGCTAAGATCGAAAATCAAAAGCCTAATCCACTAAATTAAACACAGTTAAATACAAATCAAAAATATTTATCAGACAAAGGATGCCTCCATTGCCACATCAGAGGCTAATTAATTCCTCTCAGCTACCTCACGCCACCTATTGCCTCAAAGCATTCAACAGAGGCTAAGTTATGACTAGAACAGAGGATATTTTTCTCACGACAGCCAAACAGTTAATTTACGCCAAAATATTTATTTAAAAAGTATCAGCAGAGTTATTACAAGATGACACAGAGCTATAAAGTCAACAAAATCTCCTCACCGAGCATAATTCTTAATGTATAACAATTAATACAAAAGAAATATCTATAAACTTCCCCATCGAGCCCCTCAAAGGCCGAGAAGTATTAATCTGTATTAATTGAACCTTGGGAATCTTTTATCCCATCTCACCTCCTCATTTCTTCTATAAATACTTCTGTAGAAGATGAAACAATGTTGGTTGCAGAACTTTGAAATATACTTGTGCTCGAAACTTCTACATGTAAATAGTGCTCAAAGGCTATTCATGCTCTGTTTTTTATTAAATAAGTTAGGCTGAGAAGTGAAGATGATTGCTGAACTGAAACATCAGACTTGAAGATTGTAACTGGTTTGACTTCAATATACAAGTTGATTCTTGGGATCCTGGTCTATATCACTGGTGAAATGATTCTTTCTTTGTTATTGTTTTTCCTTTCATGTATTCCATATTGTCCATTATTCTCTGATAAAGAACAGCAAGCATAGAGTTAGGATTTACTGTTTACAGTACCCTTCTCTGACTGATAAGCTTTATCTCAATGTTTTCCTCTAAATTTTTTATTTAAAAATGATTCAATACAGTTGAGTAGTTAGGAATGTTGGCATTCCCTTGTCCTACTATTTACTTTAAACATTATTCTTGAACGTTATTTTCATTATTTTCTTATTAAAGTTAGACTAGAAAAGTGACGGTGTGCCCTGTTTTCTAGCTTCTTTCTCCAAAGGTAGGTTCTAAAAATTTCCCTAAGTGTATGCTAAAAGCAGACTAGATTTAAAAGTATCTTATCTGATCTTAAGTTGAATTTTGTCTCTCTTATGTGTTTTTCATCCTTTCTGAAAGTAATTATGCGGATTACTGGATTGTTTGTCTCTTGAGTTACCTTTAATATGAGCTTTTCCAAAAAGGTTCATGGTGAGCCCTACCCTTTGGTTAGTTTTAAATAGTTACCTTAAAAGGATTTTCTTGTTTGGACAGACTATAAATCCTAGTTGAAATTATTATCTGTTTCCACCCCTCCAACACTTTTATTGTTTCGATTCCATCATTTTAATCTCAATGATATTGTGATATAGATGACTTTCCCCTTGGACGACTCTTGAAATTTTTGTGCAATTAAACCCTTTAATGACTCCATAGCCCAATGGACTAAAAACCAACGTTATATCTAGCTTATCATCCAAAGCTTGCTCTAATTGCTTGCAACTTCACACCTTTGAAAATCTTGCATTTTAGGACTTTCCACTCAACTAAAATCATGCTCAACCATCCAAAACAAACAAAAACCCTCGATCTTAATAACTAGCCTAATATCATTACCCAAAAGCCTTAAAGATAAATCAATCTTTGCACTTATTGGAGAGATCCCTCTCCGGATTCAGGAGGGCTAGATCCTAGAATCCCAAAGTGGTTCAAGTGTTCTCTCTGTAATTTTACTTTTCCAATCTTGCAAATTACAGGTGTTAGCCCCCTATAAATTCCTTGACAAGCAAGCAGGGGCCTAAATTGTTTGTTGAGCCTTCAAGGAATGCATTTCCTTGGTAACACATCATCCTTGAAATCTCTTTCGTACCCTTTTCCCTTTGATTATTTTCCTCTGTTGTTTCCATCCAAAAAGTCTCACTGATCGTAAAAAATTGTGCTCCAAAAGGCCTCCATTTGCCCCTTGTATCCCTGCAGAATGTCCCATTTTAACCCTTTTTTCCCTTTTTCAAAGTCCCCTCTTACCCTCTAAATCCTCCAAAAATCCCCTTTAAATCCTACATACACCCCTTGTTTGGTCCAATTCCCCTTTTTTCCCCCTACAGTTACCCTTTCCTAGTCTCAAAATGCATTAAAAAGGGGAAAAAACCCACTTTTTAACTTATATCAGGCCTAGCCCCTTTTCTACCAGCCCCGCAAAACACTTCCCCACGTGACCCCGTGCCCAGGACCAAGCACTAATGGTTTGGGCACTAATCGCAATCGGACCATCGAGCGGGCGCATCTCTGTGTTATACGAAAAAACTCTGATGCAATTGGAGTGTTGTTCTACTGCTCCCACCACAATGTGGGTCCTCGATTCACAGTCTGATCCAACGGTCCAGCGTTGATCCCATCACGCTCCGTCGACCCTATCCTTTCACCCCTCCGATCGCATTTGAACCGTAGATCTCCCCACCAGATCCTACGACTGACGCTCAATCGCTCCCATCGCAATCGCAAGTTCTTAATGTGCCACCCGACTGAAATCTCCGATTGTGATCTGCCGATCCGATCCCAGCCATCTGTTTAATCCAAGATCCAATGGCCCTCACTTTCCTGCTCCAATCACAATCGCAAATTCCAAACGATCCCACCGCCCGCCCTTTGCGCTTTCGATTTCCCGATCCGATCTCGACCGTCCGTTTAATCTAAGATCTGACGGTCATAAACTAATCGCGCCATCGTTCATCGGAGTGTCGACCCCCCCCCCCCCCCATTTCTCCCCTATGATTGGATCGTAGCCGTCGATCTCCTCCTGAGATCGAATGGTCCTAAATAATTTCCCTCCACCCATGCCAGGTCCCACCACGCACGACCAATTTCATTGCATTTTCATTCGTTTCTTTGCATTTTCACCTAAGTTATAACTGATGTACATTAAAGTTTAATGTTTTACATTCAAGTCTGTGCATTCCACCCAACTTTCATAAGCCATCCCACTGTTTAAGTCTCCACCGTCGATCTTCGCCACCGGACCATGATCGAACGGCCAACGCGCATTTCTCCACTGAAACCCTATCAGTCATAGCTACACCATATTACTGCATTGTTCACCATTTCTTCATCTAAAACCACCGTTTTTACCACTGTCGCACTACCATTCTCCCCACCCTCCATAGCCATCCTTCCCTATGCATGGATTTCATAACAGAGTTGCGTTTTTTGCAAGGTATGGGCGGTGAACGCCACCATGGTCCACAAGCATTGTTACAGTGACACAGAGCTCAGTGAAACGAGGTTCAAAGCTTGATATCACATACAGGAGCCTGGGAAGGTACTGGAGCATGATTTTCATCAAAAGTGCTGAGTTTAACTGTACGAAACCCTTCCAGCACCACCAAAGCTTAGTTTTTCACTGACAGAGACATTTGAAGTGGCAAAGAATATTAGTACAGAGTTTAAGGAAATTATTTTGCACATCATTGAAATATGCAAGCCTTAATTCAGTATTTTAAGGCCAAGTACCAAGTTGAAGGCCTCATAAAGCACACAGAAAGGACGAAGCACCCATATTGTTTCCATTAGCTATCGTGTTCCCAAAGAAATTTCAACCCTAACAGCAGTCCTAATGCTACCAGAGCATTTGTTATGTGGCATGGGAAACTTCAAAGTCATTTATCTACCTTTTTTTTTATTCACCAGAGTACTATAGAGTACTGCAACCAAAGTACATCAGAGGCATACCTGGAGTAACTGGAAGCCTGACGAAGACCACCATTTCATCCAAGGAGTACCAAGGATAAATGCACAAAATTTAAAACTGAATGGGCTTCGGCCCTCTTTCTTTTCGGAGTTTTAATGCTACATTTAGTTTTCACCTACCTCCTCTGCTCATCTTTGAGCTATAAATTTCATGGAGAAGCTCATTGTAAAGGTTGTTGTTGATTAGTTATCAGAGAATTACAAGCTGTTTCTTTTGAGACATAGTCTCTGTGTAAAGTTGTAAGATAGGCTGAGGAAGTTGTTTTCAGACTGAAATATCCAACTATTGGTAATGTTGTACTTGACTGGTATTGCTCTTTAATATGAAAAGCACATTTCTTTGGATCCCGATCTAAAGCAGCGGTGATGTTTTTCTATCTATGTATTTGTTTTAAACTTGTAGCTTATTTCATCTCATTTCTACTAGCTCGCATTAGAAATCTGGCATAGGATTTACCCTTGTTAGGTACCCTATGTTTCTGCTCTCCTTACCTTTAATGTTTTCTACTAAATGTGTTATCTAATGGTTTATTTCAATTAATTTAACCAGTGTAGTGGATGTCATTACCTGCTAGCGGATGTATGAATTAAATGAATTTTTTCTTAGATGTTCTTGTTAGGATTTAATTGAACGAATTGGGAACACTGGGAGGTCTAGAACTCTGTCTCTATCTCACTAGGATCCTTTTCAATTAATTGAACCTTTCTAAGATCCCTCAAGCTGGAGGCTGAAGCATTGAGAGTTCAAAGTATCTCTCTGATCTCAAGTCTTTAACTTTGTGTTCAAAATCTTTATTGTTTCCTCCTCTCTTACCATTTCATGCCACACTATCATCTTTAAGATCCAATGCTTTAGATGACTAGCCCAACTGAAATCCTGCACATTGAATAGAAATTAAACCCTTTCCTGACTCCATTGCTCAATGGTCTTGAATTTTCCCTGGAATATCTCTCCTTTGCCTAAAATCCTCTTTGCTTATTCTTGTCTTATATTTAACCCTTCTTTCCTGATTACCAACAACCAAACCAACAATCAAACAAACAAACTCCGAGCCTTATAAATAGCCTAATATCATAACTTCGAGCTTCAAAGACAAAACCTTGGCTCATATAGAGAGATCCCTCTCTGGACCCAGGAGGGCTAGATCTTGAGGTCTGAAAGTGGTTTTTATGTTGTCTCATATTTTGCTATTTCCAATCTGGCCAAAACATGGGAACCCCAACAACAGGGAGCTAACATTTCTGTTGACTCCACTAGGTATTGAGTCAAAATTTCATCTTAGGTTCCCTTAAATATTTTATAAAAACCCCTTGAGTACAAGCAACCCTCTTCAAGCACTAATAAGCAATGGTAATCATGATAAAACTTGTTTGAATCAGTGACAAACTATGGAAACCTTAGGATTCTCTTAAGAAATTATCAAACCTTGCAGGATTAGCTAGCTTAGCCATAAGAGTAGACTGTCTTTGGCTCATAACCTTAGCTAAGTTTTTAAATAGATTTAGGACACTCTTAGAACCCATAGGACTGAAATAAACTCAAAAAAACGCAAAAATATTTCAGATTGGTATTCAATAAACATGGCGGTGGACCATAAAACCTTTTACCTCCAAAAGAGCTAAACAATGCCACTTGGCGACTCCAAAATCCTAAACAGACCTTAAGACTCCACTGGGAAGACCCATAATCATCATAACATCATAAAAACTCAGTTAGAAGGCTTTAGGATTAAATTTTTCTTATTTGAAAGATCAGTTTGCCTCTTAAAGATTGTTATATCTAGTTGAACTTTTCTTGTTTAATTGGGTCTGAAAAACACAACATAGTGGCTTCTAGAAAGATTCATACTAGAGCCTATCGTAACCCAAACCCACCTAAGATAGTTGATAACCCTGAAAGTATCCTTAGGAATTCTCCTAAGATTAAATCTTCAACTATTTTCAGATCACCCTTGAGAGCTAATTCAGTTCCTGAAAACCTTGCAACTCTACAAAAATCACAAGTTGACTAAGAAATCCATTTAGAACTAGGTCACTTGATGATTTATATTAGATTCTTCACTTTCATCCCCGGAAACAAGTGAACATCCTGGTAGCAGAGAAACAACACCACCCGATTTACATTTCCTTTACAATCTAGGTGTCTCTCATCCAAGATCAGCTTAGCAATCTATTCCTGTTCCATCGACATCTGTTCATCCTACGTCCACTATCCAAACCACTCCACTTCAGCCCACTTTCCCTCTTGTTAATCCACCTCTTGTAAATCCACCCCCACCTCCTATCATGACAGCATGGTATGCTCCCTTGGTCCTTCCTATACCCTTAGTCAATATTCCATAGGACTATTAGTCCAAAATACCATTGTATGATGCCAGTAATGCTACTACTGCATCACAACATGTGGATAAGATGAATGACTACTTTGACAGAAATGAAATTGATGATGAATCTGTCAAACTTAGACTATTTGCTCAGAGTTTAGGGGGAGAAGTAAGAAAATGGTTCAAAGGCTTAACCCCTCACAGTATTAATGATCTCCAATCCTTCCATTAAAAATTCTTAAACAAGTGGGAAGTCAGAAAAAACCCTCTTCAAATACTTTTTTATTACAAGAACCTCCACAGAAACACTGGGGAAAGTGTACAAGCTTACTGCACTAGATTTAACAGTGTGTATAATGCACTTCCCCCAGACCTAAAACCTCCACAAGGCTCAGCATTAAACGAGTTTCATGAAGGGTTTGATCCTGAGATGGCCTATCAGGTGAGAGAAAGATATCCTTTAACCCTTGAAGATATGAAAAAAGGAGCTCTTGTTGTGGAAGTTAATTTAATGGAGAAAAGAGCAAGAATGAAGAATGAGAAGAAAGTGTCCTTTAGAGAGGAATCTGAACCTTCAACATCCAGCTCAAAGAAGGAGAGAATGATGGAGGAGGTGATGAAGAAAATGAGCATCCTTGAGAGAGCACAAGCAACTCAAAATCAAACTGCTCCTCGAAACAAAAATCAAAACCAAAATCAGAATTTTAGGAGAAATCAGCCTCAAAACAGACCAAGGGAGGATGATCAACATATCACCCCTCCTTTTCATCTAAACTATGTAAGCGAGGTTGAAGAAATAGATGAACAAACAGAGGAAGATGATATCAACATGTTGGGATTAGATAATGATGACTTTGAAGTTCATTATGATAGAAAACAAGGTCTATACACAGCTTATGATGACAAAAGAGATGAGGATGAAAGTTATTATCAAGAAATGGAAAATGTTATCATAGAGTCTCAAAAAGAATATGACCTTAGAAGTAAAACCAATCAAGAAACTCCCAAAACCAAAACCTCTGAAAAATCTTCACAAAACAGCACTGTAAATAAACCCAAAATTGTAAAACTGAAGGAAAAAATAGTGGCTGGAAATTCTGATAAAGGTAAAGAGAAAGGCACTCAAAACAATGCAAAACAGAGTGAAGACCTTAGTAGTGTTAGCACCTTAGCTAATCCTCCTATTAAAACAATTTTTTCAAACGTAAATAGAGCGAATCAACAAACAAATTTTGCTGATAGAATGGCAGTTAATAAGGCTGAGACAGGTACTTCAAAGAATCAGATCCCTTTTAGCTTGGAGCATGAAATTTCCAGAATTAAGATCTATGTTCCTCTTACTGAGTTAGCTTCCCATAATGTATATAGATCTCAAATTTTGAAAGCTTTTAACATATAAGAGAATAATGACACTGTCAATCTTAACAATGACCATCCAGAGCTTATATTCGGTCCTAAGATTGAAGGTAGATATCAAGAGGGAGTTGTTCCTCATTTTTACGTTAGTTTAAATGTTCATGACAAAAATTTGCACAATTCTATGCATGATTTCGGGGCCTCTCACAACTTAATACCCAAAGCTGTAATGGAGAGTCTAGGCCTTGAGATCACCCGACCTTACAAAGACCTTTACTCCTTTGACTCAAGCAAAGTAAAATGTTTAGGTTTAATTAAAGACCTTTGTGTTAACTTAGCACAGATCCCAGCCAAATGTTTTATTCATGGATATTGTTGTCGCTGATGTGCCCCCAAAGTATGGTATGTTATTATCTAGGTCTTGGGGAGCTAAGTTACAAGGAATTATGCAGATGGACATGACCTATGCAACCATTCCTGTGTTCAATCAGACAAGAAGACTTTATAGGGAGTCACATATGCAGTACATGGTTACTAGCCAAGACAGACCACAAACCTCTCCTCTATATTCTGTAAATACAGGCCTCGATTCTTTTATCTTGTTTAATAATGAAACATTTAGTGAAAAAGTCACTTTAACTAAATTAATGGCTGATAGAGAGGAGGAGAAAGATGACACAGAAGTGTCTGAACAGTTTGCTACATTTGAAAACTTTAGAAAACCAAACTTGGGTCTTGAGCTACAAGTCATGCATCCATTCCTTTTAACCTTGACAATCAAGAAGATAGTCCTCAACTCAATGAAAAACCTGAGGAATTAAAACAAATAAAACGAAGTGTGACCTTCAAGAACAAGCCGAAATCACTTTAGTTGCAGAGGACAGTAACCAAACGAATGAACCTAAAACTAATCCTCTGTGGAGTATGAACTTTGATGGGTCTTGCACTAGGACCAATGCTGGTGCAGGTGTCTAGATACGAAACACCGAGAACAACCACACAGAAAGCCTTTCCTGCAGATTAAAATTTCAGTGTTCGAATAACATAGTGGAATATGAATCCCTTCTTTTAGGCTTACATTTGTTGAAGAATTTAGGAGCTAAAATAATTAAAGTGCATGGGGATTCAGAATTAATCATTAGGCAGGTTAATGGGGAATACAACACTAATCACCCTAGACTTAGAGCCTACCGAAACGATGTCGTGGATTTATTAAAAACTTTTGAGGAATCCCAATTGATTTTTGTCCCAAGAAGAAAGAATAACATGGCCCACAGCTTAGCTTTTGCTTCTAGAACATGCTTAACGCCACATTAAACTAAAGAATCCACAACTCAGATTAAATTCAGAATAGCTATTCCTAATAACGAGAAATATTGGAAAGTGTTTGACGGAGACAAACAAATAGAAGACTTCATTCAGTTCAAAAATGAATTTGAACTACCCAGTTCGGATTCAGATTATGAAATAGACTGCCCTGGCGAAGAAAATTTTCTTGATGAAGAAGAAAAGTCTCCTGAGATTGCTAATATAAACCTGTTATCTAGAAAAATTGAAAATAAAATAGAGATGATTGTAGAGTTAGAAACAGAGGACTTAGAAACTCTACAGTCCAAAAATCAAAGTTTGCCAAAAGGTCTAGCTCCTTTAGAAGAGTTTTTTGATTTCAACGATGTGGCCAAGAAGCCAAAAATGGAGCTTGTAGAAACTGAAGTTGAAGAGTGCGATATAGGAAGTGAACTGAAACCAATGATGATTAAACTGTCTAAGAATTTACCAACTCGCATTAAACTCAAATACATAGAGATGTTTAAAGAATTTTCTGATGTTTTTGCATGGAGTTATGAGGATTTGAAATCCTATGACACTGAAATAATTCAGCACAAAATTCCTCTCAAGGAAAACCAAAAGCCATTTAAACAAAATCTACATAGAATAAACCTTGTTCAGTTACCTTTGGTTGAGAAGGAAATCAAGAAAATGTATGAAGCTGGTATTATTGTCCCTATTAGATATTCTGAGTGGGTGTCTAATCTAGTGTCAGTTAGGAAGAAAACAGGAGAGATTAGGCTTTGTATAGACTTTAGAGACTTAAACAAAGCTTCATTAAAGGACAAATACCCTTTTCCCAAGATGGACCATATTTTACAAAGGGTGGTTGGTTCTAAAAGAATTTCTTTTCTTGATGGCTACTCAGGATACAATTAGATTTTAGTTCATCCTGATGATCAATTAAATATAGCTTTTACTACACCTTGGGGTACTTTCATGTATGTGAAAATGCCCTTTGGTTTAATGAATGTTGGTGAAACATTCCAAAGAGTCGTGGACATAGAATTATCAGAAGAATTGGGCTACTTCATCATTATTTACCTTGATGATGTTACTTTTTTTTCAAAGACATATGAAGAGCACTTAGAACATTTGACAATAGTCTTCGAGAAATGTAGGAAGTTTCGAATATCTTTAAACCCAAAGAAAACACTATTCGGTCTCCAAGAAGGTAAAATTATTGGGCATATCATTTCAAAAGAAGGTATTAAGATAGACCCAAATAGGATTGAGGCCATATTGCAAATATTTCATCCTCGAAACATCAAGGAACTACAATATTTCATTGGAAAGATAAATTTCTTAAGGTTCATACCCAACTTGGCTGAGCTCCTTAGAAACATTACAAACATGCTAAAAAAGGAGCAAGGGGTTAAATGGACCTTGGAAGCAAATAAGTCCTTTGAGCTAGTGAAACAAGTGTTAACCAAAACACCAGTTCTAATCAGTCTTGATTTTTCAAAAGATTTTTATATTTTTTCATTCGCATCAGAACATACAATAGTTGTTGTCCTATTGCAGAAAAATTCACAGGGACAAGAGTAGCCTATTGCATTCTTTAGCAAGGCTTTGAGGGATGCCCCTCTGAAGTAAAAAATTATGGAAAAGCAAGCCTTTACTTTGGTTAAGGCTTTAAAATACTTCAGAGTATACATCTTGCACTCACACATCATTTCCTTTGTCCCAAATTCAGTTGTGAAAGACATTCTAACGCAGGACCCAAATGGTAAGAGAGGTAAGTGGATAGTTGTTATTCTTGAATATGATTTAGAGATAAAGCCCACTAAACTCATCAAAGGCCAGGGTGTAGCTAGATTAATGGCTGAATCAAAGTTTGAAGTTATTGATATTAATATGATAAACGCTTTATATGACCAAGAAGAATTCACAACCTTCATTGTTGAAGACCATTTTATGAATTCCTCTTGGTATGCTAATATTCTTTATGTTTTGCTTAAATTGAACACACCTCCTGGTTTATCAAAAACAAAGGCAAGGTTTCTAAAGTGAAAAGCTGTAAACTACTGCATTATAGATAAATGTCTTTATTGGAAAAATGCAAGTGGAATATTGCTTAAATGTTTGCCTGAGTATGATGCAGAGAAGGTTAAGCATGAATTCCATGAAGGATAATGTGAAGGCCACCTCTACTGGAAGACAACAGCCAACAAAATCCTGAGGGCTGGTTACTATTGGCCTACTCTCTTTCTTGATGTACACAAGATGATCATCGCCTGTCATAAATGCAAACTTTTTGAAGGCAAAAGGAAGCTGCTACCCTTACCTTTGCATCCAATAATTGTTGAAGCCCCTTTTCAACAGTGGGGACTTGAATTCATAGGAGAAATCCATCCACTATCCTCTGCCCAACATAGATGGATTCTCACTGCCAAATATTACTTCACCAAATGGATAGAAACCATCCCTTCTAGGCAAGCCAATGATTTTGTCATCATAAAATTTATGGAGACTAATATCCTCTCTATATTTGGTTGTCCTAGAAAAATTATCGCTAAAAATGTCGCAGCATTTGGATCCAAGAAGATGGTTGAATTCTGTCACAAATATCAAATAACATTGGGCCATTCCACGGCCTATTACCCTCAAGGTAATGGACTAGTAGAATCCTCAAACAAGATTTTGGTGAACATAATCAAGAACCTGTTGGAAGACAACAAGAAGTCTTAGCACACAAAGCTAGTTCATGCACTATGGGCTGACAGATTAACATTGAAGAAATCTATTGGGATGTCACCCTACCAGCTTTTGTATGGTACAGATGTAATTTTTCTTACCAGCCTTTGTGTACCAGTTATGAAGTTGATTCAGGAGCTTCAGTCTGAAGAAAATGACATGATCAGAAGGATTAATCAGGCTATTCATATTCAACAAACCAGAGAGGAGGTTTATAACAAAGCATTGCAAAAGCAGGACAACATCAAAAATCTTTTTGACAAAATAACAAAGGCCAGCAATTTCAATGTTGGGGACAAAGTTTTAAAGTGGGACTCAAGGAGAGCAGACAAGGGAAAGCATGGGAAATTTGACAACTTATGGCTTGGCCCTTATCTCATTCATTCTGCTGCTGGTAACAATGCCTTTTTCTTGTAGGAGTTGAATGGAGCTGAACTGTTTGGGGGTCCTATCAATGGCAGGATGCTCAAAAATTACTTCTCTTGATCCTATTATGTTCTGAAAGCCTTTTTATCTTTTTTCTCATTATAAATATTTCATCCATCATTGCATTCAAAGTTAGAAAAATCAAAAATACAAAAATAGTGAAAGAAAGAAAAGAGGGCAGATTGTAAAAACAATAAAGGTACATCCCCATACCAAAAAAGAGAAACAAAGTCTGAAAGTGTGCAAGCTCAAATGCCACTCCTCAAAAACACACTTCTAGTTAGTCATACAACCTAATCATGACTAATTAGTTTTAAATTTACTGCTGATAGGTTAGTGAATTCGATTTGCCAAACAGCTTAATCTTGGATTATCAGTTAGGAAAATTAGGATAGAAATTAAAGGTTCAAACAAGCTCAAAATATGAACCGAAGTGTCCAAAAGAAGAATGACTCCTATCTGTTCTAATTTTGCGTCAAAAACAGAGGTAAACTGGTTCGAATCAGCTTAAAATCTGAACCATATAACAAGGAGAGAACAGCTCAAAAAGAAGTAAAAATAGAGCTGAAAAAAAAGAAGGCTATGCTTAGAACTTTCAGATCTTAAGCCTTCCATTTTGATTTAATTTTCTGTAAGATAATATCTATGTGCAGCTTGTTTTTTATTCCATATATCAGCAACAAGTTAGACTATTCAATCCTGACTTGTATGCTTTTAAATTTCTATTTTAGAAATTAGAGAATAAACTATGTTAGACTATTTAATCCTAACAGATAGTAGATTAGGTAGAGAAGCATATGAACTCATCTGTTTAATCTGAGTTCATGGAGAAATAAGAAGTAGAATTAGATTAGTTTTATGCTTTCAAAAGAATACATTTTTTTAAGAGATTTTTCCAATCCAAGTGCACTCTAAAAAAGAAAAAATATTAGATCAGTAGGATTGGGTAGGTAGAAAGCTTGTGTTGATGAAGTTCCATTGTTTTTCATGCCTGCTAATATTTTCAGAGAAAAAGGAGATCATCCAAGTAAATAAAGTTACAGCCCAATGGATAAGGCACTAATCAGCCCCCAGAGAATGTAAGTCTGAAGTTCTTGATCCCTTCAAGAAGGCACCATCCCCAAGTGGAGCCACTGTTAGCCACCAATAAAATTTGTCATATCAAATGGTGGCTAAATCATTTTTGAAGCCTTCAAGAAACACGTTTTATCGCTAAAAATTGTTAATTCTTGAATTCTTGTGAAGATATCATGCCCTTTGTTTAATATTCACTGTTGTTTCCTTTTAAACTCAGAAATTTTGTTGTTTTCCATGAATAAAAGACTGCTGCAAAACTCCATTTTTCCCCTCCCTCCACTCAAAACTAACATTCATTTTATTCCCTTTTTTCCCACATGAAATTCCTCTATTTTCCATTTATTCCCCTTTCCCCTTCATGAAAATCCCTTTATAAGGTTTGAAAATCCTTTTTTAACCTTTCCAAAACCCCCAAATCCATCAAAAAACTTTGAAAAAATCATGAAAAATAAGTTTTTTAACTATGGGCCTAAGCCCCTTTGGGCCATGTCCTAAACCACTTCCCCACCACATTCCCATGCCCTAGAACCAGGCACTAAACCCATAAAGCACTTATCGCATCGGGACATTTGCGATCAGTGCAAGTCTTTTGTTACATAAAAGTCTCGATGCCGATTGGCCCTTTTTGTATATAAGCCCCGAGCCTTTGCTTTCCATATAAACCAGCAGCCCCGCAATCGGTTGCTAGACACATAAAAGAACCAATCCCCGATGCTATTTTCCTTTGTAAAAATCATAAAACTCATTTTCCTATGTTTTTAACTAAGCGCGCCGATGCAATGTTTTTTAATGAAAAGGACCGTCGATCTAAAAACCGATCAACGATCAAAAGGATCTCGCATCAGATATATTCTAAATGGGTAGATTGAAAAGGCCCCTTCATCGTTCTGATTGCAATTGGCCCCTTTGAGCATATAACCCCGGTCCCTTTCACTTGTTCATATATCCAAAGGCCACCACAGTCGGACATCCAACTTTATATATAACCCGCCCCAAAGCAGTTAAAACCTTTGTTTTTCATTAAAATTTGGGTTTTCATATGTTATAAAGGGTTTCTGTCGGTTCATGTTTTAAAAAAATCCCGACCATTGATCTTGAACCAATCAACGATCGGGAAAATCTCGCATCGGGAGATTTCATTTGGCACATTTTATATTTTATTCACCACCTCTGATGGGTTGCCTCCCGATTCATTTCCCATCATCGATCTGATCTGCAGATCGATGGTCTACATCCAATCACATCGGCACTCCCCTGTCCATTACCCCTGCTGATCGCAAAAGCTCCGATTACATCTGGGCCATCCACGTGTCAAGATCTGATGGCCCAGATTGCACCCCTCGACCTTTGTTAAAAACATGCAGCCCCACTTTATTATGTTTTTTAAGTAGATCTCAGCCGTTTATCTCTGCAGATCAACGGCCCATATTAACCCTTTCTCTGATTTGTATATTGTTCCATTTAAACCCAGATTAAATCTCCACTGCTGATCCTTTACATCTAACGGCACAGATTAATCCCGACAGGCCCGACTCCTGTGGGTCCTCCCTTCCTCATATTTAATCTCAGCTGTCCAATCCTTGATCCAATAGCTCATATTGAAACCACCACACCTCCTTCCGCCCGCACATCTGTCCAATATCGCGCTCACTCCCCATCGTCACATTTGAGACCCCAGATCTAACAGTTGATGCATGTTTTCTCATAAATTCAATCACGAAAGTTAATTTCCCAAGAGCTACGTGATATAAGTTGTTTTCAAAAGCCACGTGTCGGGTGGGAACACATTTCGCGTTCGAAAAGTTAAAACCACCTATCCCCCCTTTCGCTGCGCGAAACCCATGTTTTTCTCCTCTTAAACCACTTTTCCCCCTTTTCCACAGCATTTCTTCGCATTCACTCCCCGCCGTTGATCTGTACAGATCAATGACTCAGATTCAATATCGCGTTTCAACTATCGCCCTCCGCCTTCACCAAAGGATTTCATAGATCATTCACTATCATTGATCACAGGGGCCAATCTGATCCAATGGTCTACGATCGTTCGAAAACCCCAATTTCCTTTTAACTCAGATTTCCTCCGCCTAAAGGGATTTTTCCCCTTCTCCTTTGTATTTCTTCGCATTTTCGCCTATGTAATTATAATGTGACCCCTTCACATTATCTTATTACCTTTGCTCCCGACCGTTGATCTCTGCAAGATCAACGGCCCTAACTTAATCTCTACACTATTCATCAACCATTTTTCTCTTACCCTCTGCGAACAATCTCCATCATTGGATGCTCTCATCCAATGGCCATGCTCCTAACCGCAACCTCTGAAGCAATTTTACCCAATACACAGGATTTTATTAAATTTTATTGTATTGTGTAGGTTTCAAAGGTTTTTTCCATTATATTAAACGAAAACCAAAGGCTAGGGATGATGATCCCCCATGCCTTTGTTCATAAAAGAAAAGTCGTCTACAGGGTTGGACGCCACGTTTCATCAGTGTATCATGGGCATTGATGCCATATGAACCCTTTGTACACCTGCACATCAAAAAGACATAGTAAAATTTAAAAGAGTCTCAGTGTTGAAGACCTAACCACAACAGAACTGAAGATTGAAGATTGTTTTCACAGTTTTGGTGGATTACGGCTAAGATCGAAAATCAAAAGCCTAATCCACTAAATTAAACACAGTTAAAGACAAATAAAAAATATTTATCAGACAAAGGATACCTCCATTGCCACATCAGAGGCTAATTAATTCCTCTCAGCTACGTAATGCCACCTATAGCCTCAAAGCATTCAACAGAGGCTGAGTTATGACCAGAACAGAGGATATTTGCCTCACAACAACCGAACAGTTAATTCACACCAAAATATTTATTGCAAAAATATCAGCAGAGTTATTACAAGATGACACAGAGCTATAAAGTCAACAAAAGCTCCTCACCGAGCTTAATTCTTAATTTATAGCAATTAATACAGAAGAAATATCTGTAAACTTCTCCATCAAGCCCCTCAAAGGCCGAGAAGTATTAATCTGTATTAATTGAACCTTGGGGATCTTTTATCCCATCCCACCTCCTCATTTCTTCTATAAATACTTCTGTAGAAGATGAAACAATGTTGGTTGCAGAACTTTGAAATATACTTGTGCTCGAAACTTCTACATGTAAATAGTGTTCAAAGGCTCTTGAAGCTCTGTTTGTGATTAAATAAGTTAGGCTGAGAAGTGAAGATGACTGCTGAACTGAAACATCATAATTGAAGATTGTAACTGGTTTGACTTCAATATACAAGCTGATTCTTGGGATCCTGGTCTATATCACTGGTGAAGTGATTCTTTCTTTTTTATTGTTTTTCCTTTCATGTATGCCATATTGTCCATTATTCTCTGATAAAGAACAGCAAGCATAGAGTTAGGATTTACTGTTTACAGTACCCTTCTCTGACTGATAAGCTTTATCTCAATGTTTTCCTCTAAATTGTTTATTTAAGAATGATTCAATATAGTTGAGCAGTTAGGAATGTTGGCATTCCCTCGTCCTACTCTTTACTTTAAAAATTATTCTTGAACGTTATTTTCATTATTTTCTTATTAAATTTAGGCTAGAAAAGTGACAGTGTGTCCTGTTTTCTAGCTTCTTTCTCCAAAGGTAGGTTTTGAAAATTTCCCTAAGTGTATGCTGAAAGCAGACTAGATTTAAAAGTATCTTATCTGATCTTAAGTTGCATTTTGTCTCTCTTATGTTTTTTTCATCCTTTCTGAAAGTAATAATGTGGATTACTAGATTGTTTGTCTCTTGAGTTATCTTTAATACGAGCTTGTCCAAAGAGGTTCATGGTGAGCCCTGCCCTTTGGTTGGTTTTAAATAGTTACCTTAAAAGGCTTTTCTTGTTTGGACAAACTATAAATCCTTGTTGAAATTATTATCTGTTTCCACCCCTCCAACACTTTTATTGTTTCCATTCCATCATTTTAATCTCAATGATCTTGTGATATAGATGACTTTCCCCTTGGACCACTCTTGAAATTTTTGCGCAATTAAACCCTTTTATGACTCCATAGCCCAATGGAATAAAACCCAGCATTATATCTATCTTATCATCCAAAGCTTGTTCGGATTGCTTGCAACTTCACACCTTTGAAACTCTTTCATTTTAGGACTTTCCACTCAACTAAAATCATGCTCAACCATCCAAAACAAAAAAAAAACCCTTGGTCTTCATAAGTAGCCTAATATCATTACCTAAAAGCCTTAAAGATAAATCAATCTTTGCACTTATTGGAGAGATCCCTCTCCGGATTCAGGAGGGCTAGATCCTAGAATCCAAAAGTGGTTCAAGTGTTCTCTCTACAGTTTGACTTTTCCAATCTTGCAAATTACATGGAGCTAACAGAAAGAAGTGGGAAAAAGCATGGAATATTCATCACCGGGAAAAAAATCACTAATTTCCCATTCCCTGTAAGTATTTAGTGTTTTAGAGTATCATTCAAACAGGCTTAGAGCATTTCTCTGACTTTTGTTGGGACCATACCCAAGGCTCGATGACTGGTTAGTTGAAAATGTTAAATCCCCATTTATCATTATTTATCCCTTATTCATACATTTTAACTCATTTTCATAAGTAAAGACTCATTCTTACTAAATGAAACATAAAACCCCATCTAATTAACTTCCTTCACTCAAAAACATACAAAAACCCTCAAAAATGCTTTATCCTAAGTAAATTGGTGAGGTGATGAAAGGACAAGCTTTGCTTTACTTATTCACTTTACTTAGTCATGTTGTGTTTTTTGTGTGCATTCCATTCCCCTTTTCATATTAACTTTTAACTTAGTTTATTAAATCCTTAAATAAAACCTTATCCTATTTATCTAATTCCCTATATCTAAATACCCCTAAAAACCCACTATTACAAATATTTTGGACCAAAGTTATTATCCACATGTCAAAATAAAACCCAAATAAAGTGCCCTTTGGTCTAAAACTACCTTTAAATAAATATCTCGCCCCCTATGGTTATTAAACCATTCAAAAGGTTTAATACTCTATAAATAAAATAAAAGTTGTGCTTAATATGTTTATTCGAGCATATCCTATGTATTTTGAAAATAAAATACACCACCCTGCACATTAGCACTTAGCCTAGGTTTTTGAATGATATTTAATCATTTCATGTGGTTTAAAAAATTAAACCCACCACCATGCAAAAGTCCGCCCTTTTCTATGCCTTTATAAATTCATCCCCGCATAATTTTTAAACCAAGGTTCTATCGGAATAAAACTAAGGTTTGTTTTCCATAAAACCTAAGCCGTTAACTTTTTATTTTTTTCCTCGCTATATAAAGCCTCAAGCTTTACATAGATTAACCCATGGTATACTTAACTTTGCCTCATGCTTGACCCCGCCCGTATGTATAAACCCTGCTATTTGCATAGATTAAACCTTTGATTTATACATATCTTATAAAAAATTTAAATATGCCTTTTAAACACCCGCATGTATATTGACCCCGGTCCCACCATTTCTTTGGCCGCACCTTTCCAATAGATCTTGACCCTTCACGCCTGAGCACAAGATCCAACAGTTCTAAAACCATATCGCATGCATAAAGTAAACGACCGTCCCAACCCAAATTAGACGTGAAATAGGCAGCATTTACCATTCCGCCCTCCACAATGTGTCAGCATTTCATTCGATCATGTCCATTAGAGTTTAAAAAAATTACCACTTGAAATCAACGCAATAACCACTGTTGGTTTCGTTTTCAAATATGAAACCTCCACCTGCCATCAATTAAGCCTGCATTCAATGCAATAAAACATGAGTAAACTAAAGCATAAAACCTTTGATAAAGGTTAATTTTAACATTTATTAGTCTGTTTCAAACTCTGAAAGAGCTCTCCCGACTGTGTTAAAGTCTGTGACTACCGATTTCACCAACAGAAACTCCAAATTGACCAGAAATTCCCCATTGAAGACCAGTAAAGCTATTTGCCACTCTATTAAAGCCGTGAAAGTTCTCAAAATCACCCGATATCCTCTCAAAATCTTTTCAACCGCCGAATACCTGCATCTTAAGGTATTTTATGACAAATTGAAGCTTGCAAATTCAATTCTAAACCATTCAGTAATTAAACCAGGTATGTAATTAAGATATTTTACCAGACTATTTTTCCTAAAAACACCTAAAAAGGGGACAAACCCTAGCCAAATTTTCCCAGAAAACCCTATTTTCTACTATGAGCCTTTCTGTAGCCAAATTCCCAGTTTCTAAAGTGTGAAAACCAAAATTCAAAGCACATAAAGGGTTAAAACTGTTGAAAATACCCTAAAAATCCATTTTTTCCATTTTATCCACTCAGAAAACCCTTTTCTATTTAAGCTAGTTTTACATCTTCAGATAAATCTAATTGAGAAAAAAGCCTAAAAGAATCCATCCTTAGCCTAAAAACTGCTCAAATTTCCTCTCTGTTTGATATAAAAACTCCTACAAACAGTCCAATCTTGTAATAGTTATCCAAAATGACTAAGAAACAGAGCACAAGCAAACCGGTTAGATCCAAAACACTTAAATCGAAAGGATCCAAAGCCCCTAAAACTACCCCAGTCATCACTGCCAAATTTTTTGCAACAGTGAATCCCCTCCAACCACCTGTAGTTGTTGTAGAAAGCATCCCTTTGACTGATGTTGACTACAAAATTTTTGATCCTGTTGTAGAATTCAACCTCTTTGATATACAAAATTGGTGTTATGAAAAGTACTTGGACAAGGATGAGATACCTATTTGGGAGACTCATTTGCCCTAATATATAGTTCCATTGACCCACCCTAGCCAAGATCTTATCAGATTATGTCAAAAATATTATGAACCAGATCAAAGGGCCATAGCCAATGCTGATAGAGAAATCCTTTTCACCATCACAGCAGAGTCAATAAACCAAATGCTTCAATTACAGTTTGTGCCTCAGTCAGTCCCCCTGACTATAGAAGCTTTGACCCAGTTGTACTTAGGCCTAGACTTCCGTAAGAGGTTCATGATATTTCAAAACTTTATGCCTTCCCATGTTGACATTCCTAAAATAAACCCTCCTTACTCCACTGCTAAATTTCCTAAAGGGTCTAGACATATTATCTCTATGCTCTCCTTTATACTTGGATACTTTATAGATGGACACACTGATGAGTCCATTCTAGGTTTCCTATCCACCTTTCCTCCAGGCCAACCTCCATCAGTCATCTTTGACTTTGCTGGTTTCATAGCCAACAGTATCCATCATCAGCTGATAAAATTACCCACTGAAGGAGTTTTTAGATACTTATCCTGTTAAGTCCCTATATTAATAGTGTAGTCCCTTATTATGTGAGTGTAGGCCCCCTTATTTTTATTTTGGTACCCCTATAACCCCCATATTGTTATTATTGTGCCCTTAGATTATTATTGTTAGGTCGGCTAGGGTTACATTGTGGCCCCACTAGGATTACATTGTGGCCCTATGGACTCCTATATATAGAAAGGAGGTTTTGTCATTTGTATCATCCAATAATTGTCCATTCATGTAATGTATTGGAGGTTTCCCCCTTGAAGTGGCTTATTTCTAAGGCGTTGATATCTCTTTTCTTCTCTTTTTGGAGCTAGTTTCACAACATTTGGTATTAGAGCTTTGAGATTCTAGGGTTTTGCTGCTCCAAACAGGTCATCGTGGAATTTTCGCTATAACGTTTTTTATACAAAGGTTTATAATCTGAAATTTTTAGAGTGTGAAGCTAAAATCTTGAGGAACATCGTCGCAAAATTTCAGAGTTTGGTTCGTAATATTTTCGGAGATATGATCTATGAAAGTTAGGTCATTTTGCAGACTCCTGAATTTAACCTAAACAAGTCATTGTGGTATTGTCATAATAAATTTTTTTCTACGAAGGTTCAGAAGCTGAAATTTTTAGAGTACGAAGCCGCAATCCTGATGAACATCATTGAAAAATTCCAAATTTTGTTTCACGATATTTTCGTAGATATTATCTGTGGAAGTTAGGTCTTTTTTAGGCTTTTGAATTTCATATCAAAGAGGTGACCGTGGAAAAATCTTCATAACTATCTCTCTCTAAGCATCGGATTGGAATTATGTAAAAAGAGGCTTGAATTAAACGGATTGTAGTTTCTTTTCTATCGATTTCAGAACCGAAGGAGAAACCAGTGACACGTGGTAACTCATACAATTTCGCTCTACTGAACCAATCCATAATTAGGTCATCATAGGAGATTGGACATAGATTTGACTTGAAGAATCCAAATTAAGTTAGACCTGTGGAATTCGAAAGAGGATTCATAGGGCTTCCTCAGAGAAAATTTTTATATATTTAAGGTTTGAATCACAGAGATAATTCAGTTTCAATATCGAGCTCCTCAAAATCAAGAAAAAGGTGTGCATTTGTTTCTGAATTGAATAAGTTTTGTGTAAAAATAAAAATCAATTTGAAGTGATTCCAAGAGCCTATTGAGCATATATTTTAGTATTTGGTTCTGAAATGCATCCTATAAAGAATTCAACACCCATTAAACCCTTAGAAAGCTATATAATGATGCATGAAGAGGAAGAATTGCAGTATCAGATATCAAAATTACAGTACCAAGTGCAACAAATTTCGATCTTACGAAGAGCAACCAAAGTTGACGTAGATGGTTTAAAAGCAGAAATGGAGGCTAAGTTGGATGTTTTGAAGGATCACATTATAGCTAATATGGATGATAAATTAGTGGAAGATCACATCGAGCATCAACAACAAGTTCTCCAACTCTCAAAGGATAACCTAACTTTGGTGCAGAATCTAATGAAACAACAGGAATATTAACATCACATCGAAAGAAGTTCTGAAGCAGTCACAAAAACAAGAGATCGACAAGTACGATCAATTTCAGAGTATATCAGCAAGTGGAAGAACTTTCCTGTAGAAGACTCCACATGGGAGGATGAGAATTTTATACGGAAGCATCAAGAAATAATCAAGCGTTAAGGACAACACTTGTTTGAAGGAGAGGGGCATGTTAAGTCCCTATAATAATAGCGTAGTCCCTTATGATGTTAGTGTAGGCCCCCTTATTGTTATTATTGTACCCCTGTAACCCCCCATATTGTTATTATTATGCCCTTACATTATTATTGTTAGGTCGGCTAGGGTTACATTGTGGCCCCATGGACTCCTATATATAGAAAGGATGTTTTGTCATTTGTATCATCCAAGAATTGTTCATTCATGTAATGTATTGGAGGTTTCCTTCTCGAAGTGGCTTATTTCTAAGGCATTGATATCTCTTTTCTTCTCTTTTTGGAGCTGGTTTCACAACACATCCTATCTGTTTCACTTATTCATATTCTTTAAAGCTGATAAATTTCCTATTGCATTACAAAATATGGACTTAGAGGGTAAACCTCTATCCATTATCTTCTGGACTTCCTTGCTCAGGAAAGAGAGCAGTAATTTCACCTACACCAATTTTTCAGACATTTTTCTACATCCAACAATGAACATTCTGAATAACGCAGAGCAGCCCAGAATCAGTGAGGAAATGAAAAGGATCCTGCAACTTTCATAATAGAGTAAAATGGGAGATTGGTATCTCTATGAGAAGCATACAGAGTTAAGAATTTTTGGATCCAACTTATTACCTTATAAGTTGCCTAGATATATGAGAAAGAGAATTTTTGCACTGGAGTATTTGAGACAAATTCTTAATTCTGATTCTATTAACTTCATGGCTGCCAGAAGAAAGACTCAATTTAAGTTAAAGAATTAGGTTGGTCCCTTTATCATAAACCACAGAGATGCAGAAAAGGAAATCACAAAGAGATTAGCAGAGTTTAAATTTCAAGAAATTTTTCCATGAAACTATGATCCTCAAGGGGTCCTGAGCAGTCTAAGGGTAAAATTCAAATTAACACCCTTCATACATGAGCTTAAGCTTGAGATTGAGAAATTTTCCAACCAAGTTGAATGGCTAGAAAAAACACTTATAAATACAGCAATTAATACAGAGACAACAGGTAAAATGGACACAATACAAGCTCTAGAACTTGTGAAACAGCCAGAGACATTAGAAAAGAGAATCAAGGAAGAAGGAGGTTATACAGTAGAGACAAAAATGGAAACCAAATTTAAATAATCTATAACAAGAGGCTTAAACTCAGTTCAATTCACAAGGAAAAAGTAACAATTGATGTTTATGAGACAGATGCTCTAGTAACCAATGATGATATAGCCACAACTATAATCGATGAAACCCTTGTGGAAATAGAAAAGGAATCAACAGCCAATCAAAATGATACACAGATAATTAAGAAGCAACATAACATGGAGGCCTCTTCCTCACAATCAGTTGAAGAAAAGGACTTGGACATAAAGGAGAAATACAAGTAGATTAAGCAGAAGAATGAGGAGATAAAAACTGAGATATATTCTCAATTCCTCAAACAAAAACCTGGAAAACAGAATAGGTTATTATCAGCCTTTGATTATTCTACCAACAAAATGATCATGTCATTCCTACAACCTACTACCTCAATACCCAAAACAGTAGCAGATTATAAGAAGGTGGACCTTGAGGTTGATACAGAAATTGTCCATGACCTAGATCAAATTGAATTTCACAGACAAATCTCAGAGATGCTTTATTCTATAGTAGAAACCAAGGAAATGAGTGAAAATAAGCTACAGAACACCATCATTAATATGCAGGATTAGATTAAGATAGACAATCCATATTTATATGCCAAGGATATAAGGATTAAAGCCTTAGAGGAATTAGTTTTATAGGTGGGATATGATCCCTCAAATATTCAAGCAGCAGAACTATTGATAAAGAAAAATAATGATGACATAATAGCTTTGAGGAAACATCTCAAGCTTCCTCAAAGTGAGCATCCACAAACCAAGGAAATCCTTCAAGATCAGAGTGAGAAAGAAGAAATGATGAAGCTCATTCTTAAACTAACTGCTCAAATAAAAGAGATGGAGACACAAATGGACCACCTTGTCTAAGAAAAAGACACTGTAAAATAACATGAGACTCCTATAATTCCTACAGTTATTCCAGTAATAACTACAGTAGTGCCCTCTACTTTAGGAGACAAATTAGCACCAAAGGGATCACTGGAAACTGCAATGCCAGTGACTTCAGCCACTACTTCAACTACAAACTCTTCTACTACAAATGTTCTGCAAACAGATGAAGCAAGCCAGATTGTTAAAGCTATGGAAGAAATTTCTTTAAAGACAAATGAAATCAACAGCCTAAAAAAGATGATTGAAAATCTTGAAGCTACAAATAAGATAGCTCTGATAAATGCTAAAACCCATGAACAAAAAGCAATCAGATTGGGAGAACATATCAAGAATTTGCAAAAAGAGCTAACTTTCACTGAGTAGATTTCATATGTAAAAAATCATATCTGGAATAAAATTATTGAAGCCATTCACAATCAATAGCCTTCAATTCAGGTTATATATAAGCAGAGATATTTTTTATTGGCAGCACAGACAGAGATACAAAGGACAAAAGATGAGTTGACTGATAAGCCTGCTCAGGCTTTAAAACTCATCACATTCTTGAACAACAAGAACATGGATGAACTTGAAGAATTGAAAGCCTTAGACAGGATAGAAACAATCTTACAAATAAAAAAGTTTGTAACTAAGAAGAACTTGATGAAGAATCTTGAATAAAAATGTGAAGCAATGAACATTGACATAGCAAAATTTATGGTAAAATACAAAAAATTAAGATAGAGGGGCCTACCAGACATCCATGTTTTTAATGAAAAACTTATGCCCCAGAAGGATTATGATAAAAGGATCAGAGAATTTGCTAAATATCAAGTTAACAAGCCACTAGCACAAGGCACTCCCACAGGGAAAGTCCTCCTTCACTATTTTGAAGATCTCTTCTTTTTACAGCATGAGATTAAACATTTCTTTGTCATCAAGCCCACTTTTGCTAGATATACAGAGGCTAATGAGAATTTCAGGAAGTTGAGGAATGTAAAAACTCCCAAGGAACCAAGGAATAAGAATGGCAAACTTTTACTGATTTAATGTAAAGATAAGAGGTAAATTAGTCAAATGAACAATTAAAATAAAAAGACAGTTTGTTGATTTTACTGTTAAAAGAAACTTTTACAGTAGTAAATTAGTTAAGATAATCAGATGAAATATTGTCAGCATTAAAGGTCATCAAGTAAAGAGTATCAGATGAAATATTATCAGCGAAGGCAAGTCAGAAGCTAGATATTTTCTAGCATCCAGCAAGCATGACACGTTGATAGTTAAAAGCTCCTTATTAGATAAAGTAGTTTTATTTGTTTTGGATAAAAAAGGACAGCTTGTTGTTTGTTAAGAAACTGCCCCTTTTATTATCTAAGGATATTTCCCTTTTCCTAAAGATATTCCTAGAATTCTCCTAGGATATTTGTAATTACATTTTGTATAAATACTTCAACATTAGAAGTATTCAGTGTGGAATAAAATTTCTGGACTTTACTAGAGACATTTTTGCTGAACATTGGAGGCTATTGTGTGTTTGATTTCAAAGTAGCTAACTGGACAAGCTGACTGGCATCATAATTCAAGATCCCTGTGATAATCTGATGAGTGAAGTACTTCCTACTTGTCATTTTTTTCCTTTTCTAAGTTTCATACATTCATTTTATGTTTTTTATGTCTGAATGAGTAACTAGGAGTATTACTACAGGATTAGTCAAGTGCTCCCTGTCTTTAACTAGTTGCCATTTTAATTTTTTCTGTTGATTTCTGGTGTAAGGAACCCTTAATTTCTCCTCCTGTTTTAACTATGCCTTCTTCTTCCATTTTCCAGATCAAAGGATCCTTAAGTGACCTTTATCCCGGTCATACCATTTCACCAAAAAACACTTTCCCAAATCTCTGAGGGTTATCTATCTTACCCTGAATACATTTTTACCTTTTTTCCTTGACTTCTAGTGCTGCCAGCTTGATTTAGACTCCATAGCCCAATGGACAAGTAGATTTCTCTCTATTTTATCTCTGAGTTACTTTTTCCCAACAAACCATTTAAAACAAAGCCAATTGTTCTTTCATAACTAGCCTAATATTCACAGATTTAAACAAAGATAAATATTAAAGAGAGAGCCCTGTCTGAACCCTAGGAAGGCTAGATCCTAGAGTTCCAAGTAGGTTTGTGTTTACCTCTAGTGTTCTTTGACTAAAAACTCAAAATTCCACAACTTAAGAATTTACTAGAGTGTTAACACCATGTCAATGGATCTTTACAACTTCTGAAATGGGAAAGGAGAAGAAATTAAGGTTCAATGTGAATGAAGAGTAGACGCTATATGAATTCTACATTCACATTTCAGAGGAAAACATAGGTTATTGTTTCAAAATTGTAAAGGGTTCCTGGTTGTTAACAGTGGAAAATCTTACAAGCAAAATACGACATTATTTAATGTCAAGAAGAAGGATTTACAGGGTTGGAAGACATTAAAGAATCTGGAAAGTATATAAAAATATCTAAGGTCTGAGGAAAAATCAAATTTGAGTAATTCATAAATGATTTTGTGCGCATAATCCTTCATGAAGAGCGCCTTTGCGCGCTTTTTGACCCGATATGCGCACAATCCTAGGAGTGGCGAAATGTCACTTTCCGGGACCACACAAGCACACTCCAGGATAATGATTTCACTTGAAGCTACCTAAAGACAGCCACCAATGCCTCCTTACACATCAAGGGAGCACACAATGGAATCATCCCCCTCCCTTGGGTCACCATCCACAATGTACCAAGAGAGGGAAGGAGGATTTGAATTCTCCTATATAAGGCCACCATGAGATGAAGAATTGGTGAACACATTGTTATGATGGCCAGAATTTCCCAAGAAATACCAGCAGTTTGTGATCTAGAGCTAAAGATATAGGGGACTCAATTGTTGGCCATCCAACAAGATCAGTCCACCACAGTAGAGAGAGAGGGAGACTTTGCACTGAGGCAAGCTTGGGGTAAAAACATCCTTGCATCAGGACTTAGAACCCATGTTCAAGGGGCCCTTTCGCAAGAGGGTAAATTTTCATCCTTATTTCCTACGAGCACCCAATAAGAGGGGCCAAGAGCCATCGTTTGAATTATTATTGTCATTTGAATCTTTTTAGAGCTCGTGTTTATTTTTTTTAGTTTTATTTTAGTTTTAGTTTATATATGCATGCTATTTCTCTATCTAGTATGCCTATGATTCTAGCTTGTTCCACTAAGTTGCTTGACTCCACTTCTTTTTCTGCATGTTACCAATAACTTAAGTGGCTAGACCACACCCCTTAATTTGGTTTGATTTCATACATACTTGCACCAAACACACTTCCACGGGATTGGAAACTCCACTAACGTTTACTACCAAGTTTATGTGGTTGTGCCTTTTTGCAGAGATCTTTTTCTGTGCTGTGAAGTGGAGTTGAATTTCCCCTGATTTCTCTTGCAGTCCCTAGTTTATCCCAAGTGGCCGACTAAATCAGAACAACTCCAAAAATTACTTTTGTAGGACTATGTGTGATTCTTCTTCCCATAGACACGCCCAGGGCATGCGCTCAGAGCTAACACATGCATAAACATCACACCTGTTTCATCCTTTTGCGCGCCAAAGGCAGAAAGAGAAAATTATCCCTTATTTCTATCTTTTCCTGCTTGTAAAGTGCTTGGCAGCCCCTAATACACCTGCTAGAACTAGTTGTGGTACCCTGCAGCTTGCTAAAGCTCACTCTTAGCTATTTTTTGTAGGCTTAGTGTTAGTTTTATTTCAAGTTTATTTTTGCAAATTTCACACATAGTTTAAGTAGGGGGGAAAAATAACTTGCATTCCAAAAAAAAATTATGTTTTGCAAATTTTGGTACCAACACACCTAGATTACTAGCCAAAGTAAGTGGCCCAAGACCACGCATGCGTAGCTAGTTTCTTTTTTCTAGTGTCAAAGTTATTAGTTTAGTTTGAATTTTTTCACTAGGATTGAATTGTTTATAGAAGAGAAAGTAATATCTGCTACCTTTGCACCCTCCAGTGATCCTAGGTAAGCATATGAAGACTCCCCATTTACAACTCACCATATCCCTATAGTTTATCACATAGATTAACTAGAAAAAATATAAAGCGGCCCATATCCGCACATGTTTTTCTTTTGAGCAAGAAATAATACAACATAGTTTAAATAGGAGATTTTGAACAAGATCATCGAATATCCATACGTTCAAACTATCTGCTTTTTCACTTTGTACTCACACACATTCACTCTGTAATAGATCTGACAAGAAAAAGTATAGAAATGGAAAATATGCTCAAGAAATAACACCATAGAAGACAAAACTTCAGATCTTCACTAATATCAAAACCCTTAAGGTAGGGCAACACCATACATTCACTCCTTAAGGAAGGAGATCACTCCACAAGCCATGTGCTTACCAATACAATAATCCTTCACATCCCTCAATGGAGAGTCTCTAGCCTCTATATAGGTTTCATACATGCAATACCATGGGTAGTTACCATGGGTCTCTCAATACCATACATCCAATACAATGGGCTCATCACTTTATTCCCTAGCTACATGTGGTCCCTTACATAATGTGGGTTAACCACTTTATTTATTAACTATGGTCCAATTATTTATCATTCTTATATTATTACCTCATATTATTTCCTTGGATACCTCCCTTTGTACCCTATATTATCCCCCCTAGGTATACTACATTACACCCCCCTTAAACATGTTTCGTCCCCGAAACATAAGAAGAACACAAATAATAAGATCTACTCAAAAGAGTATTCCACTGGTACCATTCACGTGCATCCAGCCATCTCAGAGAAAGTTGAATACTCGATCTGGTCGATGTCTCGCTCGCTTGAGATAGAAGTGGGTTCTGGTGGTTCTTCTGTGTTGATGTGTTGTGGGTGGATCGTCGCACCTCTCTATGTGTCATCCAGGGGTTGTTGTCCTTGTTGCTAATTCGTTGCCACTTTGCTGGTTGTTGTCTTGCTGGGTGATGCGGGTGGTGATATGTTGAAGCTTTAACTGATGGAACATTTTTCATTAATTCCTCCATTATTGGTGATGGAGTGGTGTTAGGTTCTTTTGTTGGTACTTGCTTTGATGTCTGTGTTTGGCTGTCTACCATCAAAGGCTCATCATCTGATGTGTCTGTCTTATTAGATATTTTTGCTTCTGCCTCCCCGATCTCTGCATGGTTCTTAATGCAAATATCGTGCAATGTAATTTTCTTCTTTTTATACCAGAGTTTCATGAATTTCTTTTTCACATTAAAATTGACAGTACCAACGGATTCCATCCAAGGGTGTCCCAAAACAACGTCCACATCATCCATATCTGAAGCATAAAAATCAGAATGCAACACATACTTATCCATAGAAATCTTCAAATCTTTATAAATTTGAAAATCTTCATTATCAACCTGTGTGTTTTCAATATGCTTTGCTAGAACTTGCAATTTTTTTGCCAAATTCACATTGATACAATTATGCTTGCAACTAGGAATGATAGACACAATGATGTTCTCTTTCTGAATACGTCCATGAACCTGTAATATGGAAATATTAGTAGAAAATAAGTCTTTATGGCTCTTACTATCCTTCTTTCCGGCTTGTGACCACTTGTCCAAAAGTACTTTTTCAAGTTGTTTCTCGGGAAGTTCCCTCACTGAGCTGTCAAGTGAGATCCACCATTCATTTGCCTCATCTTCCATATCAAGCCCTATGGAGCCTATCCAAAAAATTTGGTAGTGATCCTTGTGATATTGTAAAAAATCTTCAATAGTAGGACCATCATCTTTTCCTATGAACTTCATCTTGCGAGAATCCATAAAATAAAGTAAGGGTTTTGAAGAAAATCACTTACTTTGGCAAAAATTTAAAATGGACATTACTCGGTCAATATAACTCAAAATCCTTAATATAACCTGTTTTCAAAAATGGAATAGCCATTCTGCATCTAACCATATTGCTGAAATCCCGATCTAGGCACTCTGGAAACACAGATTTGCGCTGCCACTGCCTCGGCGTCACAAAATTTCTAAAAAAATCGCTGATTTTAAATCAGTGATAACTCCCTCATCCGGACTCCGATTTGACCGATTTTTTTTTTGCAATCGGGTGATTTTTCAAGGAAAGCTCAGATCTATAATTGGTTGTCTGAAATTTTGCACTAGAATCAAGTAAAACGTCAGTAGAGCCGCCGTACAAAAATTGTCGTCAAAAACATTTCTGTCACATAGCTGAATTTAAATCAGCGATATCACCCTCATCCGGACTCCGATTCGACTGATTTTTTTTTAAATTGGGTAATTTTCGATAAGGAATCCAGATCTGATATTTGTTTCTGAAAATTTTTCACCGAATTTTCCAGATCTGCTCTACAAACTCGCCGCCCAAAAATTTCCTGCAAAAAATGAAAAAACAAATCTCCAAACTTTGCCCAAGAAAGTGCTCCGATACCATTTGTAGTAGATCTGATAAGAAAATGTATAGAAATGGAAAATATGCTCAAGAAATAACACCATAGAAGACAAAACTTCAGATCTTTATTAATATCAAAACCCTTAAGGTAGGGCAACACCATACATTCACTCCTTAAGGAAGGAGATCACTCCACAAGCCATATGTTTGCCAATACAATAATCCTTGACATCCCTCAATGGAGAGTCTCTAGCCTCTATATAGGTTTCATACATGCAATACCATGGGTAGTTACCATGGGTCTCTCAATACCATACATCCAATACAATGGGCTCATCACTTTATTCCTTAGCTACATGTGGTCCCTTACATAATGTGGGTTAACCAATTTATTTATTAACTATGGCCCAATTATTTATCATTCTTATATTATTACCTCATATTATTTCCTTGGATACCTCCCTTTGTACCCTATATTATCCCCCCTAGGTATACTACACACTCACTAAGCAAAGAAAAGACACCTAAAACTAACTTAACCAAACTCAATAAATTCTCCCCACAGCTGATCTGAATGAAATGTATTATTTTTGTTTTGCTAAGTATCCAAACAATAATTAAAATGTGTGCATAAGGTTCTCTGAATTTTGCAGGTGAAACAAATGATTTTAACTTAGTTAAAAAGATTTTTGTGTGAAGTTAAAGCATGTAAATTGCTTATAAAACATTGTACAACAGTAAAACAGAGAATTAAAAGTCACATGTAACAGTACTCAGTAAAGTTTATGAAGCAGTTCACCCCTCCTGGGCTACATCTACTGGTCTAGCTCCCAATGGCATGTCCCTCATATATTATAGCTCAGAAATGGTAAGTACATGTGAATAAAAGCCTCAAATGGTTGTGCTCTCTATAAAAATAACTTCAGAATGCTTGAATTATTTAGTTTGACTATTCATTTGCAAAAAATAGAGAATGGATGCTCAAAACACTGAAAGCACCCTAGTGGAACTAGTGGCTCATTGACCTCTCTTGAAGCTAAACCTACACAATATGACCTCTGATGCCTCTTAAACCTCTTCCAATGTCTTCATAATGTTGAGAATACCAAAAATTGACCATTCATGCATCAAAATTAGTCGAATATCCAAGGAGTTATGGACAAAACAGTAAACTGTCCAATATCCCTTGAAAAAATTCACTAAATTTGGTTGAACTCCAGTTAAACCCACCAAACATGGCTCCACTGCTGAAATTGGTGGTTCTGCCAACTATAACCACCAGCACTGGAAGTTAAATTTAATGCCGACAATTTAGGCAATCACATGTGGATAAGGTTAACTATCACGTTAAAATTTTGCAACTCTGTTGTTTGAGTTGGAACTCTGCATTATGCGGTTCCACTAACCGTTTGTATTAACATTTTTTTGAAATCCACATGTGATAGGTGTTTCCAAAACCATCGGGTGTAATCGCCAGAGGCTCTTAGCATTTATTGTAGGCATGTAATTATGTGAAGTGAGGGTTGGCCCCCTTTGCCATTGTTTTTTTTACCACTTGGACACTGGGGTTGGTTGCATGAGGGAGGGGTTGGCCCTCGGGGGCTGGCCCTTCTCGGTCCTCCAAATGTGCTATCATAAACATTTAAAATGGCACCGTAAACCATATGGTTAAGAAATTTCCGGTAACGTGACGGTCAGGCGTATATTTAGCGATTGGGAGGTCCCGCGTTCAAAACGCATAGACTCCAAAAAAAATTAAAACATGCCATTCCTTCCTATGGCCTGGGGCCACGTGGCGGCCTCCAGAACTGCCACGTGGCAGCCCTTAATTGGCCAAAAATTAACACAGTCAACCTTCTGCCCTGTAATATATTGCCACTTGGCCTTCAATGATTGGCCTTGACAAAATATTCCAAGGAATATTCCATCAATATTCCCTAGAATATTCTATTTTTAATTTTTCAAATTCCAAAGTTAAACTTGGTCAAAGTCATTTTTTTGGAGTTTACTAGGCCTTTCAAACCTTCATAACTTCTGCATACGACCTCCATTTTGCAAACCGTTCATGGCACCAAAATCATAGTGACGAGACCTTTCCAGTCGCTCAGGTTGCAAACATTTTTGAGCACTTTCATTTTTGAGCATTTTTGAACTATGGACATTATCTCATGATCACACCTCCCCACTGGGAATATTTTGGAACCCAAAGCCTCTCTGGACTACTGAACGTGAAGATGAGGAGACTTTGTCCCCACTCTTCCAATATTAATCCACTGAAATTTCCCTGATTTCATTAATTGGATATTTTCCTGAAACGACAATTTTTTCCTTGATTCCATTAACCAACCATTGCTGACTTTGACCTTGTCATGCTACACATTTTCGAAACTTGCAGAATAGAAACTTAACTTTGTAGTAAACATATTGTTTCTACATTATTTAATAATCAAAGGAAACTAAAAATTACTTTCACCTTGCATCTTGTCCTTATGGCGATATTTTACTGAATTAGCCTTGTACTTGTGTTGATTCCTGACCAAGTTTACTCGGCATTGTACCATGCCTTTTTGAAACTAGCAATGATCATTGCTGAACTTTTTTCCTTCTTTGCTAAGTTTACTTGCCCTCTCTTGGACCTTTGCAACTTCTTGAACTAACACTTTGTTTTCAGCACCGTTCAACACCAAAGACAATTGTTGCATCTACTTGTCATCTTCTTTCAAAGACAACCTACTTTTAGACTGAAAAAACTCATTATTTACATTATCATTTACATGAAAAGGATTATATACAAATTCCCTTTGTTTAATCATCATCAATGTCAAGTTTTGACTTGCATTGACAAGCCTCTTCATCTTCCCTACATACACTAAAGAAGAGTCTAGTTTTTTTTTATGAGCTCTCACAATGTACTCCTTTCCATCTTTGAATAGATGATACTTGTTCTCATGGCGATGGAAGATATCTTTCCTGTGATACAAGTAAGTAATGCCCAACACCATACCTGTAATATCAAGCGGAACAACATCTAATTCAACTATGTCAATGAAATGTTTTGTTATTGCAAAGCGCAACATGCACTTCTTTGAAACCTGTAAATTTGCATCCTTACAAATCCAACCAAGAGGATATGGATTCGGATGTGGAATGGTCTCAAGATTTAGTTTCTTTACTAAGCCTTCAAAAATAAGGTTCGCTTGTGACCCACTATCAAACAATGTGTCAACCTTGGTATGTTTGGAAATTACCCTCACATGAAATAGTTCAATTCTCTTTTCTTCACTTGGAGCTTCTATGTGACAGTTAGAAATACTAGAACTGGGTTTATTTACAATCTCTTTCCCCTTCAAGTTATTTAGTGCCATAGCTATGATTTTTGTTTCATCTCCTGATTCTGACCCTAGGTCTTTTTCAGTTATTGCAACCGTCTTTCCTTTCTCCTTGGCTTTATCTTTGGCTTTAAAACTTTTAGGTTTCAACTCTGGATGAAGTTTCCAACAATGGTCCTCATCATGGCTTGTTTTAGAACAGTGTTTGCAGAAGAATTTCCCTTCTCTTTTCTAGAATTTCCATTTCTCTTTTTCTTCAATTTTCCTTTAAAATCAATTTCATCATTCCCATCTAAGTTTTTTTTCCCCTTGCCTCTAAATGTGTGGCTTGAACACAAACCTCATCTAAGCTTGTAGGGTTAAACATGAGAATGGTATGTCTTAGGTAAGTATGTAAACCTCCTATACACTTGAGTAAAGTGTCTTGACTATGAAAATCTACTCCTAGTAAAAGATTTGTTCTTCTAGATTCTTGGGTATAAAATTGAACATTTTGTCCTTTCAATTTTTTAAAATTTTTCTAGTCCATTATGGCTTTCTGCATGTGAGCTAATGTGTTATCACAAAATCTGACCCTGATAAGATGCTCACCAAGTAGACTTTATGTAACTCTTTCAGACTAATATTTTGGCTGAGGCTTAGCCTCCTCAACCTAAGAGGGATCTCTCAAAGTTTTATTATTTTTGACTAATTTTAATGTCGCAAATCATGAAATTCTCATGAATCCGGCAAATGAAAATCCTTTTTCAAGAAAACATTAACAATCAACAACTGGATCTATTCCAGAGATTGACTACAAGGGAATTTACTGGATATGTCACCTCTAAAGAGAGGGTGAGATACATAGGCTATCTGGCCCACTAGCAGACTCTTTCTATAGAACTATGTCGAAGGCTAATATCTCCCTTCTAGGATTATTGACAAGCAGCTCAAGGAAAACACTGTATAAGAAACAATATGCAACAGAAACGCAGATCAATGCTTGGTTCCTCTCATATAGAATTTATGTGACTTATATACATAATTTCAGCTGAAACAAATGAACTTAGAGACCTTAAACAGATCTCCCACAAACTAGACTAGCTGAAAACTACTAAAAGAGGAAGGTTGCAGCAAAATGGAAGTCCTACTTTAGAATTTGCAGAAATTCTTTAGAAACTCAAGATGAATCATTAAATTATCAGATCAAAGGCCATATCAGGTGCATAGCTCAATACTTGAAAAAAACTACAGCAAACATCACTCCAGAAAGACAACCAAGTGGGGAAAAGCACCACTAGTGACCCAAAAATGATGTTTTACTGAGTACTAAGTTACAACAGTATAAGATAACGATTTTTTCCTTTATATTAGTCAATATCAGAGCTGCATGCAAGATTATCTCAGAAAAAAATACCAACAGCAAATTTAAACAGGCCTCCCATGCTCAAATAGCTGAAAATGGACAAAAACCCCAAAACATGCAAATGTCGAAGCTACTGAAAAAGACACTACGCAGTCTATTGGAATGAATACTTAGAAAATGGAGAAATAAATCTGATATTCATATTATATTACTCAATGAGGCAAAGAAACAGAGATCTAATCTCCTTTACAATGAAACTATGATCACCCGGCAAGGGTTTTCCCACATGCAATGAAAATACAAAGGAGCAGCTGTAGATATAACTGGAAAACGTAGTATGGTTATATATATACATAAAATAGTTGAATATACATGATAAATGTATTCAATGCTATTAATCAGCTCTTGTAAGAAGAAATGAGTTTCCCTTTGGGAAACTAGCTCCAAACCATGGGGTTTTAACCCCTTCCACTGCACCTCTATACAAATAACGCAGTATCCTCAAGGGAATGCATAGATATGAATCACAAGTGCCTGGTATAACACTTGAAAGTTGAAATTTCAGATCATAACCTTCCCTTAGATCTCTTGCTACAAGATCTCTAAGAAAAAGTTGGGCATTCCCACATGAGAAAACCCTTGCACTAAGAAGTGCAGCAACTTAGCTAAACAGCTAAGTATGCAGAATTATAAGAATACCCCTTAAAAATATAATCTCCAATCTAAACCCAAATGGTTTCCCTTCCTTCATTATATAGAAAATGTGTTTCTCCTCTAAGGGCCCCACTCCACTAGGGTTTTCTTCCTTGCCAAGCTTCCCTCCTCTAGAATTACGTTGTCTCATTAAGTGGGAATATTCTAGATGTTGCGTGGTTGGATTTAGTAAATTTTACTAAATGCATCTTCTAAGAATCTTCCTTGATTGAGCCTCTTTGCCTTGCCCCTTTTCACATTGAAGGAGTCATCAAATTGTTTTGCTGAATTTGCCTCCATTCACATTGAGCTGCTTTATTCATGGATCCATTCTTTTAAAGACAAGTTGAGTTGACTTGGTCAACTTAAACTTGTTCACACATGTGGATGCTTGAGCTGGTTATTTCATGTCCCCTTTTCACATTGTGAGGGGTTTTTATTCATGCTTGAGTAGCTTTATTGAGCCTCCTTGCTCAATTATTCATGCACTTGAGTTTATTGGAAAAATTAATGTCCCACTTAGCTATGAGCTAAGTTGGGGACATTACAGTCTCCCCCTCCCAAATTTTTCTTGTCCTCAAGCAACTGCAAGGGTGCTACAAAAAATTCCCTCCTTCTTGTGGCCTTATTATCCATAGTCTCCTTCCTTGCTTCAGATTTTCTGCAAAAGTGTTGGCTTGTGGTGAATAAGCCCAATGGTTCTTGTCATGGAAGAATGGAAGGATGATATGGGAACTTCCTTTCTGATCCAAGGCCTTCTCAAGATAGGAGTGGTGAAAAACATGGAGCACTTCATCAATGAAAGACTATCCTCCCCATGCTATCATCCAAGCAAAATTTGTTGCCTCCCAAGATGGGAACTCATAATAAATCTCCTCTACCTTGAGCTCCTACAAATAAGGTGGGATAAATGGATGAACATGATAGGAAAAATAGCCTATCCCACGCTGTCTCCCTCTCCACTCATGGCAAGAGTAGAGCACATACTGATTTTGGGCTGAAATAAGGGTGCCCTTTGATGGCAAAACTAAGGCTGGATCTCCAAAGATCCTTCCTCCAAAGTAATGGATCCTGCTGGCCCATATCATTCCATTCAAAGTGAATGGCACATCACCACCATATGTCATCCAAATTTGAAAGTTGCTGAAGTTTATGTGCAAGTGAAGATGATACATATGGCCTCCATGGTGGGCATAATGTAGTTTTCCCAACTGTTGATTTAAAACATCAAGCGGCAAGTTGCCTCCCAAAGAATTTTCAGCCATGCATGTCAACTCTGTTGGGGTTCCCATGTTTTGGCCAGGTTGACAAAGACCAAAAGATGAGACAACATAGAACCACTTTCAGACCTTAGGATCTAGCCCTCCTAGGTCCAGAGAGGGATCTCTCTATGATTATCAAAGGATATATGTCTTTGAAGTTCTAAATTATGGTTTTAGGCTAGTTATAGGCTCAAGGTTACTTGTTTGATTGTTTGAGTTTGGTTGTTGAGAATCAGGAAGGAAGGTTTCCTCACAAGACAAGGATGGGTGAAGAAGGAAGCTAGGAAAAGGTAGATAACTCAGGGAACATCAAAGCCATTGGGCAATGGAGTCAAGAAAGGATTTACTTATGTTCAAGGTGTAAGCTTCAATTGGGCTAGTCATCTAGAGCATTTGGATCTCAAAGACTGATTGGTGGGATGGAACACGAAGTGATGAGAATGAAAGATGGAAAACCATCTGATTCTATCTATAGATCAGGCCAGAGGTCATTTAACTCCAGACCTGCTTGGACAAAACCATAGGCAACACGAGGGATCCTGAAAAGGTTTATATGGAAGGGAAGGTCATGAAGAGGCAGCGACAGGCTTTACACCTCCCAATGTTCCTAACCTCTTTCAATTAAATCTTTAACAAAAACATCTGAATACCGATTTTACCAACTTGCACATCAGAGAGTAGGCAATAATCATCCACTACACTGGTTTAGTCAATTAAAAACAATATTCAGACACACATATGAGCAGAAAACATTCAAGACTGAGAGAGCTGGGATATAAGGTACCTAACAAGGGTAAATCTGATATCATGCATTCAGATGTCAGTCAGAAGAACATGAAATGAAATTGAAATAAACACAGAGATAGGAAGAACATCACCAACTGCTGTAGATCAGGATCCAATGAAAACTGCTTATCATGTTAAACACTACACCAATCAGGTACATCACTGCCCAAAGCTTTTACATTCAGCCTGAATACATCATATTTCTCAGCCTATCATACAACTGTTACACAGGAAACTTGGCTCGGGACAGAATACTTGCAGTTCGCTGATAAAACTAACAACAACCTTTACAATTCATGCTCAGGGATCTCATAGGAGAAGAGGAAGAAGCCCCGGTAGGAAATACAATAAACGAATGTCATTAAGACAGAATCGGTGGAGTGTCCACGCCCATGCTGCTTAACGGCTTGTTGCAGCGCTGTAGGTACTATGTGATCTGGTCCGGAGATTTCTGTCAGGTCAGATTTTGACCTCTGGTGTTCCTTTGGAGCTATTTCGGCGCCTGGAGCTCTGTGCTCTGCTGTTCGGCCCTGTTGAAAGGAACGAACTGGATGGAAGTCTGTATGGCCCTCCATGCTTCTTTAATGCTGCGGGACTGTCTGAAATGAGCTTCAGTCAGTGTATTTAATTATCTCAGGGCTCGAGAAGCTTGTGGGCAAGTGAGAAGGTGTACTTTTGAGAGGAAAATACGCTTAGTAGAAGGGTAGCGCGATGGCTTCTAGTCACAGCTCCCATTGGTCTTCAAGCAGTGCCTTACTCCTTTGACTGTATGATTAAAACATTAATCTTCAATTACGGCTCGAATCCTTCTCAGATCTTGCTTCTGCTGCTTCGCTGGCCGGCTGAAATGGCCTCTCTGTGTTGTTTCGCATCATAAAATAAACCTGTTAAGACCTGGCAGTGGTGGCGGAGAAATGCAGTGGAGGCGGTGGAAAGGTGGCGGAATGATGAAAACAGTGGAGATGCAGACGGAGGAGTTAAACTTACGAACGATACGTTTGATGGTGGAGTGCAGCGCAGACCGTTAGATTTAGGTCTGGGGACAAAGATCAACGGTGGAGATTGAGTGATCGGGACTATACACAGGATGGACAAAACACATGAAATGCAACGGAAAACGAGCGTAAGAGTGTGACCCAGTGGAGGCGGAGGGCGATTGAACAAGGACCGTCCGATCTGGCAGAGACGAACGGTCACGATGCAATCGCAGCATCGCGATCGAAGCGCACAACATAAAAGTTCCGATTGCGATTGAGAGGGAGGACGCGATTGAGCGACAGCCGTCAGATCACGGATTGAACGGACGGACAGGATTGAATCGGGCGGAGGAGGAAAAGATTTGCGATTGGATGCAGGCCGTCCGATCTGGCGGGGAGATCAACGGTGGAGATGTAATCGGAGGCGAGACAGGAAGACTTGCGATCAGCGATTGGAGTGACAGAGCGATTGAGCGGCGGCCATTGATCTCGGGTCTGAATCAGCAGCTCTGATCATCGGATGGAGAAACATGTGGTCGAAGGAAAATGATCGAAGGAAATGATGCGATCGGCGGCCCGGCGGGTGGATGCGCAACAAACGGACGGGCGAGATTTAATCGGAGGCAGAGAAGGGAACCGATGATTAGCGGCCGTAGATCGGGGGATCGGTTAGCGGTTGAGATGCAATCGGAGAAGCGAGAGAAAAAGGACTTGCGATCGGCCTTTCCGGGAGAAGGTGCGATTAAACGTGAACGGTTGATCTCGGGGAAGAACGGACGGTCGAGGATGAGATGCCGGAAGGTTAGCACGATCCCGGGGGATCGGGGAGGTTGGTAATCGGATCGGAAGGGAAGATGGACGGACAGAATTTAATCGGAGGATCCCAATCGAGGGTGATGAGTGTTGGGGTTTGATCGGAGGGGCGGGCGTGATTGAGCGCGGACGCGTCGATGTGCGCGAAAATCAACGTTGGAGACGACGGTAGGAGATCGGGAGACGAGGCTTGCGATCAGTAGGAGGTCGGACGCGGAGGTTACGTTGCGATTCGAATGAGGCAATGCGATTAGCGCTACGCCGTCAGATCTATGATGAATGCGTGGCTTTCGCTTGTGTCATGGGACTTACGTTGAAAATCAATGTGAGGATTTTGAGTTTTAGAAATAATTTGTGGATATCGTTGGTGGCCGGGACTTAGGCGCTTGGTCCTGGGGATGGGTCACGTGGGGAAGTGGTTGGAAAGGGGCCAGCGGGAAAGGGGCCAGGCCTTATAATAAGGTCGGAAAGTGGGTTTTGGCCCCTTTTAATGGATTTTAAAAGGTGAAGGAGGGGAACGATAGAGAAATATAGGGGGATAATGGCCATCAAAGGGGAAGGGTGGAAATTAAAGGGGATTTTTGGGGGAATTTGAAGGGTAAAATGGGGAAATAGAAAGGGAGAAAAATGAGGGATAAAAAGAGGCTAGATGGGGGAAAAATAAAGGGGGGATGGAATCTTTGGGCATTTCTTTATCAGTAGAGGGGCTTTAAAAGGGGAATCAGCAGAGGGGAAACCATCAAAGGATGAAGGGCACAAAGAGGCTTCAAGGGGACTGTATTTTCAGGGGAAAAGCATTCCTTGAAGACTCAACAACACATTAGCCCCCTAATTGCTTGTCAAAAATTCATAGGGGGGCTAACAGTGGCTCCACATGGGGATGGCTTCTTTTTGAAGGAGCCAAGAAACCAGAAGATGATCTCTTGGTGTAGGCCAGGTGCCTACTGCTTGAACCATCCATATCTTTCTTTGATCTGCTGCCACAAACCATGAAGACATCCAATCAGCAGAAACATTTTCCCAACCAATCTACCTACCCAAACTAGAGTTCTAACAATCTTCCCCATGGGTGCATTTGAATTAGCAGACCCTTTGCATTTATTTTGCAGAACAAAAACAAACCTATTCTAATTCTACCCTTATTGCTCCATGAGACCAGATTAGACTGTTGGCCTCATCTGCTTCTCTACCTACACTACTACCTGTTGAGATTAAACTGTTCAACAGGTTTCTTCACCTACATTCTAAAACAGGAAATTTAAACACAGGAAAGCCAGGATTAGGCAGTCTGACTTGCTGGGCAGAAATTTGAAGAAAACAAAATTGTGAAGGCATGGAATTCCGCAACTGTGAAACATCCTTCTTTCTTTCTTGTGACTCAGGTTTTGAGCATGTTTGAGTCACTTCTGTCCTTTGCTCCAGCTCTGATCTTAGAGCTGAATGTTCCTCTACTGCTGATCCAGATTTTGAGCTTGTTAGGACCAGCTATTCTTGTTCCTTTTGGCTCAGGTTTTGAGTTTATTAGAGCCAATCTTTTGCCACAGAGGTTCATGTTTTGAGCATGTCTGAACCTCTCTTCTCATTCTGTTTTTTTTTTGGAACATTTTCTTCACTTTTGCTGAAAATGAAAATTTGCAACGGTATATACAATGGAAATGGAACATGGAAACGGAGAATTAGCAGAGATAGTGTTTGAGCATCCAGCCGTTGACAGGACCCCCGCACAGCTCTGTACCATTAGTTTCTTGCAAGAAAAATGCATTAGGACCCACAGTGGCTTGAATGATGAACGGGCCTTGCCACAAGCTGTCGAATTTGCCATGTTTGCCTTTATCCTCTCTTCTTGAATCCCACTTCAGGACTTTGTCCCCAACTTTGAAATTTGTTGCTTTGGTTCTTTTGTCAAACTGCCTTTTCATATTTTCCTGCACTTTGATAGCTCTGTCATAAACTTGCTCCCTTGTCTGCTGGAGATGGATTGTTGCATTAATTCTCCTTATCATGCTGTCTTCTTCTGATCGGACTTCTTGAATAAGCTTTACTACTGGTATCCCAAGGCTAGAGGGGAAAACTGCTTCTGTCCCATAAACCAGCTGAAAGGGTGATGTGCCAATAGACTTCTTTGTAGTGAGCCTGTCTGCCCACAAAGCATGTATCAACTTTTTATGCCAAGACCTTTTGTTTTCTTCCAGCAGCTTCTTAATGATTGTAACCAGGCTTTTATTTGATGATTCGGCTAGGCCATTACCCTGGGGGTAATAGGCAGTTGAATGTCCAAGCGCAATTCCGTACCTGTGACAGAAATCAATCATTCTTTTGGATCCGAAAGCAGCAGCATTGTCAGTGATTATTTTCCTTGGGCAGCCAAACCGAGACAGGATGAAGTCTTCTAGGAACCTAATGATGACAGAATCAGTGGCATTCCTAGTGGGTATGGCTTCAATCCACTTAGTGAAGTAATCAGTAGCAGTCAAGATCCATTTGTGTTGCCCAGAAGAAGAGGGGTGGATTTCTCCAATGAAGTCTAAGCCCCATTGCATGAAGGGACCTTCTATGGTGATAGGTTGCAAAGGGAGGGGAAGGAGCTTTCTTTTGCCCTAAAAAATTTGGCATTTGTGGCAGGTGAGGATCATTTTATGGACATCACTAAAGAGTGTGGGCCAATAGTAACCAGCCCTGAGTATCTTATTTGCAGTGGCCTTCCAACTCAGGTGGCCCCCACACTCCCCAGCATGGAATTCTTGTTTGATTTTTTCAGCTTCAGTTTCAGATAGGCATTTCAGTAAAAGGCCATTTGGATTTTTCCAATATAGACTCTCATTCAAAATGCAGTAATTTCTAGCTTTGAGTTTTATGAATCTGGCCTTTGTTTTGGACAGTTCCGGAGGGGCATTGAGGTGTGTGAGCACGTAAAGGATATCAGTGTACCAAGGAGAGTTCTGAAACTGCTCCTCAATAGTTGGATAGGGCAATCCTTCCTGCTCATCCAGGGCATTCATCATGTTGATATCAAGGGCCTGTAGATTAGTTTCAGCCATCAATTGGGCTAGGCCTTGACCTTTGATCAGCTTAGTGGGTTTGATTTCAATGTCATATTCTAAAATCGTGGTAATCCATTTTCCCCTTTTCCCATCGGGGTCTTGGGACAAGATATCTTTGACCACTGTGTTTGGCACATAGGCAATGGTGTGAGAATGCAGAATATACACCCTAAAGTCTTTTAAGGCCTTAATCAGGGCATAGGCCTGCTTTTCCATAATGTTGTATTTTAAGGGTGCATCTCTTAAGGCTTTACTGAAGAAAGCTATAGGCTATTCCTTACCTTCCGAATTTGTTTGCAGCAAAACTGCAGCTATTGTGTGGGGGGAGGCAAATGAAAAGATCAGAAAATCTTTTAAGAAGTCAGGGCTGATAAGGACAGGGGCTTGGGTGAGTGCAAGTTTTACTGACTCGAAAGATTTTTTGGCTTCAACAGTCCACCTGATTCCTGCGTCTTTCTTTAGCATTTCAGTCATTTTCCTAAGATGTTCAACCAGGTTGGGGATAAACCTTCTAAGGAAATTGATCTTCCCAACGAACGACTGTAGCTCCTTGATGTTTCTCGGATGTGTAATTTGAAGTATTCCCTCAACTCTCTGGGGGTCTATCCTAATCCCTTTCTCGGATATGATGTGGCCTAGAAGCTTACCCTCTTGCAGCCCAAAAACAGTCTTCTTAGGATTCAAGGACAGACCATACCTTCTACATTTTTCAAAAACTTTCCTCAGATGTTTTAAGTGTTCTTCTTCTGTTTTAGAAAAGACAGTTAAGTCATCCAAGTAGATAACTATAAAGTGTCCAATCTCATATGAGAAAGCAATATCCATTGCTCTCTGGAAGGTAGCTCCAGCATTCATCAATCCAAAAGGCATTTTCACATACATGAAGGTGCCCCATGGAGTGGTGAAGGCTGTTTTGAGTTGATCTTCTGGGAGTACCAGAACCTGGTTGTATCCTGAAAAACCATCAAGCAGGGAGATTCTTTTAGAACCCACTACCTTCTGTAGGATATGTTCCATTCTCAGCAAAGGGTAGTTATCTTTCAGGGAGGCTCTATTGAGGTTTCTGAAATCTATACATAGTCTAATCTCCCCCGTCTTCTTCCTTACAGCCACTAAGTTTGACACCCAGTCAGAAAACCTTACGGGGACAATAATGCCGGCATCATACATCTTCTTAATTTCCTTTTCTACTGCAGGCAATTGTTTTGGATTAATTCTACGAAGTTTTTGTCTGAAAGGTTTCTGATTTTCCCTCAGTGGTATCTTATGTTGTATAATGTTGGTGTCATAGGCCTTTAGGTCTTCGTAGCTCCATGCAAACACATCAATGAATTCCTTAAACAAGTCAGTGTATCTTTTCTTCATGTCTGCAGGTATAGACCTAGCCAGTTTTATCATTTTGGGTTTGTCTTTAGTGCCTATGTTACATTCTTCTATATTTGATTCTGCATGCTCTATTGTGGGCTTCTTTGCAACATCATCGAAATCGAAGAGGTCCTCTAAGGGTGCTAAGCCTCTTGGTATGTTCTTGTCTTTGGCTTGCAGCACCTCCATTTCCTCTCTATCTGCGTTCTCACGTTTTATGGTTGAATCCCCAGTTTCTTCAGAAAAGGAGTTTATTTCTATACTACAATGCGTTTCTAGTTCATCTGGGGAATCCTCACTTGAGCAAATGTCATCAGATTTTGAGTCTGAATCAGAAAATTCAAACTCATTTATGCCCGTCAGGAAATCTTCAACCTGTTTGTCTCCTTCAAAAACCTGCCAGTATTTTTCATTGTCCGGCACTGCAGGTCTGAATTTAGTTTGTATGATGATCTGTTGGTCAACTGGGGCCTTAGGATAGGAACTAGCCAGGCAGGCTAGTCCGTTTGCAATAGCGTTTTGACCCCTAGGAATGAACACTAATTCATAATCAACAAATGTTTGCAGCAAGTCTAAAGTGTCATTCCTATATGCTCTTAGTCTAGGATGTTTTGCTGAATACTCACCATTCACCTGTTTGATTACTAACTCTGAATCCCCTCTCACGGCTATCTTTCGGGCTCCTAACTTTTTCAGCAGATTTAAGCCCAAGATTAGAGCCTCATATTCTGCGATGTTATTCGTGCATTTGAAATGCAGATTGACAGCGTGGCTCTCTGCGTGATCATCTTCGGTGTTACGCAGCCACACTCCTGCTCCAGCGCTTTGTTTAGTACAGGACCCATCAAAGTTCATTTCCCATAGGGGCCCTTTGTTTGCTTCCGCTTCACTTTCTCCCTTACGGTTGGGTTCGCCGTTAGGCTGAGTTGGGAGGTCTGTACTAGGTTGTAAACTGTCTTGTTGCTTATAGAGGCCATGGAGGTCAGGGAGGTGGTTATCTTGCTGCTCTGGTCTTGTTTCTGTTTCTGTTTCACTTGGAGCGAGAGGTCCACCACGGATCCTACAGGCTTCATTGCTGATTTCCTCTTTGTTTTCAGTGTGCTGCCCATGGTTTTCCTGATCATATTCTTCTAGGGTGGCCATTATGTGGAGGTCCATAGGCTCGGTGTTCTCGTTGGTATGCCTATTCTGGGATTCTGGCTCCTCTAAGGATTCATCATTACAAAAGATGAAGGAGTCAAGGTCGGTATGTACAGAGTATAATGGTGAGTTTTCAGGTTTCTCGGGGCTGCTAACTAGGAATTTCATTTGGGATTCTCTATATAGTCTTCTTAATTGGCCAAATATAGGGATAGTGGTGTATGAGCCATCCATCTGCATGGTGCCTTGCAGCTTGGCTCCCCATGATCTAGACAATAACATGCCATATTTGGGTGGCACGTCTGCCACCACTACATCCATGACCATACATTTCGCAGGAATTTGGGCCAAGCTTACACATAGGTCTTTGATGAGGCCTAGGCATTTTACTCTACTCGAGTCAAAAGAATATAAGTCTTTGTAGGGTCTGGTGATTTCTAGGCCTAACCTTTCCATGACTACCTTAGGCATCAGGTTGTGTGAGGCTCCAGAATCATGCATTGCGTTGTGGAGGATCTTGTCATGGATGTTAAGACTGATATAAAAAGGTGGGACTACCCCCTCCTGAAACTTCCCCTCGATTTTTGGACCAAATAGGAGGGCGGGTTGATCATCATTCAAATTTACAGAGTCATTTATTTCCCCCATATTTAAGGCTTTCAAAATTTGGCCTTTGTATACATCCTGAGTGGCCAGCTCAGATAATGGTACAGAGATTTTGATCTTTGCGATCTCACTTTCTAAACTGAAAGTGGATTGACTTTTGGGAATGTTCAAATCTGTTTTATTTGCAACTACCTTAGTAGCTGAATCAATGTGTGTTTTATCATTATGTACATGTGTGGAAACATTTTTATCAGGAGCGCTAACTGAAGTGCTAGTGCTGCTAGTTAGTTGACTTTGTTTTTCGTTGTCCTGATTGTCTTTCTGTTTGTTTTTCTCAGAACTTTTGGCCGTCGAGTTGTTATTCACAGCAGTTACTTTAGGAGATTTTTCAGGCCTCTTTTTGATGGTTACCTCAGGAATTTTAGGTTTGGAAGTGTCTTGGTTCCTTTTACTCCTGAGCTCATATTATTCTCGGACTTGTAGCATGGCATTTTTGAATCCCAACCTATACTCCTCAGACTCAAACCATCCCTCCTCCCCATAAGAGGTTGAGGGTTTGTATTCTTCTGAATCACAGTTTAGGATTGAATCCTCCGTTTCGAACATGTTTATCACATTCCCTTCAGATTCTTCTATGATTCCCTCATCCTCATCCAGAAAGTTTTGGAAAGGGGGAATGACTTGCTGATCTGACTCTTTCTGTCTGTTGGGAATGTTGTTGTTTCTTCTGAGGTTTTGATTTTGGTTTTGGTTTTGGTTCCTGTTCTGAGTGATAGCCATCTTTTCGACCACTTGGCATAGCTTATCCAGATTCTTTGACAATCTGTCAATATTCGGATCTGAAGTGGAGGCTATAGTGTCATCCTTGTATGTTACTCTCTTCTCAGCTCTCAGTTTTGCCCTCTTCTCTATTAGATTTGCTTCTACGTTTACTGCCCCTTTCTGCATGTCTTCCAAAGTGGTGTACTCTTTATCCCTAAGCTCATAGGCCATGTCAGCATCAAATCCCTCAGGATATTTAGCTAAGGCCATACCTTGTGGAGGTTTCATGTGTGGAGGGAGAGCATTGTAAATGCTGTTGAATCTAGTGGTGTAATCATGGACACTCTCTCCTGTGTTCCTCTTAAGGGACATGTATTCTGCTAGGATTTGACGAGGGTTTGCCCTAGTTTCCCATTTATTAATGAAAGTCTGGTATAAAGCAGGCAGATCATTGATGCTACCAGCAGGTATATTTTTAAACCACTTTTTAACCTCTCCCCCCAGGCTCTGTGCAAAAATTCTCATTTTGATTGTTTCATCATCAATTTCCATATAATCAAAAGAGTCCTCCATTTTATCCACATGTTGTTGTGCTGTTGTAGGCTCTTTAGCAGGGAAGTGTGGGATTTTTGATTGATAATCATTTGGTAAGGGAAGTAAAGGCTGAGGTAAAACTAGAGGTGCATACCAGGCTGCCATGATGAGGTTCTGATGAGGTATAGGGTTGGCTTGAGCAGCTGGTAGTTGGATGACAGGGATGGCAGGACCAGCCGAAGTCTGTTGAGCAGACCTAGGGTGAGAAAGCCCCGAGTTTTGGAGAAAGTGGAGATCAGGTGGTGTGGAAGGAGGGGTTTCGCTGTCCCTAGTGTCTAGCTGGTCTGAGACACTGAAAGACCTAGTTCTAGGTAATCTGTTTTGAAAGTCTAGGTCGAAGAAAGGGTCTGATAGAGCTGCAAGATCCTCTGGTGCCGAATTGGCTCTATGAGTGTTGCTGGAAGTAGTTGATCTCCTACTCACAGGTGTCCTTTTAAGGATTTTCTCAGGATTATCAACTGTTTCAGGTGGGCTTGGATCAGGGAAGGCTCTTGTATGAATGGTTATGTGAGCCAGAGTGCTGTTTATAAGCCAGGCAGCTTAGCCCTACTTGTTATTTCTACTGTGGTTAATGTTGTCTTGGGAACTGGTCTCCCTGTGGAGTCTTCATTATGCTTTGGGACTGGTCTGCCAGTGGAGTCTGATGTGAAACCAAGATAATCAGCAGGCCTACTGATCACCAGTGGATTCCTTAACATTTAGGAACAATGGAGTCGCCAGGTGGAGGGTTTAGGATGATTCTAGGGTACACTGTCCACCACAGTGCTTCACCGTCAAAGGTGTGACTTACCGTCAACCTAGCCAGGGTTCTAAGTTTCTGAGGTTGTTTGAAATGAGAAGCACTCAGAGGTCCCCAGTGGAGTTGCCATTATGTTGGGGTTCCCATGTTTTGGCCAGGTTGACAAAGACCAAAAGATGAGACAACTTAGAACCACTTTCAGACCTTAGGATCTAGCCCTCCTAGGTCCAGAGAGGGATCTCTCTATGATTATCAAAGGATATATGTCTTTGAAGTTCTAAATTATGGTTTTAGGCTAGTTATTGGCTCAAGGTTACTTGTTTGATTGTTTGAGTTTGGTTGTTGAGAATCAGGAAGGAAGGTTTCATCACAAGACAAGGATGGGTAAAGAAGGAAGCTAGGCAAAGGTAGATAGCTCAGGGAACATCAAGGCCATTGGGCAATGGAGTCAAGAAAGGATTTACTTATGTTCAAGGTGTAAGCTTCAATTGGGCTAGTCATCTAGAGCATTTGGATCTCAAAGACTGATTGGTGGGATGGAACACGAAGTGATGAGAATGAAAGATGGAAAACCATCTGATTCTGTCTATAGATCAGGCCAGAGGTCATTTAACTCCAGACCTGCTTGGACAAAACCATAGGCAACACGAGGGATCCTGAAAAGGTTTATATGGAAGGGAAGGTCATGAAGAGGCAGCGACAGGCTTTACACCTCCCAATGTTCCTACCCTCTTTCAATTAAATCTTAACAAAAACATCTGAATACCGATTTTACCAACTTGCACATCAGAGAGTAGGCAATAATCATCCACTACACTGGTTTAGTCAATTAAAAAACAATATTCAGACACACATATGAGCAGAAAACATTCAAGACTGAGAGAGCTGGGATATAAGGTACCTAACAAGGGTAAATCTTATATCATGCATTCAGATGTCAGTCAGAAGAACATGAAATGAAATGGAAATAAACACAGAGATAGGAAGAGCATCACCAACTGCTGTAGATCAGGATCCAATGAAAACTGCTTATCATGTTAAACACTACACCAATCAGGTACATCACTGCCCAAAGCTTTTACATTCAGTCTGAGTACATCATATTTCTCAGCCTATCATACAACTGTTACACAGGAAACTTGGCTCGGGACAGAATGCTTGCAGTTCGCTGATAAAACCAACAACCCACCTTACAATTCATGCTCAGGGATCTTTATAGGAGAAGAGGAAGAAGCCCCGGTAGGAAATACAATAAACGAATATCATTAAGACAGAATCGGCGGAGTGTCCACGCCCATGCTGCTTAATGGCTTGTTGCAGCGCTGAAGGTACTATGTGATCTGGTCCGGAGATTTCTGTCAGGTCAGATTTTGACCTCTGGTGTTCCTTTGGAGCTCTTTCGGCGCCTGGAGCTCTGTGCTCTGCTGTTCTGCCCTGTTGAGATGGACGAACTGGATGGAAGACTGCATGGCCCTCCATGCTTCTTTAATGCTGCTCGGCAGTCCCCGGAGAAGTTCTGTCAATGCAATTTATTGCTTATGGGCTCGAGGAAGCATGGAGGCGCTGCAGGAAGGTGTACTTTTGGAGGAAAATGCGCTCTGTTGTTAGGTAGCGCAGTAATGGCTTCCTAGTGCGCTCATTGGTCTTCAAGCAGTGCCTTACTCCTTTGACTGTATGATTAAAACATTAATCTTCAATTACGGCTCGAATCCTTCTCAGATCTTGCTTCTGCTGCTTCGCTGGCCGGCTGAAATGGCCTCTCTGTGTTGTTTCGCATCATAAAATAAACCTGTTAAGACCTGGCAGTGGTGGCGGAGAAATGCAGTGGAGGCGGTGGAAAGGTGGCGGAATGATGAAAACAGTGGAGATGCAGACGGAGGAGTTAAACTTACGAACGATACGTTTGATGGTGGAGTGCAGCGCAGACCGTTAGATTTAGGTCTGGGGACAAAGATCAACGGTGGAGATTGAGTGATCGGGACTATACACAGGATGGACAAAACACATGAAATGCAACGGAAAACGAGCGTAAGAGTGTGACCCAGTGGAGGCGGAGGGCGATTGAACAAGGACCGTCCGATCTGGCAGAGACGAACGGTCACGATGCAATCGCAGCATCGCGATCGAAGCGCACAACATAAAAGTTCCGATTGCGATTGAGAGGGAGGACGCGATTGAGCGACAGCCGTCAGATCACGGATTGAACGGACGGACAGGATTGAATCGGGCGGAGGAGGAAAAGATTTGCGATTGGATGCAGGCCGTCCGATCTGGCGGGGAGATCAACGGTGGAGATGTAATCGGAGGCGAGACAGGAAGACACGATCGAGCGGTGTGGAGGAACGAGCCGGTCGAGCGGCCGTTGATCTCGGTCTAGATCAGCAGCTCCCCAGGTCCATCGGAGGGAGAAACATGTGGTGCGAAGGGAAATGATGCGATCGGCCAGCCGGCGGTTGGATCACGGCAAACGGACGGCGGGGGTTTAATGGGAGGCCGGAGGAAAGGGGCAGGTGATTAGCGGCGGCCAGGCTCGGGTCGGGGGATCAGATTGACGGTTGAGATGCAATCGGAGGGCAGAGAAAAGGACTTGCGATCAGCGCTCGGGAGGAAGGTGCGATTAAACGTGAACCGTTGATCTGCGGGAAGAACGGATGGTCAGGATGAGATCGGAAGGTTGGCGCGATCGGGGGATCGGGGGTTGCGATGACCGTCGGATCAGAAGGGAGATGGATGGTGGAGATTTAATCGGAGGATCCCAATCGGGGGGGGCGTGATGAGTGTTGCGATTGTGATCGGAGGGGCGGGCACGATTGAGCGCGGACCGTCGATGTGCGCGAAAAATCAACGGTGGGAGACGTGATCGGAGGATCGGAAGATAGGCTTGCGATCAATCAGAGGTCGGACGCGGAGAGTTGCGATTGCGATTGAATGGGGCAATGCGATTAGCGCTCCGCCGTCAGATCTATGATAGATCGACGGCACACAACGCATCGCGGGACTTACGTTGAAAATCAATCGCATCGGGGCTTTTGAGTTTTACAAAGGAAATAGACCCCCGCCGATGCTCCGATTGCGATTGGCCCCGGGACTTAAGCGCTTGGTCCTGGGGATGGGCCACGTGGGGAAGTGGTTGGAAAGGGGCCAGCGGGAAAGGGGCCAGGCCTTATAATAAGGTCGGAAAGTGGGTTTTGGCCCCTTTTAATGGATTTTAAAAGGTGAAGGAGGGGAACGATAGAGAAATAGAGGGGGATAATGGCCATCAAAGGGGGAAGGGTGGAAATTAAAGGGGATTTTTGGGGGAATTTGAAGGGTAAATGGGGAAATAGAAAGGGGAGAAAAATGAGGGATAAAAAGAGGCTAGATGGGGGAAAAATAAAGGGGGGATGGAATCTTTGGGCATTACTTTATCAGCAGAGGGGCTTTAAAAGGGGAATCAGCAGAGGGGAAACCATCAAAGGATGAAGGGCACAAAGAGGCTTCAAGGGGACTGTATTTTCAGGGGAAAAGCATTCCTTGAAGACTCAACAACACATTAGCCCCCTAATTGCTTGTCAAAAATTCATAGGGGGGCTAACAAACTCATCTACTAGAAAGTAGTGAGCAGAAATATATATCAGCTTCATACAATAAAAAAAACAAGGCACTTGCTCCAAGTCATGTAGAGATGGGAGATCATCATTACAAAATGTGGCCCTAAAGTGACTAGAACACCCATGAATAATCTTGCTCTCTTGCAGAGCAATGCATTGCTTACAATTGGTGAGAAGATACAAATTCTTAATAGAATGATCAATAAGCACATAGATGTATTTCTTACCATGCCTCATGTGTGAGCTAAAGATGTGATCCATGAGTGAGTCCTCCCATAGCAATCTCCTCATACATTTATTCAAAATGAAAGGATGCACACTTATTTGGAAATACTCCATCATTAGAAACTTGCTCTTAGAGGACAGCGTTGTAGGCTTAAGTAGCAATGCTCTTTTCACTCAATGACTCTTCCTCTTGTCATGCCACATGCCAAAACCATTCACCCTTGTGTTGCTATGTGAGAGGACCTCCATCCCTTCCATCATTGCTGAAAGGTAGCATTCTTGCACTTTGGATGTGCCGTGCATTCCTCTTGGAATGTTGTGTTGAGCATGGAGAGTTTTCAGCCCATACTCTCCCAAAAGTAGCCATAGCAACAAGGGCTCTTGTTGCTTCCTTACATTATCAATGTGTGGATCATGGAGAAATGATGTAATTATGGACATGTGGCATGCTCCATCAATATAGTGCAAGCTAGCTCTCCCATTCCACACCATATGGGAGTTGTTTCTCCTCCCAACCCAAGATTCATACTTGAAATACATCTCAACCCAAAATACATGTGAATGCATGAGACATACTTCAATCATGGAAAATTATTTGGACATAAGATTCAGCATATAATGTCCAAACCGTCCTTGTGACAGCCATAACAACCATACCTTCCCAATATGCAACCTTCTCTTGGAGTATGAGGCATGAGTCATGAGAATCAAAAAATTTGGGGAGTACCCACACTCACCCAACAGAAACCAGCACAGGTTTCCTCCTCCCTGCTTCATATTAGGATATGGTAAGTGTTTTGCATGCCACTTACTTGCTGCTCTCATCACTTCACCATGGCTAAAGATGAAATGTATATTTTGGGATTTAGGGAAGCACCCATCATAGCGTGTCACCTCCCCCAACTCATCAAGGAGGTGGCCATACTTGAAAAAAATCTTGGCCCATAGTTGGCCATGAAGCTTATAAGGTAGAACACTCCCCTTGGGAGTTATGGCCTACACATTTAAGGTAAGAGAGCACATGCAATCATAAAATAAAATTTTATTCTCATAAATATGCTTCTTACCCATAACCTCCAGCGCTGCGATGGTGTCTCCTCTGGCCTCTGGTATCTTCATTGTATCATGTTGAGGGAACACTTTGTTTTTCTTCTCATTAGGGGATTTCCCCAATGACCCTTCTTCAAATAAGGAGGCATCAAGACATAGATCATCATAGAGATATGGATGAATTGATGTGTATAGATCTTCCTGCCTTCCTTGTGCATCATTCTTCAAAAATGAAGAGGGGTAGATATTTCTTACCCTCTGAAACTTTGTAATATTCTAGATCTCACCATTTGATAGTGATGGCACATACTGCACATGGATTGTGCCACAATCTCTGTATGTGAGATTCTCTGAAACACTTTGCAAAGGTGCGAGAGCTTCTCTCCTTGGTGAAACTACCCTCACCACTTCTTCTTCCTGAGATGCTAGAGGTGCCTCTGTTATGACTGCACTGTCACCCCTAACTCTTTCTCTGAATGTAGGAAATTTCCCATCCTCAATAGGAAACCCTAGATCTCGGGCTTCCCTTGAAGGAGGAATTCCCATGTCTTCTTTTTCCTCTCCTTGAAACCTCATAAAGGTTTCACTGTATTCCTCTTCTCCTTGAAACTATCTTGGAGTTTCACTGCATCTTTCTACTTCCAACAGTTCAACCTCCTTTGAGAGGCTCTTCTTGGATATGAATATTGATGAGAGTAATCTCATCCTCTCCATACTTTCTTCTTTCTACTTTTTGCTTCACCTCAACACTTCTCTGATAGATTGATCTCACAGGATGGGCTATAGATCATGCTATGATGCCACTGTAATGTCCCAAATCAGGAAATTCTCATGAATCCGGCAAATGAAAATCCTTTTTCAAGAAAAAATTAACAATCAACAACTGGATCTATTCCAGAGATTTACTGTAGTGGAATTTACTGGATACGTCACCTATAAAGAGAGGGTGAGATCCAGAGGCTATCTGGCCCACTAGAATACTATGTCTATAGAACTATGTCGAAGGCTAATATCTCCCTTCGAGGATTATTGACAAGCAGCTCAAGGAAAACGCTGTATAAGCAAAACTATGCAACAAAAACGCATATCAATGCTTGTTTCCTCTCATATAGGATGTATGTGAATTATATACGGAATTTCAGCTGAAACAAATGAACTTAGAGACCTTAAATAGATCTCCCACAAACTAGACTAGCTAAAAACTGTTGAAAGAGGAAGGTTGCAGCAAAATGGAAGTCCTACTTTAGAATTTGCATAACTTCTTCAGAAACTCAAGAGGAATTATTAAATGATCAGATCAAATGCCATATCAGGTGCATAGATCAATACTTGACAAAAATTACAACAAACATCACTGCAGAAAGACAACCAAGTGGGGAAAAGCACCACTAGTGACCCAGAAATGTTGTTTTACTAAGTACTAAGTTACAACAGTATAATATAACGGTTTTTTCCTTTATATTAGTAAATATCAGAGCTTCATGCATGAGTATTTCAGAAACAAATACCAACAGCAAATTTAAACAGGCCTCCCATGCTCAAATAGCTGAAAATGGACAAAAACCCCAAAACATGCAAATGTCGGAGCTGCTGCAAAAGACACTGCGCAGTATATTGGAATGAATATTCAGAAAATGGAGAAATAAATCTGATATTCATATTATATAACTCAATGAGGCAAAGAAATAGAGATCTAATCTCCTTTACAATGAAACTATGCTCACTCGGCAAGGGTTTTCCCACATGCAATGAAAATACAAAGGAGCAGTTGTAGATATAACTGGAAAAAATAGTATGGCTATATCTCTACATAAAATAGCTGAATATACATGACAAATGGCTGCAATTCTATTAATCATCTCCTGGAAGAAGAAATGAGGTTTCCATTGGGAAACTAGCTCCAAACCATGGGGTTTTAACCCCTTCCACTGCACCTCTATACAAATAACGCAGTATCCTCAAGGGACTGCACAAATATGAATCAAAATTTCTTGTCCTAACACCTGAAAGTGGAAATTGTAGATCAGAACCTTCCCTTATATCTCTTGCTACAAGATCTCCAAGAAAAATCCGGGCATTCCCGCATGAGAAAACCTTGCACTAAGAAGTGCAGCAACTTAGCTAAACAGCTAAGTATGCAAAAGTATAAGAAGAACTCCTGAAAATATAATCTCCAATCTAAACCCAAATGTTTTCCCTTCCTTCATTATATAGAAAATGTGTTTCTCCTCTAAGAGCCCCACTCCACTAGGGTTTGCTTCCTTGCCAAGCTTCCCTCCTCTAGAATTACGTTGTCTCATTAAGTGGGAATCTTCAACATGCTACATGGTTGGATTTATTCAATGTGGCTAAATGCATATTCTAATAATCTTCCTTGATTGAGCCTCTTTTCCTTGCCCCTTTTCACATTTAAGGAGTCATCAAATTGTTTGGTTGAATTTGCCTCCATTCACATTGAGCTGCTTTATTCATGGATCCATTATTTTAAAGACAAGTTGATTTGACTTGGTCAACTTAAACTTGTTCACACATGTGGATGCTTGAGCTGGTTATTTCATGGCCCCTTTTCACATTGTGAGGGGTTTTTATTCATGCTTGAGTAGCTTTATTGAGCCTCCTTGCTCAATTATTCATGCACTTGAGTTTATTGGTAAAATTAATTTCCCACTTAACTATGAGCTAAGTTGGGGACATTACATTAATGAATACATGGCTAACTCTAAAATAAAAAGATAACATGGATAACTGGTTGTATCACAAATTAGCAAAAATTCATTGGGCCATGGAGTCAAGATATTCTTCAACAAAACATCATAATCTGTTTAGCATGGAAGTCAAGGCACTTGGAGTCTAGTTTAATTAATATAACAGTAACACAATGAAAAACACAGTCTATTTGCATGTGAAGGAAGTTATATCATTGTCAAATGAATTCTAAGTAACACATACAAATACTACTGCAAATAGGTAATTGAGGAAATCCATAGAAAGATGATACACATAAACTCCTTATGAATCTTGAGTTGTCAGAACAGATCTTTGTATTAACTTGAAAAAGACACAGTCAACTACAATAACACAGTCACTTTCTAATGAAAAATTCCCAACCTCTATGAATTCGACTTCATGCTCTATATAGATAATTTACAATCTAGGATTCCTTGATCCTCCACTAGAGAATTTGAATTCTCTTATTTTGACACCTTTTCTAATCTTAAACATGCCATTAATTTCAAAGTGACATCTTTATTGCCTTTGAAAAGTCCTAGTTCTAATAGGAGTGAAACTCCTAAATATGCTTGCAACATCCTTATCCAAAATTAAATACTTCCTTTGACAATTTCAATCCCATGTATTCGAACTTTGATGATGCTTCCACCTTTGAGGTAATCCTGTTGATGATGCCAAAAACTGTCCTAAAAATCAGGAGACAGGTTTCCTGCTTTTCAGCCCTTAACTTCCATTTTCATCTTCGAACACTTGTTAACATTGATATCTTAGTTTCATATGTGTAACATGTGTTAATCATTGCCTTGAAGCCTTTAATATTCTGCCTGTGCAAAGAAAAATCTCTGAAATAGTGTAGAAGGGTATGAATATGTTTGCACTACGAAAGTAGCCTATTTTCGTAGCGCAGTTTGTAGGTAATTAAAAAACTTTCCTTTAACCCCTTTTTTTTCCTGTTTTTCAATTGGAACCTTCACCTGTAACCTCCATGCTTCCACCATCAACATTTAAACTCAAAACCCATCAACCTTATCTCCAAAATTTATATGTAAAATTGCAAAAAGTCATCTTCAGCAGTTTCGTAGTGCGCTACGAAACTGCTGTGTAAGATTATTTCAAAACAGCCTTTAGAAATTTTTTAAGTTGAGGATATTTACACTTCACAAGGACTGATATTTATATCAAAAAACATGGTAACTTAACCTCAAAAGGATGATTGTTATCAAAATCGGTCTTCACCTTAATGAAAAACTGATTTAAACTTTATCATTTTTCTGCATTGTTCCATTACCTTGTTTCACTGTTGCTTTAGCTTTTCTTGAGATCTTTTTAGCTGGATTTATAAATCTTCAACCTTTCTCCTTAGTCTCCTATTGCTGGTCCTCAAATGAGTATTCATAACCCTTACAAATCTTTCTTCTTTTATGGCTGGTACAGTCCAAGTGAAATATTGTGTTTCACTTCTACTTATTTCTGGTTTAGAAACCTTATCACCTTCCCAAAGGGCTTTCATCCTCTTGAAACTTGTTTTTTCAATAGCATGCTTTCTTGCTCTCTTCTTTAATTTGAAAATTTTATAATTATCTGATTTCAACTTTTCCTCCATCTCTTCATAACTGCTTTTCTCTGTTTGTGTGGAGAATACTCTGTTTTTGGCCTTTTCTAGTATAGGTGAAGAAAGATCTATAAATTCTTCATGAACAGTAGATGTTTCCTTTGTTTCCTCTAGCTCAGCATTAAGCTCTTGAAATTTCTTTGACTGTCTGGTTAGAGGCTTCCTAGCCTTGAAGACATATGCTGCATCCTCATCATTGAACTCCAAATTTTTAGATGACTTCATCTTTTCCTATTTATCTTCATCAATCCTTATGAATTAAGCTTGTATCAAAGGGGATTCTTCTATTTCAATGGCTTGCAATATAACATCTAAATTTCCCTTAAAACCTGGACTGTCACTTGTTCCTGACAACACTGCTTTCCCCTTTGCTTTTGCAACTTGACTCCTAGTCAATCTCTGTTGAACTTGTTTATTACTTGAATGTTTCTGTGCAATTTCTTTGATTTCATCTAACCTTTGTTTTGTAGGTTGAGGAGTTTCTTTAATGACAAATTATGTCTTTCCTACCTTTTCTTTCACCTGTTTCCTAGGTTTTATCTTCACAACCCTTTTTTTCCTTGTCACTATAGGCTTGCCGGATTCTGTTGGTGGAGTTTCTTTTCCCTTAGGGTTACTGCCTGAAGTTTGAGCTTCTACTCCAAATCCACATAAAAATAAAAATGATGACCATTCTATTTTAATATTTTGGAGTTCATTTAATACCATCAATTTGATTAGACCATGGTGAAATAGAGAAGTTTCACACCCCTCAAATTTCATTTGAACTTTGTCTGCCATCTTAGCTATGCTTCTATATAGGAAAAATGGCAAGTCTAAAGATATCATGCCTGTAAAATGTAATAGAAGTTTAAAATGGTATGAATAAACTTTATGATACCTGCCCTCGCATGTAAAATACCTCTATATATAGAAGATTAGATTTTTATAGTTTTCTTTGATGCAACTCCTGGGAATTGCATTGTTTAAGTCCATCTCTGTGAATTTTGGCTTTAGAAGCACCCTACATGCCTCCATGTCAAATATGAAACCCTTAAACCATGTTTCTTGCCCTCTAGGAATCTCAGTTACCAAGGCTATGGTCTCAGGAGTAACTGATAAATTTAATATTCCAATCTTTGTGTTTGAACCACTGAAATGCAAGGAAAATTCCTTTGTTACCTGACTGTTTCCTCCCTACAAATTTTCACAAAACTTCAAACACCCTGCCTTCCTGAAATCCTCTAACACTATTTTGTCCTTAGCTAGGGCTCCTGCTCTTTCAGGTTCTGACCTTAATCAATGCCCTGACCTGTGATTTTTCTTCTCTTCTGTCATTCTTGCATTCAGAAATTTCAGTCTGCTTCCTGTAGAATTTGATTATCAGCCTCACTTGATAATGGATGAGGAAAGATTTGGTGTAAGATGACCATAAGCTTGACACTTGAAAAAGATGGGTTGAAGTGTTTTTCATGAAAACTGGAATAAGTAACCAGCCTTTTCAAATTCGAGCTTACCTTACATAATGAGACCTCTACGATTGCAATGATGACTTTGAATAGCTACACGTTTTGGAAATGACCCCTAACTGACACCTCATGATGAAACCTTAACGGATTCTGACTAATTTGATGATTTGATATGACTTCCCTATGAATTCGCTCTTTCGTAGTGTGCTTAGTGCATTTTCAGGGATATGCGCTATGAAAGTAGCAATGCTTTCATAGCGCAAAACTGGTTTTATCAACTGGCTGTGCTACGAAAGTGTGGTTTCGTGGCTTATTGAAAAAAAAAATCAAAGGTTAAAACAAGACTTCTAAATGAATTATGGGACCTTTAAACCATGAAATGAGACATCTAAACTTTATTTGGAAATGAAAATGACACTTTTAAGACTTCAAACCCTATCACTTACCCCTTTAAGAATGAAATTAATCAAGACCCATTTAACACCATAACTAGAAACAAGGTAAACTTTCGGAGTTTTTTTTTTTTTTAACTTTTATAGTGATAAGAGTGGCTCCACTTGGGATAGTGTGCCCCTGTGGTACACTAAGAACCCGTAGCTCCAGTGCTATCCATTTCTGATAATAATAAAAAAAAACTTTTATTGGAGTTGACAAGCATCTTCTTCAAACTGTAATGGCCTTCACCTCGGGTTCAAGCTCTCTGATTCAGCTTGTCATTATTAGAAATAAAACTAAAAAATATGAAATATGTACAATGTCATGAATGATTGATAAAACTTCGGCAAGTATAATTCTTTAGGAACCTGCAATTAATAGGCCCTCCAGCATATGATCCTCCATCAATTTCCTGCAATATATAAGTGTTGTTCCCATGAAAAGCAGCTATCTTAAAATGACCCTTCCTTAAATTCTCAAACTTACCATGTTTTCCCTTTTCCTCAATTTTGGCCTCCCATTTCAGTACTTTGTCTTGTATTTGGAAACTATCTTATTTTATCTTCTTGTCAAATTTACTTTTAATTATGTTCTGAGCATGCTGATGGTTATAATAAACTTCATTTCTCTTTTCCTGCAAAGATATTAGTTGATTAATCCTCCTTTGAATGGCATTTGGTTCCTCTTCAAGTCCTTGAATTAATTTCATAACAGGTACCCCAAGTGATGTCGGAAAAACATCTTCAGCACCATAAATTAATTCATATGGCGAAGTCCCGATTGACCTCTTTGTACATATTCTATCAGCCCATAAGGCATACTTTAGTTTCAAATTCCAAGCTTTCTTTTTCTCCTGCAGTACCTTTTTAATGATTCTTATAATGCTCTTATTTGATGATTCAGCAAGACCAATTCCTTACTGATAGTATGATGTAGAGTGTCCAAGAGTGATGTGCTATTGGTGACAGAAATTGATCATTTTCTTAGACTTGAATACTTGAGCATTAGCTGTTATAATCTTCATGGGGCAACCAAATCTAGACAAGATATTATTCTCTAGAAAAGAAATAATTACATAATCATTAGCTTGCCTTGTTGGGATCACATCTATCCATTTGGTGAAGTAATCCGTTGCTGTGAGAATCCAGCGATGTTGTCCTGATGATGATGGGTGTATCTCTCCAATAAATTCTAATCCCCACAGCTGAAAAGGTGCTTCCACATAAATAGGAACCAAAGGTAAAGGTACAAGCTTTTTTTTCCTTCAAAAATTCGGCATTCATGGCATGCAACAATTCTTTTGTAAATATCTTTAAACATTGTTGGCCAAAAATATCCCACTCTTAGAATATTATTTGCTGTAGGCTTCAAATAATGGTGACCTCCGCAATCCCCTTTATGAAATTATTCAATTACTTTATCAGCTTCTTCTTCAAGCAAAAAATTTAGCAAAATTCCACTGGTATCCTTCCAAAACAGATTTTTGTCAAATATAAAATATCTCAAAGATTTCAGCTTAAAAAACCTTGCTTTAGACTTTGTTAGATCAGTGGGATCTTTGTGATGCTGTAGAACAAAAACCACCTCTTTATACGAATTTGAAGTAAGATATTTCTCATCAATAGGGACCAATTCTTCCTCATCATCAAAAATTTCTGATATTTCTGCTTTCAGATTTATATCAAGACAGTCCCAGTTTGATTGTGTCATTAACTTTTCCAAGCCTTGCCCCTTTAATAATTTTGTTGGTTTAATATCTATGTCATATTCCAGCAATTTAGCTATCCATTTTCCCCTCTTACCATCAAGATCTGCCTGAGTTAAGATGTCTTTTACTACAGTACTTGGAACAAATGCCATAATGTGAGAATGCAAAATATAAATTCTAAAATCTATGATAGCCTTCACTAAAGCATAGGCCTCCTTTTCTAGAATATTATACTTCAACTCAACATTTTATAATGTTCTACTAAAGAAAGAGATAGGTTGTTCAATACCTTGCTTTCCTTTTTTTTTCAAAACTCCAGCAATTGTATTTTCTGAAGAAAATGTAAAAACCAGAAATTATTTGGAAAAATCTAGACTGATGAGTATTGGTGCTTGTGTGAGTGCCTTCTTGATTTCTTCAAAAGAATTATTTCCCTATGTTTTCCATTTAATCTCAACTCCTTTCTTTAACATCCTTGTTATATTTTTGACAATCTCAGCAAAGTTAGGAATAAAATGCCTAACAAAATTCACTTTTCCAAGAAATGATTGGATCTCTTTCCTACTTCTAGGTAGATCTACCTTTTGAATTGCATTAACTCTGTTAGGATCTATCCTAATTCCATCTTCATAAATAATATGACCAAGTAATTTACCTATAGTTAAAGCAAAGATGTTTTTGGTATTATTAAGAGAGATACCAAACCTTCTACATTTCAACAGAATTTTCTGTAGGTGTTTCAAATGATCTTATTCTTTCTTTGAAAATACTGTTATATCATCAAGATAAATAACCACCATCTTGTCCTTTTATTTAGAAAAAGCAATGTCCATTGCTCTTTGAAAAGTAGCTCCTGCATTCATGAGACCAAAAGGCATCTTGGCGTACATGAAGGATGTTTTTTCTTGATCGCCTGGATGTACAAGAATCTAATTGTAACCTAAAAAACCATCAAGCATAGACATTCTTTGAGAACCAAAAATATTTTGCAAAATTGAATGCATCTTGGGAAGGGGAAAGTTGTCCTTTAATGAAGCTTTGTTCAAATTTCTGAAGTCAATACAAATTCTGATTTCTCCACTCTTCTTTCTAACTGGTACCAAATTTGCAAGAAAATTTTAGAATATGATTGGGACAATGATTTTATCATCAAAGAGTTTCTTAATCTCTTTTTTCGATCAATGGCATGAGAAGAGGATTAATTCTCCTCAATTTCTGCTTGAAAGGTCTTTCATTTTATTTGATATGAATAGTATGTTGAATAATGGAAGGATCGTACTCTTTTAAATCAGCATAACTCCAAGAAAAACATCAATAAACCTCTTCATCATCTCAATATATTTAAATTTCATATCAGCTGAAAGAAACTTTGAAATTTTGATCATTTTATGCAAATGTAATGTACCAAGATTACAGCTCTCTACTTCCTCTTCATCAGGATGTATATTTGGTGATTTGAAAACATCATTCTGATCAAAAAATTTCTCAAGGGGAATAAGACCTTTTGCTATTGAATTATTCTTTAATTGCAAAACTTCAAAATTTCCTTTTGATTCAATAAGCATGTTTTGTTGGTCCACTTGTGTACTTTTAAGTACTTCTTTCAGCTCAATAAACTTCTTTACCTGTTGATCATCTTCAAAAACTTGCCAATTGGTTACATTATCTGGTATAGATGGTCTATGAAGAACTTCAATCTCATATTTTTCAATAGAATGAATAGGAATGATGAAAAGAATTGGAGAGACAGAAAGAGAATCAGCAATGCAATTTTGGTCTCTAGTTTTGATGGTGAAAGAATAGGCTTAAAAATGTTCCAACATGTCTAAATCTAGATTTCTGTATGCTCTCATTCTTACATCCTTCATTTGATAAACACCTTCAATTTCTTTAATAACTAATTCTGAATCTCCAAAAATAGAAATATTTTGAGCCTTCATTCTTTTCAAAACATCTAGACCCAAAATCAAAGATTCATATTTAGCCATGTTGTTTATGCAATCAAAGTTCAGTTTGTAGGAGTAAAACTTACTCTCATCATTTGGACTTGTAATCCAAATCCCTGCTCCAACCCCTTCTTTTCCTGGTGATCCATCAAAGTACAATGACCACCATCTTTCCATCTCTTTGTCATTTACTTGTTGATTTTCAGACTGCTGAATTTCATAGTGCTGATTTTCTTCTCTCATTTCTTGTTCGAAACTATCAGCTGAATCATTGAAAAGAATAACAGGTCCAAGTTTAGTATCAAAGGCATAAATAGGAAATTTTTGAGTTTTGTCTTTACTACTTACCATGTAATCCATTATAGTCTCTCGATACAATCTCCTTTTCTCACCAAAAATAGGAATAGTAGCATGGGTAAGGTCCATCTGCATTGTGCCTTTGATTTTTGTTGCCCATGATCTTGACAATAACATACCAAAATTTGGCAGAATGTCAGCCACTACAATTTCCATAACAACCATCTTTGCTAGGATTTGTGTTAGACCAAAAACCACATCCTTAATTATACCAATGCATTGAACTCTTTTTTAATCAAAAGAAAACAAATATTTATATGGCCTTGTCATTTGCAACCCCATTCTTTCCATGATTAATTTAGGCATAAGATTTTGAGAAGCCCCTGAATCCAACATAGCATTATGTAAAGTCATATCATGAATACTAATGCTTACATAAAAAGGAGGAAACTCTTCATTTTGTTCATCTTCTAGCCTTGGACCCAAATATATAGTAGGATTATCTTCTTGAAAATTCAAAATATCAACAGCTCCTAGTTGTGAATTCAACATCTTAACAATATTTCTTCTATATTCATTTACCTTGAGAATCTCACCAAATGGGACTGATATTTTAAACTTTGAAATTTCATTCTCAAGGTTGAAAACATAAACAAAATTTTCAGCTTCTTTGATAGGAGGAGGAATTTGAGTGTCTTTATTACCTTCAACAATCTTTGGAGTATCCTTTTTGACTTCAGCAACCTTTGGAATATCTTTCTTACATTGTGTTTTGTTTGCAAAAATAGGAACATTTATGTTTCTAAGATTATATTGCTTTTGCATTTCAAAAATAGCATGTTGATACCCCTTAAAATAATTTGATGGTTCTTCTCCTTGATTAGCCAAATCTAACTCATCATGCTTTTCTTTAGTCAAGAAAACTCCTGAAATCTCTTCATCAAGACAATGGATAGATTCTTTAGGGATTTCAGACTCATATTCTTCATCTACCAAATTCTGCTGAAAAGGAGGTTTCACTGGAGGATCAGACTGATGATTTCTATTTTCTCTTGGCCTTAGTTTATTTTGAGGTCTTTTGAATTGAGGGTTTCTAGATTGAGGTTCATGTTGCACAGGAGGAGTAGAATTGTTTCCAAGAGCTAACCTATCCATCAACTTCTCCATAGTTTTCATCATTGAGTCAAATTTATCATCGGAAGTTGAGGAAGGTTTCTCTTCTTCTTTCAATTTAGTTTTTCCCGTTTTTGACTTTTTAGGAGCTATCATGTTTACCTCTACCTTTACTGTGTCACTTTTCATTTCAACAAGAGTAGGTGATTCTCTTTCTCTCAACAAGATAGAAAAGTCATAATAAAATGCCTCAGCTTATCTCATTTGTGCTAAGGCTTCTAGAGGTTTCAAATGAGCTGGAATTGAATCAAAAACTTTATTAAATATTTTTGAAAAGTTTTGGATGGATTCATCAACTGCCCTTCTAAGACTGTTATATTCAGTAATTGCTTGAATTGGATTGGCTCTATTTCCCTATTTTCTCAAAAATTTGTCTTCAAACTCATCCCAAGTTCGAATACTTCCTGGTGTAAGAGCTTTAAACCATTTTCTAACTTCACCGGTAAAACTTTGTGCAAATATTCTTAACTTAACATCTTCATCATCAACCTCTTATTTGTCTATAAAATCATTAAATTGATCTACATGTTGCTCTGATGTGATTTCTTCATCACTTCCCCAAGTCTGAATCCTAGCATCATATTTACTAGGGAGATCATGTAAAACAGCAGGAAGGACAAGTGGTGCATACCTAGCAGGGCCGGCCATGTTTAAAGGATGAACACTAGTTTTAGGAATGGCAGAAAAATAAGATGAAGAACTGATATGAGAAGGACTACTTGGTTTCTGTAAGCCACTAAAAATTGAGCTCCAATTTGAAAGGGGTAAACCAGTTTTAGATTTCAACAAGACTTCAATAGGGTCAATTTCTTTCATTTTATCTAAAGACTCTTTTTCTAACAACAGCTCAGAGGTAACAACTTCCCAAAATTCTTTTTTGTCTTCTTGTGTTACTAGGGTTGAAGTGTCAATTCCTCTTTTATGCAAGTCTAATATAATATCAATGAGTTCCTTTTCACTTTCTGACCTAAACAACACTTCATAAATTTTATCATCAACTCTTTTGTCTTCAGGACTTCTTAATATTTCAGAGGAAAAATATTTCGAATGAGATGGAGTACCTGATATTTCTGAAATTATTTGACTGCCTTTTCAAATAGTGTTTGGATTGTCCATGATGGTAGGTGGATTGGGATTAGGATTGCTCTGTGTGTATCTCCTCCTAGAAGCCACCTTTTAAACTTTGAGTCACCAAGGTAGATGCAGCCTCAAAAATATTTTTGAGCTCCTTCTACCTTCAAGAGTTCAGCTTCATAATTTTCGGGAGATGTATATCTTCAAACTCCCAGCAGACGCACCAAAATGTTATAAAAAAATATGACACTGATAGGCTGCTCACCAAGTAGACTTTATGTAACTCTTTCAGACCAATATTTTGGCTGAGGCTTAGCCTCCTCAACCTGAGAGGGCTCTCTCAAAGGTTTATGATTTTTTATTAATGATTATGTTATCACCAAAATAGGACCCTGATAGGCTGTTGATCAGACTACCTCAGTGTAACTATTTCAAAACAATATTTTAGCTAAGGCTTAGCCTCCTCAGCCTGAGAGGGCTCTCTCAAGGGTTCATGATATTGATTAATGATGATATATATGGCTAAATATATCTTGGTTTCGTGTGTTTGTAGGTTGAAAGATGAAGGCTTGCTACCATTGGGCTATGGAGTCAACAAGTCAGTAGATTCAGTGGCAAGGTTTATAAACATGGAAGCTGAGGCAAATGGGTTTTTAAAAAAAAGATAATTCACTCAAAAAACATAGGTCAACATAGAAATTCCGTTACTAAAGGAATTCAGAGCATAGGGTTATGAATTCTGAGTAATAGAAATGGAACCTACTGCTAATGGTTCAAAGGTAATTTACTCACAAAATGCAGGAAAAACACAGTCATCCCATTACTAAAGGAAGTTAGAGCACATGATTGTGAATTCTGTGTACTAGTAATAAGATCTACTACAAGTAATTAAAGTATCATATAGATCAATAAAACATTAAACCTCATCTAAACTCAGATCTGTTCAGGAAAACCTCTCTGTATTACTGGTTATCTTCCATAACATAAAGCAGCAGCTAGGCCAAAAAGTGTCCCAACCCTTTACTAATTTGACCTCTTGATTCATATATAGCTTTTACAATATGGATTCTATGATCCATCATCAAGAGAATTCGAATTTCTATTATTAACACCTATTCTAACCATAAAACATGCTTATTAATTACAAAATAACAGCTTGACTATCTTTGAAGAGTCCTAATTAAAATAGGACTAAAACTCCTAAATATACTTATAACAACCTTATCTAGTCTTAAATTCATCCTTTGACACCTAAAACCTCATGAGGTCAAATTTTGTGATGCCTCCAACCTTGTTATGAACCCTGCTACTCCATCACCTAACTGCCCTAAAAACAAGGAAACTTGTTTTCTGTAATTATGCCTTTACCTTCATTGATGATCTTCAAACCCTTTTACTGGAAATTTCGACTTCTTGAGACAATATACATGTGTTATCACTTCCATAGAACCATTCCCTTCCACCTATACAAAAATCAATCCCTTGAAGGAGTATAAAGAGAGTTGATATGGCTGCGCTACGAAAATATCAGATGTTTCCATAGCGCAGAATATATTCTTTGTAAACATCTCTTAAACCTCTAGTTTATTTTGATTTGAAACCTGGATCTTCATCTGTGAACCCTTTCCATACTTTATCAGCATCAACATTCAAAAACTAGATGTTTTTATCTCTTGAAACCCTTATAATAAACTCAAAACTACACCTACAGCAGTTTCGTAACGTGCTATGAAACTGTTGTGCATGTCTTTTTACACAGACTTTTTCAAAAATATTATTTTTTAAAACTTCTTGCACTTTTTCCATGATGTCTATAGGCTTTAATAATCAACATATTTCATCCTTGAAGTGTTTTAAAAAAGTGAAATCCTTCTCCACAACAAAACTGCATTAAGAAATTATAACTTACTGTTCAGATTTATCTGAAAAATAGGTGTTGAGATAGAGATTTTTTTTTCTCACCCATAATGTATTTTGAGAAACTTAAAGAGGCTTTTAGAAAGCATGATGGCTTGAACAAAAACCTATCTTGGTTTTTTTAAATACTTCTCCTACTGCCCAGAAACTAGCTTTGACAACCTGTTTAAAACTGGAAAATCCTTATTTCTGAAAATATGGCTTCAAATAAAGCCTTGTATCTCCCTACTGGTAACACATATGAGAAATGTGAGATATGTTATTGTAGCTGGAGAGTTTATGAAGAGAAACCTCCTTCATAATTCTAAAATAATTTTTCTTGTGGCCAAAAAGGGATCATAAAGTTGACTACTAAAAATAGAAAACAGAGTTTTTCTCTCAATGACTTTCAACTGTTTTCATAGCGCAAGTGGAGTCATCAATTTCTCCCACCTCATAATGAATTTGAAGAAACTGAAATATTTTTTGTAATTCAGTATGTTAGGAAGACAAACCTCTTTCAGTTTTCAAAAATGAGTTTTCAGTTGCTCAGGAGCCCCTCTAGAAAAGGACTACTAAAAGCAGAAAAAACAACATTTTTGATGAAAAAAAAGGCTGCTTCAGTGGTTTCGTAGCGCGCTACAAAAATAGCAGCGTTTTCATAGAGAAAAACAGAATTTTCACACTGTATTCTCTAAGAAAATGTGGATTCATGGCTAATTTAGAAAAAAAAAATTCAAATGTTTTGAAATATGACTTCTAAAGAGGGTTGTGTGATCTTTAAGAGATGAATAAGGCTATCAAGGTTTAGTTGGTAATGAAAATGAGACTCTAAGACTCTTACCCTATCACCTAACCATTAAAACATGAAATGACCTAATACCTATCTAAGACCATGACTCAAACAAGGTAAACTTTTAGATCTTATTGATCATAGAGTGGACCTAAAAGACTTTATTTGAACTTGAAATATGACCTAAAGTAAAGTTGACACATTTCAAATTTGAAATTTTGAAAATTTAGGGTGTGATAATAGAATAGATGGCTAGCTCTAAAATAAAAGGATGACATGGATAACTGGTTATATCACAAATTAGCAAACATTCATTGGGCCATGGAGTCGAGATATTCTTCAACAAAACATCATAATCTATTTAGCATGGAAGTCAAGGCACTTGGAGTCTAATTTAATTAATATAACAGTAACACAGTGAAAAACACAGTCTATTTGCATGTGAAGGAAGTTAGAGCATTTTCAAATGAATTCTAAGTAACACATACAAATACTACTGCAAATAGGTAATTGAGGAAATCCATAGAAACATGATACACATAAACTCCTTATGAATCTTGAGTTGAAAAAATAGATCTCTGTATTAAGTTGAAAAAGACACAGTCAACTACAATAACAAAGTAAATTTCTAATGAAAATGCCCAACCTCTATGAATTCGACTTCATGCTCTATATAGAGAATTTACAATCTAGGATTCCTTGATCCTCCACTAGAGAATTCGAATTCTCTTATTTTGACACCTTTTACAATCTTAAACATGCCATTAATTTCGAAGTGAAACCTTTACTGCCTTTGAAAATTCCTAGTTCTAATAGGAGTGAAACTCCTAAATATGCTTGCAACATCCTTATCCAAACTTAAATACTTCCTTTGATAGCTGCAATCCCATGTATTCGAACTTTGATGATGCTTCCACCTTTGAGGTAATCCTGTTGATGATGCCAAAAACTATCCTAAAAATCAGGAGACAGGTTTCCTACTTTTTAGCCCTTTACTTCCATTTTCATCTTCAAACACTTGTTAACATTGATATCTTAGTTTCATATGTGTCACATGTGTTAATAATTGCCTTGAAACCTTTAATATTCTACTTGTGCTAAGAAAAATCTCTAAAATAGTGTAGAAGGGTATGAATATGTCTGCGCTACGAAAGTAGCCTGTTTTCATAGCGTGGTTTGTAGCTAATTGAAAAATTTTCCTTTAACCCCTTTTTTTATTTTTTTACAATTGGAACCTTCATCTATAACCTCCATACTTCCACTAGCAACATTTAAACTCAAAACCCATCAACCTTATCTCCAAAATTTATATGTAAAAGTGCAAAAAGTCATCTTCAAAATTTTTTTAAGTTGAGGATATTTTTACTTCACAAGGACTGATATTTATATCATAAAGCATGGTAACTTAACCTCAAAAATATGACTGTTATCAAAATTGGTCTTCACCTTAATGAAAAACCGATTTATAATTTATCATTTTTCTGCATTGTTCCATTACCCTGTTTCACTGTTGCTTTAGCTTTTCTTGAGATCTTGTTAGTTGGATTTCTAAGTCTTCAACCTGTATCCTTAGTCTCTTGTTGTTGCTCCTCAAATGAGTATTCATAACCCTTACAAATCTTGCTTCTTTTATGGCTGGTATAGTCCAAGTGAAATATTGTGCTTCACTGCTAATTATTTTTGGTTTAGAAACCTTATCACCTTCCCAGAGGGCTTTCATCCTCTTGAAACTTGTTTTTTCAATAGCATGTTTTCTAGCTCTCTTCTTTAATCTGACAATTTTATAATTAACAGATTTCAACTTTTCCTCCATCTCTTCATAACTGCTTTTCTCTGTTTGTGTGGAGAATACTCTGTTTTTGGCCTTTTATGGTATAGGTGAAGAAAGATCTATAAATTCTTCATGAATAGTAGATGTTTCCTCTGTTTCCTCTAGCTCAGCATTAAGCTCTTGTAATTTCCTTGACTGTTTGGTTAGAGGCTTCCTAGCCTTGAAGACATATGTTGCATCCTCATCATTGAACTCCAACTTTTTAGATGACTTCAGCTTTTTTTTTTTATCCTCATCAATTCTTTTGAAGTCAGCTTGTACCAAAGGGGACTCTTCTATGTCAATGGCTTGCAATATAACATCTAAATTTACCTTAAAACCTGGACTGTCACTTGTTCTTGACAACACTACTTTCCCCTTTGCTTTTGCAACTTGACTCCTAGTCAGTCTCTATTGAACTTGTTTATCAGCTGAATGTTTCTGTGCAATTTCTTCAATTTCATCTAACCTGTATTTGTAGGTTCAGGAGTTTCGTTAATGAAAACTGATGTCTTTCCTACCTTTTCTTTCACCTGTTTCCTAGGTTTTAACTTCACAAACCTTTTTGTCCTTGTCACTATAGGCTTGCTGGATTATTCTGGTGGAGTTTCTTTTCCCTTAGGGTTACTACCTATATTTTGAGCTTCTACTCCAAATCCACATATAAATAAAAATGATGACCATTCTCTGTTAATCTTTTGGAGTTCATTTAAGACCATCAGTTTGATTAGACCATGGTGAAATAGAGAAGTTTCACACCCCTCAGATTTCATTTGAACTTTGTCTGACATCTTAGCACTGCTTCTATACAGGAAAAATGGAAAGTCTAAAGATATCATGCCTGTAAAATGTAACAGAAGTTTAAAATGGTACGAATAAACTTTATGATACCTGCCCTCGCATGTCAAATACGTCTGGATATAGAAGAGTAGATTTGCATAGTTTTCTTTGATGTAGCTCCTAGGAATTGCATTGTTTAAGTCCATCTCAGTGAATTCTGGCATTAGAAACACCTTGCATGCGTCCATGTCAAATCTGAAACCCTTAAACCATGTTTCTTGCCCTCTAGGAATCTCAGTTACCAAGGATATGGTCTCAGGAGTAACTGATAAATTTAATATTACAATATTTGTGTTTGGACCACTGAAATGCAAGGAAAATTCCTTTGTTACCTGACTATTTCCTCCCTGCAACTTTTCACAAAAATTCAAACACCCTTCCTTCCTGAAAACCTCTAACACTGTTTTTTTCCTTAGATAGGGCTCTTGTGCTTTCAAGTTCTAACCTTAAGCAATGCCCTAACCTTTGATTTTTCTTCTCTTCTGTCATTCTTGCATTCAGAAATTTCAGTCTGCTTCCTATAGAATATGATTATTAGCCTCGCTTGAATTCAAAATAGCCAGCCTCTCTTGGTAGAACAGTCAGCCTCGCTTGATAATGGATGAGGAAGGCTTTGGTGTAAGATGACCATAAGCTTGACACTTGAAAAATATGGGTTGAAGTGTTTTTCATGAAAACTGGAATAAGTAACTAGCCTTTTCAAATTCAAACTTTCCTTACATAATCAGACCTCTATGATTGCAATGATGAGCTTGAATGGCTACACGTTTTGGAAATAACCCCTAACTGACACCTCATGATGAAAACTTAATGGATTCTGACTGATTTGATGATTTGGTATGACTTCCCTACGAATCCGCGCTTTCGTAGCGTGCTTAGTGAATTTTCAGGGATATGCGCTACGAAATTAGCAGTACTTTCGTAGCGCAAAACTTGTTATTTCAACTGGTTGTGCTACGAAAGTGCGGTTTTGTGGCTTATTGCAAAAAAAAACTTGATCAAAGGTTAAAACAAGACTTCTAAATGAATGATGGGACCTTTAAACCGTGAAATGAGACTTCTAAACTTTCTTTGGAAATGAAAATGACACTTTTAATACTTCAAACCCTATCACTTACCCCTTTAAGAATGAAATTACTCAAGACCCATTTAACACCATAACTAGAAACAAGGTAAACTTTCAGATTTTTTTTTTTACTTTTATAGTGATAACATAATGGATAAAATTGTTGTTTTATTCCAAAAATGAAATCAGACCATGATAAGATAATCTTATCATATTTCTTGATCTCCTCCTTTGTCTTGGCTTCCCACCAAACAAGAGCTGCACCTTCCATTCTCAATGAAGCTAATTGGATTTTGGTTTTGTCATCATGAAAATTTTGAATTCTCAAATAGACCTCTAATTTCCTAATCCAATTATCTAGCTTTTCTGCATTAACTTCACCATCAAACTTTGGCAATTCAAACTTAACATCAAGTTTAAGAAAAGGAATTTTACCTGTGTTCTTGACTTTGTTAGAATGATGTATTGAAGATGATATAGAGGTTGATGAAGATGAAGATGAGGGTGATGATGGTGACTTTCCAGTGTCTCCATTTCCTCCATTACCCTTCTTGTATTTATCCTCATCATTATGGCCTCCTGACGATCCTTCTCCTTCTTTGTGAAGTTTGGACCCTTCTCCTTCAAGTTTTTCATTTCTTTCTTAATAAAGAACTCTCACCATTTCAGTCAAGTCAAGGAATGCTTTCCTGAACACTCTTTCTTCCTCCTTGGGATAAACTTCTTCATGGATTTCTCCTTCCCTTGAAGTCATGCTTATGGCTTCTTCTACTTCTCTTTGAGGTGAAATTGAAGGTGGAGATAATGGCACTCTTTCCCTCCTTGGCTAAGGATTACTTAAAGTCTTCACCAATTTACCTTCTCCTCTCTTAAGCCTCGGCCTAGCAAGCGTGAAAAACCTTGCAAACTGTTAAATAAAATTTGCACAATAACAATAGAGAGAGTGAAACTCTAGCTCTAATACCAACTTGATCTAAATGGAATTTATTAGTTTTTTTGTGCTAAGTATCCAAACAGTAATTAAAATGTGTGCATAAGGTTCTCTGAAGTTTGCAGGTGAAACAAATGATTTTAACTTAGTTAAACATATTTCTGTGTGACGTTAAATCATGTAAATTGCTTATAAAACAATGTACAATAGTAAATAACAGAGAATTAAACATCACATGTAACAATACTCAGCAAATTTGATGAATCAATTCACCCCTCCTAGGCTACATCTGCTAGTCCAACTCCCAATGGCATTTCCCTCATATCTTATCACTCAAAAATGGTAAGTAAATGTGAATAAAAGCCTCAAATTATTGTGCTCTCTATAAAAACATCTTTATAATGCTTGAATTAGTTAGGAATGACTATTCATTTGCAGAAAACAGAGAATGGATGCTCAAAACACTGAAAACACCCTAGTGGCCCTAGTGGCTCCTTTACCTCTCCTGAAGCTAAACTTGCATGATATTACCTCTGATGGCTCTGAAACCTCTTCCAATGTGTTCAGACTATTGAGAATACCCAAAATTTACTATTCATGCATCAAAATTGGTCAAATATCCAAGGATTTATGACCAAAACAATAAACTGCCCAATATCCCTTGAAAAGCTCCACTAAATTTGGTGCAACTCCAGTTAAACCCGCCAAACATGGCTCCGCCGTCGAAATTGGTGGTTCCGCCAACTGTAACCACCAACACTGGCAGTTAAATTTAATGCCGAAAATTTAGGAGGTCACATGTGGATAACTTTAATTGTCACTTTAAAGGTTTGCAACTCCGTCATTCGAGTCGAAACTCCACATTACGCGGCTCCACTAACCGTTTTTATTAACATTTTTTTGAAATCCGCATGAGACAGGTGTTTCCAAAACCATCGGGTGTAACAGACGGTAGCTCTTAGCACTGGTAGCGGGTGTTTGGTTCTGTGAAGAAGGGGCTAGCCCCCTTTTCTGTTGTTTTGTTTACTGCTTGGACACCGAGGTTGGTCACATGAGGGAGGGGCTGGCCCTTCCCGATCCTCCAAATGCGTTATCATAAACATTTAAAATGGCGCCATAAACCATACGGTTAAGAAATTTCTGGTAATGTGACTGTTGGGTGTATAGTTAGTGGGCGAGAGGTCCTACGTTCAAAACGCATAAACTCCAAAAAAATAAAACATGCCATTTCGTCCTCTGGCCTAGGGCCATGTGGAGGCCTCCAGGCCTACCACGTGGCAGCCCTTAGTTGGCCAAAAATTAACACAGTCAACCTTCTGTCCTATAATACGTTGCCACTTGGCCTTCAACGATTGGCCCTGACACAATATTCCAAAGAATATTTTGAGGAATATTCCAGGAATATTCCCTAGAATATTCTATTTTTAATTTTTAAAATTCCAAAGTCAAACTTGGTCAAAGTCATTTTTTTGGAGTTTACTGGGCCTTTCAAACCTTCATTACTTCTGCATACAACCTCTGTTTTTTGAATCATTCACGGTGCCATAATCGCAGCGATGAGACCTTTCTGGTCGCTCAGGTTGCAAACATTTTTTAGCACTTTCATTTTTAAGATTTTTGAACTATGGACATAATCTATTGATCAATAGGGGCCACAAAATAATTTATAGCTGAAGTTAGGATCAAGGATGTAGGCATCCAATAAGCAACCTTGATCATTCTTCATCTTGAAACATAGAATTTTACTATTTAGGGAGCTTCAAATCCACCTATCAGCCCATGGAAAATAAAACCTGAGTGCAGAAGAGACCCATTTCAGAGGGGGTTAGGCTTAGGCGCATTGCATGCGATATCAGTTGGGGCTACCTGACCTAGCTGATACTAGGTACTGTTAGCTTACTTACCAATAAGCCAAGACTCGAATGCTCATGTGGGACGGTGGTACTTAGTGACCAAAACTAGGGAATCATTTCCCTATGTGTGACGGTGCAAGCAAGCACTAAACCCTCTACCATTACCTTGGTGTATTTTCTTCAGCTGACTAGGGGTGTCGCCAACTCTTACGAGATGTTGTACTAGCACTCTCAAGATATATTCTCAAGGCCCAGTTACATTTGAGTGTGTGAGGATGAATAGGTCTTCTAGGATTTTGAGTATCAAACACAAAAAAACCACTTTTTTATTTCTTGATCACATAGATTAATTTAAAGGGAAAATTTATTTTATTTTCACTTTGTTTTATGTATGTGACTGGAATTTTTCTTTGATCATAGACTCTATCCTCTTAACTTTTTCCAAAACCAAACCTATTCCACACCAGAACAATCCCAATGGGACCTTGTCGATCTAGGCGTCTCTTGGACCTCCCCCCATTTCCAGGAGGGGTTCCAGGTCTTTCTTCATTTAGGCATCAAAGACGGAACACTGCCACCATTATTGGTTCGTCCTTTATTGGGGCATACTTATTTGGGAACCCTAGCCGGTCTCCCAACACCATACCAAACACCACTCCTCCCACAATCCCTAGGGGACAGAGGAGTGTGTCCCATTCAAGAAGCCAGCTGAATACACAGCAGGGTACATCACAGACCAACCCTCTTCCTAACTAGAACTTTGTGATTTCTCACACTGCAATGGCGTCAACCTCCCAGTCACCTTTCTTAGCTTTTTTGAATCTGCCTGATTTAACCAAACTAATGAATGACCCCATCGCACACAACCCTACATGGCCTCCCATGCCCACGAAGCTCCCTTCGGATATTCCAAAGTTTGAAGGAAAGCAAGCAGAAGACCCAGGTAATCATGTCATGACCTTCCACCTAGCTGTTCATCAAACAGTATCATTGATGACACTATTCGATTAAGACCATTTCAACGCACTCTGACAGGAGTAGCCCTGAAGTGGTGCATGGAGAAAACCTTTCGCACCCTCGCCAATGTGTTCCTAACATATTTTCAGTTACCCATTCAACATGATTCTGGAATGTAATTACTCACAAATTTTAGACAAACCCCTGCCATCCATATCTCGAACCATCTCCATGAATGGAGGCGGTGTCATAGTTTATGTAAAGCTAAACTCGATGATGGGGTTCTTTTAGATGTGTTCTTGAAAAATCTTATGGCAGAGATTTCAAATGATGTGGCACAAAAAAAGCCCATATCTGAAGAGGACACCATGAGAAAAGCCTAGAAACTTGAGCTAATTTATACACAGTTAGGATACATTTACAACATCCTGCCTAACACCCTGCACCTGCAAACTTATCAAGAATTTCCAGGCACGTCAAACTCTGCAAATGGACTAATTGCATCATTTCCACAAGGTTACCTAGGCAACATCAGTCAAAACCCTAGTTACACTTATAGTTCTACCTAGAAGATAACTCAACCCAGTTTTCAAAGTCATCATATGCCTCAACAAAATTTGACCAATACGGCGCCAGCGTATGACCAGGGAGGACCTTATCCTACGACTCAGGGGACTAAGTACGCAGAAATAAACACTGACGAAAGAGCTCCCCTCCAATATCCAGGTGAAAACCAGGGGCCGCGTTATGCTCAGTCCCCAGCACAAGACCCGCCTATGCAGACCAATGCACAGGTGAACTTTGTGCAGCCGTCCCAAAACCAACCACACCAATACAACTAGGAGAACTACCCTCCTGAAGTGGTAAAGAAAACATCAAAAAACAAGCCAAAAGGGAATCCTAGATAGGGGGGTATCAACCAGCAACGCCCACTTCCATCCTAGGTTGGAGGCAATTCCAACCGGAATCAGAGCTAGGAGCTGAGCAATGCCCAATGGCAGAGAAAAAGGCCACCTCTCTGAACAAACCATTCTTATTCGATATGTGGTGAGTATGGCCATTATACTCACCACTATCCCGATCTCCCTGAGTTGAAGAAGCTACAAAGTAACCGAGGACAAGGATGATCTTCCAAGAAACCAGCTGTGATGCAGGAACCTTTCCCCCATCAAGGGATGACAAACACTCAGCAGCAAAATACAGATGACCCCAGGAAAAATAGCCATGAAATCTGCATGACTGGTGAAGAGATGTTTTTCCAAAAACATAATTGCAATTACGACACCTCACTAGACACCAATACGTTAGGGGAAAGTACCAGTGCACCGACTGCACCTTTGACCATTTCATATATGCCTATAGAACCATTGCAAAAAATGGCGAAGGGACCCAATAGGCGAGTATGAAACTACTCCAAAGTGGCCCATAGTTATAGTATCGTGGACGATTTAGCACAATCTCCCGATGCTATGTCATCTTTTAAATTATTGCAGTTATGCCAAAAACAATGGAAAGCCCTACTTTCTGCGTTAGGCGCTATCGACCCTGCCGATACACGCCTAATGGCTTTTGACTTAGAAAAAGCCACCCCAGGCTTCCTTCCATGGTCACCTTCCAAATACCAGTTTCAGTCTAGAATATCACAATCACTGATGTGTAATAGATGAGGGTGCATCCACATGCATCATGTCCAAAAATGTTTGGCAGAAGTTAGGGTCCCCCGAACTAAAACGCTTAGTCATTTCACTTAGAGCATACGACAGTCATCCATCAACCCCTGTCAGCCTCTACCAAAACTTCCCAGTCTACTTAGCCGGAAAGACAGTCCACATAGACATTGAATTCTTGGATTCTCTCTTGGACTAAAATATACTCCTTGGGTGGAGTTATATTTATACCATGTCTGCCATAGCCTCCTTCGTCTTTCGCGTCATGATTTTCCCCCACGAGGACTGTATCATTACTATAGACCAACTGACGCATAGCGAGAAATGACCCCTAACAAACACTAATGTAATTATACCCTATGTAGATATATCCTCGGATGCTTTATCATGGTACCAATAATATGGTCCGAGCCAGTTCAAACCATTTTCCATTCTAGGGTCATTCCTAGGAGATCCACCCATCATCCTTGAGTCATCACCTGATGTCACAGGGGCTCTAGTGTGCATGATGTCCACATCAAGCACCGAAGCTAGTTAGGACATGGACACAAATAGTAATGGCACCGATTCATCAGCCACGACAACCTCTCTAGCCTACGCCACCTCCCAAACCCCTTTCCTCTACCCCCCAATTGGTTTCGTCTCCCAGCGGGTTTTGGCAACACTAGTATTACCAAACATATCATTGGCAATACCAGTTTGGTACCTCATTCCCTCTACGGGAACAGGAGCCACCCACATCACTACCATAGGATTGAAGCCCCTTAGTCCTGAGGAGGCCCCACTCATCCAAGAAACGGTCGAAACCACCCCTGCAAAGGAAATTCCCATTGCAAAATTGGTGATCACAGCTAAGGAAACTGAGAAAAGAGGAAAGAAGATGGTGACCCCCACCATACAATGGGAATCACCAGTTTGTGCCATATGCGACGTAATAGGTCACCCTACCCATATATTTATAGTGTTGGACGAATTAAAACCACTCCTCGGTTCTGAGAAAGACATCGCGACGCCACATTCCCATAAAAAGGAACCTACCACCAAAGTTAAAGGAAAAGCATTGCATACCAATCACGCATGTGCTCTCTAGAGAAACTATGGGAACTATATGCATCATTGCCCAGAAATATCATGATATAGAGATGCCTTACATGCCATCAAGCGATCTTATCAAGAGGATCCCTCCACCCACGCATCCAAAAATGAACCTCATGTCATCCTATACCTGCAGGAGGAATGAAGGTCACCAGAAAGACATCCATTTGTCCCTCCTCCCCCCATGCCACCATACACCAGCCAGGGATAGGGGAACCTGATTTCCTCATCCTCTTGAGTTATCATGCGTGTCGATTACTGCAGACAGTTTGATCGAGTCTTTGACCCAAGGTCACCTAGGCAACAGTAATCTGTATTCGGGGAGTTACCAGGTGCGTCGTCTACTGCGGACGGTTTGATATGGGTCTTTGACCCAAGATCACCTAGGCAGCAGTAACACCCATGATACTCAGGGAGTTACCAGGTAGGTAGATTCTACATATGTCTTGATTACGTCTTCGACCCTAGATCTTCTAGGCATCAGTAACAACCAGGTAGGTAGATTCTATGGATGGTTTGATCAAGTTTTTGACCCTAGATCTCCTTGGCAGCAGTAACACCCAGGTAAGTAGATTCTGTAGATGTCTTGATGAGGTCTTTGACCCAAGATCACCTAGGCAATAGTAGTACCATGCGCATCAATCCTGCAGATGGTTTGATTGGATCTTTTTCTCAATATCACCTAGGCAGCAGTAGTACCATGCACGTCAACTTTGTAGACGATTCGGTCATGTCTTTGGACCAAGGACACCTAGGCAATAGTAATAAATACCCTGAATACTCATACGATTCTACTCAGAACGTATCACAACCTAGCTATCATGAAAGTCACTCCATCACTCAACCAGGGACAAGGGAACCTATATCCCCCATTCCCCGTAGAGAATGGACCACTGGAAAAACGTAATGTGTCGGTCAATCTAGTTCAACCCTTCCTAGGCTCATCATCAACCATACAGCCAGGATAATTATAAAAATCCTCCAAATTATGCACAAATAAGCTGAGGATAAACAAAAAGGGAGATCCTGGACAGGGGTCAATAACCAGCAACGCCCCCATGATCTCAGTCTGGGGGCAACCCCAACCGGAATCAAAACTAGGAGCCAAGTAAAAACTCCCAAGGGAAAATTGGAGCTTAGAGTATTTGATCACCAGACCAAAAGCAGCACTGTGATCAGAACTCCATAACGCCCAAAGGCGACGCCATGTATTCACACCCCCGAAAAAATAGTTTTCCAGTGCCAGCAGCTATGCCTTCTCTCATCTTCTTTTTAAAAAAGCACATGTCTTTCAATAAAATTTGATAAAGAAGATGCTTTCACTTGGGGTACTTGTTTTTGCAGGTAGTATGCAAGCCATCCACAACTCCATCTACTGAAAGTTGTAGAGAAGGTATCATTCAACCCCTAGCATGAAAGAGTCCCAGTAAACTCTGGATATCCTGACACCATTTCTCCATCATAAATAAACCATAGGTTCCACATATCTGACCATGTTTATCATCACCCCACCCTGCACATGATAACATCCTCGTTGGTCGTTAGAGCCTCCCCTCCATGGCTCTCGTCACCCACAGTAGACCATATATCACAGAAAAAGTGATGCCATGTCCATACCACTTTAGTCCGGGAAGCACCTCATGCCCATCCATCCACCATGCATAAAGGTCAAGTTTTACCATACAAGCTAAAACCCCCTTCCTGGACGACCATGTTTTATAAGCAGATCAAAAGTACACCACGCCTTGCATTTTTCCCACCATACATCCACCAGCATAATCCCATCTGCGATAATTTTTCATCTGCTTCATCAACCCCACACATGAGACCAACCAATGGATCCCACACCCTCAGCAAAATGCCTTCCTCACAACATCAGTGAGCGAACACTTTCATGTTTTAGGGCACCCGTATCTGTGTTTTGTACAAACCAAACCCCATTATTTTATTCTTTTGGTAAGTGTAAAAAGACCACAAATGGTGCATTACATCCCCCACCCTCTCATTCATATTTTTCTCTCATGGCAGCAGTCCCTGAACACCCTTGGTCAGATTATTACATCCCCACACACACGCCACCATGAAATTCATAGCCAGTTTATACACACTCTAGAAGTCCTACCGACTCTAGGGATTTCCCCATCATAAATAACTATGACTATCGCCAAGCTTCTTAGTATACTCTGATCTCGGGACATTGAATCCACATCATCAGTTTTCAGTCACCCCTTACCAACATGCCTATGTTAAACCCATCACATCCAGGTCCCCGACCCCTCACGTCAGCGACCCCTCGTTCGGTTGAGGCTTCCTTTTTGTCGAATTCAACACCTATTTTCTAAAAAGGAAGCGGTACCTTGTATCACCCCTCTCCATAAAAGGGGCATCCTTGGGTGGCACTATGGGAGACATCATTGCCCATAGATTTCATCAATCCTACTGACATTCGACTACAACAAAAGCTTTCAATTCAAGATGGTATTGTACCTTACAACCATTGCACTTTGATCAAATTCGTCGAAGACCCGTGCCTCCATAAGTGTCTCTTTCAGCAATGCTTACATGGGAAGGTCCCAACCAATGCCTATGTGTACAATGTGCAGCCATATGCCATACCAATTTTACACATATGGGTACCATATTCCAACTATTTTCAAATAAAAAACGCCCCGGAGGGCGTCAGCAGTCGTCATCAGCAACCACCAAGTCACTACCATATCAGTGATACAGACAGAACATATATCTGTCAAATAGATTTGTTTAGCTAGCCACAACATCACGAGCATGGGACATTCCTGCCTCGTTGAAAATTTGTATATGTATTTTATTATATTTTCTTACAGGGTGTTTGGTCTCAATCTAGTCTCCTAAACTGAGCTCATTTAATTGTCAACCAGGATTTGTAAACTGCTGAAGTGAAGTGTACCATATGTACCTAGGTGCTTGTTTCCTAATGCGTTGTGTGTAGTGTTTTGTGATGTTTTTGGTCTTTTGGTGATTTTTATGTTCACAATGGAGATGTCTAGAAAACTAATGGAAAGGAGTTGGTGGTCAAAAACAGAGTTAAGTTTAATGTATGAAATGGCAAATGCAATTGGAAACACTGAAGCAGAATCTAAACTATGACTAAATAAAAGCAAAAGCTTGATAATGACTTTTTAGGCAGATGACACAAACTAAACTTGAGAAATGATCACTAAATATTCAAATCCTCTAACTAAACAGTTAAACACTAATCTTACCATGATGCAACATTTTGTTCTAAGCTCTTCTATTCTATGACTAATTCCTAGTTCTATTCTGCAATTTAATTGAATGTCACAGAACCTTTACTCAAAGAGTTATTGGTTTCTTTTTTCAAAGTAGTTCTTTTGAGGAAGAGCTCTGTTTATAAAATGATGAGGAGATTGCAGAGATACTTCAGACCTTATAGTGATGTTGTCTTCTGTTCATATGGATATGGATCATTTGTAGATTTTAGAACAAAAAGATGTTTGTGAATAATGAAGGTTGTTTTGTTAATCCTAATAACTGAAATAATCTATTGTGCAATGGATGACAATTTGAATATGAAGTGCAAGTGCAGTGAGTTAATCTAAGAATGAACCTAAGATGCCACTAATCTAGAACAATGTTGAACTATAAGTCATCATCAAACTTGAAACAAAGTAACTGAACATGGGTTAAATGCAATGAAACTCCGGAGCATTCTAACTATGCTAACATGCATTATTCTATGAAGTTACACAATCTGTTTGTTCATCATTAGTGATATTTTGGAAGAGTTCCTTCTTTTGGAAGAGATAGAACAATTATGACTGTGTAATTGGGTGCAATTGTAAGCAAATAGACTGAAAGCAAATGAAAAACTAAGATATCATATCCATACCCTACTCGTCATTATGATGTCTTGGGAAAGCGTTTAAGAGCAAGAACAGAGATGATACTTAGTACAAACACACAACTAAATCATTCATTATCACATTCATGTCTTGAACTTCTTAAGAATTTCTTGGAAGAGTTTCTTCTTGTGGAAGAGTGATTAGAACAAGTGTAACTGTGATAGTGAATAGCAAAAAACTACAACTAAATCCTACAGTACTATAGCTATTCATCATTCATCATTATAATCTGTTGGAAGAGTGTCTTCTTGTGGAAGAGCTGGAATGAATATAACTACAGTAGCTAGTTAAAACAACTATAAATTCAACTCCTAATCCTACAATACTATAGTCATTCAACATTCATCATTATAATCTGTTGGAAGAGTGTCTTCTTGTGGGAGAGTTAGAATGAATACGACTACAGTAGCTAAAAAAAAACAACTACCAATTCAGATGCAAAATGTAAAGGCAGCTAGGAAACTTATCTAATTTACGCAAGATAAATCCGTGCAAGAGGCAGGGGCCCTCTACCACTTGACGGCATTCAACTCCAAATTAAATCACGCCTTCAAAATAACTTTGTCTGCTCCATTAAAGATGAAATAGTTTGAACATAACACTCTGCATTTTCAGGAATGTAACACAGAGTTTAAACAAAATCTAGCAGCAAATCTAACATAAAATCTCTAACATAGCTCTCGGTCTCCCAAGAGTTTATAAATCAAATGCACGTAACAATAATTACAACAATTTAGGAACAATGTCTTTCCTTATCCGAATCACGTTAGGACTCTTTGAGGTGGCTGCGTGAAGAAGAAAAGACATCTGGACTGAGACAGTCCTAATAGGAGTCTTCCTTCCTAAATGTGTTCCCCACGTTCAAAACCATACCCAGAATTCATTTCTTCCTCCATGATGAGCAATGAACCATGTAGACATGACGTGGATCATGCCCATATGCGGTTTTTCTCAAGAGGCCACCTGGAACATACTCAAACATGAAGGCAGCTGCAGAATCGTTGGTTAGCTACGGAATGTCTGCATTCTGCAGCTAGTTCCGGTCAAAATGCTTAACAATGGAAAAAATCACAAAATTCAACAAGTCAGTCATGTAAATCATTCTAGAAGTAATTTTAACTATATTCATTGATCAATTGGGTCTAAGATAGAAATGGACAAGGGAAAATGAGGTAAAATGAGGTGAAGGAAAGCACAATTTTGAGGCTCAACATACCCCCACTGTTGTCTCTTTGCATGTCCTCATGCAAATTATTATATGAATTCAGAGGCTTCTGCAAGGACATCTAATCCCCTTCTTCTCCTTTGTCTGGAAGCTAGAGGTCTTCTGGGTTTCCTGATAACAAGTTTAAACCTGAGGTTGGTGAGTGCCCCGATTAGCTTTTTGTTCCTTGTCTTCAACTTCTCATTGGTCTTCTCCACCTTGTCTATATGCAGGGATAAGGTTGAGTTCATATCAATTTTGAGCTTGATTTGATCCTTGAGAATTTCATTTTCGTTTTTGATGTGTCTATTCAGGAATTCCAACTCATACCTATCCCTTCTTAATATATCTATTTCAGACAGTGGAGGACTAGGGGTTCTCTCTCTGCTTTTTGAAGCTCTCCTCTCCAAAATTTCCACATAGTCATAAATTTCCTGTTGAGCAGGGTCAACTTCAGGGGTTCCCTCATAAAAATCTTCTTCAACATCCTCTTCAATGGATGTTTCTTCATCTTCTATATTGATTACCCCTGTTTGCTTTATTAGTGTTTTCTTCAGTTTCCCTTTTAATATGTGGCTTCTTCTAGGCTGAGAAGATCCCTCTCCTTTCTCCATGGCAGATTTCCTGATTACCTTTTCTTCCTTAAGTTGCCTCTTGATTTGAGTCAACTTCTCTAAAATGATTTCCTCACTGCTTTCTTGGACTGTTTTATCAATTTCAACTTCTGAAGCCCTCCATTTCCTACTTCTTCTTGTAGGTTGTGGTTCAGGTGATGGTTCTTTTGCTTCTTCAAAATGATTTCTTATTAAAAAATCATCCCATGTATCATTTGTTTTAGCTAGATGAGGATCAATCAAAATTTTGACCAAACCATGATGATACAGGGTTGTCTCTAAAAATTGAACTCTTCTCTGAACACAGGAAGCCATCTTCTTCAGACTTTGAAGCAAGAAATATGGTAGGTTTAAGTCTTCTCCCAGAAAATGCATCATTAGTCTAATGTGGTAGACATAAAATGTCCCATATCTACCCTCACATGTAACAAATTTTTGCAAAAGAAGTAGTATATTTCTCCATTTGTTTTTCAATGCAGAACTGGGAATTCCTTTCTTGAATACACTTAACATCCATATTTGGTGATTTTAAAATTTGTTTCCAGGAGTCATTGTGGAATTCTCTATTTTTAAACCATCTCTCTCCAGTTCTGAGCAAACCTGTAGCCTCTGCAATAAAAACTTCAGTGACAGTAAACTTGACATCCCCCACTTCAACTTCGGTTCCTTGAAATGATCTTGCAAATGTTTTAGTGACTTCCTTGTGGAAGCTATTAAATTTTTCCAAAAATTGAAGCCATCCTATTTGTTGTAACATTTCTTTGCATTGTGGGTAGCCTTCTAAATATTTTGAACCCACTGGTTCGGTTCTTACAATTAAACCCATTATTGATTCTTCAATGTTCAAATAAACACTCTTCTACCCACAAAACAATGACTTTTACCTTTGAATTGAAAGGACTTCAAATTCTAAATGAAAATAGCTCCAAACTTCATAATGACATACCTCTGATTGATTATGAAAAATGCCTTCAAAACCTCGGACTGATATGCTTCTGTTGACAATTGAACTTTGGAGTGATATGCCTCTGTTTGATAATATGAAAGCAGTGTCAAATTTCGAGCTGATATGTCTCTGATAGACAGTGCCAGATGGCTTCAAATTTCTTTTGTGCAATACCTCTGGCTCTTGGTAGCAAATGGTTTCAATTTTAACACTGAAACACCTCTGTCTTTTTGGTAACAAAAGACTTCAAACTCAACACTGCAAGACCTCTGTCTCTGGTAGCAAATGGTTTCAATTTTAACACCTCTGTCTTTTGGTAACAAAAGACTTCAAACTCCACACCGCTACAATTCTGTGTTTATAGTGAAAATGCTTCAAACTCCGATTCACGCTATATTTTATCCGCCCACAAGGATATTTTATCCGCCCACCTGACTTTATTTCCAAGTCCTCACGCTGTTATGCTTCCAAATTTACCCTTTTTCTCTGCTCTGAGTTTACAATGCTCAATGCTATTCAAACTGATATCCTTTGGCTCTGCTCTCGGTGATAATAATATCTCTGTCTTCGGAATGGAATGCTGGCTACAGAATGAAGTTATGGCAGTGGTCACGGAATGGAGTAGTGGAGTGAGGTGGAGGGAATGTATTAATGATTGAAGAGACGGCGGAGGATTTTACGACGGCAGAGGGAATCATCATTGAATGATTTGGTTAAAAGACATGGAGAATTCAAATACCTCGGCCATTTTTAACCGCTTAAATGATATTGGATATGAAATTTGAAATGGAAGATTTTAATCCAAAGTATGTGGAGGGTTTATTGGTGTTTGATCAATAAAAACAATTAAAACAACCTTTTCGAACAATCCATAACTAAACTATGCTAAACTTTTATGAAATTCCATTATAATTTAAACTTGTAACCTCTGCCTTTCATTTGATTTTTGTAGCCTTTGTCTTCTTGTTCACCTTTGGAGGAGTCTTCATAATTTTCCTGATGCTTTTGATTCATAGATACACTGGGTCACTTTGTTGCAATTCTGATGTCTACTGGTTGATGCCTTCAGGATTTGTAGCTGCAGAAAGACTGTCTGGCTGCAGAAAGGCTGATCAGCTGCAGAATGTTCACTGAGCTGCAGAATGTTCCTGTAGAGCACTTTAATCATGAAATGGAATGTTTTTGGAATATGGGTGAAATGTTATGTGGTATGAATGAAAATGGATGATGGATTATGATATGTATGAAGTGGATGATGAAATGGAATGAATTCAGTTCATGAAATGGAGTGAAAGAACATAAGGACTGTACTGCAATTCATGACATGTTTTATTCACTTACAACAAGATATCAAATTTTGTATTTTGACATGAAAATGAGATGGATGAAAGATGAAATGAGATAAAATGAAATGTAGAATGGAGTGAAATATGAATGATGGATGGGATGGAGTATGGATGGATAAGTGAATGGAGTGAGATGAAATGAATCATAAGCACTATGGAACTGAACTTATGATTTTTATAACAGCTGCTTATAAAAACAGAAATGGGAAAAGTTAGAGTGTCAGAGAGACTCTGATTTTCACCCTATCTTTTCTATATAAACATGCCAATCAATGATTGGTTTTCATGTTTATACCTTTATTTATTTATTTATTTATTTATTTTTTCAAAAGAGAAATGCTTCAGAAAATTTAATCAAGTTGATGAAGAAGAGAGACTCTTCTTCATTAACTTCACATCATTGTCTCTTTGGAACTTCTTGACAAACTCTTCTCTTGAGAGTGGCTTGTGGTATAGCTTCAGTCTATGGCCATTCACAAGAAAAGTGACCTCCTCTTCATCTATAGTTCTGTTTTTTACTGCCCCATTATCAAAAATTCGAACAATTTCATATGGCCCAAGCCAATGTGTCTGAAATTTCCCTTGAAAATCCTTGAATTTTGAATCAAACAAGAGAGCCCAGTCACCCTCTTTAAATTTCTTCTCCTTGATGTACTTGTCATACCATCTAGCCCTTTGCTGTTGGACTAGACTTGTTTTCTGAACTGCATCTTGTCTGATCTCATCCAATTCATTAATTTGCTCCAGTCTATGCTTTTGTGCCTCCGTTAGATCAAGTCCTAGCTGAACTGCCATCTTGAATGTTTGAATTTGGAACTCTATGGGAAACAAAACTTGCTTTCCATAAGCAAGCTCATAAGGAGTATGGCCTGTTGTGTTTCTCCATGTAGTTCTATAGGCCCACAAGGCTTCAGGAAGCCTATCTACCCAATCTCTTCTATGTAGATGAACGGTCTTTGTTAGGATTCCTTCAATGACTTTATTAGTGGATTCCACTTGACCATTTGCTTGTGGATGATAAGGAGTAGATGTTCTATGTCTGATTTTGTATTTCTCCATCATTTGCTCCACTAGCCTTGATGTAAATTGAGCTCCTTGATCTGTAACAATTTCCCTTGGAACACCAAAACGAGTAAAAATATCCTCAAAAAGAAAATTAACTACAGATGATTCATTAGCAACAAGTAATGGTTTAGCTTCTACCCATTTAGTAACATAATTAGTGCAAACTAATATATATTTCTTTTGTCTTGATGGAGGACTAATAGGTCCTACAAAATCCAAAGCCCATTTTTCAAAAGGTTCAATATGTACCTGAGGTTGTAATGGCATTTCACCCGAAGGAGAAGGTTTCCCTACCCTTTGGAAACTGTCACACCTTTTGACATACTCTTTAGCATCTTTAAACAAGGATGGCCAATAATATCCTAAATTAAGGATCTTATAGGCTGTCCTCTTATCTGCAAAGTGTCCGCCACAAGGTTCATCATGACATGCCTTGAAAATATCAGGCATCTCATCTTCACGAACACACCTTCTAATGATCAAATCCGGACCTGTCTTGTACAACTCATTAGCAACCCATGAATATTTTGCACTATCACAAATGATTTTTCTTTTATCCTTTGCATTCATAATTGAAGGAAATTTTCCTGAAACTAAATAATTAGCAATATCAGCAAACCATGGAGTTTGAGTAGAGATTGCAAAAAGATATTCATCGGGAAATTGATCTTCAACCGGAGTGTCATCTTTGATATTTTGGAGTCTAGATAGGAAATCAGCCACTGTGTTTTGTTTTCCAGGCCTATCTAAAATAGTAATGTTGAATTCTTGTAAGAGTAACAACCATCTTATCACTCTGCCATTAGTGATTGATTTGTTCATTAAATATCTAATTGCGGAATGATCAGTGTGAACAAAAGTTTCATAGCCTGTTATATAGTGTCTAAATTTGTTTATGGCATGAACAACAGCTAAAAACTCTTTTTCAGTTACAGTATAGTTTAACTCTGCAGGAGTCAAATTTTTACTGATATAATAGATGGCATAGGGAATTAAATCTTTATGTCCCAATACTGCTCCTAAAGCTGTATCGGAAGCATCTGTCGAGATATGAAAAGGTAACTTCCAGTTAGGTCCCCTTAATATAGGTGCTTCAGAAATTTTGGTTTTCAGGGTTTCAAAAGCTAACTGGCAATCAGAAGTCCACTTGAATTCACAATCTTTAGTGAGTAATTTGAAGAGTGGAGATGCTATTTTGGTGAAGTTTTCTATAAATCTCCGATAATACCCTGTAAATCCTAGAAAACTTCTAACATCTCTTTGACAACTTGGAATGGATAGGTTAGAAATAACTTCAACTTTTGTTTCATCAACTCTAATCCCATCCCCTGAAATGTGGTGCCCTAAAACAATACCTTCGGTGAACATCATAAAACATTTTTCATGACTAAGAGAAAGGTTTGCTTCTTGACATCTTTTTAAGACTTTTTCCAAGTTTTCTAAAGCCTCTTCAAATGTGTCCCCATAAACTGTGAAATCATCCATATACACCTCTACACAGTCATGTATCAGATCAGAAAAAATTCCTAATACTTGATCTATGAAAGGTAAGGGAAAATGGTCTTTAAGAGTAGCTTTATTCAGTTCTCGGTAGTCAACACACACCCTCCATTTTCCATTTTTCTTAGGCACAATCACCAAAGGAGAAACCCACTAACTATCTGAAATAGGATAGATGAAATTAACATTTAATAGTTTTTGCGGTTCTTCCTTGACAATTTCCCTAAGATTTGGATTCATCCGTCTTTGAGGCTGTCTGATTGGTTTGCAATTTGCCTCTATATAGATGTGATGAGTACAAGTCTTGGGACTTATCCCTTTCATGTCAGTGTATTCCCATGCATATGCAGAAGCATGTCTCTGTAATACTTTGACTAACTCTTCTTGTTGAGATTTTTCTAGGTTTTTGTTTATGTTCAAGGTTTTGCCTGGAAAAATTTCACTTGTAGAGCTGCCAAATTTGTCCATAGAATGAAGAGACATCTGCCTAGATGACAAGAATTAAATATTGGATCCCTCTTGAAATGATTCTTGTTTGTGTTCTGGAGAAGATTCAAAGTTTTCTAGAGTATTCAGAATTTGATTATCTTCACTAATTTCTGAAATTGTGAAGAGTGGTTGTAAATATTCTTCATCCTCTATCCATTGAGTGTCATCTAGATCTGTAATTGTCCTAGCTGGAGGATATAAGTGAATTTCTTTGTTGAACTACCATCAGAAATATACATATCACCGGACCTACAACTAATAAAGGCATCAGCTGTAGCCAACCAAGGTCTTCCTAGTATAACAGGATGGCCTCCTAGATTATTCTTGGGTGTTAGGATCATGAAATCCACGGGGTACTCCCAAGAGTCTAGGGACACTGGAATGTCTTCTATTACCCCATCTGGTCTGATCACAGATCTATCTGCTAATTGTAATAGTGTGGGTGTAAAGAGAAGATTAGGAAGTTTCAGTTTGTCCATGATTTGTCTACTCATGATGTTTATTGTTGCTCCTAAATCAATGAGTGTGTTTTGAATTTCAATTCCGTTGATGTGAATTTTGACAACTGGATTTCCTGGGTCAAGATACTTTGGAATAGCAATCTTTCCCATCATAATGTCTGCTATTTGTCCTACCAGTTGAATTTTCTTGGTTTCTCTTATTCTTTTTCTTGTTGTATTCATACTCAACTCCTTTATTGTTTTGGCTAAAATTGGGATTTCCTTGATGGCTTGCAATAATGGAATTTTAATGCAAACATTTCTCAATTCATCTAAGAAATCATAATTAGGCACCATGATCTGTTTTTCTACACCTCTATCAATTTGTAATCTTTCCAGAAAAGGAGGTATAGAAGTAGATGTGGATGGTTGCTCTAATACAGGAGTTGGATTTATTGGATCTTTTTGTTTTAGTTTTTCAATGTTTTGGTCTTGAAAGGATGTGTCTTCCTCAAGACTTTTATTAACCCGTAGGGAGTCTTCCTCAGAATTATCTTGTTCTTGTATAATCACAGAAGGTTTCCTCTTCTCAAGTATCCTTCCGGACCTAAGTTGAACATCACTAAGGTCTAGAGGAGTAATTAAATAAGTTGGAAATTGTTGTCCTTCTATCATGTATGTATTCTGAGGGTTCTTATTATTGGGGTTTGGTATAGGCTGAGCTGGCAATTGATTGGATTTTTGAGAGAATGGTAATGGAAGTGGTTGATTTTGATGAGGTTGGTTCGGATGATGTTGTTGAGGATTTTGTTGAAAATTTTGTTGAAGATTTTGAGGATAAAAATGTGGATATGGTGGATAGGATGGTGGATACTGATAATATGGAGAGTATCTTCCATAGGGACCTTGTGATCCTTGCGCCCAAGCTTGAGATTGATTTTGAAATTGGGGCCAAGGTTGCTGCCAAGAATTCCAAGGTGGAGGTTGATTATACATTTGATCATGGAATCCTTGTGTCGGAGGTCCCTGCCAAGGTCTTCTAGATACAAAGTTAAGAGATTCTGTGGAGTCTGCAGGAGTTTCTTCTTGAAAAACAGCCTTGAGACCAGGAAGAGAAGGACAATTCTTGGTCTCATGTTTCTCAGAACAAATAACACATGTTTCTACAACTTTGACATCTAGAGGACACTCTCTCAAGGCATGTTTCTTCCTACATTTGGGACAAAAGATTGCCAAGGCATCAGATTCAGCCTTTTGCTTGTTTTGTATCTTGAGGGTGTCTATTTGTTCACTAAGACTCCCTAAGATGTCAGATTAAAAATCATCAAGCATGTGTCCTATTTCTGATCTACTTACTGTCCCAGAAGCAGATTTACTTGCCCTTGCAAGAGCAGGATCTCTTGGACCTTTGACAGTTTTAGATTTCCCTCTGGAAAGGTTGATACATAACTCGGATATTTCAGGTAATGTGAGTTGTGATATATCCCCTTTTCCCATCATGTTAAGGATATCCAACCATTCATCCCTAATTGTTTTCAACAAAAGAGCTTTTAAAGTGTCTTGATCTAGGTTTTCCATTTGTGCCCTTTTTATGTTGTATTTAAATCTTTCCAACAACTCTTCTAAATTTTCATCTTCTTTTTGTAACATCTTGAACATTTCTTCCTTATGATTAACCGGCATACAATAATCCAAGTATCTCTCTAGAAATGCTTGTTTCATATCTTCCCATGTTCTAATAAAACTATTGTTTAAACTCATAAACCACTTCAATGCTGCTCCCTTCAGAGTTGAAGGAAATAATTTCAGTTTTTGAGCATCTTGTAGGTAGTCATAAGTCCTACACAGCACTTCAAATTCGAATAAGAAAGTTTCAGGATCCTCAGTTTTAAGTCCATAGAAGTTCGGAAGGACAGAAGGTGAAATGTTTTTCATGGTTGTATTGGTTTCTTCATCAAGTATAGGGAACCCAAAAGAGATTCCTATTCTACCTCTTCCTCCTTCTGCACCTCTACCTCCTTCTCCTCTTCCTCCTTCTCCCCTACCTCTACCTCTACCTCCTCCAAACAATGTGTGTTCTCCATTAACAACTCCTCCTCCTCCTTCTTCTGCCATGGTTGACTCTCCTGTGGAAGTAGAAAGGTTTGTATCCTCAACAAAAGTTTTTGGATCCTCTTCTATGGCAGGTTCAATGGATGAAGTGGAAGGTTTCTCTAATGGAGTAGGTGACCTTAGATCTTCTATAAGTCCAGGATCAGTAAAGGATGGAAGATGGGTTTGAGTTGAAGGTGTACTAGTTCTGGATCTAGATGAAACAAGTGGTGTTCTAGAAATCAAACTTCTGCCTATGCTGCTTATAAATCTTTCCCTTGAATCTCTCTCCCTACGCATAAAATTGTTTTTGGATGCTAAGAAACAAAGGTTACCTAGTTTTCACTTCCCCGGCAACGGCGCTAAAATGTTTGGTCTCAATCTAGTCTCCTAAACTGAGCTCATTTAATTGTCAACTAGGATTTGTAAACTGCTAAAGTGAAGTGTACTGTATGTACCTAGGTGTTTGTTTCCTAATGCGTTGTGTGTAGTGTTTTGTGATGTTTTTGGTCTTTTGGTGATTTTTATGTTCACAATGGAGATGTCTAGAAAACTAATGGAAAGGAGTTGGTGGTCAAAAACAGAGTTAAGCCTAATGTATGAAATGGCAAATGCAATTGGAAACACTGAAGCAGAATCTAAACTATGACTAAATAAAAGCAAAAGCTTGATAATGACTTTTTAGGCAGATGACACAAACTAAACTTGAGAAATGATCACTAAATATGCAAATCCTCTAACTAAACAGTTAAACACTAATCTTACCATGATGCAACATTTTGTTCTAAGCTCTTCTATTCTATGACTAATTCCTAGTTCTATTCTGTAATTTAATTGAATGTCACAGAACCTTTACTCAAAGAGTTATTGGTTTCTTTTTCAAAGTAGTTCTTTTGAGGAAGAGCTCTGTTTATAAAATGATGAGGAAATTGCAGAGATACTTCAGACCTTATAGTGATGTTGTCTTATGTTCATATGACTATGGATCATTTGTAGATTTTAGAACAAAAAGATGTTTGTGAATAATGAAGGCTGTTTTGTTAATCCTAATAACTGAAATAATCTATTGTGCAATGGATGACAATTTGAATATGAAGTGCAAGTGTAATGAGTTAATCTAAGAATGAACCTAAGATGCCACTAATCTAGAACAATGCTGAACTATAAGTCATCATCAAACTTGAAACAAAGTAACTGAACATGAATTAAATGCAATGAAACTCCAGAGCATTCTAACTATACTAACATGCATTATTCTATGAAGTTACACAATCTGTTTGTTCATCATTAGTGATATTTTGGAAGAGTTCCTTCTTTTGGAAGAGATAGAACAATTCTGACTATGTAATTGGGTGCAATTGTAAGCAAATAGACTGAAAGCAAATGAAAAACTAAGATATCATATCCATACCCTACTCGTCATTATGATGTCTTGGGCAAGCGTTTAAGAGCAAGAACAGAGATGATACTTAGTACAAACACACAACTAAATCATTCATTATCACGGTCATGTCTTGAACTTCTTAAGAATTTCTTGGAAAAGTTTCTTCTTGTGGAAGAGTGATTAGAACAAGTGTAACTGTGATAGTGAATAGCAAAAACTACAACTAAATCCTACAGTACTATAGCTATTCATCATTCATCATTATAATCTGTTGGAAGAGTGTCTTCTTGTGGAAGAGCTGGAATGAATATAACTACGGTAGCTAGTTAAAACAACTATAAATTCAACTCCTAATCCTACTGTGAAAATGACAGCATTCATCATTATAATGCATTTGGAAGAGTGTCTTCTTGTGGAAGAGTTAGAATGAGTACGACTACAGTAGCTAATTAAAACAACTATTAATTCAAATGCAAAACGTAAAGGCAGCTATGAAACTTATCTAATTTACGCAAAATAAATCCGTGCAAGAGGCAGGGGCCGTCTACCACCTGACGGAATTCAACTCCAAATTCAATCACGCTTTGAAATAACTTTATGCAACTCCATTAACGGTAAATAGTTTGAACATAACACTCTGCGTCTTCAGAAATGTAGCACAGAGTCTAAACAAAATCTAGCATCAAATCTAACATAGCTCTCGGTCTCCCAAGTGTTTATAAAGCAAATGCACATAACAAGACTTGCAATAATTCAGGAACACTGTCTTTCCTTATCGGAATCACGTTAGGACTCTTGAAGTGGCTGCGTGAAGAGGAAAAAGACATCTGGACTGAGACAGTCCTAATAGAAGTCTGCTTTCCTAAATGTGTTCCCACGTTCCAAAATCGTACCCAGAATTCATTTCTTCCTCCATGATGAGCAACGAACCATGTAGACATGACGTGGATCATGCTCATATGCGGTTTTTCTCAAGAGGCCACCTGGAACATACTCAAACATGAAGGCAGCTGCAGAATCGCCGGTTAGCCACAGAATGTCTGCATTCTGCAGCTAGTTCCGGTCAAAATGCTTTACAATGGAAAAAATCACAAAATTCAACAAGTCAGTCATGTAAATCACTCTAGAAGTAATTTTAACTATATTCATTGATCAATTGGGTCTAAGATAGAAATGGACAAGGGAAAATGAGGTAAAATGAGGTGAAGGAAAGCACAATTTTGAGGCTCAACACAGGGGTCCCTTAGAACATGGTCTTTCTTGGAACTGGTGTAGGGTGTTTCCAATTCCAAGCTTCACGTAGGTCTCTCTCTCTCTACGCATGATATACAGAAAAGAAACTATAATGTATTTTAGCTATAAATTTCTTTCTAGACCTCAAAAATTATGGGGAAACTGTTAACACAGGAAAATAATACAAGTAGAAGACGACATTATTTAATCTCAAGCAAAAGGATTTACAGGGCTGGAAGACATTACAGAATCTGGAAATTATTTAAAAATCTCTAAGGGCTGAGGAAAAATCAAATTTGAGCAAGTCATAAATGCTTTTGCGTTCATAATCCTTCTTCTTGCACGCTTTTTGACCCGATATGCACGCAATCCTGGGAGTGGTGAAATATCACTTTCCGAGACCACACAAGCACACTCTAGGATAGTGATTTCACTTGAAGCCGCATAAGGACAGCCACCAATGCCTCCTTATACATCAAGGCAGCACATAAAGGAATATTTGTGGCACACAATGGAATCATCCCCCTCTCTTGGGTCACCATCCACAATGTACCAAGAGAGGGAAGGAGGATTTTAATTCTCCTATATAAGGCCACCATGAGATGAAGAATTGGTGAACACATTGTTATGCTGGCCATAATTTCCCAAGAAATACTAGCAATGTATGATCCAGAGCTAAAGATAGAGGAGACTCAATTGTTGGCCATCCAACAAGTTCAGTCCACCATAGTAGAGAGAGAGAAAGACTTTTCACCGAGGCAAGCTTGGGGTAAAAACATTCTTGCATCGGGACTTAGAACCCATGTTCTAGGGGCCCTTTGGCAAGAGGGTAAAGTTTCATCCTTATTTCCTACCAGCGCTCAATAAGAGAGGCCAAGAGCCACCGTTTGAATTATTTTTATCGTTTGACTCTTTTCAGAGCTCATGTTTATTTGTTTTAGTTTTAGTTTAGTTTTATTTTATATATGCATACTATTTCTCTATCTAGTATGCTTATGATTCTAGCTTGTTCCACTAACTTGCGTGACTCCACTTATTTTTATTCATGTTACCAATAACTTAAGTGGGTAGACCACACCCCTTAAGTTGGTGTGATTTTTTACATATGTGAACCAAACACACTTCAACACCGGTGACAAATCCTTAAAAAAAAAAAAAAAATCTTATAAACAGTAAAGAAAGAAAACAATATATGAAACAAAAGGATGATAAATTACATGGAGAAAGCACTTCACCATAGATCATAACACAAGAATCTGGAAAAAAGCATGTTCTTTGCATTCATAAAAAAAAGAGTGTTTACAACCATATGAGCCTTTTACAATGGTTTTTATCCCTTTCGGGGCTGCCCTAATACTGCTAATGCATGTATTATTTAACTAAACCTTAATTCGGTTACTCTATCTACGACAGTGATTGTCATAATTACACTCAAGCATAAATTGAAAAATTGGAACCACGCAATGGTGGTGATAAGATGAAGTTGACAAACACCGCCTATGGAAGTAACTTTGGCAATCCGTTATTTATTGCAGAGTAAGGAAACTTTGCATCTTGGGATCACGAAGAGGCCATGATAAAATAAATCTAACATTTGGCACTGCCTCTTCAGAAAACCGTTTCTAGATAATTAAATATGGTGTTGTACTAGCTAATTTAGCAGATATGATTGCTATGCTAGCTGTCATGATGGTCATTATGTTTCGGATTGCTTTTGTCTCTTATACGTCAGTTAATGCTGTAGTGGATTTTGCAAAGGAAAACCCATTGTTTCTTTAATAATTGGCAAAAATTCTTTAGAATTGGTGGTTACCCGAATATAATAGAGTGCTCCAATAATGACCTTTTGGGTAGGATTAGCAGGGAAGGGTGATGTGGGGCAGGGGTGACGGGGGTCTGTTGGTGGACATGGAGTGGCGACGGTGGGAGGTGATAGGTAAACGTAGAGCAGCGGTTTCAGGAGATGTGGAGCAGCGTGGATCGACAGACTGGTGGATGGATGTGGAGTAGAGGTGGTGGGAGCCGACGTGGAGTAGAGATCAGTTGGAATTTCAAGCGCGGTGGTTTTTTCAGCGCAGGAAAACCATTTTTAGGGGGGTAGTGAGGTGGTAGGCAGTATCAGCGAATGGGGGTGCGAAATTCCCTGATGCCTCCACATAAGGGTAGGACCCCAGCCATGAAACTGACCATTTCGGACCAACACCCCCCCGGCGGCAAAGTTCGGATGGAGAGGGGGGCCGAAAACCTATGTGGACCGTCGGATCGGAAGTAGGGTAAGGCAGATGAGTGGGGAGGTGAGTGGATTTTAACGAGGGGTGATTTGACAGGCTTTTCGAGTAGCAGAGGATGATGCGATGGGGCGGTGGGGTAGGGGTGGATATTTATTAAAATAAAATGTATGATAAAGGGCGCACAATAAATGATAATATTTAAATGCCCGAAATTGATAACATGATATGAAATCTAAAATATTTTTGTTGGTGATGCTTTAGGACTTAGGATAAGTTCTAAAGACCTTTTCCACAATAATTCTTTATGTGCCTTTAACTAGCACTGAGATTTTTGACCTAGGAGAAACCATTCTTTTCCTCTTTTAACCAACAGTTCTTTCTTGGAAATAAATCACAACCATGGAATATAACTTTCAATATAAATGACCCAATCATAAATAATAAAACACCTTGTGATACTGTAAATTACAGGAGTCTAACAGATCCGTGTAGAAATGAAACGTGTCTTCTTTTGAGGAAATTGGTTTGGGTCTCTTTTTTTATTTTCGGATCTTTGTCTCTTGTAGCGTTTTGGGAGATTTCATTAGTACTCAAAGTGAGTGATTGCTTTTGATTTAAATTCTACATTTTTCATTATGCTTATAAGAAAATGAAACCTCATTGCATTTTTTTACATCAATGTGCAGTTTTCATTCTGGTTTGGTGTGCTTTTTGTAAACTATTTTCCTACTTATATTGTGTTACTTAACATATGCATCATTTTAAGATAGATATTTGCGAAAATATTAAAACCATGATCACCATTACACAATGTATAAAACAGGAAAATAGCATATATATATATATGTCAATTTGTTTTGAAAATATTTTTTCAAAGTACATCATAACCCCAAAAAATATATGTTCTAGTACTTAACGAGACTCGCAGGTCTTGGAAAGACTACAATTGCATAAAACAAACCAAACTAATCAATGTTGTGTTCATGATAGTAGAGGACTACTCGAATAACTCGAGTCGGCAGTCAGTGAATACGATCGAACACTCCTACCTTATGCCACTAGTAATGGCAAGGAATATTCTAAACGCGAGAATACTGTGGAATCCTGACAGTCAAAGCATCTAGATTCTAAGCAATCTCTTCTTTTTCATCTGCTCCTTCCTCATATGGAGAGGCCTCGCAATCCCTCGCCACCCTTTTGGCGATAGGATACATCCCATATAGCCCTTGCGGTTGGACATATGTAGCACATAAATTTTCAATATCAGCACCTATATATAAAAAAAACATAAACATGAAAAATATATTTTACCTTTGTCATCTCAGTGCTCGCCCTATGGAAGTGGTAAATCTAGATCACCCCAAAAATCTATCTCGGAGTATGGCCAATCCCTACCATAATAAACTGACACCTCTGCCATATAAAGAAGGAGGGATTGAACAACATATGTTTCCCACCTCCTCCATGAGGCATCAACTCATCCCACCTTGTTAGACGTGGCTCCCGTGGTGTCAGTGATGCTACCTCCTCCCCCTTGTATTGGAACAGCGGTACCCGTTCCAGGAATATTGCGATCAAAATGGATCTGTACTCGAACTGCTTCCACTTGTTTTTTTTACATTTGTGAGTTTTTTTTTCATGTTTTCCACCACGGCCTCTGCCCAGTTAAAAATGGTGGGTGCCATAAAATCCACTACAGTTTGAAATTTAGCCTTGGTGGCCACATGCGGTGCTTGTGCCCCAGCCACACGTGTAATGGTATATAGGACCACTTTGAGTGGTAGATTTCTCACACTGCTTATTGCTATATTCCTGCTCGAAGATTTCTTTGCCTCTAATCATGCTCTCCCTATGATAATATCCATGCTTTCACCCATGATTCGGGCCCCAATCAGACGTGCTCGTACCCCTCTACATGAGAGGCTGGTAATGAATTAAATGTTGGACACTTCAATATTGAGCTCCTTATCACCAAGGATGAACCTCTCCCATCCTGTATCCCAGATGTTGATCAAATACTACGATAGATCTGGTTGTTCTCTCATGCCTAAAGTCATAAAGAACTCGAGGAGCCCACAGTTCCTCAATGCAGTGAGACAATCTATGTCTAACATGGTTTCTCTATCAACTTCATCATGATCTCTCTCCTTCCACTCAATCACCACGATTGCTTGATTTTCCTTCCTGAAACATCATTTACATAGTTCCTTGTCAGTATTCATGCTCTAAAAACTGATTTTAAATGAAAATTTTGAGATATTTTTTTTTGTTTTGAGAGAATTTTCGTGTCTTATCCTTCTAATTTTTCTCTATTGTTTGGATAGCTCTTGTTATTCTCTATTCAGCAACATTTTTTATTCAAGTTCTCCATCCTTGGTTTTCTATTTTTCAAAGCAATTACATCCATATCATCCAAGGGTTTCTATGTGTTTTCGGGTCATCTGAACGGTTGCAAGCTTTGTTGGTTTCTAGACTTCTTATTGAATCGATTCTTGTCATATATTTCAAGATTTTTGTTTGATTAAGTTTTTCTTTCGGTCGGTTCTCACGATTATAAATTTCAAGTGTTAATCTTGTGTGCATTTTGGTCTCTTTTCGCCATGAGGCATAGATCACAACTGCTTTCTTTCGACTAAATTTTGTTTTTCTTTGAGTGTTGATCTGTGTAGAAATGAAAAGTGTCTTGTTTTGAGGAAATTGGTTTGGGTCTCTTTTTTATTTTCGGATCTTTGTCTCTTGTAGAGTTTTGGGAGATTTCATTAGTACTCAAAGCAAGTGATTTCTTTTGACTTACATTCTACATTTTTCATTGTGCTTACAATAAAAAATACATTTTTTTTTTAAATTTTTTTTTTTAGCTTTAAAAAATGAAGAGTTTCATTTCAATTCACTTCTAGTGCATTTAGTGAAAGGAAAGAAATTGAAAATATTTTTTGTTTCACTTCAAGATTGTGCACTTGAAGAGAAAAGTGAATGTCATTCCATGCATTTGTTTTGATTTCTACATTGATTGTATGAATTCCTTTTCCCCAATTAACATAGTTTTAATCGAAATGAATTATTTCTTCTCTCATTTAGCTGCATCTTAGGGATTCAGGTGACATCGGTAGGACTTTCAAACCGAGACATAATTTGTAAAATGTTATCTCTAAATTGGTCCTGATAGGTTGCTCCACCAGACGACTTAGAGTAACTCTTTCAAACCAAATTTTGACTGAGGATTAGCCTCTTCATCCTAAGAGGGCTCTCTCAACTTATCAAATGATTTACTCAATTGGGTCATAAAATAGATGGCTAACTCTGTGATTGTCTTGGTGTATTTTATTGTAGGTGAAAAATGAGCAATATTTAACTACCATTGGGATCATGGAGTCAGTAAAAGGAATTCAATGACAAGCATTCCTACTTATGGAAACTGAGGATTTTTATGTTTCAATGATAGAACAACACTAACACATGGGAATAATCAGTAACTCAATGCTAAAAGGAAGTCAGAGCATGTACGACATAAATTCTGAGTAATTTAACATCAAAAATATTGGAGGAGAGATATAAAAGAAACAATAAACTCATTGAAACATATCAAGAATCTCAGGTGAAGCAGGAAATAGTCACTTTCTGTCTATTACTGATATTAAAAAATTTACAATAGTAGTTGTGTCAAATAATTATCCAACCCTTTCTTATTCAATTTTGTGTCTATAAATAGACCCTTTTTGCTGAAATTGGATCTGCCTGGCTGGCTAGATCATCGAACCATGACTTTAACACCTAATCATAACTAAAAACTACTTTTCTGGAACATAAAAAGACACCTATCCATTTAAGAACTACTCTCCTAATAGGACTCTATTTACATTTATTTCACCCACTTCTCTAATAGTGGGATAGTTACATATATAGAGATGAGATGTTCAAGTGGTATTCTCCATGACTAAGACATGAATGTACTCTCCAAGAACTTATCAACAACTGCCCTATTTTCTAGGAAAGGATTATCATTATCTAGAACTTTGTCTTCATGCTAATTTGTATGAATGACACACATGCCAAGTAATGGATGTTTGTTGGGATGGCCCATTGTCTGTTTGGATGCCTCCAGGTGGCTAGATGGTCTTCCATATGCCTTTCAAACCTTCAAAAACCCTTTAAAAGTACCTCGCTGCAAAATAGAGCATCTTTAGGCAGTTTCATAGTGAAATTTCATAGTGTGCCCATTTTTTCCCTTTAACCTTCTATTCTACCACCTTTGCTAGTCAAAAAGTGTTTTTTAGGTCAAAATAGGTAAATACCATCAAACTCCCTCCTTGGACCTTCATAAAACTGATTTTAAAGACAGAAAACACTCTTTAGAAATTTCGTAGCGAATTTTGACCCTCAAGCCTAGAGCTCGCTACGAAACTGCTTGATATGGCTAAAATTGCAGATTTGGTAGTTTTCTTCATAAATTAACCTTCTAAACCAAAAATGGTGTCACCTACAAGCTAAAAACCTAAAAAAAAATGTTTTGGATCAACTTCTCAGCCCTTGGGTGCTTCATCTTCATTGACAACAAGTTGTGCATCAGGTTCATCTACCACTCTCATTTTCAGTCCTCTTCTCTTTAGTTCATTTTGAATCATGTCCATTTGTTCTTCCAACTCTTTGACCCACCCTTTGATATTTTTCCTCTCATAATGTAACCATACATTCCTTTTCCTTGTGATTTTTACCACCCTTCTCAAAGGAAGGCCTCTCTTCAGCATCTTTTTGGCATTTGACAAACTCCTATCATACTTATCTAGTTGGTCCTTCATCTCTTTCTCAAAATAATCCATTATTTTTCTATCCACCTTGGCTTCTTGTAATTCCAGCTTCACTTCAATTACCTCTTCCCTAACCTATCTTAATTCTTCTTCAGAATTTTTACTTCAGTCTTTTCTTCAACATGTTCTTTCCCTTTTCTCTGTACCAATACTTCTTCTGTTGTTGGGGATAAATCTATAATATTCTCTAGCTTCTTACCTTAACTGAACTTTTCTAATCATTTGCTTTTCATGGCATCCTATGCAATCTGTTACCTGGTCATTGGCTTCCTTGGCTAGAAAATGAAGCCAACATCCTCTCCTGCAAAATCCAACTTCTTGATAGACTTACCTTTCTTCAATTTTCTTCCATCTCCTTCAATTTATTTTGAATGTACTATTCGGGATTCTTCAATATCTATTGCCTGGAGTATGTCTTCTAGGTTTCAGTTGGAAAAATTTTGGCTCCTTGTTACCCTCTTGCTGCTTTTTTTTCTAATTCTATGTTTTTTCTTTGCAGGTGATGGTTGAGGGATATTAGTCTCTTGCAGGGGTTCAACTTCAATATCCATTGGTTCTATAAGAGTTTGTCCTCCTTATTCATCAATCTCTTCTATTACAGCTGGAGATTGAGTATTTTTTGGTTTTGAAACTTTCTTTGGAGTCATTGCATCTACTTAATATCCACTCATAAAAAGAAAATAATCCCAACCTCTATTTAACCTTTAAATTCCTCCAGTACTAGCAATTTGATTAGACCATGGTGAAAATTTGATGTTTCACTACCCTATGCCTTGCCCTAGACTTTATCTGGCATATTTCCCAGAATTCTATATAAAATTAAAGGTATGTCAAGTGGGTGCTTACCAACAAAATTTAGAAGGAGTCTAAAATGATAAGAATAAACCATGTGGAATCTCCCTTCACAGGTGAAGTATTTTTGGACCACCAACAACAGCTTTGCATAATTCTCTTTCATATAACCCTTGGGGATGCCATTTTTCATGTCAGCTCCTTTGTGCTCTTGTTTGAGAAACTCTTCATAGCCTTACATTCTAAATTTTGTTCCTTTGAAACATTCTTCACCACCTCTGGAAATTTATGTAGCTTGAGAGATGACATCTGGTGACACTGTGAGATTCAAAACTCCAAATTTTGATGTTGTCGAAGTAAAATTTGTTGCAAATTCTTTGGATACCTGGACATGGAAACCCTGTAGTTTTTGACAAAAATGTAGGCAACCTACCTTCCTGAAAGCCTCCACACATTGGGATATTCATTTAGCAGCTTCAATTCCATAGGCTCATACCTTACACAATAACCACCCTTGTTTGTTTTTCTCTTTGATGCAATTGATCCTTTATACTTCTTACTGCCTCCATTTTTATCACACCTGCAGAATCAAAGTTTAACAACAACTTGCTTTGTGTGGTGAACCAGCTCTCAAACAATGACATTGAGATACTTTACATGCAAGAATTGGATGATGAATGGAAAAGAGCAGCTTGGGCAACGTTTAAAAAAGGTAATTTGACAATTTGAGGTGAAAAGATGACACATGTGACCATAAGAGGTAATGATTATAAAAGACACAACCTTGCATGCTTGGGAATTATGATTGTTAGTCATCAATATTTTTCACCTGTTGTTGATGACTAGATTCCTAGCTGATTTTTCTAGCAGCTGATCTCAAATTTGTCAAATTTGCTAGCTGGAAAACACCCATAAGAATTTTTTCCCTCCTAACCTTTTCAATCAGCCCATGATGAGATAAAACCTCATTATCAAGCCCTATCTAGCCTCAGCCATACTAGCTTGCCCATCGGCTCCAAAGAGAACAATCCAAATCTGTCCAAGAAGTCTCCCCTAAGTTAGGTAGTGGCGCTTTAGGAATTTCTTCCTTGGTAAACTATCCTAAAGCCAAAGAAACTCTATCTGATATCAACCAGTCTTACAGACCTTCCTATTCTACAAATAAAGTTGGTTACACCCTTAAGTCGCGCCACTAACAAACCCTGAAGTCTCAGCAATGCATATGCCATAGGTCAAACTAATGTTAGGTGGTTTTACAGTATTTCGATGGATATTTCAAAAGCATAAGTGTAGCAGTATTCCAGAAGACAGTATTAAACTCAATATGAGAAGACAGTTGCTTCCCATGTAGTTTTGAGACTGGGATGTAGCTGCAGGACAGAGAGTTATTTCATTAAGCTCCTGCAATCACAATCAATGGTTAGTGAATTATAAATAACAAGAAATGCTTTGCAAATGATAGCCAAATTGCTTGTGATGTCTAAAGAGGCGCAAAGGTATTTGGAAATCAGAATTATATGTCTCAGAGAAACTCCCATCATGACTTATTGTAAGTTTGTCATCTTCATTTTCTCAAGCATGAATAGGAAGTAAAAGGAAAGATAGCACTGTTTAAAAGCTAATGAAATGGCATCACTGAGAAAACCTCCTCCATACATGAGCAGAGGGTTGAAAGACTGAGAAAACCTCCTTCATTTTACAAGTAGAGGATTTGGCACTGTGATAATGGCCTCCTTCATCTAATAAGCAGAGGGCTAGGGACAGAGTTTGATTTTAGGGTTTTTCACTAACTGAAAGGAAAATTTTAAGAGCAGTGGGAGACATTTGAAGGCTTCTAAGTAGAAAATGGTGTTAAAAGCATAGGAAAAGCAGTGGTTCTTTAAAAATGTGTTTACATGAGTTTCACTGTTATTGAAATACAATGTGAAGCTAATGGGGTGATTATCAATAAAGAAATATTGTTAAGCAAATGGCCAAGGAAGTAAAACAGTCTTGGTCTCAAACTGACTTCTGCCATCAAATATAAAGAAAACCACTAACATTGTGTTCATAAACCTTCTTCACTTGGTTAAAATAGGAGTTTAAAATAACCCAGGCATTTGTCAAAAATAGGCCTCCTTCATAACAAGTAGACGGCTCACCATTGTGTAACGGTGAAGAGAATTCATTTCAGTATGGCTTAGATTTCAAAGGGACTGCTGTCAAAATGGTAAAATGAATGAGAAATTCATTATTCTTGCAGACTCCCTTCACAAAGGAACAAAGGGAATAATTTTCCAATTTTACATTTTAAACTTCAGCTCACCATCCCCTGCTATATCTCCATAAAATTTGAACACTGGATTATTTTGTCAATCTAAGGTTAAGTCATTTGCCTTGATGGTGGAAACTATTTGTAGAAAAAAATTTCACTTACAGTTTCAAATGAGGTTCTTCACCCACAGTCAAGAGAAAGGCTCAAAGAGCACCTGACAGTTCAAATCAACTTCACGGTGGGCATGATCATCATCAACATACCAAGAGCAGAAGCTGTCAAATTAAGTTTTAAAATGGTGAGTTATCTCCTTGTGAGAATGGCAAAGAATGCCTCACAAATCATTGGTATGTCTTTGAGCAGAGTTTTCCTTTAAAAAGGTCAGTAAAAAGGTCAGTAGTGGCAGAGATTCTTCTTTAATGAAGAACAGTGAAAGAGCAGTAGAATAGGTTTGCAGTCCCTTAAAAAAGGCCTTTTTACTTAAACAAAAACCATCACTATGTTGCCTTTTCAAAATTCAACCTCAGCATCTTGTCAAAGGATTAGTTCAAGAAAGAGTCTTTATAAGTTTTAAAAATGATGAAATGACAAAACAATGCTTCATGTTTTGTTTTGCAACCGAGAGCTCTTTCACAAAAGCTTCAAAACCCTCATAAAGAATTTCAAAGCCAATTGACCTTTTCGCCTTCAAAAGGGAGTTAGAGACCATTGCAGGCCCTATTTGCAATTCAAAACATGAGCAACACATCTCCCCTGGCTTTTCATTGGACAAAACGAGAAATTCGAGCAAAATTTGCAGAGTTTGAATCTTTTAAGCCCACACAGCGCGCCTGGAAAGGTGCGTGGCGCATTCAGAAGCAAAATTACACAGGGCTATAACGTGGGCGCGACACGCCTATAGTGGCGCGCGGCGCGCCTGTGCGTGCGGTCACAACTGCCCGAAGGCCGACCCGACACCCCTGTTGCTGCGCGACGCTCTTCCTTTTGAACGTGCCGCGCCTGTTGAGCAATCAAAATGCCTTCAAAATAATCTCTAAAGCTGCTAAATGATCAACGAAAGCCCGTGAAATTTTGCAAGGTATTCTTCAGTTTCTCCTTGATATTTTTTTTGAAAATTTGAAGGGGGTGACAAAGTGTTTTTCTCCAAGGGAGAGACAGTGATAAGGAGGGTTTGGTGTTTTGATAAAAATCCAAGGTTTTTGTTGCTATGATTGCCCAAGGTTAATATAGTGAAAGTGGTGTGTTCATATTGGTTTCAAAAGGCCTAAAACTGCCCTCAAAACAGTGATAAACCATAACACTACTTGCAAGTCAAAGAAAGAACAGTGTTAGAGGTTTTTTAAAAATTGTTGAAGGTGTCCTAACTGTGATAGGACAAAACTAACCTCTGTCAACAAAGTATAAGGTGAAAACAGTGTTATAAGGTGGAGGCAGCATTTGTAAGAAAACACAGTGTTCGTAAGGTGAAAACAATGAGCCTATTTTGAAGACAGTGGTCTTAGTCCAAATGCCTTGTCACTTCAAAGTGCCCCCTTTTGAATGAGTGAAATAGTGAAATTAGGGCTGCCTCCTTTGTCCCATAAAACAAAGTATGGTGAGAGATTCTGCAAAGTCATTTGAGGGTGTTTTTGTCTACCTAGGCATAAGAAACAAGTGATCCTAAGGTGAAACAGTTTTGTAAAGAGACAAAAGTGATCAAGTCTGAAATACTCTATCACTTCAAAAGTCCTCTCTATGTGGAAAAACAGTGAAACCTATTGCAGCCTCCTTTGTTCCATGAAACAGAGTATGTTATGAAAAGCATTTAAATCAATTTGAAGGTGTTTTTTTCTACTTGTGTATGAGAAACAGTGAATACAAGAAGAGTGTTTTTGATTGGGGGAGGTGTTTTGTCTTTGTCTAAATACAAGGATGTCTTGTTTATACCAAAACACAAAGGATCCTTGTGACCTTACCCAAACATAGTAACAATTTGATTGTATACTACTTTATTTGATAACTACTTGTTGTTTGGCACAAAGGAAGACAAAACAATGATTTGTAAGGAGCAGAAAGTTGGTGTTAAAAAACCTTTTCACACAGCATTTGAAGCAGTTTGCCTTGGTCAAACAGTGACTAACAAGGAGGTTAGAGGTGTGTGCTTGAGAAAAAATTCCAAAGGCCTTTTGAGACAGCTTGGTGTTGTAGATAACATTCAAAACAAGATGCCTCCTAGGCAAGACAGTAGGAGTGGCTTGCACAAGAGATTTGAGCCTGTTTCCACTGAAGAAGTGAATGCCCATCCATCAGTGTTGTTTAATTTCCATGAGGTTGGGTGTCTAGATTTTTGCCAAAGAGTGCAAGATGTGAAGAGCTATTCCCCTTTAACACACCTTTGTGCTTTGAGGTTTCAAGAGAAGCATTTTCAGCTGGCAAGCCTAGATTTCAAATTCTCTCCAAGGTCCATCTCCAAGGCCATTAAAATCCCTTATGTTGGGGAGAAGTGGTTTAAACAAAGCCACCTAGACTCAGAATAATACAAGCCCTTTCTGAAGCCTGATCACATATATTCATGTCCATCCATTTTCCCCTTCTCATATCTACTGACTAGTTACACCCCCCTCATGAAGCTCATCATGAAATACTTCACTTGTGAGGGAAGATTCTCCTGAGTCTATGCCTATCATATCCGATTGCTCATGCATTTCATGAGGGCCAAATTGTTAAATCTCCCTTTCTTCCTACACAGAAGTCTTGAGAAAATGGCCTTCACTGTTCAGAAAAATCCTCCTTCTCAGCAGACAGCCTGCCTCTTCCATCACTCCCTCATCAAAGTCATCATTCTTCATCAGCTTGAGAAGAAGGAGGTCTCTTGGGATACTTTCATCACCCATCCGGATTTCTCCACTGTCCCTTCAGTTCATACATCTCCTTCACCTTCTACTCACCATCCTTCACCTTCTTCTAGCAAACCTATTCCCAAGAAGCTCAAGTTTACCATAGAACAAACAAAAGAGCATGATGAGGAAGAAGAGCATGAGCGAGAAGATGAAAGTGATGATGAGTAGCAGCATGGTGAAATAGGGCAGCAAGGGGATGGAGAGGAAAGTGATGATGAGAAGCATCACAGTGAGGCAGAACAGTAAGGGGAAGAAGGGCATGATGATGAGCAGCATCACAGTGAGGCAAAACAGCAGACTCCTGAAGATGATGAAGGGCAGCAGCATGACGATGTGCAGCACAATGAGGGTGAGCGGTCTCATGATGAACAGAGGCAGCCACAGCATGATGAACAGAGGCAGCCTCATGAAAAAGGTGAGCAGTCTCATGAAGATTATGAATAGAGGTAGCCACAACATGATGAACAGAGGCAACCTCATCAAAAAGGTGAGCAGTCCCATGAAGATGATGAACAGAGGCAGCTACAGGATGATGAACAACAGCCTCATGTAAATGAACAAAAACCTCATAAAAAGGAACAACGGCCTCATAAAAAGGAACAGAAGCCTCATGAAGAAGAAGGGCAGCATGATAAAGAGGTGAAACACAGTGAGGAGGATAGCCCTAAAACATAATTTCACAAGGACAGTCAGGGCATCCATGAAGAAATCCAAGACAGTGGCAAGAATGATGAGCAAAGTGACAAGGGTAAAGAGCCAATGGAGCATGTGCTAGCTGCCTCTCCTAGGCAAGGGGCCATGTTCTCTTCTCTAAAAGTGGCCAAGCCCCAGACATCAAGGAAAAGGGTGCCTAGAGTTGTAACTCCAAATGTGACTAGGGCCCTCCGAAGCAAGGGAAAATTTCCCAAGAAGCCCATTGTCGAATTGCCCAAGAGGAAGAAGACTAAAAGAGCCACCCAAAGCAAAGGAAAGGAGAAAGAAGAAGGCAGTCATGAACAGGAAAGGGAATTCAACATCATCCAAATCTAAAGTGATGATAGTGATAATGAAGCCTGGATCCTACAAAATCTCTTGATCCATAGAGAAAACCAAATTTATGCTTTGAGGACTGATCTTGATAGGGCTAGGAACTTCAATCACTTTTTGCAAGTTCAAAACAAGCAGATGAGTGTCCATATGGTTGTATATGAGACATGGGCCATCAAATACAAAAAGGAGGCCTCCAGGGCACAAGTGAGATTGGAAGAACTCATGGGTGAGTTCGATGAAAGCGAAGGCAAAGATCAGCCCAAGCGAAAGAGGCCAAGAACCATGGGGCTCAAAAAGGCCCTTGAGAAACAAAAAGAAGAAGAAGATGCCCTTCTCCAATCTACCCCTCTCACTACATTGTTTGAACAAGAGATAGAGAACAATCGAGAAGCATGGCTTGAGAGAGTAAATGATCACTTGGAGAAGAAATTAGCAAAGTAAAATAGGGACTTGGACCTTCAACGGAGGATGACCGAGCATTATAAAAAGCTCAATCAATTTTCCCGGAAGAAATTGAAGGCTACTCAGGAAAAACTCAAGGAGGCTAAAGGGAAGCGCCATGCACCAAAATTGAGGAAAGACACCTCAAGGCTCAAAATTTTTGCCTCAGCTTCACAACATGTTTCTGAAAACCCTTGAGGGTAATGCTCGCCAAGTTTGGGCTAAATTCAACAAATTTTGGTTTTTTGTCATTTTTGGGTTTTTGGCCAAAACTCATGGGCATCGCCATTTCAGTTCGGGGCATCCTCAAAGGATTAAAATGGTATCATTGGATGCCATAATTTCAGGGGCACATACTCGGTGATTTTCAAAACAATTGAAGATCATTTTCTGCCCCAAAATGGCGAAAAACACTCGCTTTTTCTACACTCTACCCCGTTTATCAGCAAGGCCTATTTTTTGGTTTTTTACACACAGGTCTATTTTTGGAACACTTCCAGTAGTAAATTAGGAGAAAAATAAACATTTTCATAAATTAGACACTCATAGCTTTCCAACAAGCCATCATGGGCCTCGTTTTGACATCGGGAAGGCCTCCAAACATTGTTGGCAAGTCAGGGGACCTTTTGCTGATGTATTTTTTGAGTATTTTTGTAGAAATTGAACCTTTCAAAAGTGACTTTTCTTCATGTGCGTTTAGCTATTTTTGTACATGATAAGTTATGAAAAGTCAATATATTTCCATTGTTTTAGCATTTTTTAGATATTTTATTAGATATTTTGTGCCTTGGGATTTGCAAAGCCTCAAGGACAAAATCAGATATTTTGGGTAGGCCAATGAAATTGCAAGTTAAACTAAGAGGTTTTCCTCACTTTCGCCTATATATTCCGAAGGCTTTCATTGTAAACAAGTTTGAACTTGATGAATAGAAGCAATATATGGTCATATAAGCTTTGGAAGAAATACTTGTCTCATGCTTTTGGATAGCTTCTTGGATGTTCTTGGATGATGAAAGAGTATTGTTGTTGGATTCCATGACTTGGTAGAATGGTATAGTGTCTCTCTCTCTGTTTTGTTTCTTATTTTTCATTCATAAATCCATGTTCTTGCTTGCTATAAGACAGTAGAAAATATATTTGAGACATGCCCTTGGAGGCACCTCAAATTTCCTGTTTCTTTATAGTTTCCATGTTTTCTTCATTCTTAGTCATATTAAATAATCCTTGATTGCTCTTTAATAACTTAAGAATATTGTTTTCTTGTTCATTCATGGTTTTATGCATGCTAAGTATGATTTATGGTACGCCTTGCTTACTCATGGCTAGCCATAGCTCCAACTATGAAACCTCTCTTTAATTGATTAGATTGTCATTTGTTGAACCAAGGAGGTCTTGTACTGATCTTGCCCTTTGCCTAAAACTATGCAATCTTGTTTTCAAAGTGCCCAATAGCTTGAAGTACTATGTTTAGGTGTTCCGACATAGTGATTTGAGTTGTTTGTCTGTCTTAAATGTATTTCCCCAAGGTCTGATAACCATTTCCTAAAGTTAGAGAGTTATATATCTCTATGCATGGCTTGAATGTTTATTTCTATGCATTGATTAGCTTATAGTTACATTTCTCATGATTAATGGTTTTCCCTACCATGTTTATGTCAGCTATTAAACTATTTGTGCTTGAAACCCTTTATTATTTACAAAATTGATGTCCATTTCACTCCATTTTGCCCAAAGATCCATTTTACCTCGAATCAAATCGGCCCTTCAAAAACCTTGTATCACCATCTGAAAGCTTTCTTGACCTTTTCGACCCCATAGCCCAGTTAATCTAACATCTTTTTACCTATCTTATGTCTTTGATCAGTTCATCCCTCACAACCTAAAAAACAAAACCAAAAACGTACTTTATAACTAGCCTAAAATCAGAACACAATAATCAAACACACAGACATCCCTTACACAGATAGAGAGAGCCCTCTGAGTCCAGGAAGGCTAGGTCCTTGGGCTCCAAATATTGGTTTGATGTTACACTGTCATTTGTCTTGCCAATCAGCCAAATCACGGGACACTAAAAATGATAACTAACTTGCATGACCTCACCTTTGTCTTCATCCATCAAAATTTGACACCTCACACCACTTTGTCACTCTCTTCCAGAAAAAACCTAGTTTCGTAGGGAAAACCGTTTAACTGCTGACAAATTCGCTACAAAATTGTCAGGCAGTTTCGTAGCAAAATCTGTTGATTTTCCATATAATTCGCTACAAAACTATGTAAAACTGAAAAGTGGAACATTTTTTTGATTTAAAAGCATGGGAATCAAAACTAAATGGTATGAGGTAGATTTGACTGATATGACAAGGCTGGAGGTGGGTTTAGTCTTAGGGTAGACATCACCACATGTAAATTTTTTCAAAAATTTCATGAAACTGACCATGAGACAACATGAACCTAGGCGAATGACATGTAGAACCCTATCAATGATATTGTTAAGAGTAATGAGTGATAACAGAACCTAACGAATCACATTTAGAGGTATAGGCTAGAGACTTGTTTTGACGTCGGTAAGCGTAGGATTTGTCGCTAATGGTCTCGTTACAACCCGAGGTGACATCCCATTCCACATATGGAAGTATATTGATGTATGATAAGTATATTTTGGGACGCTCTCATCGAATGGTTATGCATCAAACATCACTACTACGAACTTGGACTCCCACGTACCGTGGCATATATTTTAGGAGACACCATTAGGCTGCAAACCTGCCATATGTAACTAAGTCGGCTGCCTTGTAGATGTGATACACCAAAAATATCATTCGAGGATATTGGTTGCCGTATGTTAAGTCCTTGGTTATTTCTCTTTCATTTGATCACCAAGGCATATATTGTAGTTCACAAATACCTGGTAATCCTTTATTCCTATTTCACCCATTTTGATTTGTTTTTCTTTTTATTTCTAATATTTATTATCCACGATAACATTTTACCCATGCTCATATACTTAGTTTATCTTCAATTGAGATCAATGGCAACGGTTCTTGAGTTCACCAACCAAGTAATCCCCTCAGATGGGAATCATGGTCCTTTTCCTTCTTTCGTAAATGTTGGTGCTCCTTACATGGAAACGTTTTCCCTCCCAAGATTAACCATTAGTCTGCCAATTTGGTTATTTTCAACTCTTGTGGTTCAAATGTCCAAACGGCTTCTCAACCAAGTTCTCCCCCGCCTGAACCATTCTAACCCTGTATCAATCTTAAGCTTGACCCCTTTCCTTCTTCACCCATTTCTTCACCTCATTCTTCATCTTTTCCCAGTGAAATTCTTGATTCTAGTACTCAGGTGGCTAAGAATAACAAGAAGTAAAATAAGCAAGGGGGCACTACCCAGGCGATTGATATTGGAAAACCTCCCATTTTTCCCCGTAAAGTTAAATTCCCTTGCAAGCTATGTGAGGGTGATCACCTTTTTCGTGATTGCCCTAGTGTTCCCAAGGTGTTAGAAGTGTGGTCCATTGGCCTGATTCACCCTTCATCATCAAACTCTGAGCATCATGCTAATGATGAACCTTCAACTAGAGATAATAAAACTCGTAAGAAATAGGGTAAGATCAAAATTCCTTATAGGTTGTGTGAAGGGAACTGTCCCATTCACCTTTGTCCCTATCTATATGAAGCCTCCAAAGTGTTGGGCACCATTTTGGCTTCTAAATCTTGTCTTCCCATTGGTTACCATAATTTTTCTTCGATTCCTTTGCTAGTTGATCAAATAATTGGTCGGGATGCATCTCCGACCAATTCCGCTCTCTCAGAAGGTCAGTCTCGTGAGTATATTTCTGACCAATAATTGGTTGAGAAAAAGGTCAACGTGATTCCACCCATAGTTCATCAGGTCTTTTCTGTAGAGAGTGGATCTCATACCAGTCAGGTTCCCTTTGTTTCCTCTAATCCCCCGGGACTCGAGGGAGATCCTCTTGTTCCCATGATCGAGGAGGGTGATCCTTCGGCACCCATCACTGCAGTCCAAGAAATTGATACTCCTGCTCTCATTCCTAAAATCTAGGATGATGGTATTTTCGTTCCCGTAACGCGGGGGGATAGTCCTCTTATCCATTTGGCACCCCCTCCATGTAGTTTGGTCGCTTCCTTTAATTGGAGTCAATTCACGGGCTACCATACTCCTTCTTACGTGCCCTTTGAGATCATGGTACAAGCCTGCAATATGGCCATACCGAGCACCATTATATATGAAATCACATATGTCAGTATTTTATCCTTAACTACCTGGCAAGCTTTCGGTTCTCCGCAGCTTGTGCATGTTACTCAAAATATGTTGGCTTTTAACAGAGGAAACAGTCACCCATTAGGAATACTTCTGAAGCTACCTATTCCTTTAGGAGGCAAGCTTGTCTATATATACGTGATGTTTGTCCAAGGCCCCTTGGATTTTAACTTACTCCTGGGGCTTGCCTATACTTATGTCATGGGGGCACTTGTCTCTTCTCTCTTTCGTGTGATTTGTTTTCCACATGGTCGGGTCGTGACCATTGATCAAGTGATATTCATTGGGACTTATGTGACATTTGGTTTACCATCGTCCTTTCCTGGTCCTTTCCTACTGATGGTGTCTTCCCCGCCACAGGTTAATTATGTGGCTAGTTTTTCATTGCCCGCATCCAATGATAGTGTCATTGTGTGTCGTGTACTAGGGGTGTTAGACGTTGATTTCCAAAATGTTGTTATCAAATCGGATGAGCACCTCTTGGAAGCCATGACTTATTATATGTCTTGATTGGATCGTCAGAGCATAGTTCATTTTCTTGTGTCAAGCTTCTTAAAAAATGAAACAATTTCTTCGCAGCATGGTTATTATTCTTGTGTCAAGCTCCTTAAAAAATGAAACAAATTTTTCGAAGCAAAGTTACTTTTCGTGTGTCAAGCTCCTCAAAACATGAAACAAGGTTTCATGAGGATAGTTCTTTTATTATTTCAACCTCGTTAAAAAATGAAACAAGTTCCCTTTTCAAGTTGAGTCTTTGATTAGATCTCATAAAATCCTAGTCGAGTCATTCATTTTAGCTCTCGTATTTTAACCCTCGTTCCATTCCCTTATTAGTAATCAGCAAACTACTCAGGCAAATGCACTAAAGCTTGGGGGGCATGTACCTAGAATAGGGTCACCATGCTAGGGGCATGAAATTTAATTCCAAGCATAGTTTCCCATGTTTTCAATCTTGTGTAAAAATGAAACCATTCTCATTTTATTCTCATTCTACCTCTCGTGATTGTCATTTTATTGGCCTATTTTTCCAGATGAGCCTCGGTTGTCTAATTCCATATTCACCATCTACTTGGCCGACCATACGCCTTCACTTGGTTATTTGACCCACTCTTGAGGAGCCACTGCAATGAGTGGTCTTGTTAGCCAGCATCTTGAATTTTATCATGTTTTGAGAAGCTCCACCATAACCGAAACCGGTTGCTATAATTTATACCACTCATTTCTCTAGGAGGAGTGACCTTTAAGCTCTTTTCTGATTTTCTAAATGTGAAAAGAGTGTCAATTTCTTGTCTTTCATGCCGTTTTGAACTCGTTAAAGTGCAAGAAACATCATATACCCAGTATACGTTCACCCCTTTTTTGGGTTGGGATAAATTATTTACGATAAAGGAATACCTTAGTCAATCGCAACTAAGAAGTTCTCTCAAAATTTGCTTTCTACCTTTCCGGGTTTGAGGGACTATTTACGAAAAGGGTCATCTGGATTTTTCTTTTTGACTTTTTTCAAACTCTCGAAACTTGAAAATATGTCGAGTTCCAGCTTTTTCGGGCTCATTAAAATTTAGCGGCATTGAATTTGTCACCATGACGACACTGCGTTCCTCCTTCCTAGGGCTCGTAAAATGTACTAGGATGGATTTTTCTAAAGGAAAAACTCATATGGCAAGCATATGCTATCCCCTCAAAATAATTTGGGTGCTCGCCATAAATGGTAGGGGAAAATGGAAAGTATTAATCAGTTACATCGACAATATGTCGCTCTTGAACATGACACATCTTATGTTTCGTGTTGGGTTGGCGACATCCTACATTCGTGACTTTTCCTCCATGGGTTTGGGAATTCTGTTTTGACTCTCATGTAATTACCACTTTTTCAACATGACCTCTGATTCTATCGAGTCAAATACTACAAAACTCCAGAGTCGTGTCGTTGATATGTTCAAGAGAACTTCCTTCTGCGTCTTATTCATTTTCTGGTTCTCTATTCACTTTCATCATTATCTTATTTTGTTTGTCTCGTGTCGATGATATGGGACGCATTATGGCCCTCCTTCGAAGGATCACTTCCTGTCAACTTCAACTCATTATCTGGGAAGTTGATCTAGAGATTCCTTTTCAGTACCTTAGAGCCTGCATGCCCTAATGGCAGGTTGTTCGTGTCCAACGATAGGTTCAACTCATTGGTCATTGATCAGACGATTTCACGAGTGTTCGACATCAACTCCTTATTCGCCTCTCGTGGATTATACTGCTAATACCTTGAGGGCCATTGTAATTATTGGTGGTTTCTCTTTCTCCTGTTAATATTTTACATCATTGACTGGTAATCGAGCTATTTTCTTGCATGTTCAACTTCAAATCACTCATTCACATGCCTGAATTTGTACTTGGTCAAGTCGTGATGGAGTGCAAGACCCTAGATTTTGTCTGATAAAGTCTAGGTTGTGAGGCGATATGTATTATTCATGATTGTACACATGAATCTTTCATTTGGATGGCTATGACCATGCTTTGAGTCCATATTTTTTATCCTCTTTATTTTGATGGTTGTGACCATACTTTGGACCTCGTTTCATGATATCTTTCATGGATGGTTGCGTCGATACCTCATTTCATGTGATTATCTCAGAGATTTAATTTATGTATATGTGTGCTTGTTTACGCATGTTTTTCAACGACGACGTCTTGGTTCTGGAACGTACTCATAAATCATTTCATCCCTCACTCACATTCGGTCTTCATGCTTTAGGGGGAATTTGTTACACAATAATTTTTCACTGTCCCCATACTCCCCATTCCTTATCCTATAGGACCCTTAACAGTGACCCCTGTGTCTATTTTCCATCATGAAAATGTGCCATTATATCCCTTGCATCATATTGAACAAACTCTTTGTTTACCATCCCTGAAGGAGCTCCTTAAAAACGTGGTTATCTAGAGTGGCATGCCCTTTACTTGTCTCACTCACACTAATTCATATTTTTTGCTCTTGGGCAGCTCCGTTTGGTGCTGGAATGGAAATAATACCCTCGTCGATCCACTTCTGGAAATTTTTTTTTTAAATGGAAGTGAAGCTTCAAGATATAGAATCTTCGTGGCAAATAGATGGTTGTTTGTTCCTGAGGATAGAGACGAGATTCTCCCTTTGGGCTTCTTGTTCCTACAAAAGAGGAACCACCCAAAGGGATAACCCATTTCCCCACCTTAAGTGGATCCATGTTCCCTCTTCCCTTGCTATAAAATGGACATCCTCCCATCCCTCTGATAGTTAGAACAGAGGTAGTAGAACAACAAAGAGAGAATTGTTTCTATAGGCATTGAAGGAGAGTAGAGACCTTTGGCATCTTCATATCAAGTTGAAATGAGAACTTTGGAGACGTGTCTAGATCCGGACCCATTGAAGGAGAGTTACGACATCAAGGTGCAATTTGTAACTCCCCCTCCCTATATTAATATAATGCAACTGATTCTTTCTTTCCACTCTTGTCTTTAATGTATGATTGGATTTCTAGTACTCATTGATCAACTGTATAGATTTTTTATGTGAAATATATGTTGTGCTTTCAATTTTGTTGTTGTTTGATCTCTTGTGCAGGTAACTAAGATCTGGCAACAACAAGGATCTAACTACGAAGCACAAAGGATCAAAGGATTCAAGCAAGGAACATCATCATAACAAGGAAGGTGATCTATACATGATCTATGTCCATTTGCAATCTAGGAAAGTAGGAATTAGATTGTTCCCTGTTGTTACTAGACTCGTCCTAGGGCTAGAGGGATTTCCTATGTCTGTAGAGAGGATTTTCATGCATTACACATATTTCCCCCTAAAGTGCAAAGCCATAAAATATGTTTGATGACTAAATAACTTTATCATGTCAAAGGTTGAGATTAGATACCAATTGGTTGAGGACATGAAACAAACAATCAAGGATTATTGTATCATGCTTTCATATAAACATCACTAAGGTAGGCATTCCCATACTTAGAGTAAACATAACTCGATGAACTAGTAGGGAAATACACAAAAATCCATGTCAACAGTAGAAATAGTATGGACAAAGCCACCAATGGATCTATATTTATAATCGTGAATATTTAAAAACTCCACGTAGCCTGGATGGATGAAACTAGATCTAGGGTCTTGATCTCCATATCTATCGATGTACGAATCTAACCATGTGAGTAAATTTTTTGAAGTCAAACATGGTATAAACCACTTGATTACCGATCTGTTATCACCCAAAAAAAAAAAAAAACATCATTGTGTCAAGTTTGGTTTTGGTCATGGTTCAAAATTTGGGTTTATAAGTCAATTTAGGATTTGATCAAGGGTAGGTTATATTTTTATAAGCTCAAAGCCCCTCCTTAAGTTCAAATAAAGTCTTTTTTAAGGTTCATTCATTGTCAAATATCCATAATTTCCATTTGTGGGTCATTTCCTAAAGTTTCATGTCAAAACTGGTCAGTTGGCCAAGAAACCTCATTTTCATAGTGCCACTAGTTCAAAAAAGTTAATTTTTGCTACGAAAGCGTTGATAGTTTCGTAGCGCAAACAACAAAACTCTATTTTTTCTTACTTTGATAAGTCAACTTTAAAGGCGGTTTCTGAGAAACTGAAAATGGATTTTGGAAATATGAAAGAGGTTTTTCTTCATAATAGACCTAACTACAAAAAAATCTCTCAGTTTCTTCCAATTCATTAGGAGGTGGCAGAAATTGATAAATCAAGATGCGCTATGAAACTGTTATTACAAAACTGTCCTGTACATGATTGTTTAGAATTCAACTTCAAGTTCAGTTTTTGGCCAAATGAAAAAGTGTTTTGAATTTATGAAAGAGGTTTTCCTTCATCACAGCCCCAGATTTAAAAACATCTCTCACTTTTCTCACAGGTGTTATCAATTGAGAGATAAAAGGATTTCATTGAATCCCTATTTTTAGAAATAGAGTTTTCCTATTTTACACATGTTTTTCAAATGACGTTTCTGGAAAGCAGGAGATTTGTTTCAAAAATACAAGAGATTTTGTTATTCAATACATAATGGCCTACAAAAAACTCCTTCAATTTCTCAAACTACATCAGGGATTAGGAGATATAGGCTCTGTTCCAAGACCTATTTGTCAGGAAAAAACAATAAAAATATGCAAGGATGTATTGCAAATGAAGAATGAATGCCTCAAGAAAGTTAGAATGAAGTGGGTTTACAGTTTGTATGAATTGTAAATATTGAAGAAATGTTATGTTTTGAGTTTTGGGGCAATAACACTTTTCACTTGGAAAAATTTATGAAAAAACTACATACTCAACAGTTTCGTAGCGCATTTAGTGTAAAAAAGAAAAAAAAGCACTATGAAACTATTGTAGCTGCCTTTTCTGCTCTTTTTTATCAGTTTTGAAGGGGTTGAAGAATGAGTTAGGAGCTAGAGTTGTTGTAAAATATGTGTTGAAAGGTGATTGAAATGATATAAGTGGAAAGAGTTAAGTTTTTGAAGAATAAACGTTGAAATGGCAACATTACAAAGGGCGCTACGAAACTGCTGTATTTTCGTAGCGCAAGATATTACAGCCTTTTTGAACAAGTTTAGAAGTGGTTTTGGACAGCTGGAGGCTAGGGATGAGTGATGATACATGTTGAGATAATATCAAACAAATAAGGACCACGAAATAAAGCTTAAATGATGGTTAGAATGCTTAAAGAAGGCAAAGAATCTTATGCCTAAAATAGAGGGTTTGGTTTCCTGCTTTTGTGGAGGTCAGCAAAGTTGTCATGAAGAGCTCAAGCCCATCATCCAAATTTGACCATGTGATGATACACTTGGCCAATGATGTAATTTCAAATAAGATAATTTTGTTATAGATAATGATAAGGAGTTTGAGTCCTATTTGTAATAAGACTGTTAAGTGGCATAGGTGTCTTTTTGTAATAAATTCCATGTCTTATGGTTATGTACGGTGTCAGCAGTTAGAAATTCGATGTATCTAGACTAAGGGGATATGATCTGATGTTGTAAGAGGTCTATTAAAGACCAAGAGGTCGAATTTGCAAAGGGTTTGACATTTTTTGCAAAACTGGTGCTTATTGTAAAAAGACTGTTTCAGCTAATACAAAGAGCTTCTACTTGACCAACTTGAGATTCAGAAGGGGTTTTTAGTGTTTTCCTATTCTATCATTGTTTCTTATATATATTATTTGAAGTGGTTTTCATCTATATTACTCAGAACTCATCTTTAGATGCTCTGAATTACTTTATAGGTGAACTAACTGTGTTTTTACATGTTCATGTGTGTGTGACCTATGACTAAAAACTCTGATATGCCTCAACTTCCATGTCAATTAGATTCATTGATTTACTGAAATTTTTTGACTCCATAAGTCCAATGTATACATGTTGATATTATTTTCAATCTACAAGGTTAGAAAATTTTATCTAAGCATACTAATTTTGTAAATCTTTGGATTGACTGATATATATAGTAACAATATAACTTTTCTTCACCTGAGATTCTTAGTGTATTTCAATGAGTTTTATGTCCTATCTTTGAAATGTTTTTCTTCCATAGCCTTAGTGTCTCATTACTCAGAATTCATGTATTACATGCTCTGACTTCCTTTGAACTTCAAGTTATTGGGACTTTCCTGAATGTGTTATTCTTTCATTGAAATATATACAAGCCTCAGCTTCCACAAGGAGAGCCATTTTTATCTTTATCCTTGTCACTAACTCCATAGCCCAATGGTAGCAAGCCTTCATATTTTCAACCTAAAAACATACAAAATCAAGACACAAACAATAGAGTTAGCCATCTATCTACATATTTATTCAATATCACTAACCCTTGAGAGAGCCCTCTCAAATTGAGGAGGTTAAGCCTCAGTCACAAGATTGGTTTGAAATAGTTACACTGAAGTTGTCTGATCAGCAACCAATCAGGTACGATTTTGGTGATAACACGATCAATGATGTGAATTGTTAACAGTTTGAGAGAAACCACCAATAACTACAATGGCTCTCAAGGTACTTCTAGTACAATATATGAAATGTGATTAAGTTTTTTGAAGTTGAACACTCATATAATCATTCGATCGAATGACAATGATGAGAACATATCATTGAAAGTGAGAAACCTGCCATTAAGGCATGCAGGCCTCAAGGTACTGAAAATAGTTTCTAGATAAACTTCCTCGATAGTGAGTAAATTTGATATGAATTGATTTGTCGCAGGCCCAACCCACGACACAAAACTTCATGTCAAGTTTTGAAGAAAAATATTGGAGTAATTCAAGACTGGCTAAGGGATGACCGACACGATTGAAGGTTTTGATTTTCAAGGTAATTTTTACTGAGGTTGGACTTCTCTTGAACATATCAGTGACATGACATTTGAATTGGCAGCATTTGACTCAACGATAATACCCAAAACTAGCTAAAGACTTTCAATTAGGTTTGATTAACTATGAGACAAATGGATTTCCCAACCCAGACACAGATGTGACAGAGTGTCATGTTCAAGAGTGGCATATTGCCTTTAATAATACAATAAAATAATGTTCTTTCCCAATTTCCCCCCACCATTGCTAAAAAGTACCTATTTATTTTTACACAAGCTTGAGGAGGATAACGTATTCTTGTAATATAATCTCATCCTTTAGATGAGTCCTCCGAATTATTTTTAATGAACCATAGGAAGGAGTGTTTCAGTCCCGCTATAATTGACAGGTCCTGAAATGTTTTAATTTTTATGAGTCTAGTGTAGGGTTAACTCGGTGTCATTTTCAGTTTTAAAGAGTTTGAAAAGACACAAAAATAAAACTCATATTGTTCTTTCAACATAAATTTTAAACGAGCCCAGAGAAAGTAAAACTCGATGTTTTTCAGTTTTAGGGAGTCAGGAGAAAAACATACGTAAACTCCATAGTGTTATTTTTCATAAATTTAGTCCCTCAATACCGAAAAATGATAAAATAATGCAGGAGAGAACTTTATTGGCCATGCTTAGTCAACATATACATTTTTCGTAAATATTCTAGTTCACTCTGGAAAAGGGGTAAATTTATATTGAATAGACGACTATTCATTTACTTTTATGAGTTCGAATAGTTAAGTTCTTGGCAATATTTTCATGTTTAGAGAGACTCAAAAGGGATTAAAACATAGCTCCATGGTTTCTCTTTTTTGTACGTTTTAACAAGTCCAAAAATTTGAAAAGAGTTTACTCATAACACCGACTTTCAATTTAATTCACGAGCGGGAAAAGATAGAAAGAACTCAGAATTTTCATGTGTTTTATGAGCATCAAAGATAGAAAAAGAATCTCGATATTTTTATGAGTTTAACGAATCTTGAAAATAATAACCGAAATGGACTCGATATAGGTTTCATTTTTACCCAAGCTTGAAACAAAGGAAAACTATTCTTGAGATTGGTTTCATTTTTACACAAGCTTGAAATAGAGAAAATTGTGCTTGAGATAAGTTTAAAATCCCCCCAAGGCATAACCTACAATAGCATGTGCCCCCCAAGATTCATTTCATTCAACTAAGTAGACTATTGGTTACTAATAGATGGATGGAATGAAGGATCATTTACCAGATCAGAGACACTCCATCGGATGAAAGACTCGACTTGACATTTACAAGATCTATTCAAAGACTCAACTCAATTAGGAGAGGATTTTTTTCATTTTTTAACGAGATTGACACATGAAAAGAATTATGCTCATAAGGATATGTTTCATTTTTTAACTAGTTTTACACAATAAAAGGAACTATCCTCATGGAACCTTGTTCTATTTTTTCAACAAGCTTGACACAAGAAAAGGAACTAAGCTCATGGTGACCTGTTTCATTTTTTAACAGAGTTGACACGGTGAAAGAACTATCCTCATAAGGATATGTTTAATTTTTTAATGAGGTTCACATAGTAAAAGGAACTATCCTCCTAATGACATGTTTCATTTTTTAACGAGGTTGACATAGTAAAAGGAATTATCCTCATGGGAAAATTGTTTCAATTTTTAGCGAGGTTGACACACTAAAAGAAATATCCTCATAAGGATCTGTTTCATTTTTTAACAAGGTTGAAACAATAAAAGAACCATCCTTAGGAGGACCTTTTTCATTTTTCAACGATGTTAACACACTAAAAGAACTAACCTCAGATGACATGTTTCATTTTTTAACGAGGTTGACGTAGTAAAAGTAACTATCCTCATGGGAGTTGTTTCATTTTTTAACGAGGTTTACACAGTAAAAGGAACTTTCCTCAAAATATTTGTTTCATTTTTTAACTAAATTGACACGGTAAAAGAATCATCCTCATAAGAACCTTGATCAGGGATTCCAAGCGGAAGGAACACATGCCAAGGGACACACCTCGATCATGGCTTCCAAGAGGTCTTCATTAGATGGAAGACCTATTATTTGGAAGGAACACATGTCAAGGGACTCAATAGGGATAATAACATCATGTTTAAATGCCCCCATAGGATTTACCATGTCAATTACCGGATCTAAGTCACAATTATTCGAGAAAATAGTGAGAGGCTCGCTTACATCGGTAACTGAATGCATGGGACTCATTTCAACATGATTAAATTGTGGTCACGTGGATACCACTTCCACATAAGTAACATTTAGGGATGTCATATTACTGGTAGTCGAATCAATACTAATGAACGAAATCTAGTCAACAATCACAATGTTTCCATTGTGAGGGAACGGCATCACACGAAATAGTGTCGATACGATGGCATTCATCGCATAGACATAGTCTCACCCAAGGATTAAATTGAAATCCAAGGGGCCTTGGACCACCACAAGGTCAATACACATATTTTTACATTCCAAGGTAATAAGAAACCTAGGAAGGATCCCTAAAAGTTCACATTAAAAGCCAACAAATTCTGTGTAACATGGGAAACCAAAGCTTTCGAAGCAGTTAATGATAAAATACTAACAGAAACACCTTCATCTACATTTGTGCAATTCACATTCTATTGAGATTCAACAAGATGATGATCCTAGTGAAAATTAAGCACCTACATTAGGTGGGGCCCGCAGGTTATTTTTAGGTGATATGTCTATTTTTAGAATCTGGATCAAAGTCTATTTTTAGCAGTAATCTATTTAAGGATGGTTGAGAAAATTATATAGATGGATGGGTGTCTATTTTTGGAATGCATGTGCGAAGTTGTTTCGTGCAATGCATGTCTAAAAATAGAATGCATGTCGATTATTGTTATCCCTTAACAATAATTAGACAATAAATAATAATCGATTCTCTTGAAGCACTTGATTTCAGTTAAATGATGTGGAAAACCAGTTAACTAAATGACTTTCGATTTCAAAGGTTGGTTTTTGGGACATTCTATTGGACTTCGTTGTAACTGAGTGATAAAAAGTTGTAACAGAGTTGGATGTGTAGTTATGTGAGTTGTAAAGTAGTTTAACTCATTTAAGTGAGTTAAACTCAGTTGTGCTAGTTGTAACTTGTTGTAAATAAATATACACTAGTGAGATATCACTGAATTAAATATTAAATTAATTCACAAGGAGTGATCTCACATGCAACTAAAGTTTTACTATTGTTAACTACATGCATGTCAGATCCAGTGGAGACCCAGTTGAGAGATAGGTGAAAGGGAAAATTTGACTATCAATTGTGACTATAGTGGGTGCCAAGTGCAACCAAACACACATTGGAGATGCCAATGAGGATTTCGTAGTCAAGGCAAGGCAAGATCGAATTCATTGAGGGTTCTTCATTAGCAGAGATTGTGCAGTGGAGGCAGGTTGTCAGGAGGCAGTAAATTGATGCATGTTTATGCCAATTTTTGTATGACAGTGTGAGACAATTGTATATTATACTAAGAGCTCCTGGATTAGATTTTTGTATGAGATTGTTTCATGATCCATCATATATACATAATTTATGATAGTGGGGTTTTTAGCTTTATGCTTTCTTGGTAAAAACATATGTGTTATGTGTGATTGATATTTCTTCATGTGTTTGTAATTGGAAATTAAATTTCCACAAATATTTAAGTAGAAGGATTCTATATTTAACAGTGGCATATAATTTTTAGATCAGGAGAATCTGGAAATACATAATTGTATTAAAATTTCTACACATTCCTTCCACAATATTTCAAAATGATTTGGAAAGGAATTGAAGAAGGAAGACGAGTTTCTATTAGTCTATTCCAATCAAAGGAAAAGACCTTAGTACTTGGAGGGGGTTCTCTAGAAACGGTTGAAATTACCCCTAGTGCAGAATAATCTGAAGTAATAAGAAGAACCTAAGCAGTATGAATTTCACTCTCTACAGGGAGAGTGGGACCGACTAAATGTGAAATCAAGTCGATCAATTGATCAACTAATGGCTCATCAACCTAAGTGACATGTGTTTCACCCTCCAAAGGAAGAGTGGGATTGACTATACTTAGAATGAGATCAATCACTTCGTCAATTGACGATAGGTTGAGAGAAAGTTTACAGTAATGAGTTGGAAGTTGTTGTTGTGAAAAAATAAGGTTTTCTAACAATTTTGAGGCTTCATCCATGTGAGGGAAAAGGTGACTATGATGACTCCCTTTGAATAACCTATAAGGAAACCTAAATTTACCATTTTTCCCTGGAACTAGACAATCACTGGTTGATGGATATATAGTAAGTTGATAATAAATTTCTGACCATACTTCCAAGACCTTAGGAATACCAAGATAATTGATAAGTAAGTGGTCACCCTTACAAAGCTTGCAAGGGTATTTGGGTTTACAATGCACGTTGGAGGTTTCTTCAACATTACCAACACTTACATCCATGGTTGATTGGTTGACTTCTTTCTTATATTGCTTCTTCTTCTTCTTCCCTTTGTTCTTCTTCTTAGCCACCTAGTTACTTGCATCAAGGATTTTACCAAGCGAAGAATAAGAAAGGGAGTAAGAAATTTTGGGCGAAGAAGGTAAAGGGTCAACATGAGGTTGGTGATGTTGAGATGGTGAACTCTGTTGAGGTGAAGCATCCGGTTGAGGTGGAACAATTTGAGTATTCGAGGCCAACGAAGTTGAAAATAACCATGTCAGTAAACCTATGGTAAATACGGGTAATGATAATGTAGCCATATAAATAGGACCAACATTTCCAAAGCAATGAAAAGGACTAGAATTCTCATTAACATGGGATCCTTGGTTGGTGAATTCTGGAACTGTTGCCATTAGATTAAAATTCAGTGAATTTTATTAACAATTTTAAAAATATTAATAATTCAAATTCACAATCCATACCTAAGGTCCCTTAAAAGTAAAAACAAAAAAATTAATACACATTATCAAATGTACAATTCAAACCACACACAAATAGTTTGTTTTTACAATGAAAACACTAGTTGGTGATTGTTGGGGTCCCTATGTTTTGGCAGATTTTGCAATACCAAAAGATAAGACAACATCAAACCACTTTGGGGCCCTAGGATCTAGCCCTCCTGGACCCGGAGAGGGATCTCTCCAATGAAACAAAGAATGATATATCTTTAAAGCTCAAGATGAGGTATTAGGCTAGTTATGAAGCACAAAAGGGGGGTTTTTAAATGATTTGGTTGGTTGGTTGCTGGGTTGGTCATGAGATCATAAACTGAGAAAGTAATGGGAGAAAAGGAACAAAGCAGTAGGATGTTTCAGCAAAGAGAATAGGTCAGGAAGGTGCCATCCATTGGGCTATGGAGTCATGAAAGGAGAATTACTTGCAACAACTAGCCAAGGCTTTCAGAGGGAAAGTCATCTACACCAAAGGATATTTTTAGATATATGGTGGGATGGAACATTAAGGATTGAAAGTGAAAGAAGGAAAGACACCCAATTTCTGTCTATAGATTAGGCCAGAGGTCATTTAACTCTAGACCTTCTTGGACATACTCAGAGGCAGATTTCAATGAAGGGACAAAGGGGCAGCTTATAGATCGGACCAGAGGTCATTTAACTCCAGGTTAGCTTTAGCATGCTCCAGGGAAAACAAAGATAAGATTAAAAAAGAGATCTTAGAAAGGCCAGCTGGTCGCACAAGGATCCTAGTGGACAGGGCTAACTCCAATCCCTAGTGTTCCCAAATCGTCCAGCTTAAACCCAACAAGAACATCTAAGAACAGATTCATTTAACTCATACATCAGCTAGCAGCATAAGGAACTACTACACTAGTTAAATTAACTGAAACTAATCCTCAAACAACACATTTAGCAGAGAAACATTAAAGGCAATGAGATCAGAGACATAGGGTACCTATCAAGGGTAAATCCTATGCCATATTTCTGATGCAAGCCAGTAGAAAATGAAACAGTATGAAAATGTAATAAAACAGAGTTAGGAAAACATCACCAATAGTAATAGACCAGGATCCTATGAAATTTGCTTTGATTAATTGGTGAAAAACCAGTCACATACACTGAGCTCAATGGCTGTTACAATCCAACTTATCCTCCTAGCCTACTACATAACAACTACTCTGCTAGTCCCTCCCAAACTGTTCTAACAGTCAAAACTGAATCCATCTAACTACAACGGCAGTAGCCGAACAACAACCTTTACAAAATGTTCTCAGGAATTCTTATAGGGGAAGACAACAACAGGAGTAGATGATAAACATTGAATGGATCTCATTAAGACTGAGGGGAGGTAGGTCGAATGCCCATTCCGCAGGATGGCTCTTCATTAACTATGTGTACTCTGAAGCATGGTCCAGAAGTCTTTCTATTAACTCCAAGTATGTTCTTCTGAAGAAATCTGACTGTTGGCACTCTATGGTAGCTTTCTGAATTTGGTTAACCAAATGAAAGTCTGCAGGCCTCTCGATACCTCCATAACTGCTGTCTAACAGTCTTAAAGAAACTTCTGTCAGTAAAATATATTTAAGGGCTCGAGGAGTGATGGAAACTTCTGTAGGAGGTGTCCTTATAGAAAAACAGAGCTCTACATGACATTAAACACAGAGACAGCTTTGTTTCATGTGATGTGGCCTTCGACTGCGTCCTTTCCTCTGAATGCGGGGTTAAACATTAATTACATCAATAATAGGCATTAACCCCATTTGAATCTCTTCTGCTGGTCTGCTGGAAAATGCTGAAATGGCCATCTCTGTGTTGTCTGCATAATAAAATAGACCTATTACAAACCCAAGTAGTGATGGCGGAGGAATGCTACGGAGGCCCGGAGGGACGGTGGCGGAACAGTTGAGATCAGTGAAAATAATGAAGTGTGGCGGAAGAAATGTTTATTAGTGTAAAAGCCCAAAGATCATTCGCTTGAGCGAATTACAAAGGAAAACACGAAAAAAATTTGAATCGGAGCCACGGATGTGGGACCTGGTCATGGTGGAGGGCGATTAGATTAGGACTGTCGGATCTTATGTGAGATCGACGACAGGGATGAAATCGGATGATCGTTGTCAGAAGGAGAGGAGGAGTGGCAAGGCAGAAGTTTGCGATTGTGATTGGGAGGAAAGCCTTTGTAATAGTAAAATGAATGAGTTTTAAACTTTACAAAGGAAAAGGGGGTTTTTTTCATGAATGGTGGGGGAACCGTATGGTGGGACCCAAAGGTATGAATCACAATCGGAAATCGGAGTCGGGAGTAGGGCGGAGTGGTGATGCGATTGGAGAAAAACCCTGTGTAAAAATGAAAACAATACAAATTTCCAATTTACAAAGGGAAGGGCATTATATTATATGAAAAGGCAGAAGTATGGTACGGTGGGCCCGGTGGTTCAATCTCAATCAAAGATCAGGAGCGGGGGTAATCGCAATCGCAATCGGGAAAATGTGCGATGTGATCAATCAGAGGGGAAAAGTGATCAGAGGGAAGGTGCGATCGGAGGGGAAGTGTGATCGGAGTGATCGGGAGAGGAGTTTCGATCGGGTCGATCGGAGAGGAGTTGCGATCGGGTAAATCAGAGAGATGGTGCGATTGGGCAGATCGAAGGTCGGAGCGATCGGAGGCGGACATGCGATGCGATCAATCGCATCGCAAATTTTGCGATGAACCGATCGGGGGACTTCACATAAATGTTGCGATTGCGATCCAAGAGGGGGTGCGATAAAGTGCCAGCCGTTCGATCTAAACGGCGGATCAACAGTGTAAAACGTGGTGGAGGACTTATAGAACAAACCAATCGCATCGGAGTTTTTTCGATTTTACAAAGGAAAGCGCCCCCCCCCCCGACACTCCGATTGTGATTGGCTCCCAAGGCTTTAAGCGCTTGGCCTTGGGCTACGGGTATATGGGGAAGTGGTTGAAAGGGGCCAACGGTAAAGGGGCTAAGCCCTATTATAAAGTTAAAAAGTGGGTTTTGGCCCATTTTAATGTATTTCAAGGCCAGGAAAGGGTAACAATAGGGAGGAAAAGTGGAAATTTGACCGAACAAGGGGTGTGGGTAGAATTTGAAGGGGTTTTGGGAGGATTTAGGGGGTAAGTGGGGAATTTAGAAGGGGAAGGACAGAGGATGAAACCAAAGGCTTAGAGGGAATGAAATAAGATGGAAAAGGAGGCCTTTGGGCATTTCCTCACAAACAGAGAGGCTTTATAATGGAAATCAGCAAAGGGGATTTCATCAAAGGACAAAAGGCACAAGGAACCTTCAAGGATGATGTTTTTTCAGGGGAAATGCATTCCTTGAAGGCTCAACAACATTTTATCCCCCTGTTTGCTTGTCAAAAAATTTATAGGGGGCTAACAGTGGCTCCACATGGGGATGGCTTCTTCTTGAAGGAGTCAAAAATTTAGAAAATAAATCTTTGGTGTAGGCCAGATGCCTGCTGCTTGGCACATCTCTTTATTTCTTGGATCAACTACCAGAAATCATGAAGACATCATATCAGCAGTCATATTTCTCCCAAACGACTACCTACCCACACTATAGTCCTAATATTTTTTCTCCTGGGTGCATTTGGGCTTGCAGACCCTTTACATCATCAATTTTTACAAACAAGAAAATAGACCTATTCTGCTTCTACCCTTATTACTCCATGAGACCAGATTAGACTGTTGGCCTCATAGCTTCTCTACCTAATCTAATATCTTCTAGGATTAAACTGTCTAGCAGACTTATTCTCTACATTCTAAGACAAAGATTGAAAAACCGTCAAGCCAGGATTAGACTGTCTGGCTAGCTGAACTTTGCAGAAATCAAAAACAACTAACTACATGCTCACAGACTGAGCTTTATTGAGCTTCCCTACCTACCCTATTCTAAATGGAAATCTCTGATGTTCTAGGTGATACCATAATGCCAATGCAGCCAGTCAAGAAGTAACAAAAAAGGATATGAGCACTAACTGCCCATCAAAGAAAGCCACATGCTACTATGCCTGTGGTTCTTCAAAACTGAAGTCACCATCAGTAGTGACCATTCCTGAGGAATCTGGCCCATGCTAAGGATCAATGCTGGAGTATTTGAGCAAATCAGGGACTCCATGTATTCTGCCACAGGATCAATGAACACATGATGTACGCTTTCTTCTCTTAGGCCTTCCATGACTGGTAGGTTGTCTTCGTCCTGGGCAGCTTCGATTATTGTGTCTTCCACTGCATCTTTAGTGTGCCTCTTGAGAACCGGTTCATATTCTTCTTGTATTTCGAAGGGCAACGGAATATCTTCTCTTTTGGGAGGAGGGAGACTTTCCAAAAAGGCTCTCAGGTCTCTGAACTGATATGATCTTTCATGTGAGTTCAAAATCTCGATCTCAGCTTCATATCTATCAAACACCGAATCTAGAAACATTTTCTTAAGCACAAGTTGAGTATCGAGTTTTGAGCTGAGAAGGAAAATATTTGGAAGGTCCTCCCATTTAGTTTCTGCCAGTACACTTGCTATTCCATCCTGAAACTCTGCTATGAGGCTTGGATGCATTTCTGCAAATCATTCAGAGTCTTCCATTAGTGAAGTGACTGGATCTTTAGCATGGCTGATGTTGTTACTGCGGCCTGGTATCCCAGTGGAGTCTTGTGAACACACAGATAATCAATGGCCTACTGATCACTAGTGGAGTCCTTAAATCATTCAGGAATTGTGGATTCGCCAGGTGGATGGTTTACAATTTTACTGTCCACCACGGTGATTTACCAAATCAAGCTTTTGGTCTTATCCCCAGTGGAGTCGCCATTATGTTGGGGTTCCTATGTTTTGGAAGATTTGGCAATACCAAAATATAAGACAACATCAAATCACTTTGGGGCCCTAGGATCTAGCCCTCCTAGACCCGGAGAGGGATCTCTCCAATGAAACAAAGAATGATATATCTTTAAATATCAAGATGAGGTACTAGGCTAGTTATGAAGCACAAAAGGGGGGTTTTAAAATGATTTTGTTGGTTGGTTGCTGGGTTGGTCATGAGATCATAAATTGAGAAAGTAATGGGAGAAAAGGAACAAAGCAGTAGGATGTTTCAGCAAAGAGAATAGTTCAGGAAGGTGCCATCCATTGGGCTATGGAGTCATGAAAGGAGAATTACTTGCAACAACTAGCCAAGGCTTTCAGAGGGAAAGTCATCTACACCAAAGGATATTTTTAGATATATGGTCGGATGGAACATTAAGGATTGAAATTGAAAGAAGGAAAGACACCCAATTTCTGTCTATAGATCAGGTCAGAGGTCATTTGACTCCAGACCTGCTTGGACATACTCAGAGGCAGCTTTCAATGGAGGGACAAAGGGGCAGCTTATAGATCGGACCAGAGGTCATTTAACTCCAGGTCAGCTTTAGCGTGCTCCAGGGAAAAAAAATATAAGATTAACAAAGAGATCTTAGAAAGGCCAGCTGGTCGCACAAGGATCCTAGTGGATAAGGCTAACTCTAATCCCTAGTGTTCCCAAATCTTCCAGCTTAAACCCAACAAGAACATATAAGAACATATTCATTTAACTCATACATCAGCTAGCAGCATAAAGAACTACTACACTAGTTAAATTAACTGAAACCAATCCTCAGACAACACATTTAGCAGAGAAACATGAAAGGAAAGGAGAGTAGAGATATAGGGTATATATCAAGGGTAAATCCTATGCCATATTTCTGATGCAAGCCAGCAGAAAATGAAACAGTATGAAAATGCAATAAAACAGAGTTAGGAAAACATCACCAATAGTAATATACCAGGATCCTGTGAAATTTGCTTTGATTAACTGGTGCAAAACCATTCACATACACCGAGCTCAATGGTTCTTACAATCCAACTTATCCTCCCAGCCTACTACATAACAACTACTCTGCTAATCCCTCCCAAACTGTTCTAACAGTCAAACCTGAATCCCTCTAACTACAACGGCAGCAACCGAACAACAACCTTTACAAAATGTTCTCGGGAATTCTTATAGGGGAAGACAACAACAGTAGTAGATGATAAACATTGAATGGATCTCATTAAGACTGAGGGCAGGTAGGTCGAATGCCCATTCCGCAGGATGGCTCTTCATTAACTGTGTGTACTCTGAAGCATGGTCCAGAAGTCTTGCTATTAACTCCAAGAATGTTCTTTTGAAGAAATCTGACTGTTGGAACTCTGTGGTAGCTTTCTGAATTTGGTTAACCAGATGAAAGTCTACGGGCCTCTCCATACCTCCATAACTGTTGTCTGACAGTCTTAAAGAAGCTTCTGTCAGTAAAATATATTTAAGGGCTCGAGGAGTCATGGAGACTTCTGTAGGAGGTGTCCTTACGGAAAAACGGAGCTCTGCATGACATTAAACACAGATACATCTAGGTTTCGTGTGCTCTGGCCTTCGACTATGTCCTTTCCTCTGAATGCGGGGTTAAACATTAATTACATCAATAATAGGCATTAACCCCATTTGAATCTCTTCTGCTGGTCCACTGGCAAATGCTGAAATGGCCATCTCTATGCTGTCTGCATAATAAAATAGACCTGTTACAAACCCAGGCAGTGGTGGTGGAGGAATTTTGCGGAGGCCTGGAGGGATGGTGGCGGAACAGTTGAGATCAGTGAAAATAATGAAGGGTGGCAGAAGAAATGGTTATTAGTGTAAAAGCCCAAAGATAATTCGCTTGAGCGAATTACAAAAGAAAACACGGAAAAACTATGAAGCGGAGCCATGGATGTGGGACCCGGTCATGGCTGAGGGTGATTAGATCAGGACCGTCGGATCTTATGTGAGATCGATGGTAGGGATGAAATCGGAGAATTGCTGTCGGAAGGAGCAGAGGAGTGGCAAGGCAGAATTTTGCGATTGCGATTGGGAGGAAAGCCTTTGTAATAGTAAAAAGAATGAGTTTTAAACTTTACAAAGGAAAAGGGGGGTTTCTTCATGAATGGCGGGGGAACCGTATGGTGGGACCCAAAGGTATGAATCGCAATCAGAAATCAGAGTCAAGAGTAGGGCGGAGTGGTAAGCGCAAGACCTCCGATGCGATTGGAGAAAAATCCTGTGTAAAAATGAAAACAATACAAATTTCCAATTTACAAAGTGAAGGGCCTTATATTATATGAAAAGGCGGAAGTATGGTATGGTAGGCTCAGCGGGTCAATCGCAATCAGATATCGGGAGCGGGGGAATCGCAATTGCAATCGGGAAAATGTGTGATGTGATCAATCAAAGGGGAAAAGCGATCAGAGGGAAGGTACGATCGGAGGGGAAGTGCGATCGGAGTGATCGGGAGAGGAGTTGCGATCGGGTCAATCGGATAGGAGTTACGATCGGGTCAATCGGAGAGATGGTGGGACTGGGCGGATCGGAGGTCGGAGCGATTGGAGGCGGACATGTGATGCGATCAATCGCATCGCAAATTTTGCGATGAACCGATCAGGGGACTTCACACAAATATTGCGATTGCGATCCAAGCGGGGGTGCGATAAAGCGCCAGCCATCCGATCTAAATGGCGGATCAACGGTGTAAAACGCAGCTGAGGACTTATAAAACAAACCAATCGCATCGGAGTTTTTTCGATGTTACAAAGGAAAGCGCCCGCCCGACACTCCAATTGCGATTGGCTCCCAAGGCTTTAAGCGCTTGGTCTTGGGCTACGGGTATATGGGGAAGTGGTTGAAATGGGTTGGAGGGAAAGGGGTTAAGCCCTATTATAAAGTTAAAAAGTGGGTTTTGGCCCATTTTAATGTATTTCAAGGCCGGGAAAGGGTAACGATAGGGATGAAAAGGGGAAATTTGACCCAACAAGGGGTGTGGGTAGAATTTGAATGGGTTTATGGGAGGATTTAGGGGGTAAGTGGGGAATTTAGAAGGGGAAGGATAGAGGATGAAAACAAAGGCTTAGAAGGAATGAAATAAGAGGGAAAAGGAGGCCTTTGGGCATTTCTTCACAAACAGAGAGGCTTTATAATGGAAATCAGCAGAGGGGATTTCATCAAAGGACAAAAGGCACAAGGAGCCTTCAAGGATGATGTGTTTTCAGGGGAAATTCATTCCTTGAAGGCTCAACAACATTTTATCCCCCTGTTCGCTTGTCAAAAAATTTATAGGTGGCTAATAGTGATTAAATCCAATGTCACAGAAATAAATGTGAACAACTAGTGGATGTAACTAGTTACCCTAACAACCTTCTTAATGAAACATTCTGGTGCAAGTAACTCCATTATGCCATCTCGAGTGAATATTACCCTAGAAAATGTGCAAGTGAGTCTAGTCAACATTTGTTCTAGGTACATTCGGACCTTCCCTCCACTGTCACCTTGGGAAAATCCTAAGATTATACCCATTAAGGTTACCAACTGAGACAATCAAACTTGGGGGAACATTTATTGGCCTGATATGCACACAAGGGTAGAGTATCAAAGCTCAATCCCCTTGAATGTTCCTCAACATGGTAAATTCATGGTTTACTGACAAGTGATCCCAGGCTCCTCGACAATTGTTAATCTGAGGTTTACCATTTATAATACGTGCACATACTCTATCTTTACCAATGAAGTAGGTATGATTACTCCACTAGGTCTGATATGACCATGTGCTTGACTCTTTTAAGAAGAGCTTCCCAGATCAAAATTGCAACAATTGGAATTTTTACCTACCGCAAGATACTATTGTTATTTATTTTCTTTGGAAATTTAAATACTTCCATATTCCAAAGCACCAATTCTGATCTAAATTAGTGGAATGAGCCCTAGAAAATATAAAAATTTCTAGATTAATTTTAATTTGTGTTGCATTATTTGGTTTTTATTTACTCAAAGGGTAAATGGCTATGAAACTAGTGGTGTTATGACATGACCCAAAACTAAATGCAACGAAAAATTATAATGTCATATTTTCACTTCGATGAATCCTAATTAAAGTAAGGAGAGAGGTTCCATTCACTTCCAACAATGAAAAAAATTATATATAAGAGAAAATATAAAAAATTCTCTAATGCACTAACTTCAGCAAGAAAATACTAATGCTAATCAAATTCATGCAATTTTTTTTTTTTTATGTTATAAACAAGCATAAAAACATGGAAATTTAAATCAGGATTATCTTTCAATGAGAGACATTATCTTTTAAAATGATGAAATAACTCTTTACAACATGAATAAATGAATATAAGATGAGATTCACTGAAAGAAAAGAGATTCAAACAACCAATTTCAAAAGCGAAAGACTCTTTTCGATATATCAGAAAACCAAAAAAACTCAAAACCCAAAACTGTAAAGATAAGTGATTCCCCTAAAAAAGACAAGCAAATACACTGATCTAAATCTACAATTGACTTTTCATAATGTAAACTATGCAGTTGTAATCTGCTCATAAATCACTTGAAAACTATGCAAATATAATCTATGCACACTTTTCGTTCATATTTTGAAAATGAGAATTCTAACTATGAAAATGTAATCTATGCAACAGAATTCTCAAACACAAGATGATTCCAAATCAGCGAGAGAAAAACAATAATATTTTCCTTCACTGATGTAATCTAAGGAATCGATCAAGTGTAAGTAAATATATTTGGGTGAAAATTCAAAACCTCAAAGACAATTAACACTCAAACACAATTTATCACTTGCCACCCCCCACCCCCCACCCCCCAACAAATGAGGGGGAATTGTTTTTCAAAATGAAAGCAAAAACATGGAAAATTTGTTAAGAAATGGAGACAAACCTTAGAGTAATGACCAAAGGAAATAAAATTAAGAATTTATCAAAAAATAAAATTCAAAACACCCAATCAACTTAACATGGGTTTAATGAGACTGTAAACAAACCAAAGGATCATAAAAAACAAAAAAAATGGACATAAATCAGATAAACCTTAACTTTTTCAAAAAATTTACAGGGTTGCACAGGAAATCAATGTAATTCAATGCGTGTGCACACTGTTGTTGAAGACAAACTGTGCAGATGTGTGCTCTGCGTCTGAAAAAACACTGCGAAGATCGAGAAGATTAAGAAAAAAAACAAAGATCTCAAACCAGAAATTTCAATTCTTAAAAGTGTCTACAAGAATCAAAGGTCACAAAGGGACACAAAGGAGAACTCTCGTTCCCCAGTGGAGTCACTGATTTGTTACCTGAATAAATCCCTCTTGTGGAAAAGAGTGATCTTCCTAGAATCCTAAAGGAAAAATAGAAACAAACAGACAAAACAATAGTTTTGTCCTTGGCATATAACCAATACATGAAACATGTATTATGCAAAGGATCACTTACCTATTAACGAAGTTCTTGTAGAAGTCCTTTAAACACTTTCCACATCCAGATTTTCCTCAATGCCTTAGTGGCCTTCTAAATGATTTCCACAACTTCTCCATGATTCTCCAAAAGATATCTTCATAGACAAAAACATTCAAAGGGATAAAATCATCTCGCATATAAAAGAAAAGGTAAATGAAATCCTTAATCTAGAATGCAACATATAAATGAATCAATAATCAGTTATAAATCATGTGAGTGATCAAGTAATCCCACAAATAACATCAACAATAGATGCAATTAGGAAAGAACAATTACTTTGTGTTAAAAAACAAAGGGAAAAAAGCTTACAATCCAGTTTCCTTGATGTCGCAAACCTCTTCCAATGGTCTACTTTCCATCCCTTTATGACAATCTCTTCGGAGCCAAATCCAACAGCATGATTTTGAAAATCCCAGTCTCAATAGTCTCCCATTGCTTTAGTCCTATGCTCAATTTATAGGAAGGAAGTGGAGGTTTCTAAATCCGCTTCTTAAGGGATACGATCCTTAAGAAAAGGAGATTAGTTCCATATACCAAGGAATGAGGTGCAGGTATGTAGTGGTTTGAGGTTTCTAATTTGGATAAGATTCCTCAAACAAAGCTTCTAGAAGTTACTTTTTTATTTTTACCAGCATGAATAGACCTGTGCAGTTTATAGTGGAATAAACTACGTAGATATGTGCAGTTTATAGTGGAATAAACTACACATATCTGCATAGTTTACAGTGGAAGAAATTGTGCATGTGTAGGTTTTTTTCAGGAAAATCATGCAGATGCTCAAAAAGGGGTTTTAAGTAGTGAAAACCAAAATTCCTTTTGTCCTTGGTATTATATTACTTCAAGCTTCATATGGGATTCAATTGAGACACTCCATCGGATGGTAACATATCCGAATCGACAGTCATGGTGACAAAGTTTAGTGTAACAGGCATATTTTCTTGTTTTGGCAAGCTCTCGCATGTGAGAAGTGAAATTTTTTGGTTCATATTTTGGACTAGAAAATAGGAGAATTTCAAGTTGAAGAGAGAAGCAATATTATTTGGGTGGTTGGCCTATGACTTGGTGATTTTTTTATATCAAAGTTCTAGAAGTATTCCTTACGAATCTATAAGAAGAGAATTTTTTGGGTTTTCCCCTATGGAGGCTTTTTTCCCTAGCAAAGAGCCTATTTCTAGTGTCCATGTTTGCATTATGATCTTGTTTAATTGCAATTGTCTTGATGATAACAAACCTAATATAATAATATTGATATTACATTAATAGTATCACTTCATTGTTGCATAGTCCATCACAAATCGTTTTTCACTACATTTTGATGCATGTGCTTACAACTTAATTCCGTGACACATCACCCACATAATAAGTGATTGACATATACATATTAAAAAAAAAATCCATATAATTTCTCAGGGCCAAAGAGATGACCTTCAGCAAGGTTATTTCTTTTAAAAGAAGGACAAGCATCGTTAATGACATGTGATTGGAATTTTTTTCTTATTAAATGGTTGGTTAATTCCCAAAGGATTTAGGGCCTTCATTGGTATTGAGGGATTTGAAGGCATAATAATCACTTTACTATAAGCTATTATTAATTATTGATCAATGATTTTGTTATACATTATGTGTGAAAGTGGTCGTTATTTATTTTGACATTGTTGACTTGTAATTTATAATGGATATTGTTTATATATTGTTTAAGGATAATTGGTTATAAAATGGGGAATAAATAAGGATGTATGTCATGCCTTTACTTTTATAATAATGATTAATGTTTCATGTTAATTATGTGAAATTAATTTTAGTTTATTTTGATATTGTTTACCTATCATATATAATGGATATTATTTACATATTCATTATTAATATGGAATTGATCATAGAATGTAGAATAAATTAGTATGCATATCAATGAGTCGTGAATGAAAACATAGGCTAAAAAGTGAAATGCGATATTCTAACTCATGAATAAAACACGTAATAATTATAATGATATTTCAATAAGAGTTGTGTTTGATGCATATATATTAATGATTGATATTGGATCAATATTGGCTTGTGAGTGAACAAAGGTTGATTGATTATTTGAGCACCAAGGGGAAAATTGTGCTAGAAATGAAAAAATATCAAAGGAATAAAAATGATGATTTATAGGTTTTGTTTGCAATAATATACATTGTTTAAAAATCATCTTGTATTACACATATTTCCATCAATAAATAAATTGTTAATCTCGATTTTCATGAATTATATAATAATTGGTGTCAAATTGAGACATCAAGATCCCTGTTGCAACAAGGTCACTGTCATAGTGATAAGTGAATTTCTATTATCATAATATAGAGACATAGGTGTGCCAAGTCACTGATGTACATATGGATTACTGCATTAAATACCATACCGCATGCATAGGATTGATTATTTATGTCACTGTCATAATGACAGTGACATAGAATTCTTTCTCACTATCTTGATGATCACTATAATATGTCAAGAATTTCTCCAGCTTCAAACCCTAATATTACTTATATAGGGTTTCTTATGGTCATTGTTCATATGTCCTTTAGAGCTGCCATCAATTCATATGACCCATAGAAGAGACTTTTCAAGGAAATATTTGTCATTTGAATGTCTGAGTTAAGATTCCAAGCCTCCTTAGGTTTTCACTTTAGGGTTAAAGATAACAATATATCAACATATATATATATATTATAAATAATGTGATATTGAGAAAATACAAGGTTTTGATGCCACCAACCAAATCATAAATTAAAGACTTCCATATTGAAAGTTGATGCCATGCCAAACAAAATTTATATTGAGGTCACATGTGTTTGGTATAGAAGCCATAATTCTTGGAGAATATATACCATACGAAATGTACAAATAAGCAATTTCAAGGCTATATGAAAACTTCCATCACAGAGCCAAAACAAACTTTATATTGAGGTCAAATTTTTTTGGTATAGTAGCCATAATTATCATAGAATACATACCATACAAAATGAATGAATAATTGAACCCAATATTGTATGAAAAATTCCATCACAAAGCTAAAACAAAGTTTATATTGAGGTTATATGTATTTGGTATAAAATCCATAAAACTCAGAGAATACATACCATATGAACTATATAAATAATTGATGCCAAGACTGCATGCAAAGTTCCATAACATATCCATACCAAACTTTACATTTAGGTCATATGTATTCATTATAGAAGCCATAATTATCAGAGAAGACATACCATACAAACTATATAAATAATTGATTCCAAGACTATATGCAAACTTATATCACAGATCCAAAACAAACTTTATATTGAGGTCATATGTATTTGGTATAGAATCCATAATTCTCATAGAATACATACCATATGAATTGTATAAATAATATATCTTAATTCTATATGCAAAATTCCATCATAGAAGCAACACAAAATTTATATTGAGGTCATATGGAACTGTATAAATAATCAATGCCAAAATTGTCTACAAACTTCCATCACAGAGCCAAAACAAACTTTATATTGAGGTAATTTGTATTTTTTATAGAAGCCATCATTCTCATAGAATACATACCATACAAACTCTATAAATAATTGGTGCCAAGGTTGTATGCAAATTTCCATCACAGAGCCAAAATCGAATTTATATTGAGGTCATATGGAGCTACCTAAATAATTAATTCCAAGACTATATGCAAACTTTCATCACAAAGCCAAAAAAACTTTTACATTGAGGTCATATTTATTTTGGTATAGAACCAGTAATTCTCATAGAATACATACCATACAAACTGTATAAATAATCGATGCTAAGACTGTATGAAAACTTCCATCACAGAGCCATACATTTTGTAATGGGATAATACAATATGAATATGGATTGTGGCATATGAACTATATGATAAAACCAAACAACAGTTCCATCTGAACTATATAAGAAAACCATACAAAAGTGCCATCCAAACTGCATAAGAATACCATACAAAATTTCCATCTGAACTTATAGTCATGGGTAAGGGTTTCTATCTTACAATCATGGGTAAGGGTTTTCCCCATTGCAAGTAATACGAATAAGGGTTTTGAGCTTACTTACAAAACAACCTTGCTTACTTCCTTACCTTTAAGTCCTTTCTGACCTCGTCCTCATAAGGTTGAAACCAAGAATAAATTGGTTCTTTGTAACTCCAATTCCCAACATGTGGGCTAATGGGAAACCCAATACAATACGGGGGTGGGAGGTAGTGGGAGTATACAATTCATAAATAGAAACATTGGAGGGATAAGAACCAAAGGCATAAAAATGAGATGGAGCATAAGAGTTTGATGAATGGTAGGGTAAGGGATTTGAGCTTACAATCATGGGTAATGGTTCACCCAGTCGTTGCAGGTAAGACAAATAAAATGGTTTCGAACTTATAATCATGGGTAAGGGTTCACCCTGTTGCAGGTAAGACGAATAAATGCCATCGGTCGAAATAGGTGGTTCGCTTCAAGGCAAGTAAAGTATTGAGAAAGATAAGAGATTTGGGGTCGATTTTACAATCAAATAGAAACCATAGGAACCTAGTTTTTAGATTATCATCATATCTCCAATGTTTCTCTGCTCGGATTCCCTCGTTCCCACTACTCAAATTCCCTCATGGCCTCCTCAAATTCCCTCATGTTTCCCTATGGAATTACCTTATTCTCTCTCTTCTGTGGCCCTATGGAATTCCCTTGTGCTCGCTCTCATCCTTCCCTATGTAATTCCTCTTGATTGCTCTATTAACCGCCCTATGGAATGCCCTCTTGGTCGCTCTGTGAACTGCCCTGATTTCTCTCTTGTGAACCTGAACCCACACTTTTATTATACAATTATATATCGTATTATATGTAAAATATATAATGTCTATTATATAATATATAATATATTATATATAATATTATAAAATTATTGAATATTATTATATATTTACTGAGTGGTTCAATACCCAAAAGTAGGTTTCTCCATTTTCACTTAACCGATGGATGGAATTTAGATTGATTCCATGCTTTCTCACATTGAGTTCTAAGCCAAGGTATTTGGGTGACCGATAAGCCATCATGACCACATATTAAAAGTGACATACTAGTGCATTATTTTTTGGTAAGTAAGAATGTACCCATGTATATATGAGACTCAAAGAAAGCAGGCAGCCAGTCCAATAATAATTCATTATTCAGGGGATATCCTTGCTTCGTTAGCCTAGTTTCCCACTAGATTAAAAGAGGTTTATGGGAGGAATATAGTGAATATTCCAACATCGTGATAGTTATGATAAATAAAATTATAAAATTATTCCAAAAATGATCCTAGATGAAACTATGTCACATTTGCATAGGTGAGAGCACATATTTTCACAAAAACACATGAAAAATTCCTCATATCCATTCTTAAAGAATTAATAAATTTATATAATGTGGTACACATGATTAATATTAATGAATTATCTCTAAAATTATTAATAGCGATCAAAAAAACTTAGATGAGTGGATCAAAAAAATTGGACATGACTTTTGTGAGGAGCAAGCAATAGAAGAAAGGCATCCCTCTATGATGTTAAAATAATATTTTATGAAAATTTGTATGACTAATTCCTCTACATAGTACCAACTTTAATTCATAAATTATTGATTGGCCAAGGAACATTGTTGAACCCCAATGATCTCCACTAATAATACTAACTAGTACCTAATAGAAAAATGACAATATAGGTGGGAATATTTTTTGAATGCTAGTATAAAATTTGCTAAAGAAGTTTAGGAATACTTATAGAAATGAATGGATAATTGTGGTACCTTTCTCAGCTAGTAAAATTAATTTTGGCTTTGCGGTGTAAGGTGACAATTTTTAAAAATGCCTAGAATGGACTAACCTTAGTTGATGCACAACATTGAAGATTCACTATACTGAGGAAAATAAGGAATTCAAATAGAATAGAGTGATAGTATGCACTAGATGAAGAAAAAAGGAAAGGATTCTCAAAATAATGAAATCATACAAGACAATAATGAGAATAAGTAAGTCACCTTGAAATGATTTTAATGAAACCTTGAATAAATATTCTATGTGATCAAGAGAGTGAACACTAGAATTAGATATAAATATAGGATAATACTAATAAATATTTATACAAGCTTTCATACCATGAAAAAATTTATGGGACATCGTTTATCAATTCTTCGTTATTAAATATTTATTAAACCACGTCATCCTAATCGTTGTGCTTCCTGGTTCACTCATCGCCCAAGATTTATTAAACCACGTCTTACCTTAGTTGGTACAAATATGATGGTGATGATGATGATATTGATGATCACGATGATGAAAAATATGATGATGAAAGGTAAGAATATTTATCAAATGGAAGGGTAAGGAGTTTCCTTAGCCTATGGACTATGAAGTACATTATAAGCTCGTAACTGGTAAATAGTAATAAATAATTTCATCTCCTTGACATTTATATATGTTAAAATTTTGTCATTTGATTTTAAAATTAATGTTTTAAGTCATATTCAAGTGTCAAAATTATCCCATATTATCAATTCATGCATATACCATAACCATGTTAAATTTCAGTGCATACGAGCACAAATTGAAAAAAATTCAATGTCGGCACCATTCTCAAGTCATGGGAAATCATGTATGTATGGGTTGACACTACTTCTTTTGTGCAGGATCCCCTTGCGCGGTTGGCTCGACCCACCAACTCGTCACACAAGAAGCCCTAGTGTGCCCAAAACGTGATGTCCCCATGGGTGTCTGGAAGCCTGTTGTGCTATATAACACCTCCCATTTATTTTAATAAATTGGGACCCTTTAGAAATAAATAGGAAATTTATTTTTATCTTTTAAATAAAACACTTTAGGAAATAAAGTTTTCTTTGAAGTTTTTCCACTTTTGTCCTTAGTGCACATCGCGAACCGCATAACTTACAACCAAAAATATTTGAAAACCATTAAGTTACACGAGCGGCGAAATGCGCTAAGCCTTTTTTCGAAGTTATATTTAAAACTTGCAAAACACTTCAATCACCATTATAATTTGTTTATCGCATCGCACCTCATTTAAACTATCAAACTTATAAGGAATTTCAGCATAAGTTGCTATTAGGCGGACCCGATGAGCCAACAAAGAAATAAACATAAATCTCTAAAGTCTCATAAGGTTAGTTGCTTGACTTCTTGAATGCACACTTCGCATTTTGCACGACTTAACCAAAAGAAAATTCGTTTACCGCATAAAAGTTGCGATGTGCGATTTTCATAGATCACATTTCGCAGAAGTTATGGGTAAAACATCAAAAACGGTAAAAGTTATAAGTTGTGATATGTGAATGAATCACATTTAATTACTCAAGCATGCGAAATAAATTTTCATATCAAACCGAAGTCCGAGATCCAACGTATTAAATTGGTTTATAGCTATTTCGTGTAAACGTGTAGAAGATTTGATTTGAAATGATTATCGATTATTAATAAGCATTTTTTTAATAGATTCATATCTATTTGTGCATTTTTTATATAAATGACATATTTGTCTCTCTATTCTCTATACTTTTAATGTTCGCTCTGTTTTCTTGAAATCAAGAAACCAACTAACAGAATGAAGAATATTGAAATGAACAAGAAAGGAAAAGAGATTGCTCAAACACCATCTACTAAAGACTCAAACATGTCTCCCCTATTTTTAGACACCATCTACAACAAGGAATGTGGCAATTTTTCATGGGAAGCAATGTATCAGTTTTACGAAAGCAAAAATCCAATAGTAATAGACAAAGTTGCTTCGGCAGACTTATCTGTTTCTTCAGACCCAATTGATTTTGACATTGCATGTTCATTCATCCACAGGATAGCCGCAAGGCCAAAAATTCTCCCTTATACAGATCTGGTTAAGTGGGCAATTAACCACTTAAGAATAGAAGATAGAACTTTTAAGGATTCCAAGGGAGAAAATATTGGTTCTTTCAGGGAAGAATATTTACATGCAATGTACCATCTACCCTCCCAGCAGCAGAAATATGGCAAGGCTTTTTTGCAAAGCTTTAGAGCATAACATCCAGACCTCATAAAATTCATAAATGAATGGAAGGAAGACCAGGGAAAACTTAAGCGAGATAAAATCAGTACGTACTCCATTAGGGTAATACTGAGGTCTAAAATGGGCCTCCTAAGGAAATTATAAAATAATAGTGGAAATAATAAAATAAGATTTGATGACATCATCAAATTTTAGAGGGAAAATAGAAAAAACTACTTTTCAACTCATATTTTCAACTTATATCCCAAAGTGTTTACTCAAATTTCGAGTGGGAGTACTCGTTGGATTCAAAATTTAATTCCTCATCCAATGAGTACCCATGTTGCATACTTTTTATGGACCTTGATAAGCCAAAAATGAGAAATACATGAAAAAAGTGATTGCAATCACGTTTTTTCATGTATTTCTCATTTTTCGCGTAGCAAGGTCCATTGAAAGTATGCAACATGGGTATTATGTATCCAATGAGTACTCTCGCTCAAAATTTGAGTAAAAACTTTGGGATATAAGTTGAAAATACAAGTTGAAAAAGTAGTTTTATTATTTTATTATTTTTTAATCTTTTTACCCTTCTACCTAAAAAATGGTGAATCATCCCCTATGGTTAACATCATCATCTTGAATCCTATTGGTTCTTATAAAGTTTATTTTGGTTGTACATTTTTCTTAGGAGGCCCATTTTAGACCTCAAAATTCCCCTAATGCAATTGCCCAAATTCCTTATCCTTACTGTTATGTGGCCATTATGTTGTGTAGAATTTTTTCAAAGCCTGATACCACTAGGTTTTCAGTACATTGGGTCCCATTAATTGAATAAATCGTCAATTCCTTAATCTTGAATTGGGAAAATATCCTATCTGACATTTTAGCCAAACACATCATGGAGTATTAGAATAAAAAGAGTGTTTCATCTAGAGAAATACCCCCCTTTTATATGAGTGCCTATGTCATGGACAAAATCTTCTTTTCTTCTAGTTTTCCTACCATGGGATGGAAATGGACTACCCAAGATCCTACCCCAATCCATATTTACCACAGAGCCCTCTGGGATTCAGACTTCCATCTGCATTTCTACAAAATTTTCCATGTAATCATGTTGCATATGCACCAGATGATGCTCAATGAGAAAGCCCCTAGGGTTTCCAAAGAAGCTAGTAAAGATATTATTTATATGGCTAGATGTTTTGCAGAGGAGAATTTTACATATGTCAGAGTATTTGGGAGTTATGCTTCTCCCCACATCCTACCATTTTTTTTTCCTGATAAATTACTTGTAGGAGAGATAGCCTACCAGCGTGTTAATGTTATTACTAAATAACTGAAAGATTCCAAGAAGGTTGTTTTGCCTAATTTCCCTTTACATTCTAGTACTTTTTCACTTTTTGATATTGGCCATACTTGCAAGGAGTTTTCAAATATTAATCTATTGAATTTGGCAGTAATGCAAAAGAGGTTGTATGATCCAAATGATGTAATTAAACACTACATCACAGAGCCCAAAATGAAGCCTTTTATAAATGAAATAGACAGATTTGATGATCTCTTCCAAGGCGTGGAAATTTTTTTAGATATAATCAAGTTTTCATCCAGTCAACTCAACCAAGATGATTTGGAGGCTTTCCAAACATATAGAAACAAGAGACTGGATAGAATTCCTCTTGACTTGCTAACTATTGAAGATGTCAATAGACCCACTCCAATTATTAGCTTAGATAATGAAGCAAAAGACATGTCTGAGGATGAGTAGGGTCAATCAGAGCATCAATATCACAATTTAGATCATTCTGAAAAATGAATCCGAATTAAAAAGAATAGCCCAGAAAATATAATTTATCAAGTAATCCAAGAGATAGAGATGCAGGAAAAAGAGAAAGCAATGGAACAGAGTCATCTTCTCAAGAAGTTCAACACAATCATGACACACTTGATCAGTTAGAAAAGTCCCAAATGAATAATTTGAGTAGTGAATGGGATGATTTTTTGAGTAAGAAAAGTTCCCTAAACCAATTCCAATATTGATCAAGCTACTAGTTTTCAGACACTGGAACATTCCTAGAAGATAGTGAAAACTGTTAATCCACTACAACAAGTTCTAGAAACTCGTCATCGAGAGATCATACCGACCTACCGTACTGAAAAAATAGTTTTACAAGTCAAAGAAATTCCTTCGTTGGATATTTTCTACAGTCCTAGTCATAAGGTTGTAGTCAAGAGAAATAAAAGGAGAAGAATTGATGAAACAGTCTTAAACCTCACAAATGGATATGTTAACATTTTGTGGAAAGATCCCTTAGTTGATCCTACTAAACATTTAACAAAATTATCACATTTTACAGGGTTATATGCTACTGCCATTGTTGATAAAGCTACAAAGGTTAAAAAATTTCAAAATTAGAAGGAAGACATAATACAAGAACTAGAGGGATTGTTATATAAATAAAAATCTAACTCCAGTGAGCAAGTGAAATTGAAGATGGCCCAATTTCAAAAGGATTTTGAGAAGCTTAAATTGCAGCATCAAACATAAATCACTAAGAAGCAAGCACAACTGGAAGCAGTAATGACCAGGTTACGAAGCCAACCACAATTAGAGAAATTCATAAAAGAAGCATTGGAAGTAAATGCTAAGTTAAAGCAACTGCAGGAAGTATTTTTCCAACAAGCTTCTATTATTGAATCTTATTTTGACTCAAATGAAATATTGGTTCAGCAAGTAGCTATCCAGAAACTTGAATGTGATAAGCTCGAGAAGAAAATAAACGAACACATTCAATGGAAATCATCAGACTTAGGAAAGGAAGCTAATCTGCCCCAGGTAGATAAGTGCCACAAGGTGATATTATTCAAAGATTGGGAAGCACAAATCAAGCAGGAAGAGAAAGCAGCAGTGAAAACATCAAGGTTATCAAAGAAAATTATTGAATATGTATGTGAACAGCTGGTGAAATCAGAACTGATTAAAGGGTACACATCTGAAGTGTTATCAGAAGTAAAACAGCTAGAGACACAGTGGAAACAAAAGGCAAAAACACAATATGAAATGATTAAAAAGGTAAATAAGTTTGATCAAGAAAATTATTGGAATTTTCTGATCAAACCTTATCATCAATATCAGATCCTGCAGTCTTTAACAGATTCAACAAGAAGATCATAACCGGTACTTTCAAACGCAGTATTTAAGGGACAGGTCAGATCAAAGATTTCGTAGCCAGCTCAACTCAAGCCCATGCTAGATATTTTTCAAATTCGAGAAGAAATCCAAAATAAAGGACGAAATTCATGAATCATATTGTTAATTTATTTTTCTAGATTGTAATTTAAGTTAGTCTTATGAGGATGGTTGTTTGAAACCTCCTCTATATTTTTGTAATAATATATTTTAGAACATAGTTATTTTAGTATTTAAACCCATCTCATGCATTTAGAGAAGGGGCCAAAAAAAATTCAAAAACATTTGCAAAGAATGCACTATTGTAAGTTTATGAATTCTTTGATGAATTAATGGAACACATCTATTATCTTTTGAAAATTAAAGCTGTTTAACTGATGTTGCACTATTGTACTCTTTGAATTGCTTGAAAGTGAAGAGAAGAAGATCTATTACTGTTAGTTTACATGAGTAGAATTTTGTACATATGGTACTTCTATTCACTTGTATTAAGTCTTGCTTTATAGATTGACAGTTATATTTTTATTGCATTATATATTGAAACGTTATTATAGATGAATGTTACATGCACTTTTGTTCTAATATTCATCTGTGATTTCTTACTAAATATATAATCACACATATGAATGCGATATATTTTTCACAATTCTTCTAGTCAAACTATTTTCTTAGAAGAATCATCTTAAATAATTTTCATCTCTTTCAACTGTTAAATGATCTATATCACTAACAGTTGAAAGATATCTCTTTAGATCACTTAAAGGAAGAAACACCCCAGCTATATAGTAGAATAAATAGTTTAGATAGATGCATATAATAGATTAAAATCATTCTCCATTTGCATGTTGTATCAATACACCCTCAAAATCATCCTTATTGGGAAACTGGTCCCATCATCCCCAGTCGAAGCAACTACACCAAACGGAAAAGGAGTTTCTTTAAGGTCTGGACCGGGTGGTTTTCCCCCATGTTTCGTCAGTGGAATTTCAAGGGCTGAATATTCTGGCGCTAGAAGGATGGCCTTCTGAATGGAAAAAAGATCTGATCAATCTAAAGGTCAATCTCATAGTCTCTCTCCCTCTAGATCCCCATCAACTTCCAGAAAATTATCTAGATCATCATCTTTAAAATCTGAAGTTGATCATCGTTCTCCTAAGTTTCCTAGTGATACTCAACCCATAATATCTCCCGATTATCATCAAGGTTCCCCAGAAGTTCATTATTTGATAGAAAAATTAGAGAGATTATATAATTTTTCTAAAAAACATGAATCTTCTCACATATCGGATATTAGTATTTCATCTTCTTTACAACCTCAAAGAATATTAACTCGATTATAAATTCAAAAGACATGAATTCTTCCTTTTGAATTTAACATCGATAGTACTCAAAAGAGAATAAAGAGGACTCAATCAGAGTCAATCTCCAGTGAGATCTTATCCCATTCACCTCCATTACCTCGGCTTACTTCCACAACTGCCATTCCAACAATCTGTAATATTCTTAAATTATCATACAACTAATTGGAATATTGATTTTTCCTCTTATCATTTAGTTAGATGAATAAATGGGTAGGGAGGCCCATAAATCTCTTTAGTAGGAATAAAATCCCTCTTAATGTGAAAAGGGATCATCTTCATATCTGCATATAGCACCCTCATGTGTGAATAGGGGCTAATGCATGTGGACAAGGTCAAATTTGACCAAATCAACAGCACTGGTGTGGAGGGAGTGGATCATTAATGAGAGACAGTGCAGTGTGAATGGGAGGAAGTCTCCATGATAGTAGAAACCCTAATGAGTAGGACCTAAGGTGAGAAGGCTCACATTGTTTATAGGGAGGGCAAGGCACCCATAGATGGGTATGTTATTGATTTTTTGTAATAAATAAAATAATATAAATAATGATTAAATTAGTTAATTAGTAATTAGGTTGAAAGGCCATGTCTGATGAGACATGACCTTTCGTGAAGAGGCGCCTGCCTAGGTATATAAGCAGGCCTCATTTGTAATTATCAATCATCTCATATCTCATTATTCACATAGTTTATATAATAATATTTGTATCCTCAATGGATATCTTGATATTTCAAGTATTCTGGAATATTTAACTTGAGAAGGAATTGTGTTCGCTTCATTTGGTATCAGAGTAGTTTGATATTTTGGCCGTTCATCACTGCACAGAGCTATGCTCCTCGGTCCAGGCCTTTGGCCACCAAAAATTTGTCAACATTGTTGTCGTCGAAGTGTTTCACTTCCAGTCTTGGAGTTTCTCCATTTTCACCTGCAGGCCTTTGGCCAGAATTAAAAATTTGAAGGAAATAAAAGGGAAATTTTTTGAAAAAAAGAAAAGCAAAAGAAATATATATATATATATATATATATATATATATATATATATAAGTAAAAACAAAAAAACAAAAAAAAGAGATATATATAAAGAAATACATATATGTACATACTGTTAGGAAATTTACCACAGCAATAAAATAATTTACTGAGAGAATAATTAAACATGAAAAGAACCAGCAAAAAATCATGAACATAAACACAAATTTTTATCCGAGAAAACCCCAAATCCGGGGAAAAACCCAACCAATGAAATTTCATTAACCATTGGCCAAAACCCTGGCCAATCCGGCCAAGTGAGCCTTCACCACTCACCTCCAGGCCTACATTACAATGAAGTCTTCCCAGCGTTTTTATAGGCTCCATTACATGCAATACCATGGGTGCACAAAACCATGTGCCCCAAAACCACTACTATTTACCCTAGTCAACTTTGACTCTATCCCGAGTCAAGTTTACCTAACACATACCAAGACAATTTAAAAATAAAGAAGGAAGGAAGAGTAGGTAAGGTTATTTTGATTATTCTTTAAGTGGTTTACAAGCTCGTGGTTTTAGAAGCCCATGGTAATTTCCCATGTATTTGCAAGGTAAAATAAGAACAAAAGGAATAAAAAATCTCTTTGTGAATGGTAAGTTTACTTTTACATGGAGAACATTAACCAAGTCAAATACACATAAGTGGAGATATATTTTATAGGTGAATAGCCACGTTTCACTAGGGTTGTAACTTTTCAAAACAAAAAACAAAAAGAGTTAAAAAAAAACAATTGTTAAAAAAAAAAATTATAAATAAAAATAAATAAATAAAACTAGAATTTACTTAGTCAAAGAACTCATCACTAAAGGAAGACTATATTTAAGGTTATATAAAGGAAGTAATTTTTATAAAAACGAAAGGAAAAATATTATTAATGATTTCTTAAAGTATTAAGGAATCATTATTAAAGCTGGAAGGTATATAAAAGGAAAAATAGGTTATTAAAGGTTTAAGTATTGGAAAAGTGGGAAAGAAGATAAATCATTATATTCTAAAGATTTTATTTAAAAAATGAATGTATACATATATAAAAGAATTTGAGCCTCTTTTAAAAGAGAATATTAGTGAAGGATTCATTACCAAAAATTAAAGAATAACAGTAAAGGATATTGGAAAGAATAATCAAACTTGAGGGTTTATTAAAGGGAAATAATAATATTTTATTATAAATATTAGGAAGTGTCACCCTTAAAAACCCTGAAGTTATCTTTACAAAATGGCATCCAAAACAAAACTAAAGGAGGGAAGATTTCCTAAAAATTATAGTATGTATGACCATGCGCTAATTAAAATCAAAGGGCCACTTGCGAGAAAGGAAGTTCTCATATCTATCGATCTTACTCAAAAGAATAATTATGTTAGTACTGAATGTGCTAACCAATTAGTGATCCATTAATCAAATATAACTGAAACAAATTCACTCCACGCAAATGACAAACAATACGACATAGATAATTTACACCTAAGTATTGGGGAGTATTCCTTTGTCTCGCAATTTACCGTTAAAACCTTATTTTGTAACGATAGTGATATAATTATGGGTTCACTCTGGATGGAATCACTAGGGTCATTTGTCCTTAATATGAAAAAGAAGTTTTTGACATTTTCTTACAAAAATAAAAAAATAACGCTACAAGATGTCATATTGAAGCCGGATTCAGTAACATCGGAAGACATGTTAGAAATTTCAAAAGTAATTTTTCAAGAAAGTAAAAAGGTGATCCAAAATATGCAAAAGGTAATTGACAAAATCACCACTAATAATAATGAAGAAGTTTCTCGCCTCAAGGACCACAACTAAAAGTTACTGACGCAAATTAAGAAGCTGAAGAAGGACAAGCATTCATTAGAAAATAGGGTACAACAATTTATCGAAACGAATCATCGGAACCTTCAAATATAGAAATTAAAGTTGAAGAAAAAATGAACATTGATCCAATAAATGTCACAACTCAAGAAGAATACAAGCAAGTTGCAAAAGATACAAACTTAGATGTTGCAGTTCAGACAAGGAACATACTAAGTGAAGGTTATGTAACCAACTCAATAACATCCTTGCCAGAAGAAAATCAAAGAAGTTAAACCAAAAAAGTTCCCTATCGACATCCAAATCACGGGAGTAGACAAATCGACCAAGCTATGTATTTGGAACAGAAAAAAGTTGATGTTCCGAAGAATACTAATGTCGGTGCAATCCATGTACATGATAAGAAGTCGTCACAAGTTGCGAGTTATCATTAGATTCCACAGAATATTGATTTAGGATGGTCTGATCCATTCTCAGTGTGACAGTTTTTTTTGTCACTTAGAGGATCGTATCAACTTGTATCGACAAGGATGATTGCCCTGAGACGAGAAGATTTTCGTAACAAGAAAAGAAATCGAGGCTTTTCATCAACAATCTTTGAGGACAAATCTTTTTGAGGAGGAAGGCAATGTAATGAATAAAATAATATAAATAATGATTAAATTAGTTGATTAGTAATTAGGTTGAAAGGCCATGTCTGATGAGACATGACCTTTCATGAAAAGGCACCTGCCTACGTATATAAGCAGGCCTCATTTCTAATTATCAATCATCTCATATCTCATTCTTCACACATTTCATATAATAATATTTGTATCCTCAATGGATATCTTGATATTTCAAGTCTTCTGGAATATTTAACTTGAGAAGGAAATTTTTTTGCTTCATTATTGATTTTGTGGTCTGTATGACTTCTTGCATCCTTTAGTTGTTTAGTTGAGCTTGCAGTGTTGTTTAGCACAGGGTGTTCCCGAGTGGGGATCCCACCTCTTTCTTTGAGAGGCCTCTTGGAAGATATTTGCACTATCATTTCCACATTTTGGAGTTCTAGCCAAGCTTCAGTCTCATTTACAACGCAGTTCTGTTTAGAATTGGGTTGTGTTGCAGGGGTGTAGCAGTGGAGGAGAGAGATATCCACTTTCTGAGCTTATTTTCCAATGAGGGGAATATCCCTTAACCTATTGAGTTGATTGGGTGTTTTTGTAGCTGATATATCATTCCTTCAGCCCCATATCAATAGTCATTCCCAGGGAGTGCGTAATTCAGGAAGCAGAAATGTAGTGGGTAACTCAAAAAAAGGCCGAAAAGCCAAACTTAAAATCTGGCCAAACCATTTCTGGGTTTTTCTGGGTTTTCAGAGTATAATCCATGGTTAAAAGTGTAGATCATTCTGAGCACTCTAATAGCCTTCCGCACATGTTTCTTCACCTCAGTAGCAATAGTTTCCAACAACAGTAGAAGTAGCAGCACAACATTTCCAGTGCTTGGTTTCTTTAGTGTATTTCAGCCATCTTGTGGGTTGAGTGCATTCGTTTTGGAGCATTGTATAATTTCATTTGCTGTTATATATAATGATATGGCTCTGTTGTTTTCTGCTCATAGATTATGATGTCTTAATTTAATTTCCAGTTGCAACATATTTCCGGCATTTTCCAGATTTTAGTGTTATGTTCATGTTTTGATTTATTTGGAATGTTGCATATGTTCTATATTCCTGTCTTTTCCATTTTTAAATATTACAGTGGTATTAGAGAATAATCTTGGCTCAGTCTGTGAGTTTCAGCCAATATGCTATAAGAAGAAGAAGAGATCTAAATGATGGAGGGAGTGAGCTTTATCTCATCACTTTTCAAGTCTATGAAGAACCTCTCCAAGAAGGTTAAGCATATGAAAGAGGAGAGATACAATGAGACCTCTAGAGGGTTTCAATATGAGGAAGGTCCATGTACTTCCTATCAGCAGAAGAAATATCTGGTATTGCATAGAGCTCCAAAGCAATACACTATGCCTTTTTCTTTTAAGGAAAAAGACAAAAGGCATGGAGATGGAGGACACTTGGATCATGAGATTCTAAGTGAATACCTTGCAGAATATAAGTCTCAACCTAGATATTTCAAGGAAGATTTAACTCTCCCACAGTTCATTTAGCTCAAAGAAGAAAGAAGATCTTGCAGCAATGGAAGGAGGAAGCACAATAGATTTCTATTCTCCACATTTGATGGTTCATCCACTTGCAGAGCAAGAGCTTGGGGAATGAAGTTGGATGCATTTTTTCTGCTACATCCAGTAGTAGAGAAAGAATCTGTTTAGATTGCAACGTTGCACCTTGAGGGTAAAGCAAACATTTGGTGGTTCAACCATTTGATTCATGCAAAAGTGACTACATATGCAGATTTCACTCAAAGGTTGATCAAGAAGTTTGACAAGAAGAAATCAGAGGAGAAGAGGTCTTCACCACCACTTGCTGCAAGAGCACTTGCATCAGGAGAAAGAACACTTGCACCTTTGCAAAGTGGTCTTGATCTCTTGACATTTAGAGTCCCATGCACTATTCTGGAGATGCATGAGGAGGAGGATAATTATACCAGCGTTGATGCAGCCATAGAAAAGCAACTGTCATCATCATTAGTTGGGAAAGTCATCACACTAGAGGAAGGAACCCTTGTAGCAATACAAGATGTTCCCAAGCATAACCAAGGTATGCAAATTTTTCCACTTTCTATTATTTCAGCACATCTTATGGAGAGTTGTGGGAATATGCCATTGCATGGCCTAGGATCAAGACACACTGCTGATTTGGAGTAGCAAGCTATCACTGTGCTGAGGAGCCTTGATTTATTCAAGGAGGAGATGTACATTCATCCTAGTGTGTCATTGTTGAGCTGCACACAACTCTTGGGGTTGGAGTGTATATTTTTGGAGGATAGGATGAGCATTGTCCTAAACAATCCAATGCAGAACTATATGTTCAAAATTGAGCATGGTCATGAGACAACAAATGCACCATTATGGAGATTAGCAGCGCTACCATTGAGCAGCAGTGATGAGTTGGGGGCCCAACTATTACTAGAGCATTCTAATGACCATTATACTTGTGTGACATTGGATGGGCATATGATTGATGAGAGACATATTATCTTTGATTATTGTGATGGATCTTTCTTGATGAGCATTGCACAGCTCAATGAGAAGAATTTTCCTTCAGCATACTTGGATCCTTATGGATTCAACATGGTCATTGGTGAGTGGTCTTCATTTGGAGATCTCTAGGGGATTTCATTTCAACATCCCATGAAATGCAAAGATAGAAATATGACTTGGGAGGATGGTATTCTCCATTGGAGGAGTAACAAGATGGAGCATGGTAGGAGACACCCACATTTGGATGAATGGGTGTGGATGGTGAGCAAGAGGTTGGTGAGCCACTTGCATATCTATGACACAGGGCAGCAGGAGGCATGGCTGCGTTGGCTACTCTTGAAAGAGTTTGGCCATCTTGTGACATATCCTTCTTAAAAGGGCATGTTAGTGGAGGGAACTTGGCATGGCACTTGCATCATATGGCAGCAAGGAGTTTGGGTGTATTGGGGTGATGTGGTATCTTTCATATCAACCATCATGTTTTTGCTCCATAGTTTATATGATGATGGTGTGGGGAGGAAATAAGGGTTTTTGTTGCTTTGTAAGTTCTTGGGAGATTATGGGATGATTTTCTCCCATACTTTGCATGATTTTGTAGGAGTAGGTGATGGCAGTATCATGGTGAAAAGGGGATACTCCTTAGCCTTGGAGGATCAGGAGGTACTTCTACTTTGGGAGGAATCTCCCATATATATAAGCATTAGGATAGATGACTTTGACATTTGGCATGTCAAAGGATGGAGCTATGTGATGACGAGAGCCTTATTACAAAGGCCAACAGCGTTGTCACTTGGGAGCTTGGGTTTATTGATGGAGTGTTCCTAGGATCACTTCACATATGATGCACTTGATGGACAAGTAGGAGACGAGAGTGATGGAGTAGTGGATGGAGACATCTATTACCATGATATGATCTTCTTGACTTAGATTTCCAACCACAAGAAGAAAGTTTTTCATGCAGCACATGGGTCATCCTTTTTCATGGGAGTATGTCATACCACTATGGAGGGCTCATTCCTAGATCATATTATCAGCTTACTCTTAGTACATGGTAAGAGTTGTGTTTCTGTACTTATGGATTATCTAACATAGTATTTGTATTCTCTTGCCATTTATATACAGTGCATCACTCCACAACAAGGCAAGATTCTATTTGGGCTTCATGGTCTTTGCAAGACCAACATTATTGATGGAGATAGCCATCCCTTCTATGGTTTTGTGCAGGTGTTGTACTATTTCTTGTATGTTCATTTGATACATAATTCCATTTGATATTTACTAGTAGATTAGATGACATGCACAACTAGTAATTTGTTGGGAGGAAACTTACCACATCATGTTCTGAAACTGCAGTTACTAAAACTGCGTTGTAGCCACTTGGGAAACTGTTAGTAGCTTCCGGCACTACATGAAACCTTCAGTATCTTTCTCATTTGGATGCCATATGGTGAAGATGTCCTATTCATCATATATGGAGTGGTTTGGGCCAACATGATTCATGACTCTAGAGAGAGGATCTTTGAAGATCCAGTTTTCTTCTTGCCTCTTGAAGGCAACATTATTGCAGCCCAAAATCAACAACTACTCTACACTTATCATAAGTGGAGAGAAATACAGCATGGGATAGACAATTTGGTCTATCAAGTTTAGCAATGCAGCCCACCTCCTTTGCAGGAGCCTAAGGTGGAGGAGTATTTCTATGAGTTACCATTTTGGAATGTAACTCATTTTGTATGGATGATAGCTTGGGGATAGGAGCTTCACATGGTAATGATTGTTCGGGTTCCCATGTTTTGGCCAGGTTGGCAAGACCAAAAGATGAAACAACATCAAAACTACTTTCATACCTTAGGATCTAGCCCTCCTGGGTCCAGAGAGGGAGCTCTCTATATGAGCAAAGGTTTTATGTCTTTGAAGCTCGAAGTTAAGATATTAGGCTAGTTATAGGCATGGGGTTTTTTTATTTGATTCTTGGTTGGTTGTTGGGAATCAGGGAAGAAGGATTTAGTATAATACAAGGCTAAGCAAACAGGATTTTAGGCAAGGGAGAGATAATTCAGAGAACATCAAGAACATTGGGAAATGGTGTCAGGAAAGGGTTTACTTGCTATTCAATATGCAAGCTTTCAATTGGGCTAGTCATCTAAAGCATTGGATCTTAAATATGATAGTGTGACATGAAATGGTAAGAGAGAAGGTGAAAGCAAGGAAACCTCCAAGGTGACATTTCATAAATCAGATCCAGGGACAGGACATGCCATTGAACAGCTTGTGATCCAAAACTTGAAAGGTAAACTCTTCAGACAAGAAACATTAAAGATTTATAACAAAAAGTTGAAAACCTGAGATCAGAGAGAGACTTTGAACTCTCAATGCTTTGGCATCTAGCTTAAGGGAACTTAGAAAAGTTTAATTAATTGAAAAGGATCCTAGTGAGATAGAGACAGAGTTCTAGACCTCCCAGTGTTCCCAATTCATTCAATTAAATCCTAACAAGAACATCTAAAGACAGATTTCATTAATTCATACATTAGTTAGCAATATATCAGACCACTACACTGTTTAAATTAACTGAAAACAGTCCTCAGATAACACATATAGCAGAAAACATTGAAGGTTAGGAGAGTAGAAACATAGGGTACCTAACAAGGGTAAATCCTATGCCAGATTTATGATGCAAGCCAGTAGAAATGAAATGAAATGAACTGCAAGTTAACAAATACAGAGATAGAAAAACATCATCGCTGCTTTAAATCAGGATCCAAAGAAATATGCTTGTCATATTAAAGAGCAACACCAATAAAGTACAACATTTCCCACAGCTTGAATGCTCAGACTGAAAACATCTTCCTCAGCCTATCTTACAATTTTACACAGAGACTATGTCCCAAAAGAAAACAGCTTGCAATTCTCTGATAACAGATCAAAAACCTTTACAATGTGTTTCTTCATGAAATTTATAGCTCTAGTGGAGCAGAGAAGGTAGATGGAAAACTAAATGCAGCATTAAAACTCAAAAGAGGAAGAGGGCCAAGGCCTCATTCTGTTTTAAATTTTGGGCATTTATCTCTGGTACTCTTTGGATGAAAGAGTGGTCTTCGTCAGGCTTCCATTTACTCCAGGTATGTCTTTGATGTACTTGTTGTAGCACTCTGGTGAATTAAACAAAAAAGTGGAATAATGATGCTAGGGTTTTCCATACTGCATAACAAATGCTTCTGATAGCATAGGACTATTGTCAAGACTGGAATTTCCTCTAGAACACGGTATAGAAATGAGATAGTATGGGCACTTTGTCCTTTATGGAAAGAATATTCTGCTGATGTGAAAACCTGGTTCTATTATTTTCTGTGCATTGGACCTTCTGATTGATCCTCGAGGTCTTCAATCTGGTACTCTGCCTTTCAATTACTAACTCCAGACTTCAAAAATCTTTGATTACTGGCTTTAAATTCTCTGATATTTCACTGATACTCTTTTCCACTTCCACGATTGCCTCTGACTGCGAAATATGTGCTTTAATGGCTCTGGAGAGGTTTGACAGAGTTTAACCTTGTCCCTTTAATGAAAGTCATTTCGGCATACCTTCCCAAGCCTTTCTCATAATTTCGATCTCTACACGTGGCTTTCCCGATGTTTTTTGCCACTGTAACAATGACTGTGAACCATGGCGGATTTCCGCCTGCCTGTAACCCTGAAAAAAATACAAACATGTTAAGAAAACTATGCATGGGGAGGGTGGATGCAGTGGGGACGATGAAAATGGCCATGCAGCTTGGCGAAATGGTGGAATAGTGCAGGGCGATGGCAAAAACTGCAGCGAACAGTGGGAAAATGGTTTGGAGAAAATTGGCGGAAATGAAAAAATTTGACAGCTTGGCCTTTGAATGCAATATAAAGGGGACAGACGAAAATACGATGAGGACACATGGAATGGTGATGTGGCGGGACTCGGTCAATGGCGGGGCATGCAATCTAATCTGGACAGTCCGATCTCAGGAGGAGATCGATGGCTGAAAATGCATTGGAGGGCGATAAATGGTGGGCCAGGGGTCCCTTTTTGCTTTGGCTAACTCCCGCGCAGCTTCGTGGCGCAATGACCGTCAGATGGGTAGCTCTAGATCGGACGACATATGTACATATCGCGCCGGGTCAAACGCCAAACTTTAATGCGCGATGGGGGGCGGTTTTTAAACATTGCATGGAGACACGTGTCGGGTGGTGAGTGGAATCGCTCCAAAACGAAAAATATCGCCCACCTCCCAAAGGCGGTGCGATAGAAACCTATGGGTTTTGAACAGGGCATGTTTGTGGGGAACACCGGGCGGGTGAAATGCAGACCATCGATTCAGCGGGTTAAACGGATGCTTTTTATGTGATCGAAGGGGTGAACGGAGTAGGCCACGGGCGCGACGCTGATCTGCAATGACCGTCCGATCTGTACAGATCGACGGCTAATAATGCTCCCGATATCCGTCCGCGAAAAGCGCTCTCCGGGCTAGCGCTTGGTTCTAGCGCCCAGGTCACGTGGGGGGGAAAGTTAAGGGGGCTGGCCCAAAAGGGCTAGGCCTGCAATGGGAAGAATGTGGGTTTTTTGGCCCATTTTAATGCAATTTGAGGGTAGGAAAGGGTAACGATAGAGGGAATAAGGGTTTTTAATCCAAACAAAGGGGGTGTGTATGGTTTAGGGGGGATTTTTGGGAAGGTTTAGAAGGACTAGGGAGAGATTTTGGGGTGAAAGGGAGGCTTTGAAAATGGGGAAAAAGGGATAAAATGGAGAATTCTACAGGGGTACAAGGGGCAAATGAAGGCCTTTTGGAGCACAAATTTTCACAATTAGTGAGGCTTATTGACTTAATAACAGTAGAGGGAAATCATCCAAGGGAAAAGAGCATGAAGAGGCTTCAAGGATGATGTGTTTTCAGGAGAAATGCATTACTTGAAGACTCATAAAACAAATTAGCCCTTGTTTTCTTGTCAAAAAATTCACAGGGGGCTAACAGTGGCTCCACATGGGGATGGCTTCTTCTTGAAGGAGTCAAGAATTTAGAAAATGATCTTTGGTGTAGGCCAAATGCCTGCTGCGTGAGCCACCTTTATTCTTTGATTTTCAGTTGCCACAATTGTGAAGACATCAATTTAGCAGAAAAACTCTCCCAAACAATCTACCTACCCATTCCTACAATCCTACCATTTCTCTTCCAGGGTGCATTTGAACTAGCAGACCCTTCACATCACTTATTTTTACAACAAGAAAATAAACCTATTCTATTTCTACCCTTATTACTCCATGAGACCAGATTACACTGTTGGTCTCATATGTTTCTCTACCTAATCTAATATCTGCTGGGATTAGACTGTCCAATAGATTTCTTCTCTACATTATACAACAGAAATTTAAAAACAGTCAAACTAGGATTACACAGTCTAGTTTGTTGTAGATCCACGGCATAAAGACAGTTTCACATGGACAGAAACTTGCAGAAAATTAAAAACAAAATCTCGAAGGATTGAAATCTAAAATTTTGAAGCATCCTTCTTTCTTTGTGACTCAAGTTTTGATCTTGTTAGAGTCACTTTCGCTTCTTCATTTCAGCTCTGGTTTTGGGCTTGTTAGAGCTGATCTTCTTCCTTAGTTGCTGGTTCAAATTTTGGACATGTTAGGACTAGTTTTTTTACTTCTTTGGCTCAAGTTTTGATCATGTTAGAGCCAATCCTTTGCATTTCTTAGGTTCATGTTTTGAGCACGTCTGAACCTCTCCTTTCTCTCTGCTTTTTGGAACATTTTCTCTTTTTCTTGAAAACATAACACAACAGTAATGGTATTTACAATGGGAATGGAAACTGGAAATTGGAAATCAACAGAAGTAGTGTTTGAGCATCCTGCCATTGACAGGACCCCCAAACAGCTTTGTACCATCTGGTTCTTGTAGAAAAAAGGCATTTGGACCCACAGTGGCCTGGATGATGTATGGACCTTGCCACAAACTGTCAAACTTGTCATGCTTTCCTTTGTCCTCTCTCCTTGAGTACAATTTCAGAACTTTATCTCCAATTTTGAAATCAGAAGCTTTGGTTCTTTTGTCAAATAACTTCTTTATATTTTCCTAGACTTTCACAGCTCTGTTGTAGACCTCTTCCCTTGTTTGCTGGAGATGAATTGTTTGGTTTATCCTTCTCACCATGTTGTCTTCTTCTGTCTGGATTTTTTGGATAAATATAATCACTGGTAGTCCAAGGCTATTAGGAAACACTGCTTATGTTCCATAGACAAGTTGATATGGTGACATGCCAATGGATTTCTTTGTTGTAAGCCTGTCAGCCCACAGGGCATGCACTAACTTGTTATGCCATGAATTTTTGTTCTCTTCTAGCAGCTTTTTGATGATGGTCACCAGGCTCTTGTTTGATGATTCAGCTAAGCCATTACCTTGTGGGTAATAGGAAATTGAATGATCGAGTGCTATTCGATATCTGTGACAAAAATCAACCATTTTCTTGGATCCAAAAGCAGTAGCATTATCAGTGATTATTTTTCTTGGGCAACCAAATCGAGAGAGGATATGGCCTTCTAGGAACCTAATGATGACTAAATATGTGGCATTCCTAGTAGGTATAGCCTCTATCCACTTAGTGAAGTAGTTTGTGGCTGTTGAGATCCATTTTTGTTGTGCAGAAGAAGCAGGGTAAATTTCTCCTATGAAATATAGGCCCCATTGCATAAAGGGACCTTCAACAGTGATGGGTTGTAGAGGTAATGGGAGGAGATTTCTTTTGCCTTAAAAAATCTAGCATTTGTGGCAGGAAATTATCATCTTATAGATGTCATTGAAGAGTGTGGGCCAATAGTAGCCAGCTCTGAGTATTTTGTTAGCAGTGGCTTTCCAGTTCAGGTAACCTCCACACTCTCCTGCATGGAACTCTTGTTTAATCCTTTCTGCTTCAGACTCAGGCAAACATTTAAGCAATAGGCCATTTGTAATTTTCCAGTATAATCATTCATTCATTATGCAGTAGTTTCTGGCTTTAAGCTTTAGGAATCTGGCCTTGGTCTTCGATAATTCAGGAGGGGCATTGAGGTGTGTGAGCATGTAGAGAATGTCAGAATACCATGGAGCGTTTTGAAATTTCTCCTCAATAGTGGGATTAGGAAATCCCTCCTGCTCATCCAAGGCATCTACCATGTTTATGTCAAGGGCTTGCAGATTTGATTCAGCCATTAGTTGAGCTAAGCCCTGACCTTTGATCAGTTTTGTGGGTTTTATCTCAAGGTCATATTCTAATATTACAGCAATCCATTTGCCCCTTTTCCCATCTGGGTCTTGGGACAGGATGTCTTTAACCACTATGTTTGGTACATAGGCTATGGTTTGGGAATGTAGTATGTACACCCTAAAGTCTTTCAAGGCCTTAACCAAAGCATAGGCATGTTTTTCCATTATGTTGTATTTCAAGGGTGCATCCCTCAGTGCTTTGTTGAAGAAAGAAATGGGTTGTTCCATTCCCTCTGGATTTTGTTACAATAGAACTGCAACCACTGTATGCTCAAAGGAAAACGAAAAAATCAGGAAATCTTTTGAGAAATTTGGGCTGATTAGGACAGGAGCCTGGGTGAGTGAAAGTTTAACTGATTCAAAATATTTCTTAGCCCCAACAGTCCATTTAACCCCTACACCTTTCTTCAACATGTCAGTCATATTCCTAAGATGTTCAGCTAAGTTGGGAATAAACCTCCTGAGGAAGTTAATTTTCCCAATGAAGGACTATAACTCTTTGATGTTTCTTGGGTGAGTGATTTGTAGTATTCCCTCAACTCTTTGTGGGTCTATCTTAATCCCTTTCTCAAATATGATGTGGCCAATAATCTTGCCTTATTGCAGCCCAAATACAGTATTTTTAGGATTCAATGACAGACCGAACCTTCTACATTTTTCAAAAACTCTTCTCAGATGTTCTAGGTGTTCTTCTTCAGTCTTGGAATAAATTTTTGTGTCATCTAGGTAGATGTCAATGAAGTGCCCTATTTCATCTGAAAATACTAAGTCCATTGCTCTTTGGAAGGTGGCACCAGCGTTCATCAGTCCAAAGGGCATTTTTACATACATAAAGGTGCCCCATGGAGTGGTAAAAGCTGTTTTGAGTTGGTCTTCCGGGAGTACTAAAACTTGGTTGTAACCTGAAAAACCATCTAACAGGGAGATCCTTTTTGAGCCTACTACTTTCTGAAGAATGTGTTCCATCCTTGGCAAAGGGTAGTTGTCTTTGAGTGAGGCTCTGTTAAGATTCCTGAAATCAATACACGGCCTGATCTTGCCTGTTTTCTTTCTCATAGCCACTAGGTTTGAGACCCAATCAGAGAACCTCACAGGAACTATTATGCCTGCTTCATACATCTTCCTAATCTCCTTTTCAACTGCAGGAAATTGTTTTGGGTTTATTCTGCGAAGTTTTTGTCTGAAGGGTTTCTGATTTTCTTTCAGAGTTATTTTGTGCTGCATGATTTTTGTGTCATAGGCCTTTAGGTCCTCATAGCTCTAGGCAAACACATCAGTGAATTCCTTGAATAGGTCAATGTATTTCTTTTTCATGTTTTCAGGTAGGAACTTAGCCAATTTAATCATCTTGGGTTTATCTTCGGTGCCTATGTTGCATTCCTTGACATCAGAGTCTGCATGTTCTATAGTGGGCTTTTTGTCTACATCATCAAAGTCAAAAAGGTCCTCTAAAGGTGCCAGACCTTGAGGTATGTTCTTATCTTTGGTCTCTAGCACCTCTACTTCCTCACTGTCTGCGTTTTCACATTTTTCGTTTGGATTTCCAATCTGTTCGTTTAAAGTATTTATTTCTATGTTACAGGGTGGTTTTTCCTCATCTAAGGACTCTTCACCTAGGCAGCTGTCATCAGATTTCGAGTCTGAATCAGAAAAATCAAACTCATTCCTACCTATTAGGAAATATTCAATCTGCTTATATCCTTCAAAGACCTGCCAGTATTTTTCGTTATCCGGCACTGCAGGTCTGAATTTGGTCTGAATGATGATTTGTTGGTCACTGGGAGGCTTATGATACAAACTAGCCATGCAGGCTAATCCATTTTCAATTGCGTTCTGACTCCTAGGGACAAACACCAAGTCGTATTCTACAAAGGTTTTCAATAGATCCATAGCGTCATTCCTGTATGCTCTCAGCCTAGGATGTTTCGCTATGTATTCACCATTGACCTGCTTAATTATCAGCTCAGAGTCTCCATGCACAGTTATCCTACGAGCTCCTAATCTTTTCAATAGATTTAAGCCTAGAATCAGAGCCTCATACTCTGTGATATTTTTTGTACATTTGAAATACAGGTTACATGCATGGCTCTCTGCGTAGTCACTCTCTGTGTTATGCACCCACACTCTGGCTCCTGCAGTTCTCTTGGTGCATGACCCATCGAAATTCATTTCCCACAAGGGGTCGTGTTCGTGTTTATCATTGTTTTCTTCTTGGTGTGGTGTATGAGCTTGTGAAGGGTGACTAATCAGTTGACTACAACGTATTTCTGGCTCACTCTAAGTTTCATTTTTAGTGTACTACCCATAGGTTTCAACATCGTTTTCTTCTGAGTCTAAAGTAGCCATTATGTTAAAGTCTATGGGCCCTATTTCATTGTTTGTATCCCTGTTTTTGAATCCTGGCTCCTCCAAAGATCCATCATTGCACAGGATGAAGGAGTCAAGATCTGTGTGTATAGAGTATAAAGGTGAATTTTCAGGCTTTTCAGGGCTACTGATCAGGAATTTCATTTGTGCCTCTCTATACAGTCTTCTAAGTTGGCTAAAGACTGGGATTGTGGCATATGCCCCATCCATCTGCATTGTACCTTGCATCTTGGCTCCCCATGACCTTGATAATAACATGCCATACTTAGGTGACACATCTGCCACTACAACATCCATGACCATGCATTTAGCTAGAATCTGGGTTAGGCTTACACATAAATCTTTGATCAGGCCAAGACACTTTACTCTGCTAGAGTCAAATGAATATAGGTCTTTATAGGGACGGGTTATCTCTAGGCCTAATCTTTCCATAACTATCTTAGGCATTAGGTTGTGTGAAGCCCCAGAGTCATGCATTGCATTATGGAGGATCTTATCATGGATATTGAGACTGATATAAAAAGGAGGTACTACCCCTTCTTGAAACTTCCCTTCTATCTTGAGACCAAACAGAAGGGCTAGTTGATCATCACTCAAATTGACCATGTCACTATTCTCACCTAGATTTAATTCTTTCAAAATTTGGCCTTTATATACATCCTAAGCGGCCAGCTCAGAGAGTGGTACAGAGATTTTAATTTTCGCAATCTCTAAGTTATGTTTAGGCCCTCTTCTGTTGACTTTGTAACATGCTGCTCCAGTCTGATGTACAAGACTTGGTGAGAGAACACTTTGAGGATTATTGCTCTTGAATGTACACTACAAGTTGATAAAATCCCAAAGCACTGACTCCTCTCACTTGAATAAAGCTGAAAGTGAAGATAATGACACTTCATAGAACACATTGTACTAGCTTTATTTAATCAGGGATGCATTACTGGATTACATCTGAAATAATGAGAATGCTTCAGATATACTTTAGTCTCTATCTGATGTAGTGTGCCAGTACATTTCTGTTGAGGAATATTTTAGATGGAATATGTCTTCTCCTGCAATACTCATCTTGATGTATGTTTTCCATAATCCTTTTGATCCTGAGGACCTGTTTTATTCTTACTTAGCTGGCTGATCTCCCCCTGGAATGATATTCTCGTTTCTGTTTTCCCCCTGAAACTGTGATTTCTCTTTGTATCAGCGATACTACCTCTAATCTATCCATTGTAACGCTAATCATACATGTATCGGCAATAAGACTGTTATGCATCCAACCAATTCATATAACCCTCGGCAGGTACATATATTAAATGATGCCACCCTACTCGCATATGATGCTATATCACTATATGGTCATGACCTCCGTTCAAATATTAAATCATCACGATATGGTTAACTCACATATTTTCGATGGTTTATATATTTGCCTCCAAACCTTAGGACTAAGGTTATAACCCCTCGTGCTTATACTCCTTCTATCTCGGGAATTCAATTTATTTGTATGTGCCACGCTTTACAACCAATGGTTAAACCTTGAGAATTTATATTACTACCCACGCTTTTTGCATAATTAACTTTTGAATAAACCTTGGCTCTGGGCCCCACAGGTATAAATACGGCCCAATCAAATGCTCGTACCACATCTGGTTAACTTTTGCGTACCTTGGTTAAACTCTGGGCAAGTCTGATGTGCGATCACCGTCCAATGTCCCTTCTCCAGATCAATGGCTTGTGTCGATTTCGCGTGGGGTCTTTGGTCGATGATTAACGCGCGAAGGTGCACAGTGAAAGTGGTTTTCCCCAAGCCTTTGGAGCCACGTGTCGGCCCTTCTATGGAATTGCTCTAAAATTTTCAATACCACTTTCCGTATAAGAGTGGTGCGAAAAATACCAGAAACTGCCGTTACTGTTCCCCATTTCTTTATTTTAGGTTCCATCGTATAGTTCAATGCCAAATACTCCATTGCACTCAGGTTCCACCCGTTCTATTCAAATTAACGTAGTTCTTCTGCATTCTGATACCAGGTTCTGTATTCCGAGTTCCACCCTCAGAGTTCCGCTCCACATTCTGTCTCCAACAATAAGCCATTGCCGCACCATTGATATTATAAATGCACAGTTCTTTTCTTCTGTTGTTCCTTTCCGCTCCTTTTGTTTTATAACATTTGGTTCCGGTTCATCTCCCCTTGTCACACAGTTCTGCTTTAAACCTTTTCCTGACCTCGTATATACCAGTGTTTTGTTCCTTCGACTGTGCCAGCGGGGAATCTATTGGCCCTTACTGCTTCAATTACATTCATCTTCAATTTTTGCTGCATTTATGAGTTACGCTAACCGTGATTTCACCAAACTGCTCATAACTTGCTTCTAACGCACAAATCCTCGGTTTTCAACTGTGGAATGGAAATTTTTGGGTTTGAAATGAGTTCTCTGCTTTGAGAGCCTCGATACTTCGAAATTCACACTTCCAATCAAATATTCAACCCTACTATGCACTCAAATATTTCTTATATACATGTATAGAATCTCTATTAACCTTATCGAATCCACCATACAGAATTACATCCTTTATAAATTCTATTATTGAGCTCTCCACTGTTTTCAACAACAATCATCAATATACTAGATCTGATCTTGGCATCATTAATCTTCTACTTTTTCTATCATTTTATTCAGAGGAAGTTACAACATTTTCTTTTCTAGGACTGCTCTAGAATCATTGCTGCTTTACACACAATTCAACTGTTCTAACATTCAAATCTTTAGGAAGACATCTTCAATTTCTTTTCTATGTATCTTCATGGGCTGATTACTCAAAGATTTATTACTCACTTAACTGCATTTCTCCAAGTGGACCTTTTGAAAGATGTAATGAACTGATGATAGGCACTTTTCTTACTCATATTTCTTAAGGTGAATCATTGTTCATACTAGTAGAATGTTGCACACTGTGATCATCACTTAATGTGCTGATGTCTTCTTAACTTAGATGATCTAGACTAATGTTTCCTCTCTACTACCATGGTTGCTTGCTACCTTCTCTTCTTTCATCAATCTGTTAGCTAAATAAACTTCTTCCCCTATAGTTCTTTGTTAGAGGAATTTTCTTTTCCCTTCATGATATTATATCCGTTCTCATTATAAGGTGCTCTTCTTAGACTAATTTCATGGGGTCTATATATGAACTGCACTCCCCCTGGGATGTTGCTTCATATTTATCACTGGTTGGATATTTTCTTTGTTTCCTAGAGCAGCTCCCCCTTAGACTATGGAGGATTTATCATGTTATTGAGATGATAGGCTCCCCTTTTCTCTTTTCCTTCCATACTTTATTGGGGTTCTTCATAATGCCTGCACTTCTTTTAAATTCATAGTTTTGATTGATTTGCTTTGTTTCCATCATCTGTCTAGATTTCTTTAGTATATATGGCAGTTTACAGTCCTTTGCTTTGTGGCCACGCTTGAGGCATACATAACATCTTATTTGACCAAGGTGCATTTGAGCTGATGTATAATATTTTGTTCCCCTTCCTGAATACATTTTACATTCAATAGATTTATGTCCAAAATTATTGCATGCATAACAATAGCCATGGAAGTAATTTTTGTACCTGGTGAAGGATTGTATTTTCCATTTTCTTGCTTGAGGGGTTCTACTCTTTTGCTGCATCCTTTGCTGGTTGGAATGGATTGGCTTTGTCTTACAATATGCTGCATTATGTCCTGGTTTATGACAAGAGAAACTTGTGCTATTTTTCATAGGAGGAAAGAACCTTATTTGACATCTTCCAAATTTATTCATTTCATCCTCATAAGTGTATGAGCCTTTTCCTGCTGACTGTTTCATCCCTTCATTCTCTATCTTTTCATGTTGCTGCTTGATTCTATTTGTTCCTCTGCAACTCATGTTCCTGTCGGTTTCTGCTTCTGTAGGAACTTGCTGAGTTGTTTCACTATTCTTTACAGCTTTTACAAAAATGATTTTCTTGTTATCTTCAACCTTGGACTTACTGGTTTCACCTTCATATCCTATCCCAGCCTTTATGAGAGGTGATCTTTGAGCCTTTAGAATCTGGTCCAACTGTCCAGAGCTTTTCATTTGAGGAGTATTCATTAATAAATCTCTTTGGGCCTTTTCTAATTTCTTTCTCAGGCTCACTACTTCTTCTTCCAATCTTTCACGTTCCTGACCTTTCTCTCTCATTTGTTGCAGCAGAGTGTCTTCTACTTTCTTTGACTCTTCAAGCTGTGTCTTTAGGCCAATAATTTCTTTCCTATCTTCAAATTCTCTCTCATCACATATTTGCACCAATGTCTTAAGGTCTTTATTTTCATTCTTCAATTTTTATATTTCAGTTAGTTCTGTGTCAAGTTTGGCTTTTTCTTCATCTGCAATTTCTTCCTTGCTCTCACTACTATTCACACCAGCAGGTACCTCATTTGATTGAATATTTTCCTTTTGACCTGAATTTTTCTTCTTCTTAATTCTCTTCTCCTTCTTCACAATGCAGTCCTCTGTGCTTATTCCATGCATGAAATGCAATCTGTCCCAGATTTCTTTTGCAGAGGTTAAATCCATTATCAACTCAAGGTCCTTTTTATGAAGACTGTCAAATATTACACATTTTTCCTTGGCATTCCTCTGTTGTTCTTTCACCGTGGGGGATTCTGTGTAGTAACCATCACGTACAAGTTTCCATACTTCAGGATCATAAGCCAATAATCCTGTTTTAACTTTATCTCTCCATTCAAGAAATTTTGTTGTATTTAGCACAGGTACATTTTGATAGTCCATGACTTAACCAGATCTCCTTCAAGCTATTAAGCTTACACCAAAGGAACCCGCTCTGATACTAATTGTTGAACCCTTAGTTAAACTGAGAGGGGGGGGTGAATCAGTTTAACACATACATGGACTTTTGAAACTTTTCTCTTAAAACTTATTTACACCTTTACTTCATGATCAACTTAATATGTGAGAAATCTTTATTGGTGAGCAGCAAGTATCAAACAGATTTGTTAATGTAACAACAGTCTTAATATGTGAGCAATAGGTATTAATCAGATTAGATAAATCACATCAACACATAGACATCATGCACATAGACACCAGATATACGTGGAAACCCATAAAGGGAGAAAACCACATCTTATTATTGTTGTGATGCAAAGGCAAGCTCCAACTCCCTCTCACCACTGATTTTCTGCAGGCACCAATCTATAGGAGGCTCCAACCTCAATTCTGCAAGCTACAACTTGCAAGGAAGCTCCAACTCCCAACTATTTCTACGGACACCGCCTACGATCTGCCTCGATCGGCTTCTGGCCGACATTTTATCAAGCTACAACTTGATGTGGAAGCACCAACTCCCATATATTTTCTGCAGGCACCAACCTACGAGGGCTCCTACCTCGATCCTTTACAACTGACATCTATCAAGCTACAACTTGATAGGGAAGCTCCAACTTCCTTACTCTTTCAAAAATAAAACACTTGCTTATTTACCTTGGATATCAGCTCTGTTCTGTACCTTCTTCTCTGTTTTTCATCAAATCTTATATCAGACCTACATCATCTCTTCTCAGCCCCTTTTTCTTCTTTACTCAGCTCCTCCTTATTCACATTCTTCTTGCAGCTTGCTTATTCTATTCAACTCTCTTTAATTCTGCTGCATACTCTCTTCTTCTCTCACTCCTTTTTCGTCAACTCTATCCCCTTGGATATTACCCTGTTTTATACAAAAACAGCTTCATGGCTATTTGTATTCCACTGGGAATTCGAAATGGACGGCCATGTCTCTTTGCCTTCTGCCTTCTCATCTCTTTTCAGCTCACTCAGAAAAATGTAACTGTAGGTGCTTATTTTAATATGACAGTGGGATATTTTCTCTCTTCTAGAGACTTGCCAATGCATCACAAACAATAAAAATCAATTAAAACAATTACATTCGAATTACAAAATGAATTCGAGTTCAACTCATTTAGTCTTTTGGTTTTTCTTTGACTGTGCTTGTCTTTTCTGTGACTGTGTTTTAACTCTTTTCTGCTCTATATCCTTTTTTGTCCTCTTCTGTGGTGTAATTGCTGCATACGTGTAACAGTTCCTTTTAAATAAATAAAATGTAGTTGCAGACTTTTAAAACAGGGAAATTCCAATCCTTTTCGTGCCACGAGTGTCTTGTTGATGTGGTGAGGTTAAAGGTAAATTGGAAAGACATATATCACGGTGTATTGGGTAATAATCGCCCTCCACCTTCGAAAAGACCGAAAAAAAATTCTTTAAGCATATAACAACTCCCTTTTGCATTTATACATATGATTCTCGATGCAATGAGTCTCCTCCAATTGCGATTGATCATTCCTGCTCCGATTGCGATTGATCACTCCTGCTCCAATTGTGATTGATTGCAATCGCAACTTCAAATACTCTAATGCGATTGAATCACTTTTAAGTTCTTCCGATTGTGATTAATCGCAATCGCAAATTCCATTTGCATGTCCCGATGCTCCGCTTTGACTCCGATTGTGATTCAATCGGAAATCACCAATCGCCTGAATTGATATCACTCAACTATTGCAACTCCAATGTGCTCCGATTGTGATTCAATCAGAAATCGCCAATCGCAGGAGTTGTATATCACTTAATTATCGCCGATTCCATAGCTCCGATCCGATTCAATCGGAAACGGAAATCGCAACTGCAATGCGCTCTTCAATTTCAACCCTCCAAAGTTCCGATGCGATTCCAATCGGAAATCGCCAATCGGAAATTGCAATGCGCTTCCACCTTTGGACTCTTCACATTTCCGATCCGATTGGGGAGGGGTCCCACCTTATAAAACTTTGTTTTATGCGTTCCATAATATATATGCCTTAGACCTTTGGTTCTTTTGTTTTCGGGATTAATAATATGAAACTTATAATAAAGCGCTCCTTATAATGTACATGCTTTGGACCTTTGCAACATATGTAATGCGCGGCATTTATATGTATTGTAATGGATATATATATATATATATATATATATATATGTATCCTCCATCGGGGTAGGTGATTCCCAGAATTTATGTGCCTTGCCGCTTGGGGTTAAGCGATTCCCTGAATATGGTTCTGTGCAATTCCCAGAATATTTGTGTTATGTATAACGCCAGTTGGAGTGTGCGATTCCCGGAATATGGTTCTGCATTATATGCGTAACGCCGGAAGCTTGAGTTATGATTCTCGGAATCTTATAAGCGCTGCCTTGTCTGCTCTGCTTTGCTTACGTCGTTACGCACTCTACTTAAATGCCGCGGTAACGATTACGCCTCTGTTGTACTAACGCCTTTTCCGCTCAACCACTTCTTTCGCCTGTGTTCTGCTGCCTCTGTCTTCTGCCTCGGCAGATTTCACTCTGCCTCTGTGTTCGGCCCTTCACTCTGGCAGTTTTCTTCTATCCTGTTCCTTTGCACCGCCTTCGCTGCTTCTGACGCTCGACCTCTGCCTCTACTACATGTCCATTTCATCTCTTCCTCTGTGTTGCTGCCCCTGCCTCTGCTTTGCTCGACAAGCTGCTCTGCCTCTTTGTCTCCTTTACTTCTTTTCTTGTTTGCTCTGCCAATCAACCCTTGTCTTCTCCTTTGCCTATCTGCGCTTTGATCCACACCTTCCTCTTCTTCTTGTCTAGTGTTGCTCCTTGCTTCTTCAAATGGTCCTGTCTCTGCTTCTCTTTGCTGCCCTGCTTCTTCTTTTTGCTACTTCTACTACCTATTCTTATGCTTTCTCTGCTCTTTGGCTGATCTTTCAAGTGCTCCTCCTTTGTCATCTCCTTTGCCTTATTGCTAGTTCAGGTGCTGCTCCTTTGTGCTCCTTTGCCATCAATGACAACATTTCCAACAATCTCCCCCTTTGGAATTGGTGGCAACACCTCCACTAATAATCCAATGCTTCCTCCAAGTATTTCTCTGCCTGACTTCTTTTAGAAGACTCTTTCTTCTATTTCCTGCTTTTCCTCCCCCTTTGACATCAATGGCAAAGGGTTGCACATTTCTCAGTGTTGATTCTGTATTTGCATTTCCTCTCTCTGAGTTATGTTTAGGCCCTTTTCTGCTGACTTTGTAACATGTTGCTCCAGTCTGATGTACAAGACTTGTTGAGAGAACACTTTGAGGATTATTGCTCTTGAATGTACACTACAAGTTAATACACTCCCAAAGCACTGACTCCTTTCACTTGAATAAAGCTGAAAGTGAAGATAATGACACTTCATAGAACACATTGTACCAGCTTTATATAATCAGGGATGCATTACTAGATTACATCTGAAATACTGAGAATGCTTCAAATATACTTTAGTCTCTATCTGATGTAGTGTGCTAGTACATTTCTGTTGAGGAAGATTATGGATGGAATATGTCTTCTCCTGCAATACTCATCTTGATGTATGTTTTCCATAATCCTTTTGATCTTGAGGAGGACTGTTTTTATTCTTACTTAGGTAGGCTCAGTCTCCCCACAGAATGATATTCTCGTTGTTTTCACCACAAGCATGCTTTTTCTCCTTATATCAGCTTTCTCTTTATATCAGAGATACTACCTCTAGTCTATCCATTGTAATGCTAATCATACATGTATCAGCAATAAGACTGTTATGCATCCAACCAATTCATATAACCCTCGGCAAGTACATATATTAGACGATGTCACCCTACTCGCATATAATGCTATATCACTATATGGTCACGACCTCCGTTCAAATATTAAATCATCACGATATGATTAACTCACATATTTTCCATGGTTTATATATTTTCCTCCAAACCTTAGGAATAAGGTTATAACCCCTCGCGCTTATACTCCTTCTATCACGGGAATTCAATTTATTTGTATGTGCCACGCTTTACAACCAATGGTTAAACCTTGAGAATTTATATTAATACCCACGCCTTTTGCATAATTAACTTTTGAATAAACCTTGGCTCTGGGCCCTGCAGGTATAAAAGACGGCCCAGTCAAATGCTCGTACCACATCTGGTTAACTTCCGCGTACCTTGGGAAAACTTCGGGCAAGTCCGATGTGCGATCACCGTCCGATGTCCCTTCTCCAGATCAACGACTTGTGTCGATTTCGCGCGGGGTCTTTGGTCGATGATTAACGCGCGTAGGTGCACAGTGAAAGTGGTTTTCCCCGAGCCTTTGGAGCCACGTCTCGGCCCTTCTAAGGAATCGCTCTGAAATTTTCAATACCACTTTCCGTACAAGAGTGGTGCGAAAAATACCAAAAACCGCCGTTACTGTTCCCCGTTGCTTTATTTTAGGTTCCATCGTATAGTTCAATGCCAAATACTCCATTGCGCTCAGGTTCCACCCATTCTATTCAAATTAACGTAGTTCTTCTACGTGCAGCTACCGGCTTACACATCTTGGGGTTCCACCTCGATTCTGCTCCACATTTCTACCCCAACAATAAGCCATTGCCACACACGTGATGTTCTAAATGCATAGTTATTTTCTTCTGCTGTTCCTTTCGACTCCTTTTGTTTTATAACGTTTGGTTCCGGTTCGTCTCCCCTTGTCTGCAGGTTCTTGCTTTAAACATCCTGACCTCGTATATACTAGTGTTTTGTTCCTTGGCTTGCGCCGGCGGGAATATCTTGGCCCTTCTTGCTTCAATTACATTCATCTTCAATGTTCTTTAACGTTTATAAGTTATACTTAGTGATTTCACCAAAGCTGCTTGCCGTGTGTCCTAGCACAAAATCCTCGGCTTTCAAGTTTGTGGAATGGATAATTTTGGAGTTTGAAATGGGTTCTGCGGCACGAGATCCTCGATACTTTCGAAATTCACACTCCCAATCAAATATTCAAACCTACTATGTACTCAAATATTTCTTATATACATGTATAGAATCTCTATTAACCTTATCAGATCACCATCTGAAATTACATCCCTTTATAAATTCTATTATTCAGCTCTCCACTGTTTTCAACAACAATCATCAATATACTAGATCTGATCTTGGCATCATTAATCTTCTGCTTTTTCTATCATTTTATTCAGAGGAAGTTACATCATTTTATTTTCTAGGACTGCAGCTACTTTACATACAATTCAACTGTTCTAACATTCAAATCTTCAGGAAGACATCTCCAATTTCTTTTCTATGTATCTTCATGGGCTGATTACTCAAAGATTTATTACTCACTTAACTGCATTTCTCCAAGTGGACCTTCTGAAAGATGTAATGAACTGATGATAGGCACTTTTCTTACTCATCTTTCTTAAAGTGAATCATTGTTCATACTAGCAGAATGTTGCACACTGTGATCATCACTTAATGTGTTGATGTCTTCTTAACTTAGATGATCAAGAGTAACGTTTCCTCTCTACCACCATGGTTGCTTGTTGCCTTCTCTTCTTTCATCAATCTGTCAGCTAAATAAACTTCTTCCCCTATAGTTCTTTGTTAGAGGAATTTTCTTTTCCCTTCATGATCTTATATCCGTTCTCATTATAAGGTGCTCTTCTTAGACTACTTTCATGGGGTCTATATATGAACTTCTCTCCCCGTGGGATGTTGCTTCATATTTATCACTGGTTGAATATTTTCTTTGTTTCCTAGAGCAACTCCCCCTGAGACTATGGAGGATTTATTATGTTATTGAGATGATAGGCTCCCCTTTTCTCTTTTCTTTCCATACTTTATTGGAGTTCTTCATAATGTTTGCACTTATTTTAAATTCATAGTTTTGATTGATTTGCTTTGTTTCCATCATCTGTCTAGATTTCTTTAGTATATATGGCAGTTTACAGTCCTTTGCTTTATGGCCATGCTTGAGGCATATATAACATCTTATTTGACCAAGGTGCATTTAAGCTGATGTATAATATTTTGTTCCCCTTCTTGAATACCTTTTACATTCAACAGATTTATGTCCAAAATTATTGCATGCATAACAATAGCCATGGAAGTAATTTGTGTACTTGGTGAAGGATTTTCTTTTCCATTTGCTTGCTTGAGGGGTTCTACTCTTTTGCTGCATCCTTTGCTGGTTGGATTGGATTGGCTTTGTCTTACAATATGCTGCATTATGTCCTGGTTTATGACAAGAGAAACTTGTGCTATTTTTCATAGGAGGAAAGAACCTTATTTGACATCTTCCAAATTTATTCATTTCATCCTCATAAGTGTATGAGCCTTTTCCTGCTGACTGTTTCATCCCTTCATTCTCTGTCTTTTCATGTTGCTGCTTGATTCTATTTGTATCTCTGCAACTCATGTTCCTGCTGGTTTCTGTAGGAATTTGCTAAGCTGATTCACCATTCTATACAACTTTTACAAAAATGACTTTCTTGTTATCTTCAACCTTGGATTTACTGGTTTCACCTTCATATCCTATCCCAGCCTTTATGAGAGGTGACCTTTGAGCATTGAGAATTTGGTACAACTGTCCAGAGCTTTTCATTTGAGGAGTATTCATTAATAAATCTCTTTGGGCCTTTTCTAATTTCTTTCTCAGGCTCACTACTTCTTCTTCCAATTTTTCACATTCCAGATTTTTCTCTCTCATTTGTTGCAGCAGAGTGTCTTCTATTTTCCTTGCCTTTTCAAGGTGTGTCTTCGGGCCAACAATTTATTCTTATCTTCATATTCTCTCTCATCACATATTTGCACCAATGTCTTAAGGTATTTGTTTTCATTCTTCAATCTTTCTATTTTAGTCAAAGCAGTGTCAAGTTTGGCTTTTTCTTCAGTTGTAATTTCTTCATGGTTCTTATCTCCATTCACACTAGTAGGTACTTCATTTGATTGAACATTTTCCTGTTGACATGAATTTTTCTTCTTCTTAATTCTCTTCTCCTTCTTGACAGTGCAGTCCTTAGTTTCTACTCCATGCATGAAATGCAATCTATCCCAAATTTCTTTTGCAGAGGTTAAATCCATTATTAACTCAAGATACTTGTTATGAAGATTGTTGAATATCACACATTTTGCCTTGGCATTCCTATGTTCTTGCACCGAGGGAGAGTCTGTGCAGTAACCATCACATACAAGTTTCCATACCTCAGGTTCATCAGCCAATAATCCTGTTTTAACCTTATCTCTCCATTCGGGAAAGTTTGTTGTATTTAGCACGGGTACATTTTGATAGTCCGCAGCTTGGCAGATCTCCTTCAAGCTATTAGACTTACACAAAGGAACCCGCTCTGATACCAATTGTTGAACCCTTAGTTAAAATGAGAGGGGGGTTGGGGGGGTGAATCAGTTTAACACATTCATGGACTTTTAAAAACTTTCCTTAAACTAATTTACACCTTCATTTCAAAATAAACTTAATATGTGTGCAACTTAATTTGTGAGCAGCAAGTATCAAGAAGATTTGTTAATGTAACAACAATCTTAATATGTGAGCAACAAGTACTAAGCAGATTAGATAAACCACATCAACACATAGACATCATGCATAGAGACACCAGATATAAGTGGAAACCAATAAAGGGAGAAAACCACATCTTATTATTATTGTGATGAAAAGGCAAGCTCCAACTCCCTCTCACCACTTATTTTCTATAGGCTCCAACCCATAGGAGGCTCCTACCTCAATTCTGCAAGCTACAACTTGCAAGGAAGCTCCAACTCCCATCTATTTTCTACGAGCACCAACCTACAGGAGGCTCCTACCTCGATCGGCTTCTAAGCTGACATTTTATCAAGCTACAACTTGATGTGGAAGCACCAACTCCCATCTATTTTCTGTAGGCACCAACCTACAGGAGCTCCAACCTCAGTCAGCTACAACTGACATTTTATCAAGCTACAACTTGATGTGGAAGCACCAACTTCCTTACTCTTTCAAAAGAGAAACACTTGCTGATTTACCTTGGATATCGGACTCACCATTTGTACCTTCTTCTTTCTTTGTTCATCAACTCTTATATCGGACCTCTTTATCATCTCACCTTGACCCCTCCTTCTTCTTTGCTCAACTCCTCCTTATTCACATTCTTCTTGCAGCTTGCTTATTCTCTTCAACTCTCTTTAATTCTGCTGCACACTCTCTTCTTCTTTCACTCCTTTTCGTCAACCCTATCCCCTTGGATATTACCCTGTTTTATACAAAAACAACTTCATGGCTATTTGTATTCCACTGGGAATTCGAAATGGGCAGCCATGTCTCTTTGCCTTTTTCCTTCTCATCTCTTTTTAGCTCACTCAGAAAAATGTAACTGTAGGTGCTTATTTTAATATGATAGTGGGATATTTTCTCTCTTCTGGAGACTTGCCAATGCATCACAACAATATAAATTTAAATAAAACATTTACATTCAAATTTAAATGAATTCGAGTTCAACTCATTAGTCTTTTGGCTTTTTTCTTGTTGTGCTTGTCTTTTACTTTTTGTGACTATGTTTTTAACTCTTTTACTATCTGTATCCTTTTAAATCGCCTCTTCTATTGGTGTAATTGCTGCATACGTGTAACAGTGCCTTTTAAATAAATAAAATGTAGTTGCAGACTTTTAAAACAGGGCAATTCCAATCCTTTTCGTGCCACGAGTGTCTTGTTGATGTGGCGAGTTCCGTAGGCTGGAACAGACATATATCACAATTGTATTACATTAATAATCGCCCTCCACCTTGAGCCGAGGCCCGTGGGTCTACAGACCACGCGGCATACTTTAATACCACCGCAACCATGTTATATCTATATATATAATAGCGCCCTTTTATATATACATATAATGTAATTTCAACTCTCGGCATACATACAAACTTCCTTTTGAAATGACTTAAGTCAATTCTCGACGTAATATAATAAAAATTATTTAAGCATATAAGAACTCCTTTCGGGCCCACTTGCCACGCTTCTCGATGCAATGACTCTCCTCCAATTGCGATTGATCGTTCCTGCTCTGATTGCGATTGATCGTTCCTGCTCCGATTGCTATTGATCGCTCCTGCTCCGATTGCGATTGACCGCAATCGCAACTTCAAATACTCTAATGCGATTGAATCACTTTTAAGTTATTCCGATTGCGATTAATCGCAATCGCAAATTCCATTTGCATGTCCCGATGCTCCGCTTTGACTCCGATTGCAATTCAATCAGAAATCGCCAATCGCCTGAATTGATATCACTTGATTATCGCCGATTCCACAGCTCCGATCCGATTCAATCGGAAATCGGAAATCGCAACTGCAATGCGCTCTTCAATTTCAACCCTCCAAAGTTTCGATGCGATTCCAATCGAAAATCGCCAATCGGCAATTGAAATGTGCTTCCACCTTTGGACTCTTCACATTTCCGATCGGAATGGGGAGGGGTCCCACCTTATAAAACTTTGTTTTATGTGCTCCATAATATATATGCCTTGGACATTTGGTTCTTTTGTTTTCGGGATTAATAATAATATGAAACTTATAATAAAGCGCTCCTTATAATGTACATGCTTTGGACCTTTGCAACATATGTAATGTGCGGCATTTATATGTATTGTAATGGATATATATATATGTATCCTCCATCGGGGTAGGTGATTCCTGGAATTTATGTGCCTTGCCGCTTGGGGTTAAGCGATTCTCGGAATATGGTTCTGTGCAATTCCCGGAATATTTGTGTTATGTATAACGCCGATTGGAGTGTGCAATTCCCGGAATATGATTCTGCATTATATGCGTAATGCCCGGCTTGGGGTATGATTCTCGGAATTTTATCGCCTTTCTGCCTCTTGCCCTCTCTTTATACACGTACGTTACGCACTCTGCATACATCTGCATTGATAACGGTTCTTACTCCCTGGCACATTACTAACGCCTCTACCGCTCAACCACTTCCTTGCTTCTATATTCACTACCTCTTGTCTCCTTTCGCCTCGGCCAGTTTCTACTCTTTGTCTCTATATTAAGTACATTGCCTCTAGCGGTGTTCTTCTGCTACATTTCCTTTACTGTTTCGACTTCAACTACTCGACCTCTTGCCTCTCTTGCATGTCCATTTCATCTCTTCACCTACGTATTTCTTGCCTCTACCTCTGCTTTGCTCAACAAGCTGCCCCGCCTCTGCCTGTCTCCTTTGTTGTCTCCTTTGCCTGTCTCTTTTTGTTTCTATCTCTTCTTCTTGTCTAATGTTGCTCCTTGCTTCTTCAAATGGTCCTATCTCTGCTTCTCTTTGCTGCCCTCCTTCTTCTTTTTGCTGCTTCTGCTACCTCTTCTTATGCTTTCTCTGCTCCTTGGGCGATGTTTCCGATTGCTCCTCCTTTTTTGCTCTCCTTTGCCTTATTCTTAGAGTTCGGTCTTTGTCCTTTGTGCTCCTTTGCCATCGATGACAACATTTCCATTAGAATTACGCCATGCCCTACGTAACAAATGCTTACGATAGCATAGGACTGTTGTCGAGGGCTGGAATTTCCTCGGGGAACACGATATAGAATGAATGAGTATGGGCACTTCGTCCTTTATGGAAAAGAATATTCTTAAGCGATGTGGCTTACAGTGCTATTGTTGCACGTGCATTGGACCTTCGATTGATCTGCAGGGTCTTCGATGCGGTACTTTGCCTCCAAATTGCCGCTCCAGGACATTAAAATATTTGATTACGCTTTAAATTCTCATGATCTTTCCATGATACTCTTTGTCGCTTCATGACTGCGAAGTTGCGAAATATGTGCTTTAATGGATCTGGAGAGGTTTGACAGAGTTTAACCTTGTCCCTTTAATGAAATTCATGTCAGCATACCTTCCCAAGCCTTTCCCATAATTTCGATCATTGCACGTGGCTTTCCTGGTGTTCTTTGCCACTGTAACAGTGACTATGAACCATGGCGGATTTCCGCCTGCTTGTAACCCTGCAAAACACGCAAACATGTTAATAAAACTATGCATGGGGAGGGTGGATGTACCGGGGACGATGAAAATTTGCATGCAGCTTGGTGAAATGGTGGAACAGTGCAGGGCGATGCAAAAAAACACAGCGAACAGTGGGAAAATGGTTTGGAGAAAATTCGCGGAAATGAAAAAATTTGACAGTTTGGCCTTTGAATGCAATATAAAGGGGACAGACAAAAATACGATGAGGACACGTGGAATGGTGACGTGGCGGGACCTGGTCAATGACGGGGCATGCAATATAATCTGGACCGTCTGATCTCAGGAGGAGATCGACGGCTGAAAATGCATCAAAGGACGACAGATGGTGGGCTAGGGGTCCCTTTTTGCTTTGGCTAACTCCCGCGTAGCCTCGTGGCACGATGACCGTTGGATGGGCAGCTCTAGATCAGACAACGTACGTGCATATCGCACCGAGTCAAACGCTGAACTTTAATGCATGATGGGGGTCGGTTTTAAATAGTGCATGGAGCCACGTGTCAGGCAGTGAGTGGAATCGCTCGGAAACGAAAAATACCGCCCACCTCCCAAAGGCGGTGCGATAGAAACTGGCGGGTTTTGAACATGGCGCATTTGCGGGGACCACCGGGTGGGTGAAATGTGGAATGTCGATTCAGCGGTTTAAATGGACGGTTGTGATGCGATCGGAGGGATGAATGAAGTAAGCCACGGGCGTGATGCTGATCTGCGAAGACCATCCGATATGTACATATCAACGGCTAAAAATGCTCCTGATATCCATCCGCGGTAAGTGCTCTCTGGGCTAGCGCTTGGTTCTAGTGCCCAGGTCACGTGAGGGGAAAAGTTAAGGGGGCTGGCCGAAAGGAGTTGGGCCTGCAATGGGAATAATGTGGGTTTTTTGGCCCATTTTAATGCAATTTGAGGGTAGGAAAGGGTAACGATAGAGGGAATAAGGGTTCTTAATCCAAACAAAGGGGGTGTGTATGGTTTAGAGGGGATTTTTGGGAAGGTTTAGAAGGACTAGGGGAGAGATTTTGGGGTGAAATGTAGGCTTTGAAAACGGGGAAAAAGGGATGAAATGGAGAATTCTGCAGGGGTACAAGGGGAAAATGAAGGCCTTTTGGAGCACAACTTTTCACAATCAGTGAGGCTTATTGACTTAAGAACGGCAGAGGGAAATCATGCAAGGGCAGAGAGCATGAAGAGGCTTCAAGGATGATGTTTTTTCAGGAGAAATGCATTCCTTGAAGACTCATAAAACAAATTGGCCCTTGTATGCTTGTCAAAAAATTCACAGGGGGCTAACAATTCCCAATATATTTCAGATTCCATGCCTCAAGAAGGCCTCTAGACAGCATATTGTTTCCTCCATGGGTATTTCACTTTTTCATGATGAGGGTTATTTGGGATTGTCACCAAAAGCTAACTTACAGACTTGGGAGGAGCAACTTGGGGATTTATTGATGAGATAGCATATTGTTCCTTGGAGGAGCTTATCATATGAGGATGCTACAGGAGGAGGAGAGGAGGCTCTTCAATTCTATCCTTGCATTTTCTTGGGAACAAGCAACATTTGGGAGGGGAGGACTGTAATATTCCTAAATTAGCATACAACTAATTGGAATATCAATTTTTCCTCTTATCATTTAGTTAGATGAATAAATGGGTAGGGAGGCCCATAAATTTCTTTAGTAGGAATAAAATCCATCTTAATGTGAAATGGCATCATCTTCATAGCTAGATAAATCACCCTCATGTGTGAACAGGGGATAATTCATGTGGACAAGGTCAAGTTTGACCAAATCAACAGCACTGGTGTGGAGGGAGTGGATCATTAATGAGAGACAACGCAGTGTGAATGGGATGAAGTATCCATGATAGTAGAAACCCTAATGAGTGGGACCCAAGGTGAGAAGGCTCAAATTGTTTATAAGGAGGGCAAGGCAGTCATAGATGGTTATGTTATTGATTATTGATTTTGTATTCTGTATGACTTCTTGCATCCTTCAGCAGTTTAGTTGAGCTTGCAGTGTTGTTTAGCACAGGGTGTTCCCAAGCAGGGATCCAACCTCTTTCCTTTAGAGGCCTCTTGGAAGAGAATTTCACTATCATTTCCACATTCTAGAATTTTTTCCAAGCTTCAGTTTCATATACAGTGCATATTTGGTTATAATTGGGTTATGTTGCAGGGGTGTAGCAGTGGAGGAGAGATCTCCACTTTCTGAGCTTATTTTCCAGGGAGGGGACCAGCCCTTCACCTATTGAGTAGAGTAGGTGTTGTTGTAGCTGATAGATCATTCCTTCAGCCCCATATCAGGTATCATTCCCAGGGAGTGCATAACTTAGGCAGCAGAAATGCAGTGGGTAACTCAAAAAAAGGCTGAAAATCCAAACTTAAAATTTGGCCAAACCATTTCTAGGTTTTTCTAGGTTTTTTTAGTAGAATTCGTGGTTAAAAGCATGGATCATTTTGAGCACTCTAACATCCTTCCACACATGGTTCTTCACCTCAGTAGCAGTAGTAGCAATAGCATCAGAACATTTCCAGTGCTTGTTTTCTTTAGTGTATTTCAGCCATCTTGTGGCTTGAGTGCTTTCCTTTTGGAGCACTATGTAATTTCACTTGTTGTTATATATAATGATATGGCACTGTTGTTTTCTGCTCATAGGTTATGATGTCTTAATGTAATTTCCAGTTGCAGCATATTTCCAACATTTTCCATATTTTAGTGTTATGATCCTGTTTTGATTTATTTGTAATGTTGCATATGTTCTATATTCCTGTCTTTTCCATTTTGGAATATTACACAATCAGTGTTACTTTGACTAGTTCCAGTACTCAAACTATTATCCCTTCAACTAGTCCTAGCAGTCAACCTACCTCTTCTTCAACTCAAACTCCACTCATCCAACCTATTCAAAATCCAATGGCAGGCCAAGTACCCCCACCAAATGTAAATCCATGGAACAATCTAGGGGTTGTAAATATGCCTGCTCCCCTTCATGCTCTACCAAATTCACTTGAAAGATGGTTACCTAAATTTAACCATGATGATGGTCTTCCGACAGAAGAACACATTCACAATTTTATGTTAGCCGTCAATCTAAATGGAGTAGTTGAAGAGGATTGTGTTGAAAGATTATTTCCGTATACTCTAAAAGGATCCGCAGGATCCTGGTATTTTTTAGTGCCTTCCCGCTCTATAACTACCTGGAATATATTTGAAGAAAAATTTCTAGGTAAGTTTGGGGATGACAGGACCATTGTTACACTCATCAATGATTTGTCAAATCTAAAAGCTAAAACAGGTGATAAGATAAAAGAGTTCAACTCAATATTTAATAAATTACTAAAAAAAAATCCTGCTACAGCAGTTCCTAGTGCAGAAGTTCAAATTGAATGGTATATTTCATCTCTTCCATCTAATATAGTTATTTTTGTTGATAGAGAAAAACTGGCAACACTTGCAGAAAACATGAAATAATCTCTATCTGTAGAGAAATGCAGAACATCTCTTGAGAAAAAGAATTCTCAGTAGGATTGAAAATCAAAGAAGGTATCTTTCAAAGATGTTTCTAAAAAGAAGATTCCAAAAGAGCCTTTTGACGTAGAAGGTCTTCAAAAAATTTTGAAGACTATGACAAACGAGATGGAAGATATCAAGAAACAAGTCATTGAAAATTCGAGCTCAAAAAATACTTTCAGAAACTTCAAGAAAGGTCAGTCCTCCAATACTCAACCTCTAAATATCATATCTAATGTTGAATCTGATCAAGATACAGAGGAAGAAGAAGATGATGAAGAAGAAGTTGAACTAAATGGAATGTGGAATTTCATCCTACCAAATAAATAACAACTTGAAGCATTACCTGTGAGAACAAGGAGAAAGAAGAATACTGAATAAATGCAACCAAATCAACGACAAAAGATTTCAACTCCTGCTAAAGATAAATCAGTAAGCAAAAATTCTACTTCAAATGCTACACAAACAAGTCCCGTTACTTCAAATACTCCACCTACATCCAAGACGACCCTATTGAGTATAATTTAGTTGAAGATATGAAGAAAACCAGGGCCAGCATTTCAATTCACAAGCTTACTAAATTAAAGAAGCAACAGAAAATCTTACCTAGAGTCTTAAATGCAATTCCTCCTTCAACCTTTCCTGCTCCAGTAATAGTACAAGATGCTAATGAAAAGGGTAGGCCACCTTCCCCTAAAACTAAAATAGATGCTACAAACTTGATTATGATAGGTGATCGGTCCATCTCTCGTACTCCTCCATTTCGCTTAACCTTTGAGATCTATAATAAAAACGTTCATAATTGTTTAAAAGACTCAGGTGCTTCCTCTAATATAATGCTAAAATTAATTTTTGATAAGTTGAACATAACTCCTCAGAGTTCCCCTATCTATATAGTACAACTTGATAGAACCACAGTAGAGGTGGTAGGAGAAATAAATTTTGTTTCCATCAGATTTTCATCAAACCTGTTAGTATGAATCTTTCGTCGAAAAATACCACTTTAGCTATGCATAAAAAATAGCCCTAACATCAATTATGGCTGCCAATATATTTAAATCTACAGTTAGGTGATCCAAATAAAGCTGCACAAATCCAGATCTAAGCATAAAAGACATTAAGCAGTGAAAATAAAATGTTATTCCATGCATCCAATAGACAAGACAAGAACTGTCAAACCAGGAGGTAACTCCTCAAATCAGAATGTGTTATTGAATGAAGAATGAACATGCATTTATACATGGAGGTGAGGCTATTGGGATTCATCTCCCAATGAGTCTTGGCCTTCCTTATTTCCCAATATTATTTATTATACAAAATTAAATATCCACACCCATCCCATAGGATTAGGTGTCAACATTCCCCCCTTTAATCCGAAGGGATGTTGGTGAGTCCAAGCATCGATCTGAACTTTTCAAACTTTTCTCTTCCAAGTGCTTTGGTAAAGATGTCAGCAGTTTGCTCATTTGTGGAACAATGATGTAGATGGATGGTTTTGGCCTGAACATGATGTCGAATTAGATGGTACTTTGTATTGATGTGCTTTGTTCAATCATGGAACTTTGGGTTCTTGGCCAACTTTATTGCAGAAGTGTTGTCGATCATGAGTGGTGTGGAGTACATTTGTTTCATCTGCAAATCTTCCAGGATTTTTCGGAGCCACACAATTTCCTTTGTTGCTTCAGCTGCTGCCACATATTCTGCCTCGGTCGTGGAATCTGCTGGAACTGACTGTTTGCGTGATCTCCATGAGACAACTCCTGATCCAAGACTCATGGTGTAACCTGTAGTAGACACCCCTGTTTCTTTGTCGCCATCAAAGTCTGAATCAGAGTATCCGGTCAAGATGAAGTCGCCTAACTGTGTATATTTGAGTCCAAAGTCTTGAGTCCCCTTCAAGTACCTTAGCACTCTTTTTGCAGCAGACCAATGTCCTTCACAAGGTTTTTGCATGAACCTTGAGAGGATTCCAACAGCAAATGAAATGTCAAGTCTAGTGGTGGTCAGATAGATAAGACTTCCTACAAGCTGTCTATACTTAGTTGCATCCTCAAATTCCTTCCCTTCAATAGATGTGAGCTTCAAGTTTTGTTCCATTTGAGTGGTTAAGGGATTACAATCATCCATGCCAAATTTGTTCAAGAGATCTCCAATGTACTTCTTTTGAGAAATAAATATGAATTTAGGATGTTGAATTACTTCAATACCCAAATAGTAATGAACATGACCCAAATAAGTCATTTCAAAACCTTTCTTCAACTCTTTCTTCATGGATGCAATATAGCTCTCATTGTTTCCTGTTATCAAAAGATCATCTACATATACCACAAGATATACAGCTGTTTTTCCAACTTTCTTAACAAACAAAGTTGCATCATCAAGATCAAAATGTTTGAAGTCAAGTTTCAGAAGATGCTCGGTCAATTTCTCATACCAGGCTCGTGGTGCTTGCTTGAGGCCATACAAGGATTTTACAAGTTTGCAAACTTTGTGTTCTTGACCCTTTATCACAAATCCTTCTGGTTGGGACATATAAACTTTCTCCTTTAGATCTCCATTCAAGAAGGTTGTTTTTACATCCATCTGATGGAATTTCCATCCATTCTGAGCTGCTAAGGCAAAGAGAGTCCGGATGGTGGTCCATTTTGCTGTGGGAGCAAAAGTTTCTTCATAATCGATTCCTTCTTTTTGTGAAAAACCTTTTGCCACAAGCCTGGCCTTGTGCTTGTCAAGTGAGCCGTCTGCTTTGTACTTGTTCTTGTAGACCCACTTACGGCCAATTGGTTTTGTTCCCAAAGGCGGATCAACCAGCTTCCAAGTGCCATTCTTTATCAAGGCATCATACTCCTTCTGCATCGCTTCTTTCCATTCATCATGAGAAGCGGCTTCTTTGAAGGAATTTGGTTCATGATCTGTAGACAAACTCAATTCACAGTTATAAGAAATATCCATATCAACAGGAGAATCAGAATTATCTACATCACCTTCGTTTTGTTTAGTGGAACTTCTTGTTCCTGTTTTTCCAACCTCATCGGGATGAACATTCTCCAGTGTCTTTGTCAGCCATTTGGGAGGACCTTTCTGAGATGGCCCAGGCTGGTCATTTGACTGAGTTGGGATTGATTCAAGATTCAATCTCCCAATTCTGTCAATCACATCATCCAATGTGTCATATGTGGTTGTTTCTTCATGTGGGGGAGAGAGTGCTTCAGGACATGATTCCACAGTTTGATTCAATATCGGAATCCCCCCTTCAAGATGTGTAATCACATTATCAAATTCTTGGAAAGACTTTGCATGTGTGAATCTATCCAGGTGATCAAGTTGCTGCTCAACAACCTTGTCACTCTTGAAAGATTCAAGAAATATGACATCTCTTGCTATTACAAATTTCTTATTTTCTTCATCATAGAGACGATATCCTTTGGAGGTATTGGAGTACCCCAAGAAGATACATTTGCGACTTCTAGCACCAAGTTTGTTCCTTTGACCCTTGGGTATCAAGGCATAATAGGTGGACCAAAAGACCCTGAAATGCTTTACCGAAGGAATGTGGCCATGCCACATTTCAAAAGGAGTTTTGTTTCTAATTGAACTTGAAGGACACCCATTCTTTATGTAAACAGCACATAGAACTGCATCAGCCCAAAACATCAATTACACATTCTTGAAAAATAACATGGAGTGGACCATATTTAAAATAGTTCTGTTCATTCTTTCAACTACACCATTCTGTTGTGGATTATATGGCACAGTTGTTTGATGTTTGATTCCATGTTGACGAAGATAATTTTCAAATTCATTTGAAGTGTATTTTTTTCCATTATCAGTACATAGAGAGCCAATATGTGTTTGTGCATCATTTTCAATCCATGCATGAAAATTCTTGAAAGTTTGAAAAGCATCAAACTTATTCTTCAATAAGTAAATCCAACACATTCTGGTGTAGTCATCAATAAATGTCATCATGTATTTATTTCCATTTGCAGAAGCAATAGGAATAGGGCCACATAAATATGAATGAACAAGCTCAAGTTTTCTATGTGCTCAGGAGTGTGAATCATGAAATGGCTGTTTGCTATGCTTTCCTAGAATACAAGCATCACATTCCTTAGGTTTTCTAGGAATTGTAGGTAGTCCATCAACACCATTTTTCTTCAACAAACGAAGGCTTTCATAGTTTAAGTGTCCAAATATAGCATGCCATAAAAGACTTGATGGGAATGTACCTTCATCATGATGTGAACTGAACGTAAAGTTTTGAGCATGAGCAGATGAACCTTTCAGCTTTAAGAGTCTCCCTTCTTCTATTCCCTCCATGACAAGTGAGTGATCTGATGCTTTTCTGACCTCTGCCTTGCCATCAAACAAGTGAATTGAGTGTCCTTGCTGCCAGATTTCGACCAGGGACAACAAGTTTCTCTTCAACCCAGGGAGGTATAGAACCTCATGTAGGATATGATCTGGAAGACCAGGCAGTTTAAGCCTGACTGTGCCAAGCCCTGATGGCTTGAGTTTGGATTTATCTGCGAAATATAGTGCTCCATCAACTTTGTCAGTGAATTCTTCAAAAAAATCTTTTCTAAATGTCATGTGACATGTTTCTCCTGAATCTAGAAACCAATCATCTCTCCATGAAGTAAATGAAACATCAAATAGGTTTTCAGTTACTCCATTGTTACAATGTGCTAGAACAGAATGAGCTGATTCAGGTGGTTTACCTTTGTCTTTGTCATTAGTTTTACCTTTGTCTTGATTTCTTTGCTGCTGATTTTTAGATTGTTTGCCCCCCTTTTCTCTGAAGTTTCTTCTTCGTCTTCTGCCATCTCTTCCTCTGGATGAATCTGAAGCATGTCTCTTTTCTCTATGTGCCAAGTATGCAGCCTCTTTAGAAGATGAAGGGACTGTCATCTTCTTTTGAATGAGGAGAGAAAAAAAAACTTTGCTGGAGAATCTCTTTTGAAGGAGAGAAAACAAAAAACACTGTTTGCTGGAAAATAGACTGAAAAAACTCTTTGCTGCAAATATACTGAATTTAAAAGGGCAGAAACACTTTGCTGCAAATACTGATTCTGCATAAAAAAATATATATATGTATATTTTTTTTTGGTTTGGAGAAAGAAAATTTATATGAAAACTTATTGAATGGGAGGCGGTATTGAGTATGTGGATGGTATTAAGAAATGGGATAGAACTTATTATATGATATAAAGGGTGGTATTGGATGAATAATAGAAGGGCGGTAATATGAGGTGGTATAATATATGAGGGCGTAATACAATATGAATGCACGATATTAAATATGGAGGAGGGGCGGTATATATGGGAGGCAGCGTTGTATAAAATATGGAATGGCGTATTAAAAGGGTGGTGTATTAAATGGAGGGGACAGTGTATTAGAAACTGCGTGGAGTGGACAGCAAATATAGGTAAGTCGAGTAGGGAGATGTGTGCGTTGGGATATGTGTGAGAGGTCGAGAGCTCGCAGGTGGATCTGCAAGTAGGGAGCGAGGGTAAGATGTTTAGATAGCGGTTTAGACAACGTGTATTGAGGAGGGACGGTTTATATTACAAAGACAGCATGTATGGTGGGAGGGCGGTATTATGGTATTAGAAATGCGTGGAGGGAGTGTTATATATCACGATTTATGTAGCGTGGATGTGTGACAGCGCTGTAAGGGAGTCAAGGGCGGTATATGACACTGTATTGCAGCATGGAGGGAGCGGTATATATCACGATTTATGCAGCGTGGATGTGTGATAGCGTGGAGCATATGTATGAGTGAGTGAGGGAGATAGCGTAGTGTAGCTCAGGTCGATGAGGAATGAAGGAGTGTAGCGCAGTCGAATGGGGAGTTAGGGCGTGGGGAGGGCCGAGAGGCCAGGTTGGGGAGTGTTAGCAGTGAGGGGGCGCTGGTGTATGGGGAGAGATAGCAGTGAGGGCGGAGTGTGGAGAGAGGGAGGCCACTGTTGTAGTTGGCGTGGGGAAGAGGGAAGATGTGAGGTGCGTTGGGTAGGTAAAATTTTGAAATTGCAGGACTGGGATCTTTGCAGGACTGCAGAGGGGGCTGCAATTTGCAGTGTTTCAGGAACTGCAGGATTGCAGAATCTTCAGGAGCTGTAGGAGCTGCAAATGTCAAAGCTATGCAGAGAAAAAAAAAATTGCAGAGTGATAGTATAGCAATTAATAGGAGCAGAAAAAACTATTTTTAAAAAATGACTGAGCAAAGGAGAGGGAGTTACACCACAGGCAGAAATGCCAATAGTGGGACTGGCTCTGATACCATGTCAAACCAGGAGGTAACTCTTCAAATCAGAATGTGTTATTGAATGAAGAATGAACATGCATTTATACATGGAGGTGAGGCTATTGGGATTCATCTCCTAATGACTCTTGGCCTTCCTTATTTCCTAATATTATTTATTATACAAAATTAAATATCCACACCCATCCCATAGGATTAGGTGTCAACAAGAACAATATATTTGAAATAATTTTTATATTAAAAATGGGGCACATGAGAGGAAAACAAGAAAGGTGTTTCCTATTCTCCTCAATGGGATGGGTTCTTAAAAGTCCTCAGCATTTCAGATCTAAAATTTCTCTCTCTTGTTGGTGTAGAACACCCAACCAAACATAGAACTCAAAGGGAGCTCTTAAAGCAAATGATGGAGAATGTGACAATGATAATGGCTCAAAGTCAGACTGAGAATATAGATCCAGAGTGATCTAATATGCAATGAAAGGTGACTAATGAATGGGAAAATCCTTCTATTTATAACAAAATATTAGGGTGTTCTAGAACTTGGTGCATGAATAAAATATTATTAATCAAATTCTAGAACCACCCTTTAGGAATATTTTATTATATTTGTTGGAGGGAAAAGGATTTTTGACTTGGGTCAATTCCTTTATTTATAAATAATAAATAAATAAATGTTTTATTTATTATTTTAAGGACATGGTGGGAATATAATTAAATAAATAATGATTTATTTAATTATTTATAAATGATTTAGTCAAATTTAACTAGGAATATTACTTAAATAAGGAAAATAACTTATTCCTAGGAAATAATCAAATAAATAAGGATTTATTTAATTGATTTCCTTTTTTGGGTTAAATATGACCAGGAAATATAAACAAATATAGATTTGTTTATTATTTCCTTTTGGGGTTTCCTGTTTATACCATAAACAACTTAATAAAGGTGTTTTACTAAGTTATTTCACATAGTGAAAGCAATTTTACTTAGGGTAAAATTGGTCTTACATGGTGTACTTGGTTTCATCTAATGATAATAGGTTAGATGACCAAAAAATGGTGTAACAGATTGCCCCCCAACGTGTTAGGAATTTGTACTTAGCAAGATTGGAAAAGTCCAATCACAGAAACAACATCGTTTCAACCACTTTGGGATTCTAGGATCTAGCCCTCCTGAATCCGGAGAGGGATCTCTCCAATAAGTGCAAAGATGGATTTGTCTTTGAAGTTTTGGGTAATGATGTTAGGCTAGTTATGAAGGTCGAGGGTTTCTTTTGTTTTTGGATGGTTGAGCATGATTACTGTTTGAGGGAAAGTCCTAAATGGAAAGAGTTTCAAAGGTGTGAAGTTGCAAGAAAATAGAACAAGCTTTGGCCAGGAACGATAGATAATTAAATGTTTTATTACATTGGGCTATGGAGTCGTAATAGGGTTTAATTGAAATAGCGAGAGGCAAGAGTGGTCCATGGGGCAAGTCATCTATGTCTAAGGATCTCTTTGAAGTTTTATTTATGGAATGAAATGGTACAATAAGAAGGATAATTAAACAGATGAGGAACAAAGAGTAGCCCAGGATATGGTAAGTACTTCTAAACTAGCCAGCCTTTGACATAGACTCAAGAAAAACATAAAAGTAAACTAGGATCTGGTAAGTACTTTTAAACTAGCCAGCCTTTGATACACTTTTAATAGAAAACATTTTTAAAACAAAGGGAAACTTGAAGGTAACTGTTGGAGTAGAAACTAGTGGGTCGGGCTCACCACAAATCCTCTCCTAGCTCTGCTTTTCTTGGTTACTTTCAAGACAAACACAAAGATAACACAGAATGGCCTAAGATCTGGTAAGTACTTCTAAACTAGCCAGCTTTTAACACATTCCAAGGGAAACATTCAGACAGTCTTTGGGGATAAAACTAGGACCAGGGAACACCATATCTTCCTTAGTTCATCTCTACTTAACTGATACTGAACATAAAATTCAAGAATAATATTCAGCTAAGGAAATAAGATGAGGGAACGCCAGCATTCTTATGCTTAAACTGAATTAAATCATTCCTAAATAACACAGATTGGAGGAAAACATGTAAATAAATATTTTCAGTCAGAGAAGGGTACTGATATATAGTAGGTCCTAACTCTATGCATGTTGTTCTTTATAAGATAAGATGAACACAGTGAAAACAGAAAAAAAATAACAAGTTATAATGAGAAAAACATCACTGTCAACATAGACCAGGATCCCATAAATCAGCTTGTATTGATGCTCCAAACCAGTTACAGCTTTAATTCCAATGCTTTAGTTTAGCAATCATCTACTCGTCTCAGCCTAACGTATCTATCACAAGCAGAGCTCTAAGGGCCAGTGAACAATATTTACAATTAGAAGTTTAAGCTCAAATGTATTTCAAAGTTCTGTAACCAAAAATTCCTCATCTTCTACAAAAGTATTTATAGAAGAATGAGGAGGTGAGATCTGATAAAAGATCTCCCAAGATTACTAATACAGTCTTAAATGGATTCTCAGCCTTTGAGGGGCTCGACAGAGAAGCGTACACAGGTTTCCTCTATATTAAATGTTTTACAATTAAGATTAAAGCTCGGTGGGAGCTTTGTTGACTTTTAAGGCTTTGTTCAGGATGTAATAATTATGCTGATAATTCTTGCATTAAATTCTCTTAGCAGAATTAAATCTTCGACTGCATTTGAGGAAAATATCTGATCTTGATCAATCACTTCGGCTTTTGTTTGAATGATTTGAGGCACATGTGGCTTTGTGGTAGCTGAGAGGAATCAATTTTCCTCAGATGTGGCAGTGGAGGCCTTTCTGTCTGATAAAACACTTATGATTTTCTTTTAACTATGTTTTAATTCTGGGGATTAGGCTTTTGATAATCATTCTTAGTCTTAATCCCCAAATTATCTTCAATCCTTCTGTTCTGCCGCATTTTGTCTTCAACACTGATACTCTTTTAATTATGATTTAAAATCACTGTGTCTTGTTGATGTGCAGGCCGTGCATGGCTTGTTTGGCATTAATGCCTCATGAAGCATTGATGAAACATGGAATTCGAACCCCGCGAATGGTCTCCTTTGATGAATCAAAGGCACGGGAAACATCTTTCCCAACCTTCGGCCTTTCTTTCGATATAATGGAAAACCATTAATTCCTGCAAAATACAAACAATAATTATAAAATCCTTCGTTATTTGGTATACTACTTCAGAGGGCGTGGGGAGCGAGCATGTCCGTTGGATGGCAGCATCCAATGGTGGAGATCATCCAAGAGAAGGTAAAAAGGAGAGGGGAGGGAAGAATAAGACAGAACCGTCGATCACGCAATGATCAACAGTGGTGATTGGTTTTGAAAACCCTTTGGCAGAAGGCGGAGGGCGATGAAATAACATGGAAATTATCTGGGACCGTCCGATCTGGACACGTGGATGGTCCAGATCCAATCGGAGGATTGCAATCAGCGGAGGAATGATGTTAAAGCACTCGGAAAAAAACTTATGATGCTATTAAGCGCTAACCGTCGATCTGCAGATCAGATCAATGGCGGAGAGTGAATCGGAGGGGTTCAAAAAGGCAAAGGAATGGTTAATGATCAGAGCGAATTAGAGCCGTAGGATCTGAGGAAGGCGGGGAGGAAATCAACAGTGGAAAACCAATCGGGGGATCGGCAATTAGGGGTGGAAAATAAACGATTTAAACTGCGCAAATGGAAATCGCCGATGCGATTGAGCGCTGGCCGTTTGATCAGTCCAAGATCAATGACGGAGATTGATTTTTAAAGTGAACTGGCGGAAACCCTTTATAATGTATGAAAACTCAAAAATTTAATAACACAAAGGTTTTGATATGGGCGGGATATATATATGAAGTGGATAGGCACCCGACTGCGGGGCCTTTATTTATATGGAACATGATAGGCCCGGGGTTTTATAACAAAGGGCTAATCGCAATCAGAGCCTCGAGCTCAGGCTTTTCAATCAACCCATTAAACTTTTCCGATGCGATAAGCGCTTCGGCCTTTGCGCTTGGTTTTACAAAGAAAACAAAGGACCGAGGTTTATACATATGGGACTTAATCGCATCGGAAGTTTTGATGTGGTCTTTCAATCAAACCATTGTGAATTTTGTGATGCGATTGGCACCTTGTGGGCCTAGCACCTGGTTCCAGGGTGCAGGTATGTGGGGGAAGTGGTTTAAGACTTAGCCCAAGGGGGCTTAAGTCCTTGGTAAATAAAAACTTGTTTTTTATGAATTTTTCAGAGTTTTCAATGGATTTGGGGGTTTCGAAATAGTTTAAAAATGATTTTTAAACTATGGAAAATGATTTTCATGAATGGAAGAAGAGGAATCATGAAAAGAGGAGTTTTGTGGAGAAAAAGGGGAGCAAAATGAAGGTTAGTTTTGAGTGGAGGAAGGGGAAAAATGATGATTTTGCAGTAGTCTTTCCTTATGAAATCAGCAAATGCGAGGCAAAAGGAACAACAATGAAGATTTGGACAGAGGCATGAGGCCTTCAAGAGTATTCAAGAGCCAACACTTTTTAGTAATAAAATTTGTTCCTTGAAGGCTCCAAAAATGATTTAGCCAGCATTTTATATAACAAATTTTAGAGCTGGCTAACACAACGTATGAGTGTTAGGAGCAAATCGTATGACCGAAGTATGTTGTAAGAACTAAATCACTAGACATTAAGAGGGAAGTCAGAGAGAGAAATGTAAGGTAGTCTAATGTGCTAAAGGACTAGACCCTGAGGAGATGAGACTTGCAGGTTCAACAAGTCTCAATTTTGTGAAGTGGTACCTATGCTAAAGGCGATGGGGGAGGCGTACCCATGCCCGCTGAGACAGAGTACAAAGAATAGTATGTCCGGTAAACAAGGAACCGAACTAGAAAGTACATGCTGGCTTAAATATGAGCCAGAAAAATAGAATGATGAATCCCACATACATGTTTTGCTTGGAATAATAGCCAGGACTTATACAATAATATTTTAGTACATGAGATACAAATACAACCCAAATTCCCCCTATACATGGGGAAGGGCTCGCAAAATCTGACTGATACATGCAAATTGAAAAGGCGATGCAAGTGGCTAAGACCATCATCATCAAATGTAAGGAGCTACATCAAAGGCTGAAATGAAGAAGTCATCTGGGCATGTGGGGGGCTACCTACAGGGCCACCCCCTCATAAGGGTTGAGACCTCTCTCACATACCCAGGAATCACCAATAGCTGCAGCTGCATCACTAGACCATCAAGTATACGGATCACGATCATGCTGAAAGGAGCTAAAACCAAGGTACACCACCCTCTAGACCTAGCTTCTAGAGTAAAAGAGCTGATTTCGACAGAAGGAGGTCTGCCATAGGTGAGGCAATAAGGGATCCCCAACTAAGGCATGAGAGAAAATGGTAGAGTGACTAACAAACGGACACTAATGATGATGATGAAATGGAAGATACTGAGTAGCGGATGGAGGAATTCCCTTGTTAGAGCATAAAGGGCATGAATGTCTTGGCAGTGACTGACACAATATCATTAGGGATAGGGGAAAATGGCACTGAAGGCCATAATGTGCAACACGAGAGAGGGAACAAGCAATGAATGATGGAGGACTATAGTGGGATACAAAGGGACGCAAAATAGACTCCATGACTTCGATGATGACTCAAATCGGATTCCATAAACAAGGGTGACTCGACGGTGATGCCACACAGTAAATGTCCAAGGGGGAACCATAAAAACATGAGTACAAGAGGGTATCGCATGACGAAAATCATCACGAATAAAGACAAGTAAGGAGGAATAGTGGTGCCCCAAGTACAAGTGTTGTAAGTGAAGAAATTCAATTTGGAGGAGAGGTGAATAGACCCTTCATGGACAAAATGTGTCCTGGTGAAATATGAAAACATGAAAAACTAATAGATACCCATTTGAGCGCTCGGTGAGAGCTTTCCAATGGTGCAGACGGTATGTCAAACAGGGCTAAGGTTTGGTTGCAGCGGGAAAAAGAAAAAACGGTGGTTTTTCTTCTAATAAGGCATTTTCCCTCCAAATACATTCATTTTCTTGTGTAGCTGTGGTGAATGTGGAGAGGAGAGAAGGCCCTAAATCTTGCGGCGATTGTAGCGGACAAACCGACCATTGGAATCGAGATCCGTCAGTTGCAGGTAAGAGGCCTAATCCTACTCTTTGTTTTTGATGGATTAAAATTTCAGATTAGGATGCCAAATCTCAGTAACAGCCCCTATCTCATCATTACGGCTGGGTCACACTTTTTGGGGCAAAAACTGCGACCTGGGACGCAGGTTTGAGCCTGAAAAGTGTGACATGTCCCAGGATTTGGCAAAAAAGTGCAACCTGGCAGATGGAGGTTGTTTTAGTGTTGTTGTGGGCTGAGATTCAATTTTTGTGTAATTGAATGTAGTTTTACCTATCTATAGACTAACAAAGATGATGGTTTTGTGTAGATATGGCAGATATACGGATCAAGTGGAGAGAGAGAAACCTAGGTACACTACGGACGAAAATCCAAGCGGATCAGGGTGTCCGTCGTGCATTGGCCAGGTTTGGGGTTCTAAAATTTGTGGAGAACCCTCTGATGAGAGCTGGGGAGCCCTTGTTGGCCCGGATTGTCAGTTATTGGGATCCAGATCATGACGTTTTTATAGTGCAAGGGCACAGGATTGAGCTGACAGTCCAGGATCTGTATTTCCTGATTGGTCTCCCACCATTAGGGATGGTGGGAAATACACAGCCAGTGTTACCGCGGAGGCATAACATCATGGAGTTCGTAGAGCGACATTTTCAACCAGGTGTCCGATTCAAAGGGACTCGGATATTGATTGGGGATCTAGAGAGGTTGGAGACCCAGGCAGTGGCGGCAGCAGTGTTGTGGATCTTGGGCAGCCAGGCACTCCATCACATCACTGGAGGGCAGATGATGATTGTAGAAAGTGTGTTGAGTGGGACCTACTATGGGTGGGCCCAGATGATGTTGGTGTCGTTGAAACGACAGCTGTTGCTGTGTAAGCAGCAAGTGAACCATGATTGTGCTTATGGGACTGTATTGTGCTCCTTTTTTGAGAATATCCTGACCTTGCGACCTCATGTATAGCTACCTGATGGGGGTCCAAGAGAACCCAGGATGCGTGGTAGGGATGACTACTGTGCAAAGGAGGGGAGGGGTGGTCGGACGGGTGTTCCGACCAGAGTTCTTCACCCATTGGGATCGAATGCCATTGTAAATAGACGACTATCCCTATAGTGGGATGAGTTATTGGGGAGATTCGAACTTGTCGCTTCCGCCTGGTCGAGTATGGGGGCTTGATGGTAAGTGACAAGTAACTAATCTGTTATGTGGATGTTAAAGTTTGTGAATAGTATTTATGGTACTGATCCTTATACTTTTGGAATGCAGATATAGTTCCAGCGAAACCAGCCAGATATATGGGATGACCTGTAGTAGCCAGAACTACAGGTGCTAGTGGATCGAGAATGACATAGAATAATGATATGGCCGCTCTTTTTGAGGACATTCGTCGTAGATGTGAGGGGCTGCTGACCGGTGTGTCAGAGCAGGGTTAGCAGGATTTAGACGACCAGTACATAGAGCTATGTATTGGGCTACCCTCGGAATGGCGAGGTATCATGCGGCGCATGGCGATGGCTAGTCAGACAGTGCGTGATCTACGAGCTGCGAGAGCGGAGCCATTGGCTCGAGATCCTCCAGAGAGTGATTAGATGTAGGGTAGGTGGTGCCCCCCAGTGTGTATGTAGGGGCAAGAGGTGCCCTCCAGTTTTTTTGAGTCTTGTTTTTTGTAACATGCTATGGGCATGTCATATGTTTCAAATTAGATGGACTCTAAAAACATGTTATATGATATATATTATGTATATGCATTGTGTTGATGATTTTAAATGTTATTGTCTTGTGTGTGATAAATGTCAGTCTAGAACATGATTTGCAATTGAATCAACGTAGTGATTTTGACTTCTAGGTACATGGTTGAAAGTAATGAAGCTAAAGTCACGTATCAACAGTTTCACTCGTAAATATTGTCTAAACAGGATAGGGTTATGCACACAATAGAAACCATTGAGTGGTAAGACAAGAAGCAGGGAATCTAAACGGACGTGTAGATGGAGGATGCGATGAGAGAGGGCATCGGCTAAGAGACCACGTACTGCATCATATTCGGCCTAATTATTGGTGGCATTACCAATGCATACCCCATTTGAAAGAACGAGGGTATGCAAGGGGGTAAAGATGGCCCATGCGACCGAGGTGAGATTCTGAGAATAGCGACTTGCCCCATCGGCATAGCCAATATAATGTGTGGACGAGAGGTCCAGCGCAATAGTGTCACAAGACAAGAAATGGGAGGAAGGAGAATAATGATGGCAGCGTGAGTGTAGGGTAGACATCAAATGACAACTATGGGAGGGAGTAGTCTGGGTAGGATGGCTAGGACTCATATATTGACTAGAGGGTGATGAATGAGAACTATGGGAGGAAAAGTGAGAGCTCATGCTGTGAAGGACATCATAGATATGGATGGTATCATCCTGGTTATGGGTGGAAAGGAAAAGGTCGAGGAAACCACATGACACTGCAAAGCTACCTAAATCATCAGCATGGGAAAAAAGACGCACATACGGATCATCACGGGGAATGACATAAGAACAAGTAAAATGATGGTCAAAGCATGTAGAGCCCAAGAATGTTGCTGAAGGGGAATCAAGAAAAACATATGGAGTGGATTCAGAGGCAATGTACTCTAAGGGTCGTGCGGATGATGATAGGTAGAGGAGGGGGGCAGCAGGTTCTGACATCTCAACATCAGGGGGAGGAATGTCAATGGTAGCAGGGGATCCTTGAGTAATCCTGATGCATACTGAGCAAGGATGGGAGAGGCGGATTGATTTTGTTCAACTTCGTACTCGTGAATGACCTCTAAAGAGGCTCGGTAATGCATGAGGTGAGGAAAATGGTGAGAATAATGGCCATGGACACCACACATAGCACAGGGCTTGTTGGTGCGAAGAGTCTTTGGTTTCTTGGCTGCGGACGAGGAATAAACAGAGGGTTCAGGGAACGTGACCTTAACCATGGGTTGGATACGGGGCAACTTAGGAAAAGTATGGGTGGAATGAAAGACACCATCACACAAGGCACAAGGCTTGGAGGGTGGGGGAGGGGTATGGTCGAGTGTAGTGGCCTTGTCTTTGGATTCCCCCTTGCGAGATTTTCTTTTCTTGCCCGTAGTTGTCACAGTATGAGGATGGTCTTGCAGAGGGGCTAGGGGCACTGTAGGAGCGAAGGGAATCGGTTGAACCAGTTTCATAGCAAGGTATGGTTTAGGGTGGCTGGGTGGGGTCTCGGCTGGAGGAGTAAGATACCATACAGGTATTCCCAAGGTCAAATTAGGGAGGGACGGGGTGGCCATGATGGGAACCAAATAGACTCCGGGAGGGGGAGCAAGGAAAGGTATCTGACCAGCGGGGTAATGGCCAGGAGGGACGGCTCCCATATGTTGGAGAACTGGGGGAATCGACGCAGGAGGGTAGGGAGGTTACTGAGTGTTAGGTGGATGGGAAGGTCCAGGTGGAAGAGTTTCGGTCAACTGAGGCGAAGGGCTAGGAGCAGGTTGCGATAGGCGAGATTGAGGTTGCTGACTAGCCGAAGCAGGCTGTGGAAGGTTAGCCTGAGACAATTGCATCATGCAAACATTCGCTAAGCTAGGATCAGAGACAGGAAGAGGGGGAGGACCTAGGAAGGCTCCAAGCAAGGAGGATTCTTTGTAGATGCCAGGGGAAACACTGGTCAAAGAATCAATAGTTAACTTATTGGTGACAGCAGAGATGGTGGGCTCAGGGGAGGTCTAAGATTTTGGTTCATGATATGACAATTGGTCGATGGTGAAAATATTCCCATTATGAGGGAAAAACATCTTGTGGTGGACGGCAGATGGGACGGCAGACATGGAATAGGTGTAGCTACGCCCCAAAAGAATGTTATAGTCAAGAGGGGAGTCGATAACTTCAACGTCAACGCAAACAGTCTTGCCCGCAAGGGTGATAGGACAGTTATGGAATAGGCCAATGGGCTGGGAGGCATGGCCATCCCACGCACAAAGGGTGATTGTGGAAGGGGCCAGCTCAAGAGATTCGATTTTTTTCAAAACCGAAGCAGACATCACACATGTAGATGCCCCCTCATCAATAATACACCGAGCGACGTTGGCATTTTGGATTTTGACTGGGATTTGGAAAGCAACAGAAGCAGGAAGGGGGGGATGGTCTGACTGACGGACATCGAAAACAATCAATTGGTCATCAGTAGGATCTACAGCACCCATGGAAAATAGTAGAGCCTTCTTTTGAGAAGGACATGACTGGAGGATTTCCAGTGTTGAAATGGCAGCAGGAGAATGTGCCAGATCATCTACTATGCTATATGAATGGGCGGCCCGACCAGAGGTATCATTTTGGCGTAATGGGCCCTTAGGAATCTTGGTATGAACCTAAACTTTGGGCGGAGGGATTTGCAAGGGACCATTGGGTGTCGACAGAGGCTCTGTAGGACCTGAAGATGGGGACTCGGGGACAGACTGAGTGGGAGGCATGGAGTACTGAAGAGACCGAGTTTGAAGGTTAAGGTCGATGGTGAGAGGTTGGTTAGAGGCCATCATGAGGATCTGGTAATCGAAGGAACCAGAAGGGGAAGGTTGAGTGGTTACCGAGGCATGAGGTGGTTGAGTAGCCACGAATCCTTGTTGAGGGAAAGGATCGGTAAACACAGAGGGTTGAGAAGTAGCCATATTGGGAGGGATAGTAGGGGAGGAATGTTGTCCCCACACGGTGGCCTGAGACTCCCACATCTGCCACATCTATGGTAATAGGGGACAATCGTGAGTGTAATGACCATAAACACCACAACACGAACAGGGCTTATTGGTGTGAAGCGGCCTGTCCGGATTGGGCTGAGAGCCCTGTGGCTGGTTGGCAGTGTTAGAATCAATACTTGAAGGATTGGATCCATGATTACCAGAGGCAAATTGATTTCCTTTCCTCTTTCTTTGAGAAGGAAGAGAATTAGCCGCGCCCTGCTACGTAAATACTTGCCCTGGAGGGGGTAGTAAGTGCGGCTGCGGGGGTGGAGAAGGCAAGGGAGTGAGAGGTCCAAATGTTGTAGGAGATGGGACACCAGGCTGTGGGTAAGTATAATGGTTAGGATGGGCAACATTGAGGTAAGCAGAAGTGTGGGCAAAAGGAGGAGGCATGCCGTATCCTGGATACATGCTACCTGGAGGGGGAAAAGTTCTGGAGGTGTTGGCCCCTCCTGGAGGGAAACCATAGCCCATAAGAGGTTGAGCAGAGGTATGTGAAAGAGCTCCAATGATACCGTCAGCAGATTGAGATGCCCCCGGGGCGTTAGTTCCACCGAGTTTGGGGAGGTCAGGAAGGACGGTATAAACATAACCAAATTGAGCATAGATAAGGTCATATTTCAAGGCTGTTTGGAGGGCGGCTTCTTCGGTTTGAGGGAACTGGGAGGCGACATCTTTGCCGATGGGAGGTAAAAGACAGCAAAGGAACCAGTCCATATAAACCCGATCTTCAAAGGTGGGAGATCGACATAAGCTCCTTCTTCTCCGCCATTCCTGGACATGAGCAGAAAGGCGGGTCGAAGAGGATTGAAGGAAAGAATTCAAGAATTCTGTACCAGTGTCGTATTGGAGAGGGAGCTAGAAATAAGATAAAAAGGCTTGGGCAATGGTCGCGAAGGTGGTATGGGAAGAGGCGGGCTGATCAACATACCATTTATAAGCTTCGCCGGTAAGTGTGCGTTGGAACAATCTAAGACAGGTGGAGTCATCAGTAATGGAATTGGATGAACACCACATATGGAAAGATCGAATATCGTTGGAGGGATATTCACTAGCAAGGCCTTCGAATTTGGGAATGTCGGAGGGGAGCTTGGTTGGCATAGCAAGCCAACTAACATCGTGGCAGATAGGATCATTGATCAACTGATTGAAATTGGGGAGACTGAGACCAGCCATATGAGGCAGAAAAGGTACAGTCGAGGTAGTTCCTGTGGTGGTTCCACTGGAAATGGACCCAGCAGTAGAACTGGGGTTGCCGCTAGCACTAGTCCCTGAACTAGACATGGTGAAGGCAACAGGGGGAGAACCAGGAGTAGGGGGAGAACCCGAAAAATTAGAAGAAGAGTCGGAGTGCGGACTCGGGAGAGGACTTACTCGATGACGAGGGGAAGGAGGAAGTCGACCAACCGGAAACTAAGGGTGAAGGCCAAGAAGTCTCCGGGATAAACGCCTTGGAGGCGCAATGATGACGGGAAGAAGAAAAACCGACAAGGGCAGGGAGGTGAAAAATCAAGGGAGGTCAATGTCTAAACAAGGGCAGAGAGGTGCAGTGTCAATTGATTTTAAATTCTTGGCCAGGCGGTGTTAACCAGGCTCTTCTTCACTTAGGGTCAGTGTGTGGCGTGTGTTAATTTTAATTTTTAAACCCAGACATTTTGAGAGTAAAAGAAAAAGTGTGCTACGTAACTGAAAATAAATTTGCAAAGAACAGTAAATAAGACTGAAATAACAGAAAAAGAGCAGCTAACAATGCATCAATCTAACCCAAAAATGAGGGTCTCTCAAAACTAGTCTAGAAGAGGGAAAAAATCTAACCAAAACATGCTAAAAAGAGGCCAATAGATCTAAGTTCGAGAGGGACAGGGATCTAAAGGGGAAATCTGCTTAAAAGAGGTGAAGAAAACAGCAAAGAGGCAGTGGCAAGGTTACTGCGACAAAGGAGAGAATCAGCTAAAGGTAGAAGGGACAAGGAGGTGACCCTAAAGATAAACCTAAACAAAATTATATGAGGTGATTTGAAATGGAGAAGAGCTGATCTAGAGGGATATAAAAATGAGGTATCAGATCTATAAAGAAGAAGGTTGAAACTCTGAAAATTCAGACGTCTGAAATAGCTAAAACTCACCCACAAAAAGTGGAGGGTACTAAAGCCATAAAGGGCAAGATTCCCACTTATATGAGTGAAACAGATCAAAAACAGGTCTAAACGGGCAGAGACGGAGGCTGGAAAACCCGGACAGAAGCTTCAGACAAACCCAGAAAAATTGCTGGAAAAGTGCAGGTCGCAGGTTCTGACTTGTTTTCAGTCCAGGTCGCAATTTTTGGGTAGAAAAGTGCACCCTCTAGTCCAGGTTGCATTTTTTGGGCCGATAAGTGCGACCTGCAGATCCGGGTCTCTCGGCAGCAGATTTCAGAAAAAATTGTCGTCTCAGCTGCGACTGATGTCTGTCACCTGCGCAATAGGGCCAGAAACACACGAAAGTTAAAAATTTTAATGTTTGAGGGTTTTAGGGGTGAAAAGCACCATAAAAATAGGAAAAATAGAAAACTAAAGAGAAACCCTAGGGTCTGAAATAGCTGGATATGCAAGAATATATAAAACAACAGCAGTCGCAAAAGAAAACCCGTGTGGAGTCGCCAATTGTTAGTATGAATCTTTCGTCGAAAAATACCACTTTAGCTATGCATAAAAAATAGCCCTAACATCAATTATGGCTGCCAATATCTTTAAATCTACAATTAGGTGATCCAAATAAAGCTGCACAAATCCAGATCTAAGCATAAAAGACATTAAGCAGCGAAAATAAAATGATACTCCATGCATCCAATAGACAAGACAAGAACAATATATTTGAAAGAATTTTTATATTAAAAAGGGGGTACCTGAGAGGAAAACAAGAAAGGTGTTTCCAATTCTCCTCAATGGGATGGGTTCTTGAAAGTCCTCGGCATTTCAGATGTAAAAATTTTCTCTCTTGTTGGTGTAGAAAACCCAGACAAACATAGAACTCAAAGGGAGCTCTTAAAGCAAATGATGGAGAATGTGACAATGATAATGGCTCAAAGTCAGACCAAGAATATAGATCCAGAGTGATCTAATATGCAATGAAAGGTGACTAATGAATGGGAAAAGCCTTCTATTTATAACAAAATATTAGGGCGTTCTAGTACTTGGTGCATGAATAAAATATTATTAATCAAATTCTAGAACCACCCTTTAGGAATATTTTATTATATTTGTTGGAGGGAAAAGGATTTTTGACTTGGGTCGATTCCTTTATTTATAAATAATAAATAAATAAATGATTTATTTATTATTTTAAAGACATGGTGGGAATATAATTAAATAAATAATTATTTATTTAATTATTTATAAATGATTTAGTCAAATTTAACTAGGAATATTATTTAAATAAGGAAAATAACTTATTCCTAAGAAATAATCAAATAAATAAGGATTTATTTAATTGATTTCCTTGTTTTGGGTTAAATATGACTAGGAAATATAAACAAATATAAATTTCTTTATTATTTCCTTTTCGGGTTTCCTGTTTAGACCATAAAAAACTTAATAAAGGTGTTTTACTAAGTTATTTCACATAGTGAAAGCAATTTTACTTAGGGTAAAATTGGTCTTACATGGTGTACTTGGGTTCATCTAATGATAATAGGTTATATGACCAAAAAATGGTGTAACAAAAACCCAAGGTAGCTCAAATAATTGATATACTGGTGGCCGATATTCCTAAATTTTACGGCTTAATTTTAAGTCGAGACTGGTCTAAAACACTTCATGGTTATTTCACAACAGACTGGTCACATATGTGGTTACCATATAATGGAAAGCCAAATCAAATTTAGGTAGATCATGAGAAGTTCATGAAGCATACAGTCACCGATCTTGAAGGAATTAATGAGCCATTAGCATTCAATGGGAACATTATTGGAAACTACTCAGCAGAGTTGTTTTTGGGAAATTTCAATGCTCAACCATCACCTTTCTTTGATAATGCAGTTGTTTCTCGGATTGAGAATTTTTCCCAAACAGATACTTCCAAATGCATAAATTTTGTAGATAGAATAGTAGTTAATTCTTTATTTTGGACTCCTTATTTTGACGGTTCTCAATCTAAAGATGGTGCAGGCGCAGGCTATATTTTAGTAAACCCAAAAAGAGAAAAAAACCATGCTATCCTGCAGATTAGAATTCAATTGTACAAGCAATGTAGCTGAATAAGAAGCATTAGTTCAAGGTTTGTACAAATCCATTGATCTTAATATCAAATATCTAAAGGTCCTAGGAGATTCAGAAATCATTTTTAGACAGGTAAAAGATACCATTAATTGTAATTCTGGACATTTAAAGCATTATCAATCATTAGTCCAAGAATTAACCATTCATTTCTTAGACTTTAACATTTCTTCTGTACCTAGGATGCATAATGCTAGTTGTTGTCACTCATAAAAATGAAGAATCAATCGACAAAGTCCTAGAGGTTCATGTGTCAATGGTAGCATCATATAATTCATTTCTCATTACTTGGTCAGGGGAAATTTTGATTTTTTCTTGTTTAAATCTTACCCTAAGGTCTAAACCCACTAACATTCTAACTCCCTCATGTCACATCACACATCATTTTCTGACTGATTTCAATTTTCAACATTTTTGTATTGAAAAATCCATTTTAGCCAAGAATCCATACTTTTGTAGTGCATTCAGTGTAAAATAGGCAGAAAATGCTACGAAACTGGCTAATAGTTTCGTAGCGAATGTGAAGCATTTCTCTATTTTCTGGTTTGGAGCAGTCAACTTCAAAGGCGCTTTCTGAGCAACTGAAAATGAATTTTGGAAATATGAAAGAGGTTTTTATTCATAATAGACCTAAATATAGAAACCTCTCTTATTTTCTTCAAATTCATTAGGAGGTGGCATAAATTGATAAATTAAAATGCACTACGAAACTGATGTTACTAAACTGTCCCGTACATGACTGTTTAGCAGTCAACGTCAAGTTCAGTTTCTGGCCAAATGCAAAAGTTTTTTGGAATTATAAAATAGGTTTTTCTTAATCACAGCCAAAAATACAAAAAAATATCTTAATTTTCTCACAGGTTTTATCAGTTGGGAGATACAAGGATTTCACTGAAGCCCTATTTTCAGAAATGGTCTTTTCCTATTTTACACATGTTTTGAAAATGTAGTTTCCGGACAACCATAGATGTGTTTAAAAAAAAAAAAAGAGGTTTTTATTCAAGACATAATTTCATACAAACCTCCTTTATTTTCTCAAAATACATCATGGATTAGGAGATATAGGCTCTGTTCCAAGACCTATTTTTCAGGAAAAAACAAAAAAAATCTGCAAGGATGTCTTAAATAATGAAGAAGAAATGCCTCAAGGAAACTAAAATGAAGTTGGTTTATGGTTTGTATGGTTTGTAGATGATTAAAATAGGTTATATTCTAATTTTTTGAGCAACTACAGTTTTCATTTGACAAATTTATGAAAAAATCTGCATACTCAGCAATTTCGTAGCACCTCCAGGCTTAAAAGCATAAAAGCATTACGAAACTGTTGTAGCTCTGTTTTTAGCCTCTTTTGATCAGTATTAAAAGCGTTAAGGGCTGTTTTAAGAGCTTAAATTGCTATGAAAATGTGTTGAAGGACGATAAATATGATCTAAGATGAAAGAGTCAAATTTTTGGAGGACAAAGGCTTGTAATGGCAGCGCTATAGAAAGCGCTACGAAACTGTTGTATTTTCATAGTGCAATACATTACATCTTTTTGAGTATTTTTTGAAGCGGTTTTAGACAGCTGGAGGATATGAAAGAGTTATGGGACATGTTAATCCAACATTCAACAGCCAAGGACCACAAAATGAAGATTAAATGATAGTCATAATGTTCAAAGAAGGAAAAATATCCTTTGCCTAAAAAACAGGGTTCTGTTTCCTATTTTTGAGTAGGTCAGCGAAGTGGTCATGAAGAAATGAATGTCATTATCCAAATTCGACCATGTGATGATAAACTTGTCAATGATGTAATTTCAAATAGATAAGTTTGTTATAGATAGTAATAAGGAGTTTGATTCCTTTTTGAAATAGGATTGTCAAGTAGGATAAGTGTCTTTTTGTAATAAATTTCATGTTTTATGGTTGTGCAAGGTGTCAGTGGACAAAAATTAGATGTATCTAGCCTAATTGCAGATCATCTGATGATGTAAGAAGTCTATTAAAGGCCAATGGGTCGAATTTTTCAGGGGTTGGAAGATTTTTTGAAAATTAGCAGCTTATTGTAATGGATTGTTTCAGCTAATACATAGATTTTTTACTTGAACAACTTGAGATTATGAAGGAGTTTTTAGTGATTTCCTATTCTATGTGTACCTCTTATGTATCTCACTTGTATTTTTTTTCACTTATATTATTCAGAATTCATCTATGAGATGCTCTGACTTCCTTTATATGTGAATTGACTGTGTATACTCATGTTTTATTTGTGTGTGTCCTACTTCTAGAAACTCTGAACAGCCTCAACTTCCATGTCAAGTAACTCACTGAATCATTGAAATTTTTTACTCCATAAGACAATGCCTACATATTGACATTATTTTCAATCTACACTCATCAGGTTGGAGATGTTATCTCAGAAGACTATTTGATTGTAAAGCTATTGGAGTTTCTACTATATACAGTAACAACACAACTTTTCTTCACTTGAGATTCTTATTATATTTCAATGAGTTTTTGTCCTATATTTTAAAAGGTTTTCTTCAATGTCTTAAGGCTTATTACTCAGAACTCATGATTTTTCATGCTCTGACTTCATTTAAGTATTAAGCCATTATTTATCTCTCTTAATAGTTTTCTTCCAATGTCTTGATGTCTCATTACTCAGAATTCGTGTATCATATGCTATCACTTCCTTTGAACCTCAAGCAATTGAAAACCTCCTGTATGTCTTTCTCTTTCATTTAAATATTTACAAGCCTCAGCTTCCACAAGGAAAACCTTTTTATTGAGATCCCTTTCACTGAATCCATAGCCCAATGGTATTAAACTCTGATCTTTTCAACCTACATTCATCATAACCAGTTTATTTCCTAAATAGAATTAGCCATCTATATATTTATTCCATATCATTAACCCTTGAGAGAGCCCTCTCATATTGAGGAGGCTAAGCCTCAGTCACAAGATTGGTTTGAAATAGTTACACTGAAGTTGTCTGATCAGCATCCAATCAGATACGATTTTGGTGATAACACTAGTACAGATCTACTGGCTAACGTAGCATCAAGGTTAATCCCATCTCAAAAGTTTATCCCCGATAGATTTTCTATTGAATTAATTTTTAGATCATTTTTTCCTGATAATATTACCAATTGGAGAGTATTCAATAATGACTCTGAACAAGTACTGTAGACAGTAGCTAGTTCTGAACTTATGTCCTTTCTAGATGGATTTTCGGGATATAACCAAATTCTCGTACATCCAGATGACAAACTGAAAACTACGTTCAGAACTAAGTGGGGAGCTTACACCTATCAAAAGATGCCATTTGGATTAATTAATGCAGGTGCCACTTTTCAAAGAGCTATGGACACAAATTTTAGGGGGATCATAAATACAAAAGTGGTTATTTATTTAGATGATATTACAGTCTTTTCTAAACAAGTAACCAATCATGTGAATGACCTAAAACAAGTCTTTGAGCGATGTAAAAGGTATGGCATCTCATTAAACCCAAAGAATTCTTTTTTTTCATTAGATGAAGGAAAAATTTTAGGGTTCACTGTGTCAAAAGAGGTATTTATATTGATCCTGAAAGATTAAAAAAATTAAAGAATTCCTTTTCCTCATAACAAGAAAGGTATGCAGTCATTTCTTGGGAAAATTAATTTTCTTAAAAGTTTTGTCCCTGACTTTTCATAAACAGTTTTACCATTACAGAACATGATTAAGAAAATTTATGTCTTTAAATGGGGACACAATGAAAGAGAAGCATTTGATTTGATTAAACAATCCATTTCCAATGCTCCATTCCTGACTACCCCTAATTTTCTTAACCCTTTTACTTTATACACTTTTTCATCAAATACGTCATACGATGTTGTTTTAACACAGCTTAATGACCAACAAATTGAAGCACCAATATCATTTTTCAGTTCCAATTTGCAAGGTGCAGAACTAAATTATACATCTGTCGAAAAGCAAGAATTTTCTTTCTTGAAGGCTATAAAGCATTTTAGGTCATTTCTCCTCAAAAATCACACTAAAATCATAGTTCCATTCTCTACAGTGAAACAACTATTGATGCAAAGAGAATTAGGAGAGAAAAGGGCTAACTGGGTTACCACTTTACAAGAATATGATGTAGAAATTAGACCCTCTAAAATTATTAGAGGTCAAGGTTTTTGCAGAATTCTTACAGGAGAATTCCATCTATCATCAAAAGAAGATTTAGGTAAAAATGTGAAAATATCAGAGGTAATTCTCAACAACACACAATCTCAATATGTTGATCTCATATTCTATTTGAAGAATGGATATGCTCCAAATCAACTCAATTACAAAACAAAATGTGCTTTGAGATTAAATGCCACACAATATGAATTAATCAAAGATGTATTTTTTAAGAGAAATTTTGATTTTGTACTACTAAAATTCTTAGAAAAATCTGAAGCAGAGAAAATCTTGCAGGAACTGCATGATGGACCAAATAGAGGAAATTTTGGAGGAAATACGACAGCACAAAAAATCCTACATGCAATATACTATTGGCCTACACGTTTCAAATATGCTCATGAATATGAAACGAAATGCAAAGTGTGTCAAAGTGCATCTAGAAAACAAAGGAAGCCAGCATTCCCATTACAGCCAGTCAATATTGAACAAACTTTGAACAATGGGGATTAGATATAATTGGTGATATTGTTCCTAAATCTTCCAAACATAATAGATATATTCTCACAGCTACATATTACTTTACTAAATGGGTGGAAAAAATTCATTAAAGGTAACCAACTCTGAGAATATCATTGATTTCATCGATCAATTTATCATAACTAGGTTTTCCATACCTACTGCTTTAATGTTTGATAACGCATCTTACTTCTCAGGAATTGCTATGATGGAATTTGCAATCAAAAGAGGTTTTAAACTTAAGTATTCTGTGAATTGTTACCCTCAAGGAAATGGTTTAGCAAAATATACAAAAAAAAAACTTGATTAGAATAATCAAAAGAACTGTTGATCAAAACCAACGAAATTGGCACAAGTCATTAATATTTTCTCTTTGGGCAGATCGTATAACTTAGAAAGCTTCTAGTGGAACTTCTCAATTTAATCTTGTTTATGGAAAAGAAGTTGTACTTCCTACTAACATAGTTATTCCCTTTCTTTCCTTAGTACAATTTATTGACCTCTTTCTTCTTTACAACTTAGAAAATGTCAAATTCTTAAGTTAGAGGAAGAAAGAGAAAAAGCTAAACATATTCATGCACATCATCAACAGATAGTAAAAGCCTCATTTGATTCAACTTCTGTTACTCCAAAAAACTTTAAAATTGGTGATCTGGTATTGAAATGGGACAAAGCGCATGAGGAAAAAGGTAAACACATGAAGTTTCAAAAACTCTGGCTAGGTCCATTTCAAATAATTGAAGAAATAGGCCCATCAACATTATTATTGCAAGATATATCAAGCAAAAGAGATTATTTGCCTGATAATGGGTAGATTTTAAAAAAATATTGTTCATAAGAGGTAACCCCTTCTATTCTCTGTATACTAGTATCTTTTTATTTTCCTTAGAAAAATAAAAGTTGCTTAGTATAAATTTTTGGCTTTTCAAAATAAAATCTAAGATGATCCTTTTTAATTTATTGCTTATAGAAATAATAAGTGATAAGGAAATAATCGAAATATTTGAAAGACAAATAGATTTTATTTTTACTGAAAGATGCAATTTCACTGAAATTATTTATTCTTTGATGAACTCTCATCCTTATATAGCATGATTATTCTGTTATCAGTTAATAAAAGAATCTTTAACATAGTAAATACTCTTTTATGGAAAAGCAATCTAAAACTCAACATTATCATCCAGAATCCTCCAAAGGACCAATGATTCACCCCATCTGGCAAAAATTATTAATTTTTGAAAGAAATTCAAAAAATATTATAACTATAAAAGCTTAAAAGATAATAAGTCTCATCACGAGCTTGTTTACAATGTTCATAGGGAAATATTTGAACCAACATTACCAATACTGCCTACAAAAACAGGGTAATGACTTGAGATTATATCAAGAGGACAAAGGGTCTCATAAAGAGCCAGCTTGATCAGTTTAATTACAAATACTGAATGGCATTGTCATTATTTGGTTGCCAAGTTAAGACAATGGCTTTTAAGTAAATAAAAATATACAAAAATAAAAGTTTCAAAAAAAGTTAGAATTTATTTTTGGAAATTGTAAGAAACACTGGATGGGACAATTAATCATTGTTGGGTAAAAGGTAACCCTACCAAAAGCTTAAATTTCCTATTGGAACAGAGGCTCTACCTATGATAAAAGAGTAAATATTTATAAATCTGATCTATAAGAGCCACCTGCTTTATCTTTTTGACTAAGTAAAGACTGATATAGATTCTCATACCTATATCTTTAAAAGAGGGATTCTTATGAATTGTAATTAAGAGAAATTTCATTGCTTAGTAAGATATTATTTGTTTGAAATTCATTCCTGCAACTATTTTTATTTTCAAAATTCTTAGAAATTTCAAAAATTTAGTCAGAGATAGTTAATTCTCCCAAGTAAATCACCAATTGTTGTGCTATACATCAACCCCATTTATTTTAATAAATGGGGACCCTTTAGAAATAAATAGGAAATTTATTTTTATCTTTAAAATAAAAAACTTTAGGAAATAAATTTTTCTTTGAAGTTTTTTCCGCTTTAATCCTTATTGCTCATTGTGAACCGCATAACTTACAACCAAAAAGATTTGAAAACCATTAAGTTACGTGTGCGGCGAAACGCGCTAAGCCTTTTTCCGAAGTTATATTTAAAACTTGCAAAACACTTCAATCACCGTTATAATTTTTTTTATTGCATCTTACCTCATTTAAACAATCAAACTTATAAGGAAATTTGGCATAAGTTGCGATTAGGTGGACCTGACAAGCCAACAAAGTAATAAACATAAAGCTCTAAAGTCCCATAAGGCACAGCCGCTTGAATTCTTGAATGCGCACTTTACATTTCGCACGACTTAACCAAAATAAAATTCATTTACCGCATAAAAGTTGTGATGTGTGATTTGCGTAGATCGCATTTCCCAAAATTTATGGGTAAAACATCAAAAACGGTAAAAGTTATAACTTTTGATACACGAATGAGTGGCATTTAATTACTTAAGCATGTGAAATAACTTATGTCATATCAAACCGAAGTCCGAGATCCAACGGCTTAAATTGGTTGATAGCCATTTCGTGTAAAGGTGTAGAAGATTTGATTTGAAATCATTATTGATGATTAATAAGAATTTTTTAATAGATTCATATTTGTTTATGCATGTTTGATATAAACGACGGATTTTTCTCTCTGTTCTCTATACTTTTAATGTTCGCTCTGTTTTCTTGAAATCAGGAAGAGAACTAATAAAATGAAGAAGATTGAAATGAACAAGAAAGGCAAAGAGATTTCTCAAACACCATCTACTGAAGACTCAGACATGTATCCCCTATTTTCACACACCACTTGCAACAAGGAATGCAATAGTTTTTCATGGGAAGAAATGTATCAGTTTTTCGAAAGTGAAAATCCAATAGTAATAGACATAGTTACTTCAGTAGACTTATATGTTTCTTTAGACCCAACTGATTTTGATGTTCCATGTTCATTCATCCATAGGATAGCCGCAAGGCCAAAAATTCTCCCTTATAAAAATATGGTTAAGTGAGCAATTAACCACTTAAACATAGAAGATAGAACTTGTAAGGATTCCAAAGGAGAAAATATTGGTTCTTTCAGAGTAGAATATTTACAAGAAATTTACCATCTACCCTCCCTGTAGCAGAAATATGGCAAGGATTTTCTGCAAAGCTTTAGAGAAGAACATCCATACCTCATAAAATTCATAAAGGAATGGAAGGAAGACCAAGGAAAACTTAAGCGAGATAAACTCGGTACGGATTGAATTGCCCAAATTCCTTATCCTTACTGTTATGCGGCCATTATGTTGTGTATATTTTTTTCAAAGCCTGATACCACTAGCTTTTTAGTATATTGGGTCCCACTAAATGACGCAATCGTCAATTCCTTAATCCTAAATTGGGAAAATATCCTATCTAACAGTTTAGCCAAGCACATCATGGAGTATAGGAATAAAAGGAGTGTTTCATCTAGAGAAATACCACCCTTTTATATGAGTACCTATGTCATGGACGCAATCTGCTTTTATTCTATTTTTCCTACCATGGGATGGAAATGGACTAACCAAGACCCTACCTCAATCCATATTTACCACAGAGCCCTCTAGGATTCAGACTTCCATCTGCATTTCACAAAATTTTCCATGGCATCATGTTGCTTATGCACCAGATGATATTCAATGAGAAAGCCCCTAGTGTTTCCAAAGAATCTAGTACAGATATTCTTTCTATGGCTAGATGGTTTGCAGAGGAGAATTTTACATATGTCAGAGTATTTGGGAGTTATGCTTCTCCCCACGTCCTACCATATTTTGTTCCTGATAAATTACTTGCAATATAGATAGCCTACCAGCTTGTTAATGGTATTACTAAATAGTTGAAAGATGCTAAGAAGGTCATTTGGCCTAATTTCCCTTTACAGTCCAGTACTTTTGCACTTTCGATATTGGCCATACCTACAAGGAGGTTTCAAAGATTAATATATTGAATTTGGCAGTAATTCCAAAGAGGTTGTATGATCCAAATGATGTAATTAAAAACTACATCACAGAGCTCAAAATGAAGCCTTTTATAAATGACATAGACGGATTTGATGATTTCTTCCAAGGCATGGAAAATTTTTCAGATATAATCAAGTTTTCATCCATTCAACTCAACCAAGATGATTTGGAGGCTTTCCAAACATACAGAAACAATATAATGGAGAGAATTCCTCTTGACTTGCTAACTATTGAAGATGTCAATAGACCCACTCCAAGTATCAACTTGGATAATGAATAAAAATACATGTCTGAGGATGAGTCGGGTCAATCAGAGCATCAATCTCACAATTCAGATCATTCTAAAAATGAATCTGAATTCAGAAAGGATAGCCCAGAAAAGATAATTGATCAAGTAATCCAAGAGATAGAGATGCAGGAGAAAAGAGAAAGAAATGGAATAGAGTTAGCTTCTCAAGGAGTTCAGCACAGTCATGACACATTTGATCAGTCAAAAAAGTCCCAAACGAATAATTTGAGTAGTGAATGGGATGAGTTTTTTGAAGCAATAAAAAATCCTATAACCAATCCCAGTACTGATAAAGCTACTAGTTTTCAGACACCTAAACATTCACAGAAGATAATGGAAACTGTTAATCCACTGCAACAAATTCCAGAAACTCATGATCGAGAGATCATACCAGCCTACCCTACTGAACAAATAGTTTTACAAGTTGAATAAATTCCTTCGCTAGATATTTTATACAGTCCTAGTCATCAGGCTCTAGTCATAGAAATAAAAGGAGAAGAATTGATTAAATAGTCTCAAACCTCACAAATGAATCTGGTGACTTTTTGTGTAAGGATCCCTTAGCTTATCCTACTGAACATTTAACTAAATTATCACAGTTTGCAGGTGCATATTCTACTGCCATTGTTGATAAAGCTACTGAAGTTAAAATGTTGCTAAAGCAAAAGGAAGACATAATACAAGAACTAGAGGTACTATTAGATAAATAAAAATCTAACTCCAATGAGCAAATGAAATCGAAGATGGCCCAATTTCAAAAGGATTTTGAGAAGCTTAAATTGAAACATCAAATAGAAATCACTGAGAAGCAAGCACCACTGGAAGCAGTAATGACCAGGTTACAAATCCAACTACAATTAGAGAAATTCATAAAATCCGCATTGGAAGTAAATGCTAAGTTAGAGCAACAACAGGAAGTATTTTTCCAACAAGCTTCTATTATTGACTCTTATTGTGAATCAAATGAAATACTGGTTGCACAAGTAGCTATCCAGAAACTTGAATGTGATAAGCGCAAGAAGAAAATCAATGAACACATTCAATGGCAAGCATTAGACTTAGGAAAGGAAGATAATATACCACATGTAGATAAGTGCCACAAGGAGATCCTATTCAAATATTGGGAAGAACAAATCAAGCAGGCAAAGAAAGCAACAACGAAAACATCAAGATTATCAATGGAAATTATTGAATCTGTATGTGAACAGCTGATGAAAGCAGAACTGATTAAAGGGTACACATATAAAGTGTTCTCAGAATTAAAATAGCTAGACACACAGTGGAAACAAAAGGCAGAAACACGGGATGAAATAATTAAAAAGGTAAATAAGTTTGATCAAGAAAATTATTGGAATTTTCTAATCAAACTTATCATCAATATCAGATCATGTAGTCTATAATAGATTCAACAAGAATATTGCAGTCAGTACTTTCAAACATAGTATTCAAGGGACAGGTCATATCGAAGATTTCACAGCCAGCTCAGCTCAAGCCCATGCTAGATATTTGTCAACTTCGGGAGGAAATCCAAAAGAAACGAGGGAATTTATGAATCATATTTTTACTTTATTTTCCTAGATTGTAGTTTAAGTTAGTCTTACAAGGATGGTTGTTTGAAACATCCTCTATATTTTTGTAATAATCTATTTTAGAACATAGTTAGTTTAGTATTTAAACCCCTCTCATGCATTTAGAGAAGGGTCCAAAAATTTGTCAAAAAAAATTGCAAATAATGCACTATTGTAAGTTTGTGAATGCTTTGATGAATTAATGGAACACATCTATTATCTTTTGGCAATTAAATCTATTTCACTGATGTTTCACTATTGTACTCTTTAAATTGCTTGAAAGTGAAGAGGAGAAGATAAATTACTGTCAGTTTACATGAGTAGAACTCCATACATATGGTACTTCTATTCTCTTGTATTAATTCTTGCTTTATAGATTGACAGTCATCTTTTTATTGCATTATATATTTGATACGTTATTATAGATGAATGTTACATGCATTGTTTTTCAAATATTCGTATGTATTTCTTATTAAAAAAAAACACATATGAATGCGATATATTTTTCACAATTATTCTATTCAAACTATTTTGTTAGAAGAATCATCTTACATAATTTTCATCTCTTTCAATTGTTAAATTATCTATATTACTAACAGTTGAAGGATATCCCTTTAGATTTCATAAAGGAAGAAACACCCCGGCTATATAGTAGAATAAATAGTTTAGATAGATTCAAATGATAGATTAAAATCATTCTCCATTTTCATGTTGTATCAACACACCTCAAAATCATCCTTATTGGGAAACTAGTCCCATCATCCCCAGTCAGAGCCACTACACCAAATGGAAAAGGAGTTTCTTTAAGGCACGAACAGAGTGGTTTTCCCCCTGTTTTGGCAACGGAATTTTGAGGCCTCAACATCGCCCCGACTTTGTGCGAGCACATCGAGGGCACGACAATTCACCTTATTGTGCAAATTAGTGAACACAAATCATTATCTCAATAATGAAACCAAAATATTATAATTTGTTAGTACGTCCATGTTTCATAATCAATTGATTATACATCATATTTTAACACTAAACATTAATTTAGTCAATTTTCTAAAAATCATTATGAGACCCCCTTGTGGGAACTCAGTTCACGGGTAGTCATGGTATGATATTACTTCTTTTGTGTGTTCGCCCCTTTATAATTCGATTTGACCCATCAACTCATCACATGGGCTCCTCTGCTAGGTCGGCGCCTTTTCATGCCTAGTACGCGACGCCCCATGGGTGCCTGGGTGCCCTGCCTTGGTTCTGGTGCACACAGGGCGTAAGTGTTCGCCCTGCTATGAAAATCAGTAAACATAAACAATTATCTCATCGACCATGATCACAATAAAATATTATCATTTTTCAGTACTATGTTGCATAATCATCAATTATAAACCGACTTTTAACATTGAAACATTAATTTAGTCAATTTTATAAATATCATTATAAGGCCCCCTCGTGGGAACTCTATTCATGGGAAGTCATGGGATGGCATTACTTCTTTTTTATGGGTGCCCCTTTCCAATTAGAGTCGACCCACCAATTTGTTTCAATATTTCCCTTGTCAGGCAGCCGCCCTAGCATGCCGAGAATGCGACACCCCCATGGCCACCCGGGCACCTCGCCTTCATGTGGGTGCACCCAAGTAGTGGGAATTAGCCCAGTTGTTCAAATAAATGAACAAAAATCATTAACTCGTCAATGAAATCAAAATATTATCATTTTTTAGTACATACATGTTGCATAAACAATCAGTTATAAACTACTTTTTAACACCTAAACATTACTTTAGATAATTTTATAAAAATCATTATGAGACCCCATTGTGGGAACTCAGTTCAAGAGAAATCACGGGCCAACATTAATTATTTTTTGTGAGTGCACCTTACCAATTCAGTCCAACCCACCAACTTGTCGCATGGGCGCCCCTACCAAGTGGGCACCCTAGCATGCCCCGAATGTGATGCCCCCATGGGAACCCGAGAACCCCCCCTTCATGTGGGCACACCCAGGGTGCAAGATTTTTCCCTGCTAAGAAAATCAATGAACACAAATCATTATCTCATTATTGAAAAAATATTTATAATAATTTGATAGTACGTCCATTCTTCATAATCAATCAATTATAAATCATCTTTTATCACTTAAACATTAATTTAGACAATTTTCTAAAAATCATTATGAGACCACCTTATGGGAACTTTGTTCACAGGAAGCCATGGGTTGACATTACTTATTTTTTTCAGGCACCCCTTTCCAAGTTGGTTCAACCCACCAACCCGTCGCATAGTCACCCCTACCAGGTGGGTGCCCAAGCATGCCCATCACGCAATTCCCCCATGGGCACCCAGGCGCCACGCTTTCATGCGGGCACGCCTAGGGCGAAAACATTCGCCCTTATGTGAAAATAAGTGAACACAAAATATTATCATTTTTATTACCATGTTGTATAATCAATAAATTATAAGCTGAATTTTAACACCGAAACATTAATTTAGTCAATTTTTAAAAAACTATTATGAGACCCCCTTGTGGGAACTCTCTTATTAGGCATTCATGTGCTAATATTACCTCTTTTGTGTGGGTCTCCATTTCCAAGTCAGGATGACCCACCAACTCATTGCACAGGCACCCCTGTCGGGCAGGGGCCTTGCGTGCCCAGCAAGAATTGGCCCCATGGGCACCTGGGCACCACGCCTTCATGTGTGTGCACTAAGGGCACGGGCGTTCACCCTACTGTGAAAATCAGTAAAAAATCTTTAGTTCATCAATGAAAAAAATTTGTCATTTCTTAGTACGTCCATGTTGTATAATCAATCAATTTTTAAACAACTTTTAACACCTAAGCATTAATTTAGACAGTTTTCTAAAAATGATTATCAGACTCCCTTGTGGGAACTTAGTTCACAAGAATTCATGCGCTAGAATTACTTCTTTTTTGTGGGTGCCCTTTTCCAAGTCGGGTCGACCCACCAACTCGTCGCATAACACTAGTACATTTGGCAGAAATTCCAACACTTTAGTTCCGAAAGTTTTGTCCTATTGTCGAAAAATTTCCACAATTTCTATCAATTTTTTAAATCCCACCAAAAAACGTCGTTATACAAATGTTTAGAGACATCGTCGCTTTTGCGACGTTTATGTTTATCATCGGAAATGCGACGTTTTAACTCTTCGTCGGTGTTACGACATTTATGGGACGAAGCGTTGGAATTGCGACGTCTATAACATAGGCGTCGGTATTGCGATGCTTTGGAGAAAACGTCGAAAAAGCGACGTTTCTCAAATAAACGTCGGTCTTGCGACGTTTTGAAGCTGAATGTCGCAAGACCGACGTTTATTTGAGAAACGTCACTTTTCCAACACCTGTGTTAGAGACATCGCAATTCCGACGAATAGATATAACCTTTTGTTAAATAATAATTGTTTATGCTAATTCTATAACATTAATTATGATAAATACAGTACACCATTGGTTTATATAGATATTGTGATGCTAATATGTACATTTACTTATAGCTACATAATGTTATAATAAATATATTACACCATTGGCTTTTATATATATTGTGATGCTACTATGTACATTTACTAGCTACAGGTGATTTTTCTGGCGCGTCGTGTCGCGCCATGTGAAGTCACCCGACTAGGCGCGTTCAGTTCGGGTCGTTTCGTTTGAGGGCGCCCGTATCAGTTTTGCTAAGTTGTGACCGCCTGGGTGCCTTGTGCACGTTTAGGTGGCCCATTTTCCATTTTCTCCCTTGTGGCATCGTTCGGTCGAGCGTACTGTGTCGCACCGTGTGAGGTCGCCCGACCGGGCACGTTCGGTTCGGGTCGTTTCGTTTGAGGGCGCCCGTATTAGTTTTGCTAAGTTGTGACCGCCCGAGTGCCATGTGCACATTTGGGCAGCCCGTTTTTTGTTTTATCCCTTGTGGCATCATTCGGTCGGGCACTCCGTGTCACGTCGTGTGAGGTCGCCCGACCAGGCACGTTTGGTTCAAGCCATTTTGTTCAAGGGCGCCCATATTAGTTTTGCTAAGTTGTGACCGCCCAAGTGCCGTGTTCATGTTCGGGCATCCTTTTTTCCATTTTCTCCCTTGTGGCATCATTCGGTTGAGCGCGTCGTGTCGCACCATGTGAGGTTTCCCGACCGGGCACATTCGGGTCGAGCCGTTTCGTTTGAGGGCACTCGTATCAGTTTTGGTAAGTTGTGATCGCCCAGGTGCCTTGAGCACATTCGGGTGGCATGTTTGTCATTTTCTCCCTTGTGGCATCGTTTGGTTGGGCACGTCGTGTCGGGCCATGCGAGGTCGCCTAATCAGGCGTGTTTGGGTCGGGTCATTTCATTCAAGGACGTCGGTATCAGTTTTGCTAAGTTATGACCGCCTGGGTGCCTTATGCATGTTCGAGCGCCCCGTATGTTGTTTTCTCCCTTGTGGCATATTTGTTCGATCGGGCACATCGTGTCGCGCCGTGTGAGGTCGCCCGACCAAGCGCGTTTAGGTCGGGCCATTTCGTTCGAGGGTGCCCCTATAATTTTTGCTAAGTTATGACCGCCCGAGTGCCCTGTGCATGTTCAAGCAGCCCGTTTTCCATTTGCTCCCTTGTGGCATCATTTGATCGAGAGTGCCATGTCACGTTGTGCGATCAGGTCGCTCGACCTGGCACGTTTGGGTCGGGTTGTTTCGTTCGAGGGTGCCCGTACCAGTTTTGCTAAGTTGTGACCGCGCGAGTGCCTTGTGCACATTTTGGCGGCCCTTTTTTCGTTTTCTCCCTTGTGGTATCGCTCGGTCGGGCGCACCGTGCAAGCTGGTCGCCCGACTGAGCACGTTCGGGTCGAGCTGTTTTGTTCGAGGGCACCCGTATCAGTTTTTCTAAGTTGGGACTGCCCGAGTGCCTTGTGCATGTAATTCAAGCAGCCCATTTTCCATTTTATCCCTTGTGGTATCGTTTGGTCGGGCGCGTCATGTCGCACCATGCGAGATTGCTTGACCGGGCGCATTCAGGTCAGTTTTTTTCGTTCGAGGGCACCCATATTATTTTTTCTATGTTGTGACCGCTCGGGTGCCTTCTGCACATTCGAGCGACTCGTTTGCCGTTTTCTCCCTTGTGGCATCATTCGGTCGTTCAGCTATCCCTTTCTGGTTGGGGGTAGGGGTTGGATTTTCGTGTGAAAGGTGGGTTGGTAATTGAGTTGTTTTGTTCGGGTGTGCTTGAAGAATGGCCTTGGGTCATTTTTTATAGGTTCGTCGACTTTCTTCTCTCCATCTCCACTCGATAGCATATGAGCGGTAATGTTGGCCATGCTCGTTCTGGGAGGCATGTTTGAACAATCTCCCCTGTCTGCTGTATTTTCTCGGGTTAATCTGTTTCGTCCAAACGTGTATCCTTAAGCACCATCAGTATACAGGTATGGTTTCTGGACTAGTCATGAGGTGCAATCTGGTTATTAAGACTTCATCAGATGACCATTCTCCAGACTTAAATTGTGTGACAACACTGTGGCTGAGTTTGAAACTGGAGATTGAACATGCATTTGGTTTGATTGCAATAGATGTTTTTATCAATAAATGTAAATAAATGGCTAACAAATACTATAAATTAATAAATAAAGAAGACATGGCAACAAGCAACAATAATTACAAAATTGTTCCATTGAGACGCAAATAATAAGCAACTAATTTAACCCCTAACCCATTTAAACCCCTAAACCCCTAGTAAACCCCTAACCCATTTAACCCCCTAAACCCTAAACCTATAAACCCTTAACCCCTAACCCCTTAAACCCTAAACCATTAAACCCTTAACCCTAACCCCTTAAACCCTAATTCCTGACCCCTAACCCATCTAACCCCCTAAAACCTAAACCCATTACCCCCTAACTTCTAACCCCTAAAATCCTTAACTGATAAATCCCCTAACCCCTAACCCATTTAACCCCCTAAACCCTAAACCTATAACCCATTAAACCCTAATTCCCAACCCCTAACCCATTTAACCCCCTAAACCATAAACCTCTAAACCCCTAAACCCTAAACCTCTAATCCCTTAACCACTAACCCTTAAACCCTTAACCCCTAACCCATTTAACCCCCTAAACCCCTAAAACCCTAACCCATTTAACCCCCTAAACCCTAGACCTCCAAACCCTTAACCCCCAACCCCTTAAACCCTATTTCCCAACCCTAACCCATTTAACCCCCTTTTGCCAATTTATGCCTTGTGCCTTCGTTCGGTTGTGCACGTCGTGTCACGCTGTGTGAGGGCGCCTGAATAAATTTTTCACACTCCTTAAGTACCTCTTGTGACCACATGGGTGCCTTTTGCACATTCTTGCAGCCCGTTTGCTTTTTTATCCCTTGTGCCTTTGTTCGGTTGGGCACGCCATATTGTGAGGGCGCCCGCCCAAACGCGTTCGGGTCGGGTCGGGTCGTTTTGTTTGAGGGTGGTCGTATCAAATTTGCTAATTTGTGATCGCACAAGTGCCTTTTTCACATTCGTGTGGCCAATTTTCTATTTTCTCGCTTGTGCCTTCTTTCAGTCGTGTGTGCCGTGTCGCACCATGTGACGGCGCCCGCCCAAACGCGTTTGGGTTGGGTCATTTCATTTGAGGGTGCCCGTATCAAATTTGCTAAGTTGTGACTGCACGGGTGCCTTGTGCATGTCCGTGCGGCCCGTTTATTATTTTCTCCCTTGTGCCTTCGTTTGGTCGAGCGCGCCATGTCATTTCGTTTGAGGGCGCTCGACCAAACCCGTTCGGGTCGGGTCGTTTCGGTTGAGTGCGCCCACCCAAACGCGTTCAAGTCAGGCCCCCTAAGCCCCCAATCCTTAATCCCTTAACTACTAACTCATTATTCGACCCCTAACCCCTAAATGCACCTAAATCCCCTAACCCCTAACCCCCAATCCCCTAAGCCCTCCAAATTCGACGAATTAGCTTTGAAGAAGTAATTATTTTCTACAATATGGTTTGTAAGTTATTTAAATATAGGTATCTTCTCTAGAGTTCTTTTTTAGATCCACAGTTTCATTAACTAATTTTTGAACAAGGTGTATGACACTCTTCATGTCTATGGGATTTTTATCTTGAAGCTCATTATCTATACGAGTATTTTTTGCTTCAAGAGTTTCCTGATAGAGAAAATCGCAATACAGGGTTTAGGGCGCGTTATTGCGTTATTGTTGCTTCATGGGTTTGTTGAACAGACCCCAAACTGTTCATTTCCTTGCTACTTATCAGGTTCTTACTTTTGTCTAATTCACTATATACTCAGATCATGAATGTACTGAGAAGGTTGTTTGCAGATTATATTATTATTGTATCAATTACAGTGTAATTATTTCTGTGTTGTTATATCTTTCTAGTCAAAAACCTCATCTTCAGAAATATTTTCTTGTCATTTTCAAAATTGACTACTTCATTGAGCACAACATGCAGCTTATCTAGTACTCTATTGAAGCTAAGAGCTCCATCTTTGGGGCAAGCTTCTTTTCGGCTAACTCCACTGCTTTTGATCTCAATTTTGCCAATTTATTTCTTCTCTCATATGATACCTAAGCCTTTTCCTTTCTCTTCCCTTCTAATTCCTTAATAGTGTCATAGTGATGCCAGCAAACTTCTTTGGAAAGCCTTCCTAGCAGACAATACTTGTGACCTGGCTGAAGCCTCAACACTTTCAGAGCATATGGAATGACCATTCCCTTTTTCCGGTCATATGGTGGGGGAACCCCTTCAAAATCCCTTAGCCTAGAAAGTGCTGCAGCACCACACTTGGTTTTGTGTGGAATATTCATTCCTCTAATTGTCCAGTAGTCAAATCCTTCTCTTACTTTATTTTCATTTACCCATACCTAACCGATGAGAGCACAAAAACACCTATTTCTATAAAACAACCTATAACTTCTCTTAATTTATTGTCATTTGCCCATAAACAACCAATGAGAACACAAGAACACCTATTTATATAAAAGCACCTATAATACTTTTGTGGGTTTCACTAATATCCCTTTAGTCACTGTGTGCACAGTAGCCTAGATCCTAAAGTGATTCTCGTACAATGATAATCCACTAGGTGTCTTTGTTCTTTAAAAACTATGCATGGATAGATGTCCCATTTATGGCCAAGTTCCACCAAAATGGTTCCCCCTACCTACCTAGTAACTACATTACATTTATTTCATGACAAGACTACCCTACAACCCACCACATTTCTATCATATCCTTGATGTCAACAACAATTTGTTGTTCAAGATATAGCTAAGTTGGAAAAAACATAGCTCTAGAGCTTAGGATATTTTTCTACCTCTAATGTTTATAAACCAATAGATATAAAATTTCTAAAGCATGTGGGAGCCCTTTAAGTATCACCTTTCCTATATTGACTCTGTCTTAAAAATCATGGAAAATGTCCATAGATGATTTATCCTTAATAAACCAGAAATTTCATTGAAAATAATCATTCATACCATAACATTACTACTTCCCTTTTAACCACATAAAACTTGTTTTTAAGTTACCATAATTCATCTTTAATATCACATAATTAGATTAAAAAATCAACCAAAATCCTTAGTTTATGAAATAAAAATTCAACAATTTTATATAATTAATAATTTAAATAAATTTCTTATATCTAACCTCATTAATAACTATTTATAATTAACAATACCACTTATTTACCCAAACCCCTTATTAACCCCAAGAAAAGTCTCACACATTTTATTTAATGGAATTTTAGTGGCCTTAAAAAACACACGTATATCATTTCAAAATGTCAAAAAAATTCAAATATCAAAAGTTTTAATTTCCCTCGTTCATTTTCCTCTTCAAAATGTCTAAAATTTTCAAATATCAAAAGTTTTAATTTCCCTCATTCATTTCGCTCCGGTTTCATGGTTTGTCCAGGGAAGGAGGAAGGATGCGGCCATACTGTCGTTGGTTTTGAGAAAGGATGCAGCCATACTATTGCAGGTTTGGAAGAAGGATGCGGCCATACTGTCGCAGGTTTGGTGGAAGGATGCGGTAAGTTAAGTTTCTGTGTTTATCCAATGATAATGAAATTCCCTTTAGGTTTCTAAGAAGTTATTGTTTGCATCCATGGAAATAGTTTTTTAGTTTCTCTTTGTTTTAGTTTGCTGAGAGGCCCATTTCTGAATCTTGAACTCATCAACCCTTTCTGTCGAACTGATAACCCTACATAAAAAACCGATAACTCTTTATGCCCATGTTGGTCTTCAATCAAAGGTACCAAGCTATGCACACCATCCTTATACTTGAGAGAAAAAACCCACGACCCATCACACAAAACCCTGTCTATCACATGCACAGTCGTGGCACCATATTCTGCAACCCCATGAACAGGATTCTCAGATCCAGTGAAAAATGAAGGTCGTATGTTCAATTTCACTATAGGGCCAACGACTCTACCTGCAAATGCATGTTACTTTGATGCCCGGTAGTCTTTTTGATGGTGATATGTACATAGGAGTTCAATTTCTAAGCAAAAGGGAACTAGCCATAACGCTTAGCATTTTTGAAATTTCACATCTCCAAAAACAAGGCCTGGGATTCAATCCAATCACTCGAGAATATAAATTCTCCAATTTCAAAGGCCTCATAGCCATGTAATTCAAAATTTCTATCTTTTCAGACTTAGAGCCTATCGCTCCAAGATTCACATTTTCTAGTGACAAGGAATCGAGCCCTTTCTTTACTGCTCCATAAAGATCATTTTCTAGCAATACATAGGATTTGTGCTCTCTCCTTTATTGCTCCAAGAAGATCATTTTTATTGATACGTGAAATCATCTCCTTCCTTTATCGCTACAAAAATATTATTTACCAGTGATATATCGCTGGAAAAATTGGATTATCTAGCAATATGAGTCAGGCCTTATTGCACGAATATGTGGATTCTTTAGTGAAACAAAGGGGTTTGGCTTCTTCCTTTATTGCTTGAAGATGTCAATTGCTCAGGGATACAGGGTTTATAATGATCGCAGAATTGAAGTTTGCTTAAGGAAACTCGTAATAAAGTACAGCAAGGGTTGTACAGCGTTGAATCTGTCACTTGATTGGTTTGAAATTTGTACCTTCTAAACTCAGACTGTGAGCGAGCCCTAGACTTTAGTTTGGTAATTCATGGCGCTATCATCCAGGACTTTTCTCCCACATCAAACTTGAGCTAGAAAACCATTTAAATGAATATTGAATGCCTGTGAATTTTCAATGGCCACGTATACCCCCATATTCACATAGTTGGTAAGGTATAACTCTCTACAAAAGGGGGAGGGGGCGTTCATAATAGCTTCAATTCCCCAAATTGACTCATGCCAAGCCTTAAAGAGTGAATGATTACAAAATCTTCCCTATTAGACATGTAGTTTGGTCAGTCACCTATAGGAGGATAATTTAAATTTTAAACCACATTTTGATATTTAGATTCCAAAGCTCAGGTATAAGCCTGAACTGTAGCAAGGGTTAATGCCATTGTTCATGGGGTACATATCCTGTGACATACAAGCTGCCATAATTTCCATTCTGTGAACTGTAAAATGAGCCAATTTTAGAATCATATCACTCTTTAAATCCCAAGAATTTTAGTGTAACTACCAAACAGGCTTGTAGCTCTGTTACCAATAGGGATGCCCCTCTTTTGGAGTGTATGGAGTAGAATCAATTTGAATTTTTCCCTTGAATTTTAAGGAGCCTAACTAGGCTCCTCATAGAAAGAAATCAAAGGAATTGGAATTACTAAGGACTGTGCGTAGAATCCATATAATGGCCCTATTAAGTGTTGTGGTTTATAATTTTTTTCGCATATTTCCTAAATTTTTGTTGATGATATCAAAGGCTGAGAAATTTTAGAGTTATAAGGGTAAGGTCAACAATCTCATGAATGAAATATTATTGAGGGATTACCCTAGTGGGTTATAGCTAAGTCATGAATAGTCTAGTGCCCTAACAAACATGTTCCTCCCTCTACAAAATCTCTCTCTTACTAGTCCGAAAAGAATCTATGAACATCTAGAATATAAATAGTAGTGTTACATTTGGAGACCCTAAAATATTCCACATATTTGAAATCCAATCAAAATATATTTGGTAGGAAGGCAATAATTCCATCGATTTGCAAAGAAGATGTTGTGAAATTTCCCCTATGCAAGCATCTCCGTATACCTTGGATCTGGCTCAACAATAGTTAGTTGCAAGAGATATTGTAGTGTAGCTGACCTACGATTGGGTGGATATTGGAACGCCCTCCTTCAGTTACCAGTTGTTCTCATACACTCAAATAAGTATAATTACTTATGCATATTTGAATTAAGGATGATGATTATGCTTGTTATGTTAGTGGATGATTTATGATTTAACACTCATGAAAGGTTTCTTGAATTCACTACATATTCATGGTTTAAAAGTTGTCGTATATATATTCATGGCGATATTGAACTGTTGGAAATGTGTGATTTTTAGCATATTCATGAATTGCAGGATCACTTACATGATTGTAAATAATTTTCTGAAGTTCATTCAGTTGACCAGGTATCTTATATGCTCTCATTTATCTTACATGTTTATGAATTGGGAAGCGCACTGCTATAACCTTGAATGTCGGTTATCTTGCATGCTATGAAATTTATTTATATGTCATGTGTTAAATGAGTATTTGGTTAGAGTTGATGGTCACATAATCTATGAATGACGCGATGACTCTATGAGTTATGCACATATATGTATTGTTGTAATCGAGAAATGTAATAAAATATATCAACCTAGGATTCACTATTAGTACATGATTTTTAATCTTTATGAATGGTCACGCAAACCTTGCATTCCTACTTTCTAATGAAAAATAAATCATAATTCATTGAAGAGGGAAATCGACCTATAATATACCTCAGATTATATTTCCTTTCATGTTTCATATTTTATAATGTTTATGTTAATTGAATTGGATTTTAGAGCTCTACCTTACATTTACTTAAGATTTGGTGTTGTTTGAGTATTATTGGTACCCATATTATTCATTTTATATAAGGCATAATGTTGCTCAAATCCTATTTTCAAGCCTTGACCTTCATTCTCATAAATTTTGTGTTTTGGGTAGATGCCCTGGTTTTAAGAAATCATTGTAATAAATCCCACATTTTGTTTCATTTTCCATTTCCTTAAATTTTCTGCAAGACATTTGGTGATTTGAGAATTTGGCAGTGCCAGGGACCAACAATCATGTGAGGAGGCTATATCACCATAGGGATAGATCTCCCTTCTTTCATAGTAGAGTGGAATCCATGATTCATGCATAAAATGGTGCCAAGGGCTGACACTCCACTATGGATCTCAGATCACAGCGAGGTCCGATTTTCTTTTCGGAGTTGAGGATATTCAATATCCTTACATTTGAGGTGTGTTGGGGTACTTAAACTTGCATCAAGTTGAATCAATGTTGGATTGAATACACCATCGAGGTAAGGTTACATACAGGATATAGGGATCCATACTTGGATGGGGTTTCTTCCACCAATGTAGGAATATATGGGCATGGAGCCATATTTCCTTGAAGCTTCATTAGATATGGTGATCTAAGATCCAAGGTGGCAAGGGTGCACACCTGTATCAAGGCCCAAATGGGCACTGATTCATATCTCCCATAATTAAAAAAATGTATCCATAGATCCAAGGTCTCTTGGAGGTAGAATTCCAATGTAATGTTGATCACCGAGATGTGCCAAAAATTAAATATAACATGGAAATGTTGCAAAACACCAAGGGGGAATTCCTATTTGGACCCCATGCCCAAGTTAACATGGAAAGGGCCACAAGGATCTAAAAATGCCCACATGGATGCCATGTAGGAAACCATGATGTCATGGACCCACTTTTTTCGACGTGGCAGTGCCACATGGGTGATCCTTGTCTGTCATCACAATTTCCTAACCTAATATGGAGTCTTGAAACATGATAAAAAATTAAAATAGTATTCATAATTACAATGGAAGCTACCAAATCTGAATTACTATTTGCATTCAATTACAGGTAAAGATCCAAGGCAGAACCACTTAGGCCAGATTTTGAACCTTAAATTTATGATATTATGGTATTTCGTTGGTTGCTCCCAAAGTTATTGTATTTAATTTGTCACCTGCAACAATGATCATGCAACTGGGTTTAAGCACTAGTAAAATTTAAGAAGCATATATTGCATTTTTCTGCAAAATACTAGGCACAGAGAAAACCAAAGATCCCATTTCTGTTTACAGGCCAAGGAAATCCATAGAAAGTGTTGAAGTTATGCACAGTGCATTGAAGGAGAGTTGTGCTGAGCTGGGACAACTTAGTTTATGGAAGCTGCAGAATCTACAAAAAGAAAATGAAACAGCAGCAAAGGATTCTGAAAAGGTGATAAGTAAACAATTTGTTTCACTGAATTTGTCATCACCTGTACTGGAACAGAGGATGGAATCCTTGGATACACCACTGAAGACGCTTTTACATACTGAGGGCCATGATATATCTCCTTTATTGTACACATTATTTGGACCAAAATGTAGTACGCCATTGATAAATCATGAGCTTACAAAAGATAATGATAAGGTTGTTACTGGTACATCATTTGAAAATGCTCTGCAACCACTATTAGTGACTGAATCAGGGTCACCAAGGGCCTCACTTGGAGACCACGTGTCTCTCATGGACAAGGATGTTAGGGTTTTTTTAGAGACAAAGCAGTCACAATTGATCCGATTGAACATGCAAGAACAACTGCCAGAGTTATGCTAGCTTACACCTTCCAGGAAACCGATGAATTCAGAAGGTACCAGAAGTGAAAAGACAACCAGAGATCCCGTATCTGGCAGTCCAAGACAATCCATAGAAAGTGATAAGGCTATGCAAAGCTCTATGAAGGAGAATACTACTGATCTGGCACAACTTGGTTTGCAGAATCTATACTAGGAAAGTGAAACAAAAGCAAAGGATTCTGAAAAGGTAATGAGTAAACTACCTGCTCTACAGAGCTTGTCACCAAATGCACTGGAGCAGAGGGTGGATACACCATTGAAGATGCTTGAGCAACATACTGAGGGACATGATATATCTCCTTTCTTGTACACCTTATTTCGACCAGAATATAATACCCCATTGGAAAATCTCAAGCTTAAAGAAAATAATGATATGTCCCCTTGTTTGCAAGTTCTGTTTGGAGAAGAATATAGGGATGTTACTGGCACATCATTTGAAGGTGCTCTGCAGCATCCATTAATGACTGAACCAGAATTCTCACTTGGATACAATGTGCCTCTCGTGGAAAATGATGCTAGCATGGACAAGGATGCTAGTGTTGTTTAAGAGAAAGAACAGTCAAAATGTATGCAATTGGACTTACAAGGACAACTGCCAGTGCAGCAGCCATCAGTGACTAGACCAGAGCCACAAGAGCGACATTTAATTTTTTTTAAATATTTTACAGTTTCATCGGAATAGCGACACTCCACAAGCGTCAGAAGAGCGACGCCTTAAAGCGTCAGAAGTGTTGTGGATGATTTTGTCACCCTCCTAGAGATAGCCTAGAGTTGCCATAGACCAGTGCCTAGGACATCTTAATATAGCAAGGAGTCCTTTATAGTTTGGGTTGTCAGTCCAAGGGACTCACCTACTATCTCTTGTTCTAAACAAGGAAATTAAATTAGATTGAATTGGTCTAATTCCTCTCTCAGAGGCTGATACAAGGATAGGAGTAATGTAAAGACATCATGTAAAAACTTCAGCATGAAAGTATCAGACAGTTAAGAGACCGCTTACTGTAGAGAGGGCCGATTCAAATAATATATCACAGAAATCAGATATCAGAAAGTGCAGGCAGTGAGGAAACATAAGAAGATGTTACTGGCAGAAGGGCGCACCAATTCACGAATCCTTAAGCCACTAACATAGCAGAAATTGTGTGAAAAGAGTAAACACGGAACAGCATATCACTTCTAGGCCTATTTAAAGCGCTTGACTAATCCCAGAAAGGGCACCACTCAAGATGAATCCTTACTGCGAACTAGTAAGCCACTCGCATTCTAGAACATGATACAAGAAGAAACTTTGCATGAAAAGAGATGATATATTAACACATAAGGAAAGTTACATACTGTGATATACCAAAGACCAGAATCCTCAATACAGTCATAACCCCTCCTCACTGAAACCCTACGGGCTCTAAAACTTCATACAGAAATGTTACAAGATGAATACAGTAGTCTTCTCGCTGCACAGTTTGCTGACAGAAAAATCTGGAACCTCTACAATGTCTTGTTTTTGAGTATTTATAGGGAAGACAGAAACTTCCTGAGGAGGAGGAAAACGAGGCACAATTAATGACTCAGTTTGAAACCCCCCTGGCGGAAAACATTCGCGCCTTCTCTTATGAGTGACTGGCTATAAATGATGGTACTGAACAACCTGTACAAGAAATAAATGCTGGGAGATAAAATCTCCTTATATACAAAATGGGAGTAATAAAAAATATACAATTTGTTGCCCGCGGCTGAGAGAAAATCTGCTGCCGTAAGAGATTTGGAACAATCTGGATTTAAGTACCGTACTCTCGGCTTACGGCTATGGATTTGAATCTTGGATCTTTAATGCGGGGCGGACACATCTGGAGAGTTCTAAGAGTTCATATCCCTGTCTTCTTTAATGGTGGTCATCTCTTCCACCTACTCTCGGATCCTTCCTTTAATTGCTGCCAGTATGATCTGTCCTTTGTTATGCTCTAGATTTTTCAATTGAGGCGGAGAATTAAAGCGCCAACAAGAGCCAAATGAATACCTGCAAAACCCCACAAATCATTAGAGAAAAACGACTCGGCGATATGGAGTGTGGTTACAACAGCGGCCATTAAGTTGGTGATACATTTTGGGCAAGACATTGGGAGGATGTGGGGTGACAGGAATCATATGAACACAATGAAGAGGCGGAGAGTGAGGAGGCAGAAAACAATGGGGCGACGATGAATAGACGGGCTAAGGGTTCATAAACCATGACACGTCATCAGGACACACGAATGGTGGAGGAAGAATGCAGCATACACTTGCGAAACATGATGACACGGCCACAGGAGGTGGGACCCGAATCGACAATCGGAATCGGAAAGCAGAGCGGGTAGAGCGGGAGTGACACATCTTTTATGTTCCGATTGTGATTGAAAACAGGGCTGCGATCAATCCAAGACCGTTCGATCTTGGAACAAGATCAACGGCCGTGCTTGCATCGGAGGGAAATAAAGTGGTGGAGCAAAGAAAATCGTCGATCGACTGCGCGTGGACCCACCATATATGTCAATTTCCACACCGTTGATTTGAGCTAGATCGGATGGCCATTATCGCGTCCGATTGTTAAAACAGTATGCCCCTTCTTGCTTTGAAGTGTGGTTCTCTGACCTGGGTCATATGGAGGCCGAAGCGGGAGGGAGCCAAAATCTTAAAGGATCGGCCCGATTGCTTAAATTTGAATTTTGAACTATTGCGATGCAGGTTTTCGAGCGGAGATAACAGCGTCAAGCAGGGTCATGGGGGTTTTAGGCTACGGCAGGGATGAATATGTACAACAAGAAGAGTGACACTGCTAGAGTCGGAAGAGCGACGCTGCAAGCGTCGAAAGAGCAACGTCGCATTTTTTTTAAATATTTTTAAGGCTCGCTGAAATAGAAACGCTCCATAGGCATCGGAAGAGCGACACTTTAAAGCGTCAGAAGACATAATGTCACAATTCCGACAGTTTGGTATCATCAGAAGACTGACAGTTGTGGCTCGTCGGAATACCAACGCTTACAAAACGTCGGAATAGTGACGATTTGGATAACGTCGGAAGAGAGATGGAAGTCTGGAAACGTCGGAATAAGTGTCACTCTTCCAACGCTTTATTGAAGTTTCAGAATTGCGACGTAATGGCTAACCACATTTTTCCCCACCTCAAACTGTCGCTCTTGCGACGCCTATGTGTCGGAATAGCGACAAATTGGCCATCGGAAATTGGGCCAAATGTGCTAGTGTAAGCACCCCCGTCAGGCGGGTGCCCTAGCATGCTCAGCACATGACAGCCCCATGGGCACCCAAGCACCCCGCCTTTGTTTTGGGTGTGCCTAGGGTGTGGGTGTTCGCCCTTTTATGCAAATCAGTGAACACAAATCATTAGCTCATCAATCATGATCACAAAAAAATATTAGTATTTGTTACTACCATGTTACATAATCAATCAATTATAATCAAATTTTAACATTGTAACATTAATTTAGTCAATTTTCTAAAAATAATTATTAAACCCACTTATGGAAACTTTTTTCATGGACCAACATTACTTATTTTGTGGAGGCGCCCCTTTCCATGTTTGGCTGACCCACCAACTCATCGCACGAGCACCCCTATTAGGAGAGTGCCCTAGCGTGTTGAGCATGTGATGCCCCCGTGGACACTCGTGCCTCTCCTTAGTGTGGGCGCGTTTAGGGAATGGGCATTCACCCTACTGTGAAAATTAGTGAACACAAAGCATTAACTCATTGATTACAACAAAATATTATAATTTTTTAATACATCCATATTGCATAATAAATCAATTATAAAATGTATTTTAACACCTAAACATTAATTTAGTCAATTTTCTAAAAATAATTATGAGACCCCATTTTGGGAACTTAGTTCATGGGAAGTAATCAGCCAACATTACTTCTTTTGTGTGGGTTTCCCTTTCCAAGTCAGGTTGACCCACGAACTTGCCTCACAAGCACCCCTACCGGGTGAGTGCCCTAGTGTGCCCAGCACATGATTCCCCCATGGGTTCCTGCGCACCCCTCCTTCGTGCAAGCACCCCCAGGGCTTAGGTGTTCTCCCTGCTATCCAAATCCATGAAAAAAATCATTAGCTCGTCAATGACAAAAAATTATTATAATTTCTTATTACATCCATGCTATATAATAAATCAATTATAAACCATATTTTAACACATAAACATTAATTTAGTCAATTTTCTAAAAATAATTATGAGACCCCCTTGTGGGAACTCATTTCACGGGTAGTCATGGGCCAAAATTACTTCTTTTGTGTGGGATCCCCTTCCAAAGTTAGGTTTATCCACCAACTTGTCGCATAGTAACCCCCATTGGGCGAGTGCCCTAATGTCCCAAGGCATGGGCATTCGCCATGATGTGAAAATGAGTGAAAAAACAATCATTGTCTCATCAATGAAAAAAAATATTATCATTTTTTTATTTCCATGTTGCATGATCAATCAATTACAAATCAACTTTTAACATCGAAACATTAATTTAGTCAATTTTATAAAAATTATTATGAGACCCCATTGTGGGAACTCAATTCACGGGAAGTCATGGGATGACATTACCTCTTTTGTGCAGACACCCCTTTCCAAGTTAGGCTGACCAACCAACTTGTGGCATAGGTGCCTCTATCAGGTGGGCGCCCTAACATACCCAGCACGCGACGCCCCCACAACCGCCCACATGCCTCACCTTCGTGCAGGCGCACCCAAGGCTCGGGTGTTTTCCCTTTTATGCAAACCAATGAACACAAATCATTAGCTCATGAATGAAAACAAAATATTATCATTTTTTGGTATGTCCATGTTGCATAATTAATCAATATAAACTATCTTTTAACACCTAAACATAATTTAGTTAATTTTCTAAAAGTAATTATGAGACCCCCCTGTAGGAACTCAGTTCATGGGAATTCATAGGATGACATTACTTCTTTTTTTTGGGTTCCCCTCTCCAATTCAGGTTGACTCGCCAACTCATTGTGTGGGCGCTCCCATAGGGAGGACGCCCTTGTGTACCCAGCACGTGACACTCCATGGGTGCCCAGGTGCCCTGAATTCGTGTGGTTGTGCCTAGGGCACAGGCATTCTCCCTATTGTGAAAATCAGTGAACACAAATAATTATCTCATCTATGACAGCAAAATATTATCATTTTTTATTTCCATGTTGCATGATCAATTAATTATAAATCATCTTTTAACACCCAAACATTAATTTAGTCAATCTTATAAAATTAATTATGAGACCCCCTTGTGGAAATTGATTTGTTCATGGGAATTCATGGGCATACATTACTTATTTTGTGTGGGAGCCCCTTTCCAAATCGAATTGACCCACCAACTTGTCACACAGGCACATTGGCATGCCCATCACATGATGCCCCATGGGCGTCCAAGCACCTCACCTTTGTGCAGGCACGCCCAAGGCGCGGGCATTCACCATGTTGTGGAAATTAGTGAACACGAATCATTATCTTATCAACAAAAAAATATTATCATATGTTAGTACTTTCATGCTGCATAATCAATCAATTATAACCCAGATTTTAACACCTAAAAATTAATTTAGTCAATTTTCTAAAAATCATTGCGAGACACCCTAGTGGGAACTCAAATCATGGGCAGTCATGGGCTGAACTTACTTCGCATGTATGCTCAATTTTCCTTTCGCCTAGTTCACTTGTCACCCAACTTGCCTGGTACGTTTGCTTAACAAACAAAACTCAAAATTGAAAATTATGGTATAAGCGTAAATGAGCTTCTCTTCGTTTTAAGAATAATATATTCTCTACTTAACAAGGCCAACAACATGAAGGTGGAATATCATATGGCCCCTCCCTCCCCCCTCCTCACATCACTCAATATTCCCTGATACCCAATATATCTACTATAATCTATTTGAAAGAAACACAGTAACATTCAAACATAAAAACTAGGAAAATAAAAATTTAAGGTGAATGAAAGGGAACAAAGCAACTGAAAACATATAAATACATACCTCATACTTTTCAAAATTTTGATATAATTAATATTATTCCTCATTGATATCATAATTTGTATCATCTAGTTCATAATTCATGTACAAAGGATTCACCATGTCAGCATCATCATCATCGTATATATCCTCATCTAGAACATGCTCTTCTACATTTGGTTCAACTTCTTCAAGTTCTTCATTTGACACAACGTCAATATCATCTATTTCACCAAAATTAACAATGTATTAATTATCATATATTCCTAACTTCTTCGACGTCTTTGTATGACACTGCATGAATGTAATATTCTCAATTAGCCACTACTACTTGGAATATTATAACTACTCCATTTTTGAAATAAAAGAGTAGGGAGGACAATAAAACATATCCCAGTGTGAAAAGGGATTGAATTAGGAGGAAAAATAAAGCCACCTTGGTGTGAAAGAGGGGCAAATAAATGAGCTAGATCCAGTTGACCAAGTCAACAGCGTTGTACAAGAGGAGGGAAACTAGCTAGGGTAGCGCAGTTTTGAAAGGGGAATCTTCTCAAGGAAGACACATCATCAATGAGTGGGGTCTAGGGTGAGGAATCTCACCAAGGATAAGAAGGAGGAGATAGCAGCAAGGGAAGGCATTCAGTATTCATCTTTTTTTGGTATTTTTACTAATTGCAAGCTTCAGCTATTTAGCTGGAGTTGCAGCACTGTTTAGTGCAAAGAATTTTCATGCAGGAATTCCATCTTCACCTTTGGTCTAGATGATTGGGAGATCTAAGGAGGAGGTCCTGAGCTCAATTTCCATCATTTATCTTGAGGATAATCATTCTACATAATATACAGCGTAGTCACTCCTAGTAACTACGTCATTTCCGCAGTAGCAGCATCAGCTGGGTCATACCTTCCTATTTTATGCTTGTTTCAGAGGAGGAGGTGTCTATTTCACTCCGGGAGATCTATTGAGGAAGGCCTTGGGAAAATTTCTATATTATTTGTCTATTTCAGATTACATTTATTATTTTATAATACAGAGTTGCTGGGTACAGCATTATTTTCTGCAGTGCTGCATTTTATGTCTTTATTTTGCTGGAAACCCTTGCCGAGGTGTTCTGATGTGCTTTTAAAAGAGGTCAAACCTCTCATTTTTTATTCCATGACTAATGAAAGCTCCAGATCTGTATGAAATCATATTTTTTTTTAGATTTCATAATAAAAATTATGTTGTTGCAGTATTCGGCAGTTTTGTTTTGTGAATTTGTGGGATTGGGGTGTTTTTTAGCATACATGAGCTGGGGAGATCTGTTTAGTGTAGCTAGAATGATTTGTTTCTGATGCCATTTCATATTTAAGCTAAATATAGCATATATTAGAGGATCCAAGTCATTTTCTCCATTTTTATTGCATGGTTTTCTTTATACAACGTCCTCATTGGAGATATTGCAGAAATTCCTGAAAAGGAATATTACAGTGGTATCAGAGCTCTTCTCTTGGCTCATCTTCTGAGGGAAATTTATCTTTAGAATGGAGGAGGAAGACATTTTGAATCTCCTACTTCAAACCCTGCAGAACATTGCAAGGGGCCTCAAGGATATGAGACATGAAGGGGATTCTAAAGAGTTTTGCCATGAGGCAAGCACCAACACTGCAAATGGCATGGGGCATTCAACTACATCAAAAATCTCTTCCATGCCTTCATTTTTAACTAGGGGATATAAGGAGGGAAACCTGGGAGAATATTTTGAATAATATGAACTCCAATCTCAAGGGTTCAAGGAGCACTTGAGCTTTCAAGAGTTTTACCGGATCAAGGATGGGAGGAGGATTAATCCTCATCAAAAGGAGGAGAACTTGATGCAAGGATCATCCCTACAGTGCAGTATGATAGGATTATTCTTTCCCACATTTGATGGGACACCTAAGTGTACAGCCAAGGCTTGGGTGGATAAGCCAGACACATACTTCCAGCTCAACAAGGTTTCTGAGATAGAAGCCATCAAGATAGCTGCGCTGCACCTAGAAGGGGAAGCTCAAGAATGGTGGTTTCATGGACTGACCACACTTGGGCATCATCATATCACTTCATACTCAGCTTTCACCAAGAAGCTAGTGGAGAGGTTTGATCCAAGAGATACGGAAGCCCACTTTTCCAAGTTAACAAAGCTCAAACAGGAGGGAGATCTTGAGGATTATATTGTTGAGTATTTGCAGTTTTCAGTGATGGTATCCAACCTCACTATGAGCAGGAAGGTATCCATGTTTATTAATGGGATGGCTGAACCATTGCAAGTGTTGGTCAAATCAACTAAACCAACTACACTCCTTGAAGCTGTGGAGAAAGCTAGAGATATACAACACATCTTGCCTAGGGTAAGAACCTTTTTGCAGTAGGAGACTTACTCAATACCAAGGAAGAAAATCCATGTTCGGGATTTGGATGGGGAATGTGTTTCAAGAGGGACACATCATGTCAAGACCTTATCCAAGAAGGATGCCAGCATTTTACAATCCATGGAAGACTTTGCTCCAAGAGGGGGAGCTATTGCAGCGTTAAGAGGAGTCCCAAAGTATCTAACCTTGAGGGTGAGAGGTACTATCATGGGGCAAAGAGTCTCTGTGTTGATAGATAGTGGAGCCACTCGTAATTTTATTGATGCACAACTGGTACAAAGGAAAGGAATCCACATGGAGGAGTTTGATGGAATCTCAATTTTGGTCCCAGGAGCTATGACCTTGCAATGTGCCAAGTATGTTCTGGCACTAACCATTACCATGGGGACCTACACACTGACATACCACTTCTTTGTGGTAGACATTCCAGACACCAATTTCATATTGGGATTCTAGTTGTTAATCACTCTTAGGAGAGTTACCACTAATTGGAGAACTTTGGAGATGGAATGGACAGGAGAGAAGGATGGCCATTAACAAAAGATCAAGGGTATAAACACATACCCCCCTTAGATTGTTTCAGCACACAAGATGGAGGAAAATTTGTGCAGAGGGGATGTTGAATGGGAAGTAGAGATACATATGTTAGAGGTGAAGGGCAAGGATTAACCAGTGCATCCAGATGTTCAATCTCTCTTGGACCGGTATTCTACAGTATTTGGGGATATACCACCAGGGACACCTCCTGATCGAGGGTTTGAACACACTATTGAGTTGGAGCAAGGGATCCAAGAAGTAATCACCACTCCTTATAGGAATCCCAAGGCTTATAGGGATGAAATTAAGAAGTCTATCCAAGAGCTGCTAGCTCTAGGACACATCTGGCCCAGTACTAGTCCTTTTGCTTCTTCAGTGGTCTTAGTAAAGAAGAAAGATGGCACATTGAGGATTTGCATTGACTTAGGGCCTTGAACAAGACGACCATGAAGAACAGGTACCCTATACCCAGTATCGATGAACTCATGGATGAGTTGAGGGGATCTAAATACTTCTCCAAGATTGATTTGAGATCCGAGTATCATCAAATCAAGGTGAGGGAGCAAGATATCCCTAAGACATCATTCATATGTCACTATAGACATTTTGAGTTTCTGGTAATGCCCTTTGGATTGACCAATGCCCCAACAACTTTCCAATCCTGCATGAACCACATATTTCATGGTCATTTGAGAAAGTTTGTATTGGTCTTCTTTGATGATATTCTTATCTATAGCCGCACTTGGGAGGAGCACTTGCAGCATATTGAGACAGTTTTGCATATCCTCAAGGAGAAGCAATTTTATGCCAAGCTCTCCAAATGTGAATTTGGCCTCACAGAGATGTTGTATTTGGGGCACATCATAGGAGTGGATGGAGTGAGGGTACATGAGGAGAAGATCCAGGCTATCAGAGATTGGCCTAAGCCCAGAAATGTTACAGAATTCAGAGGTTTTGTGGGCATTTACACTTATTACCAGAAGTTTGTGAAAGGGTTTTCACAACTAGCAGCACCACTAACAGACTTGACAAAGAAAGGAGCTTTACATTGGACACCTATAGTGCAGAGGGCTTTTGATAAGCTCAAAGAGGTAATGAGTAGTTGTCCTGTTTTGGTTTTTCCTAACTTTTCTCAACCTTTTGTTCTAGAATGTGATGCATCAAGTGAAGGTATTGGGGCAGTCTTGATGCAATATGCGCATCATATAGCCTTTGAGAGCAGAAATTTTCTCCCTCATGAGAGGTTGTACCCCATCTATGATAAGGAAATGTTGGAAATCATGCATGCATTAGCCAAATTCTGGAAATACTTGGTGGGGAATAAGTTCAAGGTGAAGACTGACCATAATAGTCTTAGATTCTTCCTTGAATACAAACAACTCCAGGAGAGACAATAGAAGTGGGTGAGCAAGTTCCAAGCTTATGATTTTGACATAGAGTATGTCAAGGGGAAGAGCAATGTAGTAGCTTATGCACTATCCAGGAGGCCTACAGCGCTGTCTTTGAGGAGCATGGACGCAGATTGGAAAGCTTAAATTTTAGTTGAGTATTCCAAATATGACTTTTATGGGGTGGTATCAGATGAAAGGTTTAAAGTAATGGATGAGGTCATCTATTACCAGGACCAGATCTTCTTGGCTAAGAACTCCAAGCTCAAGGAGAAGATCTTATTGGCATCACATTATTCCCCACTTGTCGAGCATCAAAGTTTTACAAAGACTTACAGGGCCATAAGGGAGAGATTCTCATGGAAGGGTCTCGTGGAGGATGTACTCTGAAATGTCAGAGACTGCACCATTCACCAGAAAAATAAGGGAGAACACACCCACCCTGCTGGGTTATTGTAGCCACTCCCTATTCCGGATGGGAAGTGGGAAAGTATCTCTATGGACTTCATCACCGACTTACCGACAGTACAGGGTAAGGATTGTATCTTTGTTGTTGTTGATAGACTAAAAAATTACTTTCATTTATTTTCCATTTCTGCACATTATACTGCTTCACAGGTAGCTGAGCTCTTCTTCAGAGATGTATTTAGACTCCATGGTCTCCCAAGGACCATAGTGAGTGATCGGGACATCCGCTTCATGGGTGGCTTTTGGCAAGAAATTTTTCGGTTAGTGGGGACTGATTTGACTCCAAGCACTATCTATCATCCCCAAACCGATGGACAGACTGAGATAGTGAACAAGTGGCTAGAATGCTACTTGAGGAACTATGTGGCAGGGTAGCACAGAGCTTGGTTGCGTTGGATCCACTTGGGAGAGTATTGTTACAACAATACTCACCATATTTCTATTGGCATGACTCCATTCTAAGCCTTATATGGGTATGAGGCACTCTCATTTTCTGATGTGATGTCTGGGGCAAGTAAGGTTCTAAGGGAAAAGGAATGGATTCAGGAGAACCAAGACATACTCAGGGAACTCAAGGACAACATTGATACTGCCTAGAACCAGCAGAAGATGTATGAAGACCGGGGTCGAATAGAAAGACAGTTTGAGGTGGGGGATCTTGTCTATATGTGTCTTCAGCCTTACAAATATTCCACACTCAAGGAGAAGGGAGCTGAGAAGCTCAAACCTTGTTTCTATGGGCCATACAGGGTGGTCAAATGTATCGGTAAGGTAGCATATGAGTTGGAGCTTCCTAAGGGGATCAAGATCCACAATATCTTCCATGTTTCTTGCCTCAAGAAATGCATTGGGAGGAATGTAGTTGGCAACATGGATCTCCCCCCTATTGATGATGAGGGACACCTAATTTTGCAACCAAAAGCCATCTTAGACACAAGAGAGAGGCAGCTAAGAAACAGAGTCATCAAAGAATATCTAATTCGACGAAGGAATCTACCAAATGAGGATGCCACTTGGGAAGGAGAGAAAATCTTGCAGCATCCTTATTTATTGTTGCTTGTGGGCAAGCAACTTTTGAGCGGGGAGGACTGTAATTTTCCCAATTAGCCACTGCTACTTGCAATATTATAACTACTCCATTTTTGAAATAAAAGAGTAGGGAGGACAACAAAACATATCCTAGTGTGAAAAGGGATTGAATTAGGAGGAAAAAAAAAGCCACCTTGGTCTGAAAGAAGGGAAAATCAATGATCTAGATCCAGCTGACCAGGTCAACAGCGTTGTACAAGAGGAGGGAAACTAGCTAGGGCAGTGCTATTTTGAAAGGGGAATATTCTCAAGGAAGACACATCATCAATGAGTGGTGTCCGGGGTGAGGAAGCTCACCAAGGATAAGAAGGAGGAGATAGCAGCAAGGGAAGGCATTCAATATTCATCTTGTTTTGGTATTTTGACTGATTGCAAGCTTCAACTGTTTAGCCAGAGTTGCAGCACTGTTTAGTGCAAAGAATTCTCATGCGGGAATTCCATCTTCACCTTTGGTCTAGCTGATTGGAAGATATAAGGAGGGGGTATTGAGCTCAATTTCCATCATTTATCTTGAGGAGAAACATTCTACATCATATACAGCACATTCACTCCCAGTAACTACGTCATTTCTGTAGTAGCAGCAGCAGTTGGGTCATACCTTCCTATTTTGTGCTTGTTTCAGAGGAGGAGGTGTCTATTTCACTCCAGGAGATCTATTGAGCAAGGCCATGGGCCAATTTTTGTATTATTTGTCTATTTTAGATTGCATTTAGTATTTTCTAATATAGAGTTGATGGGGACAGTGTTATTTTCTGCATTGCTGCATTTTATGTTGCTATTTTTCCGGAAACCCTTGTTGGGGTGTTCCGATGTGCTTGTAAAAGAGGTCAAACCTCTCATTTCTAATTCCATGATTAATGAAAGATCCATATCTGTATGAAATCATATTTTTCTATAGATTTCATAATAAAAATTATGTTGTTTCAGTCTTCAGTAGTTCTATTTTGTGAAGTTATGGGATTGGGGTGTTTTTTAGCATACATGAGCTGGGGAGATCTGTTTAGTGTAGCTAGAATGATTTATTTCTAATGCCATTTCATATTTAAGCTACATACAGCATATATTAGAGGATCCAGGCATTTTTATTGCATGGTTTTCCTTTTACAGCATCCTCATTAGAGATATTGCAGAATTCCTAAAAAAGGAATATTACAATGAACCCCCTGCTGCTCTACATCATCTTCTTCTTAAATTTCATCTTCTTCTACTACATTATACTTTACGGGCCTTCCTTTGGGATCATATCTAACAACATATGACCAACCCGCTTTACCTAAAATGTCTACATAAAATACCTATTCACATTGGATTGGAAGAACATATCACTCTGATCATGGCTTAAGATTCCCTATAACAACCATGGTAATTTTTTTAGCATGCTCAATAATAGTTTTATCAGAGTCACATTCATGGATTCGTAGCCTAAACCATTTGACATCGAACACAACTATTTTAAGGAACCAAATTCACACTAAATTATATCGTGAAGATACACATAGTATCGATTATCAGAGAGTTCTAGATGTTTGTGACCTCTAGAGGAAACATTAATAACTTGAAATACTACATTTATCTCGTTATTAGAAGTTTTCATCTTTTCATCCAACCTTTTGATGTGAAATTTGCGGCTATTGCACCACATTTAGTTGTGCTTCAACTACAATATGTCAAACAAATAAAAAATGCATTGTCAACTGATAAGCATGCATATTTATACTTGCAAAATTTGAAATTTGAAAAAAAGAACCTTATATGCATCAATATAATTGTAAAAAAACTTAGTATGGGTGAATATCCTTGCCTGATAATCCTTTAAACCATGTGCTAGATAAATTTACCTCTATGTAATATTGGTATCTCCACTACATTAATCTTATTTGACCAATGTAGACACACCATACCATGATAACCTACCATTATTATCTTGTTTTCATCATTCAATCCATACCTTTATCCAATAATTATTGTTTGCAATGTATAAATGTATTGCATCCCACTCTCGACGAGTTGTATTAAAATAAAACAATTCACCTATATATAATTAGTTAGCATGCTATAAATTCATAATAATGGATTATGCAGGAAGAATAAAAATTAAATAAGTATGATATACATGCATCTCACTTTTCTCATTCTACCTTTCCCCAATAGAATGCTCCCCTTCAAAATCATCCATGGAGTTGAAGTCCAAAATGTGATCCAATACATTAATACTTTTTCCTATTTAATCATTGTATTGATGAATATAAACCATGGTTTTTTATACTGTTTCGTAGAGCCGCTAGTTCAAAAAAGAGGAAATGCACTATGAAAGCGCTGCTACTTTCATAGCGCAATATGAAGCAAAAACTCTGTTTTTCTAGTTTTGCGTAGTCAACTTCCAAGGTGGTTTCTGAGCAACGCAAAACGAATTTAGGAAAAATGAAAGAGGTTTTTCATAATAACAGATCTAACTACTAAAACCTATATCATTTTCCTCAAGATATTTATGAGGTGGGAGAAATTGATAAATTAAAATGCACTACGAAACTGTTGTTACAAAATGTCCTATAAATGGTTGTTTAGTAGTGATACTTCAAGTTCTGTTTCTAGCCAAATGCAAACTTCTTTTGGAATTTTGAAAGATTTTTGTCTTCATCGCATCCTCAGATACGAAAACCTCTCTCAATTTTCTCACGGGTGTTATCAGGTGGGATATCAAAGGATTTCTTTTAAGCCCTATTTTCAGAAACAAAGTTTTCTTGTTTTACACATGTTTTGCAAAGGCAGTTTATGGAGAGAAGGAGATGTGTTTCAAAAACAAAAGATAGTTTTTTATTCAAGGCATCATGACCTACAAAAATTTCCTTCCATTTCTCAAAATACATCATGGAGTAGGCGATATAGGCTCTATCCCAAGACCTATTTTTCAGGAAAAAACAAGAAAAACAAATAGGCCAACCTATTGCAAATTAAGAAAGGACCTCAAGAAGGCTTGGAATGACTTGGAGTGATATGATGAAATCATATTGATTTTGATTTTTTAGCACATTTAAAATTTTAATTTTGGAAAAATTTGGACAAAACTGCTCACTCAGCAGTTTTGTAGCGCAAACAGTGTAAAAAAGGCAAAAAGCTCTACAAAACTGTTGTAGCAACTTTTCTTGCCCTTTTTCATCACATTTTGGGGGGTAAAAATATGAATTAAGGTTTGAAATTTATATGAAGGATATATATAAAGTTAATGAAGATTATTTTGAAGGAAATAAGTCAATATTTTGAATAAAAAGGGGTTAAAGGGCAGTGCTACGAAAAGTGCTACGAAACTGTCTTGTTTTCGTAGCGCAGTCTATTTTTAGCTCACTTGAACAGTTTGATGATGGTTATGGATAGCTGGAGCCTAGGGAGGAGTTTTTTCATGTGTTAATTCAACTTCAAACAGCAAAGGACCACGAAATTAAGAGTACATGATGGTCAGAATGATCAATGAATGTAAAATACCATATGTTTCCTGCTTATGTGGAGGTCAGCAAAGAGCTCAAGCCCATCATCAAAATTCGACCATGTGATGATACAATTTTCAATGATGTAATTTAAAATAGATAAGGTTGTTAAAGATAGTAATGAAGAGTTTTAGTCCTAGTTGAAATAGGACTATCAAGTAGGATAGGTGTTTGTTTGTTATAAATTTTATGTTTTATGGTTATGCAAGGTGTCAAGAGTTAGAAATTCGAAGCATATAGCAGAATATGAGTTCATACCATGTTGTAATGGTATATTAAAGACAAAGAGGTCGAATTAGAAAATGGTTGGAGACTTTTTGGCAAAATTGGTGCATATTGTAAAAAGACTGTTTCAGCTATTGCAGAGAGTTTCTACTTGACCAACTTGAGAATCAGAAGGGGTTTTAGTGTTTTCCTGTCCTATCAGTGTTTCTTATATATCTTATTTGCAATGGTGTTCATCTATATTACTCAGAACTCATCTTTAGATGCTCTGACTTCCTTTATAAATGGACTGACTGTGTTTTTACATGTTTCAACTGTATGTCTCATGACTAAAAATCCTGATATGCCTCAACTTCCATGTCAATTAGATTCACTGATTTTCTGAGATTGCTTTGACTCCATAATCCCAATGTATACATGCTGATGTTGGTTTCAACCTACAAGTTTGAAAATTTTATCTAAGTAGAACATTTTGTCAAGCTTTGGATTGACTGATATATACAGTAACATACAACTTTTCTTCACCTGATATTCTTATTGTATTTTCAAAGAGTTTTATGTCCTATCTTTGAAATGTTTCTCTTCCATAGCCTTGATGTCTCATTACTTAGAATTCATGTATTACATGCTCTGACTTCCTTTTAACTTCAATTTATTGGGATTTTCTTGAATGTGTTACCCTTTCGTTGAATTATATACAAGCCTCAGCGTCCACAAGGAAATATTTTGTTATTGAGAGCCCTATCACTGACTCCATATCCCAATGGTAGCAAGCATTCATCTTCTCAACCTGAACCAAAACAAAAATAATATAGTTAGCCATCTATCTATATCCCATATCATTAACCCTTGAGAGAGCCCTCTCAGGCTGAGGAGGCTAAGCCTCAGTCACAAGATTGGTTTGAAATAGTTACATTGAAGTTGTTTGATCAGCAGCCAATCAGGTACGATTTTGGTGATAACATTTTGGTGCATCTACCGGGAGTCTGAAGATATACATCTCCCGAAAATTATGAAGCTAAACTCTTGAAGGTATCAGGAGCTCAGAATCTGTTTGAGGCCGCAACTACCTTGGCGACTCCATTGTTGAAGAATTCAAATTTTTCATAGATTCAAGGTGACTCCATTACTTGAATATCAATAGCTTGATGAAGTTTCAAGATGAGTTCCATGGCAAGCATAAATAACATGTATGCTCCTATGAATCAGTCTCATATCCCTGGTTTTCCAAATCCTATGCCAAAGGTTGAATGGTTAGATGATCTTCCAATATTTAAAGATGAAAAGAAAGACAATGCTGCTCTTCATTTGGTTAGATTCCATATGCATGTACACAGTCTTAAGGTTCAATTCCCTGGGGATTGTCTCATGAAGATGTTTATGGCCACTTTAGAAGAAAAAACATGGTTTTGGTATGAAATCTTGCCAAATGGTTCATTATATTCTCTTGCTGATTTCCATGTTGCATTTTATGAGATGTATAAAGAGTGCCATCCCTCCTTATTGCTAGTCAAAGACTGTTGTAAACACTTTGTTAGTTTTATTGAATATTTGGAGAATTGTTATGAAGATGATGAGTTCATGGATGAAGAAATTTTAGAGGCCCTTCATGACAATACCATTCATCACCAAGAATAACACCAAGAAGAAAGTATAGCATCTCTTTTGGATGAAAATGAAACCCAGCAGGAGCTATTTTATGAAAATCATGTTACGTCCTCTGAGTTTGAGGAAAATTTGCAGCAAATTTGTCAATCCTTTTATCATCAGGGGTATGAGAATCATTTCAAACAGCAAGAGGAAATATTGGAAAATTCTTGTACAATCCTCAGGTACAGGAAAAAGTTGATTCTTCATGTCATTCCTTTCATCAACCTACATCAAATGATGATTACATTAATGAAGAAGTGGGTGAAAATTTTTCTTTATCCTTGTCTTCTAACCTGAAATCATTTGAGTGCAAGTCAGAAGATAAGATTCAGTTTGTGGATGAAGTTACTAAGAACATTGAAAATGACATTGAATTTTTAGAGTATAAATTTCAATATTATAGGCTACAAGATCAAGATCAGTATTTTCAAAAGCTTTCCATGCTAGAACACAAAGAGAAGGTGTTGCTTCATTTCTCTTTTGAGATTGAGGAAGAATACATTGTTCTTGAAAATCAGTTTAAAAATTATTTTGATAGCACACAACTGAAGTCTTATGTGGTTGATCAAAGTATGGATGAGTTGTCCAAAGCTGCAGAATGTCATGAGAAGCATCAAACAGATCATGTCTTCTTTGATCCTATAGTTGACTACATGGAAAGGTTCTACAGTCCAGATTTCCAGTTATATTTTTATTATGAAGATCAATTACATCTCATGTTGCCTTGGTTATTTCAGTATCATGTTTACTTTTGGTTCAAGCACAGTCAAGAGATTCAAGTGTCAGATCAGATCAATGACTGGCTTCATTGGAAGTTTCGTGTTCCTTGACTTACAAATGGAAATTTCAACTGATAGGGTAGGTAGGAGTGTGTGAATAAGCTTGAAGTGGATTGAGCATATTTTTAGTAGGTACAGATTTGGTTCTTCTACAGTGATCATCAAGCTTGAGCCCGAGGTGAAGGCTATAATATTTTGAAGAAGAGCTTGGCAATTTCAAAGTTTTTTCTATTTTGGTCAAGAAAATGGATAGCAGCACTGGAACTACTGGTTCTTAGTGTACCAAGGGGCACACTATCCCAAGTGGAGCCACTGTTATCACCCAAAAAAATTTCAAAACATTGTTTGTCAACATTTTTTTTTATCATGGTCTTAAATAGGTCTAAAAGTCATTTTTAGTTTGGTTAAGGGTAGGTCATAGTTTTTATAAGTTTAAAGGTCATCATTTAAGTTCAAATAAAGTCCTTCAAGGTCCATTCCATGATCAAAGATTCATATTTTTCATTTAGGGGTCATTCCATTAAGTTTCGGGCTAAATTTCTGCAATTAGCCAGGAATCCACCATTTCATAGCGCCGCTAGTTCAAAAAAGAGGAAATGCACTACGAAAGTGTTGCTACTTTTGTAGCGCAATATGAAGCAAAAACTTTGTTTTTCTGGTTTTGAGTAGTCAACTTCAAAGGAGGTTTCTGAGCAACTCAAAACGAATTTAGGAAAACTGAAAAATTGTTTTCTTCCTAACAGACCTAAATACAAAAACCTCTCTCCATTTCCTCAAATTCATTATGAGGTGGGAGAAATTGATAAATTAAAATGCGCTACGAAATTGCTGTTACAAAATGTCTTGTACATGACTGTTTAGTAGTCAAACTTCAAGTTCATTTTCTGGCCAAATTCAAATTTCTTTTGGAATTTTGAAATATTTTTGTCTTTATCACATCCCTAGCTACAAAAACCTCTCTCAATTTTCTCACGGATGTTATCAGTTGGGATATAAAAGGATTTATTTGAAGCCCTATTTTCAGAAACAAAGTTTTCATGTTTTACACATTTTTTTCAAAGGTCATTTCTGGACAGCAAGAGATGTGTTTCAAAAACCCAAGAGAGATTTGTATTCAATAAATAATTACCTACAAAAACCTCCTTCAATTTCTAATAATAAATCATGGAGTATGAGATATAGGCTCTGTCCCAAGACCTATTTTTCAGGAAAAAATAGGAAAAACCAATAGGCCAACCTATTGCAAATGAAGAAGGGACCTCAAGAAGGCTTGGAATGACCTAGAGTGATATGATGAAATCATATTGATTTTGATTTCTTAGCACATTTAAAATTTTCATTTTGGAAAATTTCGGACAAAATTGCTCACTCAGCAATTTCGTAGCATAAACAGTGTAAAAAAGGCAAAAAGAGCTACGAAACTGTTGTAGCAGCTTTTCTTGCCCTTTTTCATCACATTTTGGGGGGTAAAAATATGAATTAAGGTTTGAAATTTCTATGGAGGATATATCTAAAGGTAATGAAGATTATTTTGAAGGAAAGAAGTCAATATTTTGAAGAAAAAATGGTTAAAGGGCAACGCTAGGAAAAGCGCTACGAAATTGTCTTGTTTTTGTAGCGCAGTCTATTTTCAGCTCATTTGAACAGTTTGATGATGGTTATGGACAGTTGGAGCCTAGGGAGGAGTTTTTGAATGTGTTAATTCAACTTCAAAAATAAAAGGACCACGAAATGAAGATTACATGATGGTCATAATGATCAGTGAATGCAAAAGACCATATGCCTAAAAAACAAGGTTTGGTTTCCTGCTTATGTGGAGGTCAGCAAAGTGGTCATGAAGAGCTCAAGCCCATCATCCAAATTCGACCATGTGATGATACACTTTTCAATGATGTAATTTCAAATAGATAAGGTTGTTAAAGATAGTAATGAAGAGTTTTATTCATAGTTGAAATAGGACTATCAAGTAGGATAGGTGTTTGTTTGTCATAAATTTGATGTTTTATGGTTATGCAAGGTGTCAAGAGTTAGGAATTAGAAATATATAGCATAATATTAGTTCATCTCATGTTTTAATGGTCTATTAAAGACCAAGAGGTTGAATTAGCAAATGTTTGGAGACTTTTTGGAAAAACTGGTACATATTGTAAAAAGATTGTTTCAGCTAATGCAAAGAGTTTCTACTTGGCCAACTTGAGATTCAGAAGGGGTTTTAGTGTTTTCTTATCCTACCAGTGTTTCTTATATATATTATTTGCAGTGGTGTTCATCTATATGACTCAGAACTCATCTTTATATGCTCTGACTTCCTTTATAAATGTACTGATTGTGTTTTTACATGTTTCAAGTGTATGTCTCATGACTAAAAATCCTGATATGCCTCAACTTCCATGTCAATTAGATTCACTGATTTTTTGAGATTGCTTTGACTCCATAATCCCAATGTATACATGCTAATGTTGGTTTCAACCTACAATTTGGAAAATGTTATCTAAGCAGACCACTTTGTAAAGCTTTGTATTGACTGATATATACAGTAACATACAACTTTTCTTCACCTGAGATTCTTAGTGTATTTTCAATGAGTTTTATGTAATATCTTTGAAATGTTTCTCTTCCATAGCCTTAATGTCTCGTTACTCAGAATTCATGTATTACATGCTCTGACTTCCTTTGAACTTCAAGTTATTGGGATTTTCCTTAACGTGTTACCCTTTCATTGAAGTATATACAAGCCTCAGCTTCCACAAGGAAAGATTTTGTTATTGAGAGCCTTATCATTGACTCCATAGCCCAATGGTAGGAAGCGTTCATCTTCTCAACCTAAACCAAAACACAAATAATAGATTTGTCCATCTATCTATATCGTATATCATTAACCCTTGAGAGAGCCCTCTCAGGCTGAGGAGGCTAAGCCTCAGTCACAAGATTGGTTTGAAATAGTTACATTGAATTTGTTTGATCAGCAGCCAATCAGGTACAATTTTGGTGATAACACTTTATATGACAACCATCTACATATGAAGCAATAAAATCATAGGTTTCAACAAAAAAATTATAATATAGTACATGATGAAAAGGAAAACACATGCATTCAAAAATATGCAGCACAACTTATTGAACAATTACACTTTGCACATAAATATCCACTTACCTCATGTATCTTCCAAGATCATATATAACTTTTTTGACATTGTTGTCAAAATTTTTTGGGAGATAAAGGTAGAACATATTGTAACAAAAATAATGAGCAATCATCGATCATTTTCTTTTCTAAAATTAGTAGGTAAAAAACACTAATTAACAAGAATATGTTTCACCAATGTATAAAATATATATACACTAGAATAATTACCTTAAGGAACGTATGCCTTTCATGAGTTTTTACCCCACCTAATTCACCTTTGTTTGTTAGTATATTCTTTATGTTTGAAGAAAATCCAGTTGGAAAATTAACTTTTTCAATAACCTCTTTAACATGCTTCCTTTGTTTCTTTGTCAATAACCATGGAGGGGTTCTTATATTTTGGTTCTCTCCATCGTGATTTGAATGAATCACACGTTCCAATGCATGGTCAGCCTCCTTAATATTTATACAATTCTTAACAAATTTTTCTTTATCTCTCCTTCCATCTAATATTTTCCATAAGGTCATTGTTTCATTCTTATTGATGTGCATTGTATCAAACATATGAACAATTCATAGGTTCTCATAGTAGGGGGAGTCTATTGAATTTCTTGGCATAAATTTTCAATCCTTGTGAAATTTCCCAGTTACTAATGCCTTGACAACCTACAATGTGAATCAAGTTAAAGATATTATAGCAACAATATAACATGTCAATTAGTATAGTGAAGAAAAATTCCATAAAAGGATAAAATAATCTAAACATATCATGTATATTGATACATAGACAATTAGATCCATACCTTGAGAGACTCTATTATATTACAACTTCCATGCAAACACCTACTTTCTTAAGTGTCATGAATGATGATATTTTATCTTAGGACCACAAATTGGACAAGAAAATTTACCCTTTGTTTGAATACCGGCAAGAAATGGAATACTTTTTATATCAATTATTTAATGTAAAATTAAGGTTGAACTATTTATAAAACATAATTGAAATGAAATTCAAAAAGTTAAACACTATTAAAGTGCAAGGTAATGTTATAACAAACCACATAAATGTGTTAGCCTTGGGGCATCGTGAATGTCCATACAAACATTGCATGGAATTCAAATTCCCTGTGTGCAACTACTTGCCTAGAGATATCATACATAGTGAAATTGTTCCATAACTCTACTAACTCATTGATAAGAGGCTCGATATATACATTCATATCTTTGACCTAGTACTTACGTAATTGATTGAACAGACAATACATTATTACTACATATATGTGTAAATAAAAGAAATTATAAGACAATTATAATTAGGCATAATTGAACATATATGAGTAAATTAAAAAAAAAATATAGGACATAATTATGAAACAAACAAGACAAATGAGATGCTATTGTGCTAAAATAAAATTATTCTAAACAAATTATAAATAATCAGAACAATAATTGTCAACATTATGTGCTCCCTCTTTATTGACTTCCATGTGATGAACCCTTAGCTAAACTGAGAGGGGGGTGAATCATTTTAGTACATTCATGGACATTAAAACTCTTTTCTTTACACCCATTAACTACTTCATTTTATAAGTAGTGTTATCACACTCAAAATTTTCAAAAAAAAAATTTGATGAGTTTATCCTAAGCCCAGAATCCACATATATAACCTTTCGAGGCTTATTAATTTATAAACCCATTTGTTATAAAGTTTTAGAATTTATTTTATAAGTTTTTCCACCCATCGAACAGTCGTGTTATATAAACTTACCATTATATATATTGCATATCATATATATAACAAAAAACCACTTAAACCACTTTGATAGGATCCCTTGTGGCTTATCGCATATCACCATCACAAAATTATGGTACAACAATCAAATGTTAAACTTAGAAACCGTCGATGTGATATGAGGTGGGACCCATTCTCCACCACGCTTCCATTTTCATTTCATTTTCCATTGAAAATCATTTAACTTACCCTTTTTCTGCCTTTTCGCTTTACCCTTCCACCTTTACAGTTTCATTGCTTTTCATTCCACGATCGTTTCATTTACCGCATCGCATCGCATTGGCTTTACTTTTGTGAGCGCCCGCAACATAGTTATTTTATTGCGATGCGGTAAGTCAGGCCCCACCTCAGCAGTTCCACCCCCGCTTTACAGTCGTTGTAATACTATAACATCCAAAAAGGTAGAACGCAGTAATAATTAAACACAATATAAGAACTGAAAATAATTAAACAATAAATCTCAAGACAACATCAGAATTTACAGAGAAGCTGAGCCATTTTATTTTATTGGAGAAGATTCAGCTACACAATGTAAAAAATATGAGTAGATCTAGACAAAGGGAAGGCATAGAATCACCCTGAAAACATGCCACAATAGGCACTATGTAACTGGAGAGCCACTGAAGCAAATATTGCGCTGTCCCTTCTGCAAAATATGAATATATGAATGTAGGATGAAAAGGAAAATGCAAATCTACTCAAATATAGAGCTCAGATGATGCTGAAATTGTAGATCTGGGTTGTATGATGGACTCCCAAGATAACCCAGGAAGGGTTTCTCAGATTTGTAAGTCTAATAAAACCACCCTCTTAGGGCTTCACATGTATGCTGTTGGGAATGCAGATCTGATGATATGATGGCTCCAATGATGTACAAACAGATCTATGCAAGAAAGGTTGATCCCTTCACTAGATCCTTGGGCTAAAAGCTCAAGATCTAGCTCCTCCAATCTCCTCCACTGAAAATAATTGTTGTAGGAACAACAACTTCATAAAATTTCACTGTCAAAGAGGGAGGCTCAATAGCCTAATGCTAGATATGTCAAATCAGCTCCTAAATGATGGAAACACTAGATCTAATGTGAGGAGGTGATCCCTCACAGGACTGAACTGTGAAATCCTTGAAGGCACTGCTGCTGCATGGAGGTAAAACCCAATGATCTAAATGCCAGATATATATCTGCTACTCCTGAAAGACTACATCTAAAGAACAAAGTGGTAGGATGAATCCTCCACTTGTTTCCTAGTTGAATGCTAGAAACAACCTCCTGAAGATGGCACCAATGCCTAATAAGGAATGAAGAGCAATCCTCTTTCCAAAGCTACTCAAAGAAAGAGGTGGGATTCTTGCTTGGGAACACCCTGTGCTAAACAACACTGCAAACTCTACTAAATAGCCCAAGTCTGCATATAAATTTCCTAAGACAAATCTAGATCTAAACAGATCAAGAAATGAATAATCCAAATCATGCCTTCCATTGTGCCTTCACCTTCATTATATGCATGAGCCTTCCATAGCCTAGGCCCACTCCAATACTACGTTGTACATGTGGACAAAAGTCTCCAAGATTGACTGCGTTGTTGATCCAGGTCCTCCATCATGTTCACATGGGGTGATACCCTCTCCATCCTATGTGCATTAAATGCACCACTTCCTCCTATCTTATCATAAGTGCTTCATGATCTTCTTTGAATGCACTATGATCTCAGTTGACCTTATCAAAGATCCTCATGATTTTATATTTAAGATCCATGACCTTACTTGACTGTTTCATCCTCCATAATCTATCTCATAAATGAGACATGACCTCCATTAATGGAGCTGCTCCACTACTCCATGAATCTAGATCTAGATCCAAAATATCCACTTACACACATAAAAAGTGAATTTTATTCATCTTTGAGGTTTGTGGGTCCCTCCACCCTTTTATTTACTTAATTTATTAAGAAAATCAAGGACTTCCAACTGCATGGTTAGATGTCCTACTTCCACCATGAAGTACCAAGTGACAACCATATGATATCCAACATCATCATTAATACATGAGATACATAAAATAAAGTGGCTCTTCCCACAAAGGAAAATCTCCATTTCACAATACATCTCTTCATCCCATGCTTTATGAATTTGAAAGAGCATTGATATGCTCTCATCCTTAGCCCTGTTGGCCTTGTTGGAACCAAGCTTCATTCCAACGTTATGCAAAAGAAGAATGAAAGGAGTTATATGGGTAGAAAAATATGTCAAACCATATTCTCCTAATAGTAACCACTGGAGTAAGGCCCTTTGCTGCCATCCTCCATCTCCTTCATGTAAGATGGAAAATCCAAACTCCCCCAAAAGCAACCAAAGCAACAAGAGATCTTGTTTCTTTCTCTCCTCCTCATGTGCATCATGGAGTAAAAACATACTTATAGACATGTGGAATGTCACACCCCTATCCCTGAAATAGAACACCATACGTACACATCATGAGAGAACCATGCCAAGCTTTACCCAATACAAAACCTGTAGACATAGGAGATGTCATGTGGTGACCAAACTCTCTCCAAGGAAACCAAATTTAACATGCCTTATGTTCTTTGCATTTTATCATTGATACAGGCATGAATCGGAGATAATATGAGCTATTGGGTGGTAACCATACTCACCAGGCATCCCGGTCACCGATATACCTCCTTCTTAACTTCATAGAAAGTGTTTTTCAGGGCATGGATCAAAGAAATAGGAGCCTTTGGGTAGTGACAAATATCTCTGACATAACCAACATAACGAATTGTTGGTGTTGAGCCTCAAGATTGTGCTTTCTTTCATCTTACTTTACCTCATTTTCCTTTGTCCATTGTTATCCGAGACCCAATTGATCAATGAATTTAGTTAAAATTACTTTTAGAATGATGAACATAGTGACTTGCTAAGTTTTGTGATTTTTTTCATTGTAATGCATTTTGACCGGAACTAGCTGCAGAATGCAGACATTCCGTAGCTAACCGGAAATTCTGCAGTTGTCTTCACGTTTGGGCATGTTCCAGGTGGCCTCTCAAGAAAAACCACATATGGGTATATTCCACGTCATGTCTACATTGTTCGTTGCTCACCATGAAGGAAAAATTGAGTTCTAGATATGGTTTTTATACGTGGGAACTCATTTAAGGAAGCAGATTTCTAATAGGACTGTCTTAGTCTAGATGTCCTTTTCCTTTTTACGCTGCCACTTTAAGAGTCCTAGTATGATTTCGATAAGGAAAGATAATGATCCTTGAATTGTTGCAAGTCTTTTTATGTAAATTTGTTATAAAAACACTTGGGAAACCGAGAGATAGGCTATATTTTGCTCTAGATTTTGCTTAGATCTTGTGCTACATTTCTAAAGATGCAGATTGCTCTGTTCAAGTTATTTCTCCTTTAATGAATAAGACAGTATTGTTTTGAAAGCGTTGATTTGATTTGGAGTTAGATTCCATCTGGTGGTAGAGGGCCCCTGCCTCCTGCACGGTTTTAATTGCGTAATTTAGATAAGTATCTTAGTTGCCTTTACGTTTTTGAAGTTTGAGTTCATAGTTAATTTCATATCGACTATAGTTATACTCATTCTAAAAACTATTCCAAAAGAAGAAACTCTTCCAAAAGATTATGATAATGAATGGGAAATGGCTATAGTGTTGTAGGATTTAATTGTAGTTTCTTTTGTTCACTATCACAGTTACAATTGTTCTAAACACTCTTCCAAAAGAAGAAACTCTTCCAAAAAATCCTCATGATGTCTAAGGCATGACTGTGATGATGAATGTTTTAGTTGTTTGTTTTCACCTAGTAACATAGCTGACCTTGCTCTTAAAACTCTCTTCCAAAATATCATAATGATGGGTAGGAGACAGCTGTGATATCTTAGTTTTTAAATTACTTTCATTCTTTATGTTTGCATTTGCACTGAATTGTACAGTCAGAATTTTTCTAAGAAACTCTTCCAAAATACCAATCATGATGGACAAACAGGCTGTATAATCCCATAGATTAATGCATGATAACTTAGTTAGGATACTCCAGAGTCTAATTGCATTTAACTCATGCTCTGTTATTTTGTTTTGAGTTTGATAATGACTTGTTAGTTCAGCACTGTTTTAGACTAGTGGCATCTTAAGTTCAGTTTTAGCTTAACTCATTGCATTTGCACTCCACATTTAGTTGTCATCCACTGCATATTAGATTACTTCAGTTGTTAGACTTAACAAAACAACCTTCATTATTTACAAACTTCTTCTTGTTCCAAATCTATAATTGATTCATAACCATATGAACAAAAGACAGTATCATTTCAAGGCCTGAGATACTTTTGCAACTTCTCTACTACTTCATAAATAGAGCCTTTCCTTAAAAGACTACTTTAAAAAGAAATCTATAACTCTTGGGCGAGGTTTAGTGATGATTAACTAAGTTGCAGAATAGAGTTAAGAACTAGTCTTAGAGTAAAGATCTTATGATGGTATCAATGTTTTCCTCCAAATATGCTTCAACAAATCTCTAATCATGGATAAAATGTTGCATCATTATAAGCTATTTGTTTAATTGTTTAGTTAGGAGAATTTGCATACTTAGCTGACCACTTCTCAAGCTCTCTCTCAAAATACCTTTGATGAAAGAATTGCACAAGTTGAGTTTATGTTTTGAGTCATTTGCTTAAAATTCATTATCAATCTTTGTTTCTGCTTAGTCATAGTTTAGATTTGATTATGTTTCAATAATTGCAATTGCATTTGTCATTTGTCATCAACCAATTAGGCTTCACTCTGTTTTTAATCATTAGCTTCTTTCCACTAGCTTTCTAGTCATTTTCCTTGCGAACATAAAACTACCAAAAGACCAAAAACATCATAAATCATCACAAAATACCAAAAACATCATAAAACACTAAACACAAAGCATTAAGAGAAAAACACCTAGGCACATACGGTGCACTTCACTTCAGCAGTTTACCAACCCTGGTTGACAATTAAATGAACTCAATTTAGGAGACTAGGTTGAGACCAAACATTTTGGCGCCGTTGCCGGGGAAGTGAAAACTAGGTAACCTTTGTTTCTTAGCATCCAAAAACAATTATATGCGTAGGGAGAGAGATTCAAGGGGAAGATTTATAAGCAGTAGAAGCAGAAGTTTGATTTCTAGAACACCACTTGTTTCATCTAGATCCAGAGCTAGTACACCTTCAACTCGGACCCACATTCCATCCTTTACTGATCCTGGACTTCTAGAAGATATAAGTTCAACTATTCCATTAGAGAAACCTTCCACTTCATCCACTAAACCTGCCATAGAAGAAGATCTAAAAACTCCTGTTAGGGACACAAATCTTTCCACTTCCACAGGAGAGTCAATCATGGCAGAAGAAGGAGGAGGAGGAGTCTTTAATGGAGAACACACACTATTTGGAGGTAGAGGTAGAGGTAGAGGAGAAGGAGGTAGAGGAGAAGGAGGTAGAGGTGCAGATGGAGGAAGAGGTAGAATAGGAAGCTCTTTTGGGTTCCCTATAATTGATGAAGAAACCAATACAACCATGAAAAACATTTCACCCTCTGTCATTCCAAACTTCTATGGACTTAAAACTGAAGATCCTGAAACCTTCTTATTTGAATTTGAAGTTATGTGTAGAACTTATGACTACTTACAAGATGCTCAAAAACTAAAATTATTCCCTTCAACCTTGAAAGGAGCAGCATTGAAGTGGTTTATGAGTCTGATCAGCAATTCTATTAGAACATGGGAAGACATGAAACAAGTGTTTCTAGAGAGGTATTTGGATTATTGTATGTCAGTTAATCATAAGGAAGAAGTGTTTAAGATGTTACAAAAAGAAGATGAAAATTTGGAAGATTTGTTGGAGAGATTTAATTACAACATCAAAAGAGAAAAAATGGAAAACCTAGATCAAGACACCTTAAAAGCTCTTTTGTTGAAAACAATTAGGGATGAATGGTTGGATATCCTTAACATGATGGGAAAAGGGGATATATCATAGCTCACATTACCTGAAATATCTGATTTATGTATCAACCTTTCAAGAGGGAAGTCTAAAACTATAAAAGGTCCAAGAGATCCTGCTCTTGCAAGGGCAAGTAAGTCTTCTTCTGGGACAGTAAGTAGATCAGAAGAAACATGCTTGATGATTTTAAATCTGACATCTTAGGGAGTCTTAGTGAACAAATAGACACCCTTAAGATACAAAAGAAGCAAAAGGCTGAATCTGATGCCTTGGCAATATTTTTTCCCAAATGTAGAAAGAAACATGCTTTAAGAGAGTGTCCTTTGGATGTAAAAGTTGTAGAAACCTGTGTCATATGTTCTGAAAAACATGAGACCAAGAATTTTCCTTCTCTTCCTGGTCTCAAGGCAGTTTTTCAGGAGGAAACTCCTACATATTCCACAGAGTCTCTCAATTTTGTATCTAGAAGGCCTTGGCAAGGACCTAAAACACAAAGATTCCATGATCAAATGTATAATCAACCTCCACCTTGGAATTCTTGGCAGCAACCTTGGCCTCAATTTCAAAATCAATCTCAATCTTGGGCACGCGGAACACAAAGTCCCTATGGAAGATACTCTCCATACTATCAGTATCCACCCTCCTATCCACCATACCCACATTTTTATCCTCAAAATCCTCAACAAAATTTTCCTCAAAATCTTCAACAAAATTTTCAAAAAAATCCTCAACAACATCATCAGAACCTACCACATCAAAATCAACCACTTCCATTACCATTTCCTCAAAAATGAAATCAATTGCCTGCTCAACCCATACCAAACCCCAATAATAAAAATCCTCAGAACACATACATGATAGAAGGCCAACAGTTTCCAAATTATTTAATTACTCCTCTAGACCTTAGTGATGTTCAACTTAGGTCTGGAAGAATACTTGAAAAGAGGAAACCTTCTGTGATTATACAAGAACAAGATAACTCTGAGGAAGACTCTCTATGGGTTAATAAAAGTCTTGAGGAAGACACATCCTTTCAAGACCCAAACACTAAAAAATTAAAGCAAAAATATCCAATAAATTCAACTCCTGTATTAGAGCAACCATCCACATCTACTTCTATACCTCCCTTTCCAGAAAGATTACAAATTGATAGAGGTGTAGAAAAACAAATCATGGTGCCTAATTATGATTTCCTAGATGAGCTGAGAAATGTTTGCATTAAAATTCCATTATTACAAACCATCAAGGAAATTCCAATTTTAGCCAAAACAATAAAGGAGTTGAGTATGAAGAAAACAAGAAAAAGAATAAGAGAAACAAAGAAAATTCAACTGGCAGGACAAATAGCAGACATTATGATGGGCAAGATTTCTATTCCAAAGTATCTTGACCCAGGAAATCCAGTTGTCAAAATTCACATCCATGGAATTGAAATCCAAAACACACTCATTGATTTAGGAGCAGCAATCAATATCATGAGTAGACAAATCATGGATAAACTGAAACTTCCTAATCTTCTCTTTACACCCACACTATTACAATTAGCAAATAGATATGTGATCAAACCAGATGGGGTAATAGAAGACATTCCAGTGTCCCTAGATTCTTGGGAGTACCCTGTGGATTTTATGATCCTAACTCCTAAGAATAATCTAGGAGGACATCATGTTATATTAGGAAGACCTTGGTTGGCTACAACTGATGCTTTTATTAGTTGTAGATCCGGTGATATGTATATCTCTGATGGTAGTTCAACTAAGAAATTCACTTTATATCCTCCAGCTAGGACAATTCCAAATCTAGATGACACTCAATGGATAGAGGATGAAGAAGATTTACAACCTCTCTTCACAATTTCAGAAATTAGTGAAGATAATCAAATTCTGAATACTCTAGAAAACTTTGAATCCTCTCAAGAACACAAACATGAATCATTTCAAGAGGGATCCAACATTGAGTTTTTTTCATCAAGGCAGATGTCTCTTCATTCCATGGACAAATTTGGCAGCTCTACAAGTGAGATTTTTCTAGGCAAAACTTTGAACATAAAGAAGAACCTAGAAAAATCTCAACAAGAAGAGTTAGTCAAAGTATTACAGAGACATTCATTTGTATACGCATGGGAATACACTAACATGAAAGGGATAAGCCCCAAGACTTGCACTCATCACATCTATATAGATGAAATTTGCAAACCAATCAGACAACCTCAAAGACGGATGAATCCAAATCTTAGGGAAATTGTTAAAGAAGAATTGCAAAAATTGTTAAATGTTAATTTCATCTATCATATTTCATATAGTTAGTGGGTTTCTCCTTTGGTAATTGTGCCAAAGAAAAATGGAAAATGGAGGGTATGTGTTGACTACCGAGAACTAAACAAAGCTACTCTTAAATACCATTTTCCCTTACCTTTCATAGATCAAGTGTTAGATACATTAGCTGGAAAAAAGTACTTCTCATTCTTAGATGGGTTTAGTGGTTACAACCAAATCCAAGTAGCACTTGAAGATCAAGACAAAACCACATTTACCTGTCCTTGGGGTACCTATGCTTACCGAGTATTTCCATTTGGATTATGTAATGCACCTGCAACATTCCAAAGGGCAGTATTAGGAATTTTTTCAGATCTAATACATGATTGTGTAGAGGTGTACATGGATGATTTCACAATTTATGGAAACACTTTTGAAGAAGCTTTAGAAAACTTGGAAAAAGTTTTAAAGAGATGTCAGGAAGTAAATCTTTCACTTAGTCATGAAAAATGTTTTATGATGTTTACTGAAGGTATTGTTTTAGGGCATCACATTTCAGGGGATGGGATTAGAGTTGATGAGTCGAAAGTTGAAGTCATCTCTAACTTATCTATTCCAAGTTGTCAAAGAGATGTTAGAAGTTTTCTAGGATTTAGAGGATATTATCGGAGATTTATAGAAAACTTCACCAAGATAGCATCTCCACTCTTCAAATTGCTTACCAAATACTGTGAATTCAAATGGACTTCTGATTGCCAGTTAGCTTTTGAAACCCTGAAAACCAAAATTTCTGAAGCACCTCTATTAAGGGGACCTAACTGGAAGTTACCTTTTCATATCTCGACAGATACTTCCGATACAGCTCTAGGAGCAGTATTGGGACAAAAAGATTTGATTCCTTATGCCATCTATTATACCAGTAAAAATTTGACTCCTGCAGAGTTAAACTATACTGTAACTGAAAAAGAGTTTTTAGCTTTTGTTCATGCCATAAACAAATTTAGACACTATATAACAGGCTATGAAACTTTTGTTCACACTGATCATTCTGCAATTAGATACTTAATGAACAAATCAATTACTAATGGCAGAGTCATAAGATGGCTATTGCTCTTACAAGAATTCAACATTACCATTCTAGATAAGCCTGGAAAACAAAACACAGTAGCTGATTTCTTATCTAGACTCCAAAATATCAAAGATGACACTCCAGTTGAAGATCAATTTCCTGATGAATATCTTTTTGCAATTTCTACTCAAACTCCATGGTTTGCTGATATTGATAATTATTTAGTTTCAGGAAAATTTCCTTCAATAATGAATGCAAGGGAAAAAAGAAAAATCATTTATGACAGTGCAAAATATTCATGGGTTGCTAATGAGTTGTACAAGACAGGTCCAGATTTGATCATTAGAAGGTGTGTTCGTGAAGATGAGATGCCTGAGATTCTCAAAGCATGTCATGATGAACCTTGTGGCGGACACTTTGCTGATAAGAGGACAGCCTATAAGATACTTAATTTAGGATATTATTGGCCATCCTTGTTTAAAGATGCTAAAGAGTATGTCAAAAGGTGTGACAGTTGCCAAAGGGTAGGGAAACCTTCTCCTTCAGGTGAGATGCCATTAAAACCTCAGGTACATATTGAACCTTTTGAAAAATGGGCTTTGGATTTTGTAGGACCTATTAGTCCTCCATCAAGACAGAAGAGGTATATATTAGTTTGCATTGATTATGTTACTAAATGGGTAGAAGCCAAGCCATTACTTGTTGCTAATGAAGCATCTGTAGTTACTTTTCTTTTTGAGGATATTTTTACTCGTTTTGGTGTCCCAAGGGAAATTGTTACAGATCAAGGAGCTCAATTTACATCAAGGCTAGTGGAACAAATGATGGAGAGGTATAAAATCAGGCATAGAAAATCTACTCCTTATCATCCACAAGCAAATGGTCAAGTGGAATCTACTAATAAGGTCATTGAAGGAATCCTAACAAAGAATGTTCATTTACATAGAAGAGATTGGGTAGATAGGCTTCCTGAAGCCTTGTGGGCCTATAGAACTACATGGAGAAACACAACAGGCCACACTCCTTATAAGCTTGTTTATGGAAAGCAAGTTTTGTTTCCCATAGAGTTCCGGATTCAAACTTTCAAAATGGCAGTTCAGCTAGGACTTGATTTAACGGAGGCACAAAAGCATAGACTGGAGCAAATTAATGAATTGGATGAGATCAGACAAGATGCAGTTCAGAAAAAAAGTCTAGTCCAACAGCAAAGGACTAGATGGCATGACAAGTACATCAAAGAGAATAAATTCAAAGAAGGTGACTGGGCTCTCTTGTTTGATTCAAAATTCAAGGATTTTCAAGGTAAATTTCAAACACATTGGCTTGGGCCATATGAAATTGTTGAAATTTTTGACAATGGAGCAGTAAAAATCAGGACAATAGATGAAGAAGAGGTCACTTTTCTTGTGAATGGTCATAAATTAAAGCTATATCACAAACACTCTCAAGAGAAAAAATTGTCAAGAAGTTCCAAGAAAGCAGTGATGTGAAGTTAATGAAGAAGAATCTCTCTTCTTCATCAACTTGATTAAATTTTCTGAAGCATTTCTCTTTAAAAAAAATATATATATATATATATATATATATATATATATATATAATAAAAAATAAATAATAAAGGTATAAACATGAAAACCAATCATTGATTGGCATGTTTATACAGAAAATATAGGGTGAAAATCAGAGTTTTTCTGACACTCTAACTTTTCCCATTTTGTTTTTGCAAGCAGCTGTTACAAAATCATAAGTTCAGATCCATTGTACTTATGATCCATTTCATTTCATTTCATTCCATTCACTTATCCATCCATACCACATTTCATTCATTCATTCATACTTTACTTCATTCCATATATCATTCATCTCATTCCATACTTCATCCACCTCATTTCCATGTCAAAATTTAAAGTTTGATGTCTTGCTGCAAATGAGTAACACATGTGTTGTGTAACCAGCTCCAAAAAGAGAAGAAAAGAGATATAAACGCCTTAGAAATGAGCCACTTCGAGGGGGAAACCTCCAATACATTACATAAATGAACAATTCTTGGATGATACAAATGAACAAAGCCTCCTTCTATATATAGGAGTCCATGGGGCCACAATATAATCCTAGTGGGGTCACAATGTAATCCTAGCCGACCTAACAATAATAATGTAAGGGCACAATAATAACAATATGGGGGTTACAGGGGTACAACAATAACAATAAGTGGGGCTACACTAACATAATAAGGGACTACACTATTAATATAGGGACTTAACATGCCCCTCTCCTTCAACAAGTGTTGTCCTCAACGCTTGATTATTTCTTGATGCTTCTCTATAAAATTCTCATCCTCCCATGTGGAATCTTCTACAGGAAAGTTCTTCCACTTGCTGAGATACTCTGAAATTGATCGTACTTGTTGAGTTCTTGTTTTTTTGACTGCTTCAGAACTTCTTTCGATGTGATGTTGATATTCCTGTTGTTTCATTAGATTCTGCACCAAATTTAGGTTATCCTTTGAGAGTTGGAGAACTTGTTGTTGATGCTCGATGTCATATTCCACTAATTTATCATCCATATTAGCTATTATTTTATCCTTCAAACCATCCAACTTAGCCTCCATTTCTTCTTTTAAACCATCTATGTCATCTTCGGTTGCTCTTCGTAAGATCGAAATTTGTTGCACTTGGTACCGTAATTTTGATATCTCATACTGCAATTCTTCCACTTCATGCATCATAGTATAGATTTCTGAGGGCTTAATGGGTGTTGAATTCTTTTTCTTGCTTTTGAGGAGCTTGATATTGAAATTGGATTATCTCTGTGATTGCAGAACTTAAATATTTGAATTTTGGTATAAATTTAGCCCTCTGAAGTATCTTTCGAATGCCACAGGTCTGACCTAATTTGGTTTCTCCAAGACAAAGTTGTGTCCAATCTCCCACAATGACCTAATTCTGGACTGGTTCAGTAGAGCGAAATTGTACGACTTGCCACGTGTCATTGTTTCGTCCTTTGTCTCTGAAATTGATAGCCAAGAAACTGCATTCTGTGTACTTGCGACCACTTTTTACGGCACTCCAATCCGATGCCCAGAGAGAGAGTTATTGAACTTTTCCCACGATCACCTCTTTGAGACACAATTCAGGAGCCTGAAGAAGCACTACCTTCCACAAATCATATCTCCCAAAATATTGCGAACCAAGCTCTGAAATTTTTTGACGAATTTCCTCAAGATTTCAGCTTCACACCATATGAATTTCAGATTCTTAACCTTCGTAGAAAATTTTTTATAGCGCAAATGCCACGATGACCTGTTTATGAGCCTGAACAATTACCTAACTTCCACAGATCATATCTCCGAAAATATTGCGAACCAAGCTCTAAAATTTTTAGAAAAACTTCCTCAGGATTTCAGCTTCGCACCCTAAAAATTTCAGCTTCTGAAGCTTCGTAGAAAAAACGTTATAGCGAAAATGCCACGATGACCTGTTTGGAGCAGCGAAACCCTAGAATCCAAAGCTCTGATACCAAATGTTGTGTAACCAGCTCCAAAAAGAGAAAAAAAGAGATATAAACGCCTTAGAAATGAGCCACTTCGAGGGGGAAACCTCCAATACATTACATAAATGAACAATTCTTGGATGATACAAATGAACAAAGCCTCCTTCTATATATAGGAGTCTATGGGGCCACAATATAATCCTAGTGGGGTCACAATGTAATCATAGCCGACCTAACAATAATAATGTAAGGGAAAAATAATAACAATATGGGGGTTACAGGGGTACAACAATAACAATAAGTGGGGCTACACTAACATAATAAGGGATTACACTATTAATATAGGGACTTAACAACATGTCATGGATTGCAGGGCAGTTCTTATATTCTTCCACTCCATTTCATAAATTGAATTCATTCCATTTCATCATCCACTTCATACATATAATGACTCATCATCCATATTCATTCATATAACATCTCACTCATATCCCAAACCACTCCATTCCATGATTAAAATACTCTACAGATACATTCTGCAGCTTAACAGACATTCTGCAGCTGATCAGACTTTCTGCAGCCAGACAGTCATTCCGCAGCTACAAATCCTGAAGGCACTAATCAGCAGACATTTGAATTGCAACAAGATGATCCAGTAGATCTGGGTTGTATGATGGACTCCCAAGATAACCCAGGAAGGGTTTCTCAGATCTGTAAGTCTAATAAAACCACCCTCTTAGGGCTTCACATGTATGCTATTGGGAATGCAGATCTGATGATATGATGGCTCCAATGATGTACAAACAGATCTATGCAAGAAGGGTTGATCCCTTCACTAGATCCTTGGGCTAAAACCTCAAGATCTATCTCCTCCAATCTCTTCCACTTAAAATAATTGTTGTAGGAACAACAACTTCATAAAATTTCACTGTCAAAGAGGGAGGCTCAATAGCCTACTGCTAGATATGTCAAATCAGCTCCTAAATGATGGAAACACTAGATCTAATGTGAGGAGGTGATCCCTCATAGGACTGAACTGTGAAATCCTTGAAGGGACTGCTGCTGCATGGAGGTAAAACCCAATGATCTAAATTCTAGATATATATCTGCTGCTCCTGAAAGACTGCATCTAAAGAACAAAGTGGTAGGATGAATCCTCCACTTGTTTCCTAGTTGAATGCTAGAAACAACCTCCTGAAGATGGCACCAATGCCTGATAAGGAATGAAGAGAAATCCTCTTTCCAAAGCTACTCAAAGAAAGAGGTGGGATTCTCGCTTGGGAACACCCTGTGCTAAACAACACTGCAAACTCTACTAAACAGCCCAAGTCTGCATAGAAATGTCCTAAGACAAATCTATATCTAAACAGATCAAGAAATGAATAAGCCAAATCATGCCTTCCATTGTGCCTTCACCTTCATTATATGCATGAGCCTTCCATAGCCTAGGCCCACTCCAATACTACGTTGTACATGTGGACAAAAGTCTCCAAGATTGACTGTGTTGTTGATCCAGGTCCTCCATCATGTTCACATGGGGTGATACCCTCTCCATCATGTGTGCATTAAATGCATCACTTCCTCCACTATCCTATCATAAGTGCTTCATGATCTTCTTTGAATGCACTATGATCTTAGTTGACCTTATCAAAGATCCTCATGATTTTATATTTAAGATCCATGACCTTACTTGACTGTTTCATCCTCCATAATCTATCTCATAAATGAGACATGACCTCCATTAATGGAGCTGCTCCACTACTCCATGAATCTAGATCTAGATCCAAAATATCCACTTACACACATAAAAAGTGGATTTTATTCATCTTTGAGGTTTGTGGGTCCCTCCACCCTTTTATTTACTTAACTTATTAAGAAAATAAAGGACTTCCAACTGCATGGTTAGATGTCCTACTTCCACCATGAAGTACCAAGTGACAACCATATGATATCCAACATCATCATTAATACATGAGACACATAAAATAAAGTGGCTCTTCCCACAAAGGAAAATCCCATTTCACAATACATCTCTTCATCCCATGCTTTATGAATTTGAAAGAGCATTGATATGCTCTCATCCTTAGCCCTGTTGGCCTTGTTGGAACCAAGCTTCATTCCAACGTTATGCAAAAGAAGAAGGAAAGGAGTTATATGGGTAGAAAAATATGTCAAACCATATTCTCCTAATAGTAACCACTGGAGTAAGGCCCTTTGCTGCCATCCTCCATCTCCTTCATGTAAGATGGAAAATCCAAACTCCCCCAAAAGCAACCAAAGCAACAAGAGATCTTGTTTCTTTCTCTCCTCCTCATGTGCATCATGGAGTAAAAACATACTTATAGACATGTGGAATGTTACACTAGCCCAATACAAATGAACACCATCAATACACATCATGAGAGAACCATGCCAAGCTTTACCCAATACAAAACACATAGACATAGGAGATGTCATGTGGTGGCCAAACTATCTCAAGGGAAACCAAATTTAACATGCCTTATGTTGCTGCATTTTATCATTGATACAAAAGGCATGAATCAGAATAATATGAGCTATTGGGTGGTAACCATACTCACCCAAGAGCATCCAGCGCAGCCATGCCTCCTTCTTCATTTCATAAGTGTTTTTCAAGGCATGGATCAAAGAAATAGGAGCCTTTGGGTAGTGACAAATATCTCCCAAGCATAACCAACATAACCAAGATTGTTGGTGTTGAGCCTCAAGATTGTGCTTTCTTTCATCTTACTTTACCTCATTTTCCTTTGTCCATTGTTATCCCAGACCCAATTGATCAATGAATTTAGTTAAAATTACTTTTAGAATGATTAACATGACTGACTTGCTAAGTTTTGTGTATATTGTCGTTATGGCCATTTTGTCAGGAACTAGGCTAGATACGGTGTTAGTAATTCTTAGGAGAACCACATCATCCCCCATGTCTTCACATTTGGGCATGTTCCAGGTGGCCTCTCAAGAAAAACCACATATGGGTATATTCCACGTCATGTCTACATTGTTCGTTGCTCACCATGAAGAAAAAACTGAATTCTGGATATGGTTTTGATACGTGGGAACTCATTTAAGGAAGCAGATTTCTAATAGGACTGTCTAAGTCCAGATGTCCTTTTCCTTTTTACACTGCCACTTTAAGAGTCCTAGTATGATTTCGATAAGGAAAGACAATGATCCTTGAATTGTTGCAAGTCTTGTTATGTAAATTTGTTATAAAAACACTTGGGAAACCGAGAGCTAGGCTAGATTTTGTTCCAGATTTTGCTTAGATTTTGTGCTACATTTCTGAAGACGCAGATTGCTCTGTTCAAGTTATTTCTCCTTTAATGAAGAAGACAGTAGTGTTTTGAAAAGCGTTGAGTTGATTTGGTGTTAGAGTCCATCTGGTGGTAGAGGGCCCCTGCCTCCTGCACGGTTTTACTTGCGAAAATTAGATAAGTATCTTAGTTGCCTTTACGTTTCTGAAGTTTGAGTGCATAGTTAATTCCATAGCCACTATAGTTATACTCGTTCTAAAAACTCTTCCAAAAGAAGAAACTCTTCCAAAAGATTATGATAATGAATGGGAAATGGCTATAGTGTTGTAGGATTTAATTGTGGTTTCTTTTGTTCACTATCATAGTTACATTTGTTCTAAATACTCTTCCAAAAGAAGAAAATCTTCCAAAAAATCCTTATGATGTCCAAAGCATGACTGTGATGATGAATGTTTTAGTTGTTTGTTTTTACTAAGTAACATGGTTGACCTTGCTCTTAAAACTCCCTTCCAAAATATCATAATTATGGGTAGGAGACAGTTGTGACATCTTAGTTTTTGAATTGCTTTCAGTCTTTATGTTTGCATTTGCGCTAAATTGTACAGTCAGGATTGTTCTAAGAAACTCTTCCAAAATACCAATCATGATGGACAAACAGGCTATATAATCCCATAGAATAATGCATGATAGTTTACTTAGAATGCTCCGGAGTCTAATTGCATTTAACTCATGCTCTGTATTTTATTTTGAGTTTGATAATGACTTGTTAGTTCAGCATTGTTTTAGACTAGTGACATCTTAAGTTCAGTTTTAACTTAACTCATTGCATTTGCACTCCACATTCAGTTGTCATCCACTGCATATTAGATTACTTCAGTTGTTAAACTTAACAAAATAGCCTTCATTATTTACAAACCTCTTCTTGTTCCAAATCTATAATTGATTCATAAACATAAGAACAGAAGACAGTATCATTTCAAGGCCTGAGGTACTTTTGCAACTTCTTTACTACTTCATAAACAGAGCCTTTCCTCAAAAGACTACTTTAAAAATAAATCTATAACTCTTGGGCGAGGTTTAGTGATGATTAACTAAGTTGCAGAATAGAGTTAGGAACTAATCTTAGAGTAGAGATCTTATGATGGTATCAATGTTTTTCTCCAAATATGCTTCAACAAATCTCTAATCATGGATAAAATGTTGCATCATTATAAGCTAGTTGTTTAATTGTTTAGATTAGGAGAGTTTGCATACTTAGCTTAGGAGAATTTGCATATTTAGCAGACCACTTCTCAAGCTTTCTCTCAAAATACTTTTGATGAAAGAATTGGACAAGTTGAGTTTATGTTTTGAGTCATTTGCTTAAAAGTCATTATCAAGCTTTGTTTCTGTTTAGTCATAGTTTAGATTTGATTTTGTTTCAGTAGTTGCCTTTGCATTTGCCACTTGTCATCAACTAATTAGGCTTTACTTTATTTTAATCATTAACTTCTTTCCACTAGCTTTCTAGTCATTTTCCTTGTGAACATAAAACTACCAAAAGACAAAAAACATCATAAATCATCACAAAAGACCAAAAACATCATAAAACACTAAACACAATGCATTAAGAGACAAACACCTAGGCACATACGGTGCACTTCACTTCAGCAGTTTACCAACCCTGGTTGACAATTAAATGAACTCAATTTAGGAGACTAGGTTGAGACCAAACATTTTGGCGCCGTTGCTGGGGAAGTGAAAACTAGGTAACCTTTGTTTCTTAGCATCCAAAAAAAATTATATGCATAGGGAGAGAGATTCAAGGGGAAGATTTATAAGCAACAGAAGCAGAAGTTTGATTTCTAGAACACCACTTGTTTCATCTAGATCCAGAGCTAGTACACCTTCAACTCAGACCCACATTCCATCCTTTACTGATCCTGGACTTCTAGAAGATCTAAGGTCAGCTATTCCATTAGAGAAACCTTCCACTTCATCCACTGAACCTGCCATAGAAGAATATTTGAAGAATCTTGTTAGGGACACAAACCTTTCCACTTCCACAGGAGAGTCAACCATGGCAGAAGAAGGAGGAGGAGGAGTCTTTAATGGAGAACACACACTATTTGGGGGTAGAGGTAGAGGTAGAGGAGAAGGAGGTAGAGGTGCAGATGGAGGAAGAGGTAGAATAGGAAGCTCTTTTGGGTTCCCTATAATTGATTAAGAAACCAATACAACCATGAAAAAAATTTCACCCTCTGTCATTCCAAACTTCTATGGACTTAAAACTGAAGATCCTGAAACCTTCTTATTTGAATTTGAAGTTTTGTGTAGAACTTATGACTACTTACAAGATGCTCAAAAACTGAAATTATTCCCTTCAACCTTGAAAGGAGCAGCATTGAAGTGGTTTATGAGTCTGATCAACAGTTCTATTAGAACATGGGAAGACATGAAACAAACATTTCTAGAGAGATATTTGGATTATTGTATGCCGGTTAATCATAAGGAAGAAGTGTTCAAGATGTTACAAAAAGAAGATGAAAATTTGGAAGATTTGTTGGAAAGATTTAATTACAACATCAAAAGGGCAAAAATGGAAAACCTAGATCAAGACACCTTAAAAGCTCTTTTATTGAAAACAATTAGGGATGAATGGTTGGATATCCTTAACATGATGGGAAAAGGGGATATATCACAGCTCACATTACCTGAAATATCTGAGTTATGTATCAACCTTTCAAGAGGGAAGTCTAAAACTATAAAAGGTCCAAGAGATCCTGCTCTTGCAAGGGCAAGTAAGTCTGCTTCTGGGACAGTAAGTAGATCAGAAATAGGACACATGCTTGATGATTTTAAATCTGACATCTTAAGGAGTCTTAGTGAACAAATAGACACCCTTAAGATACAAAACAAGTAAAACGCTGAATCTGATGCCTTGGAAATCTTTTGTCCCAAATGTAGAAAGAAACATGCTTTAAGAGAGTGTCCTTTGGATGTAAAAGTTGTAGAAACCTGTGTCATATGTTCTGAAAAACATGAGACCAAGAATTGTCCTTCTCTTCCTGGTCTCAAGGAAGTTTTTCAGGAGGAAACTCCTACAAATTCCACAGAGTCCCTCAATTTTGTATCTAGAAGGCCTTGGCAAGGACCTCAAACACAAGGATTCCATGATCAAATGTATAATCAACCTCCACCTTGGAATTCTTGGCAGCAAACTTGGCCTCAATTTCAAAATCAATCTCGATCTTGGGCACACGGAACACAAAGTCCCTATGGAAGATACTCTCCATACTATCAGTATCCACCCTCCTATCCACCATACCCACATTTTTATCCTCAAATCCTCGAATCCTCTGCATAGAAATGTCCTAAGACAAATCTAGATCTAAACAGATCAAGAAATGAATATTCCAAATCATGCCTTCCATTGTGCCTTCACCTTCATTATATGCATGACCCTTCCATAGCCTATGCCCACTCCAATACTACGTTGTACATGTGGACAAAAGTCTCCAAGATTGACTGTGTTTTTGATCTAGGTCCTCCATCATGTTCACATGGGGTGATACCCTCTCCATCATGTGTGCATTAAATGCATCACTTCCTCCACTATCTTATCATAAGTGCTTCATGATCTTCTTTGAATGCACTATGATCTTAGTTGACCTTATCAAAGATCCTCATGTTTTTATATTTAAGATCCATGACCTTACTTGACTGTTTCATCCTCCATAATCTATCTCATAAATGAGACATGACCTCCATTAATGGAGCTGCTCCACTACTCCATGAATCTAGATCTAGATCCAAAATATCCACTTACACACATAAAAAGTGGATTTTATTCATCTTTGAGGTTTGTGGGTCCCTCCACCCTTTTATTTACTTAATTTATTAAGAAAATCAAGGACTTCCAACTGCATGGTTAGATGTCCTACTTCCACCATGAAGTACCAAGTGACAACCATATGATATCCAACATCATCATTAATACATGAGATATATAAAATAAAGTGGCTCTTCCCACAAAGGAAAATCAACATTTCACAATACATCCCTTCATCCCATGCTTTATGAATTTGATTGAGCATTGATATGCTCTCATCCTTAGCCCTGTTGGCCTTGTTGGAACCAAGCTTCATTCCAACGTTATGCAAAAGAAGAAGGAAAGGAGTTATATGGGTAGAAAAATATCTCAAACCATATTCTCCTAATAGTAACCACTGGAGTAAGGCCCTTTGCTGCCATCCTCCATCTCCTTCATGTAAGATGGAAAATCCAAACTCCCCCAAAAGCAACCAAAGCAACAAGAGATCTTGTTTCTTTCTCTCCTCCTCATGTGCATCATGGAGTAAAAACATACTGATAGACATGTGGAATGTCAAACTAGCCCAATACAAATGAACACCATCAATACACATCATGAGAGAACCATGCCAAGCTTTACCCAATACAAAACACATAGACATAGGAGATGTCATGTGGTGGCCAAACTCTCTCAAGGGAAACCAAATTTAGCATGCCTTATGTTGCTGCATTTTATCATTGATACACAAGGCATGAATCAGAATAATATGAGCTATTGGGTGGTAACCATACTCACCCAAGAGCATCCAGCGCAGCCATGCCTCCTTCTTCATTTCATAAGTGTTTTTCAAGGCATGGATCAAAGAAATAGGAGCCTTTGGGTAGTGACAAATATCTCCCAAGCATAACCAACATAACCAAGATTGTTGGTGTTGAGCCTCAAGATTGTGCTTTCTTTCATCTTACTTTACCTCATTTTCCTTTGTCCATTGTTATCCCAGACCCAATTGATCAATGAATTTAGTTAAAATTACTTTTATAATTATTAACATGACTGACTTGCTAAGTTTTGTGATTATTGTCATTGTAATGCATTTTGACCGGAACTAGCTGCAGAATGCAGACATTCCGTAGCTAACCGGAAATTCTGCAGCTGTCTTCACGTTTGGGCATGTTTCAGGTGGCCTCTCAAGAAAAACCACATATGGGTATATTCCACGTCATGTCTACATTGTTCGTTGCTCACCATGAAGGAAAAACCGAATTCTGGATATGGTTTTGATACGTGGGAACTCATTTAAGGAAGCAGGTTTCTAATAGGATTGTCTTAGTCCAGATGTCCTTTTCCTTTTTACGCTACCACTTTAAGAGTCCTAGTATGATTTCGATAAGGAAAGACAATGATCCTTGAATTTTTGCAAGTCTTGTTATGTAAATTTGTTATAAAAACACTTGGGAAACCGAGAGATAGGCTAGATTTTTCTCTAGATTTTGCTTAGATCTTGTGCTACATTTCTAAAGACGCAGATTGCTCTGTTCAAGTTATTTCTCCTTTAATGAAGAAGACAGTATTGTTTTGAAAGCGTTGATTTGATTTGGATTTAAATTCCGTCTGGTGGTAGAGGGCCCCTGCCTCCTGCACGGTTTTAATTGCGTAATTTAGATAAGTATCTTAGTTGCCTTTACGTTTTTGAAGTTTGAGTTCATAGTTAATTTCATAGCCACTATAGTTATACTCATTCTAAAAACTATTCCAAAAGAAGAAACTCTTCCAAAAGATTATGATAATGAATGGGAAATGGCTATAGTGTTGTAGGATTTAATTGTAGTTTCTTTTGTTCACTATCACAGTTAGACTTGTTCTAAACACTCTTCCAAAAGAAGAAACTCTTCCAAAAAATCCTTATGATGTCTAAGGCATGATTGTGATGATGAATGCTTTAGTTGTTTGTTTTCACTAAGTAACATAGCTGACCTTGCTCTTAAAACGCTCTTCCAAAATATCATAATGATGGGTAGGAGACAGCTGTGATATCTTAGTTTTTAAATTGCTTTCATTCTTTATGTTTGCATTTGCACTGAATTGTACAGTCAGGATTGTTCTAAGAAACTCTTCCAAAATACCAATCATGATGGACAAACAGGTTGTATAATCCCATAGATTAATGCATGATAACTTAGTTAGGATACTCCGGAGTCTAATTGCATTTAACTCATGATCTGTTATTTTGTTTTGAGTTTGATAATGACTTGTTAGTTCAGCACTGTTTTAGACTAGTGACATCTTAAGTTCAGTTTTAGCTTAACTCATTGCATTTTCACTCCACATTTAGTTGTCATCCACTGCATATTAGATTACTTCAGTTGTTAGACTTAACAAAACAGCCTTCATTATTTACAAACTTCTTCTTGTTCCAAATCTATAATTGATTCACAACCATATGAACAGAAGACAGTATCATTTCAAGGCCTGAGATACTTTTGCAACTTCTTTACTACTTCATAAACAGAGCCTTTCCTCAAAAGACTACTTTAAAAAGAAATCTATAACTCTTGGGCGAGGTTTAGTGATGATTAACTAAGTTGCAGAATAGAGTTAGGAACTAGTCTTAGAGTAAAGATCTTATGATGGTATCAATGTTTTCCTCCAAATATGCTTCAACAAATCTCTAATCATGGATAAAATGTTGCATTATTATAAGCTAGTTGTTTAATTGTTTATTTAGGATAATTTGCATACTTAGCTGACCACTTCTCAAGCTCTCTCTCAAAATACCTTTGATGAAAGAATTGGACAAGTTGAGTTTATGTTTTGAGTCATTTGCTTAAAATTCATTATCAAGCTTTATTTCTGTTTAGTCATAGTTTAGATTTGATTTTGTTTCAGTAGTTGCCTTTGCATTTGCCACTTGTCATCAACCAATTAGGCTTCACTCTGTTTTAATTATTAGCTTCTTTCCACTAGCTTTCTAGTCATTTTCCTTGTGAACATAAAACTACCAAAAAGACCAAAAACATCATAAATCATCACAAAAGACCAAAAACATCATAAAATACTAAACACAACGCATTAAGAGACAAACACCTAGGCACATACGGTGCACTTCACTTCAGCAGTTTACCAACCCTGGTTGACAATTAAATGAACTCAATTTAGGAGACTAGGTTGAGACCAAACAGTTGGCCCATGTCATGAATCTGCAAGTGGTCATGAAACCCCTTTCTTATCATCTTAACCCACTCATCCCAATGTGGATGATGAATGATGTACTGCATAATCATGGTATCCTCCCTTTGTAGAATACCATCCTCCCCAAACTAATGAAGAAATTTTCACTTCATGAAATGTTGAAGTGCACCTCCAATGAGATTCTCTTTTCATTGAAGGCCCTCCAAAACCAATGAAGTTTTGGATCCATTGTAGGTAGAAGTTTCTCTTTGAACAGTGAGATGCTCATTAAGAAAGGGTCATCTAGAAAGGAGAAAATATTCCTGATCTCAAGATGTCTACCATTTTTCATCTTTACCTCCATTTCTTCATGAGTGAAGCTACCTTCATAATGCTCCAAGAATGATGGGGCCTCTTCATTTTCGCAACTACTAAGTGACATCGTTTTAGTTCTGCATGGTAATACATGTGTTGTCTCAAAGCAAGGTACAATAATGATCTCATAACCAGTTATTGTACATAGGATCATATCCATCCCATTTTCTAAAACTCTACACTTCAACTCAAAGGGTTGAATGTAGTTCAACAATGATGAACTGGGATAGTTCTTAATCTTCTCCTTGATTAGATCAAGGGTCCTCTGCGCTGTGATATGTTGCTGCTTCAAATCAGCATTTTTTTCTAACCCTTGGTTATGCATTGGCCCTAATGGCATGTACTCATAAGTTCCAATAAGATCTATTGAAAAAATATGTGATAAAAGTTCATGCATACCTTATATCAACTGATGTGTGGAAACCTCTTGCCAGAGCACAAGAGTTCCTCCAACCGGGACAATAGTGCCTCCAACTACTGGTAAGAGTGATGGTTGCTCTTCTCCAAGTGTACCAGCACTGGAATATTCTTCCTCTTCCTCATGCATCTCCTAAATCATACATGGGACTCTATGTGTCAAGATCTCAAGACTATATTGCAAATTTTCAAGTGTCTCTTCTTCGGATGCAAGTACTTCTACAGCTGGTGGTGAATGTAGTGACTACTTCTCCAGAGTGACAAGATTGAAATCCTCCTTTGTTTCCTTAGGGAATGTCACTTTGTGACGCATATCTGGTTTTCTCACATCAAATTCCTTCCTCAACTTGTGAAAGAAATATAAATATTTAGTCACCTTTTCATGCTCCATGTGACCAAACCACCAATCATTGGCTTCACCTAAAAGATGAAGTGCTGCAATTTGAACAGCCTCTCCTTTAGCTACAGGATGTGGCCTGAAAAATGCATCTAAATCTCTCCTCCAAGCCTTAACAGTTCTTGAGGAAGATCCATCAAATTTAGGAAAATATAACCTATTATGCCTCTTCCTTCTATTGCTACTATAGGATCCTCTTTCTTCTTTTATTTTGAAGAATTGTTTGAGAGTTAGCTTCTCTTTGAATGCTCTAGACTGTGCTTTGTACTCTTCAAGATATATCCTGAGAGTCTCATGAGTCTCAAGTTCATTCCTTTCTTCATTTCTACACCTTTCACCTTCTCCAAAGAAAGTAGGCATAGTCGATCTATGAGGAGATCTAGGATTCTCCGGTTTTCTTCTTTGTTGATAGGAAGTGCTTGGTCCTTCCTCATCATCTCTTCTTATTGGATCTTCTTTCTGTCCTTCCTTCTTCAATGAATTGACCTCCTTGGAGAGATATTGCATGGATCTAAAGAAAGGATTGTTAGAATTATCATCCTCCATGATAGATCTCATATATCTGCCTCTTCTTTTGATGTAAAAGATGAAATGTCCACAAGCTGAGCCAAATATCATGCTCTGATACCACTGTAATATCCCAAAAGGGAGAATGCAGTAATACTTAAACACAATATAAGAACTGAAACTAAATAAATGATAAATCTCAAGACAACATCAGAATTTACAGAGAAGCTGAGCCATTTTATTATCTTGGATAAGATTCAGTTACACAATGTACAAAATATGAGTAGATCTAGCCAAAGGGATGGCCTAGAATAACCCTAAAAACATGCCACAATAGGCACTGCATAAATGGAGAGCCACTGAAGCAAATATTGTGTTGTCCCTTCTGTAGAATATGAATATATGACTACATGCTGAAAAGGAAAATGCAGATCTACTCAAATATGGATCTCATATGATGCTGAAATTGTAGATTTGGGTTGTATAATGGATTCCCAAGATAACCCAGGAAGGGTTTCTAAGATTTTTAAGTCTAAGAAAACCACCCTCTTAGGGCTTCACATGTATGCTGTTGGGAATGAATTTCTGAATCTAGATCTAATGATATGATGGCTACAATGATGTACAATCAGATCTATGTGAGAAGGGTTGATCCCTTCACTAGATCCTTGGGCTTAAATCTCAAGATCTAGCTCCTCCAATATCCTCCACTAAAAATAGTTGTTGCAGGAACAACAGCTTCAGATAGCTACGTTGTCAAAGAGGGAGGCTCAATAGCCTACTGCTAGATATTTCAAATCATCTCCTGAATGATGGAAACATTAGATCCAACGTGAGGAGGTGATCCCTCGCAGGATTTCCAGCCGAAATACCGGAAACTTCCTTCCTCCAATAGATCTACAAGACTGAACTACACAATCCTTGAAGGGACTATTGCTGCATGGAGGTAAAACCCAATGGCTTGAATGACAGATGTAAATCTGTTGCTCCTAAAATGTTGCATCTGAAGAACAAAGTGGTAGGATGAATCCTCCACTTGTTTCCTAGTTGAATGCTAAAAACAACCTCCTGAAGATGGCAACAATGCCTGATAAGGAATGAAGAACAATCCTCTTTCCAAAGCTACTCAAAGAAAGAGGTGGGATTCCCGCTCGAGAACACCCTGTGCTAAACAACACTGAAAACTCTAATAAACAGCCCAAGTCTACATAGAAATTTCCTAAGACAAATATAGATCCAAACAGATCAAGAAATGAATAATCCAAATCATGCCTTCCATTGTGCCTTCACCTTCGTTATATTCATGAGCCTTCCATAGCCTAGGCCCACTCCAATACTGCATTGTACATGTGGACAAAAGTCTTCAAGGTTGACTACATTGTTTATCCATTTCCTCTATCATGTTCACATGGGGTGATACCCTCTCCATCATGTGTGCATTAAATCCATCACTTCCTCCATTATCTTATCATAAGTGCTTCATGATCTTCTTTGAATGCACTATGATCTTAGTTGACCGTATCAAAGATCCTCATGATTTTATATTTAAGATCCATGACCTTATTTGACTATTTCATCCTCCATAATCTATCTCATAAATGAGACATGATCTCCATTAATGGAGCTGCTCCACTACTCCATGAATCTAGATCTAGATCTAAAATATCCACATACACACATTAAAAGTGGATTTTATTCATCTTTGAGGTTTGTGGGTCCCTGCACCCTTTTATTTACTTAATTTATTCAGAAAATCAAGGACTCTAATATTCCAAATATGATGTGAAAATTTGGGAATATTATAAATACTTTGATTTATCATGATATCACATAAATTCCATAACACTTACCGATTTAAACCTTCCGTCGATTCATAAAACTCCGCCATATTCCAGTGGGTACCTCTTCCCCGCACATCGAAAATTATAAAAGTTAAACTCGCAGCTTATAACTAAAAGCTAAAAGTTGCGATCTGCGTTGTGGTCCAGTCCCACTTCTTCCATGCCACATCACTCATCCCCTCCCCCCCGCATCACACTTCGCAGTGTTTAAATTTTATATCCTCCACACTTATAAGTAAAGGCTGAGAGTTGCAATCTACGTTACGGTCGAGTCCCACTTACCCTCTGCGTCACCTACCTTCCACGTCACTTCCCCTTCACATCACATTGCAGGTTGTATTCTTTATAAACTAGACTGTAAAGGTTTTGAAGTGCGCAGATGCGATATGCTTCACAATTAAATTTTAAAAGGTTTCAAGCCTGTTATTTTGGGTTTTTCACGTTCTTTTATTCACAAAAGGGGTTTTAACATAGCAAGAGGGTTTTGGGTAATATAAAAACAGAAAGGTCGAGTCGGGCAGCCAAAATTGTTTAGCACTCCATTCAACAGCAGATCTACTCGCACATCTCTCAGCTCATTTGTCAGCATGTCAGCCAATTGAGGTACATATCCTAAACTGCTCCACTGCATCAGCACATTAGCAACAGTGTAGCATAGGAAAAAAGGGTTGATTCAGCTCAACAGACAAAAAATTCCATGTCATCATTTCCTCAAAAATAGGATGATTGTTTCATAGTTCATTGAGGGCATTTATTCTTTGATGTTTTATAGTGCCATTCGAGCACCTAACTACTTTTGATGTAATTATGCACTCCTTCAGTTATTAGTTTTAATAAATAAAACAGAGTCCTATTACAAGTATAAGTCTTTTAGAGACTAGATTTCTTTTTCGGTTCCAGGAAATTGGCTTATAGTTATGATAGGTGTCTAGGTCATATTTCGATGATCTAGAAAGTTGGGCAGATCCTATGTATTCAACAAAGGTCTATTTATAGCTAGGAGATCAAATTAAACAAGGGTTTGGAGATGGTTACTTGACACTACCAACATTTTAATCTTTGTCTGTCAGTAATATATAGTTGCAGCAGCATGTTTCAGACCTGAGATTCTTCTCTGTATTCATATGTATGTTTCTTCTATCATTCCTTTATTTTCTCTCCAGTGTTCTAGTTGTATAATCACTTGGAATTCATGATTACATTCTCCAACTCCCTTTATACATATAGTCTATTGTTTTATCATGTTTTATTAGTTTGCTTATGTATAATCACTTGGAATTCATGGTGACATGCTCCAACTTCATGTATACATTTAGCTATTTTTTCTATCCTTCATTTGTGGTTTAATAAGAATACAATTGCCTCAGCTTACATGAGATAATTTGTTAGTATGAATCTTAATCGTAAGCGTACGAAAAAGGCTCACTTAAGCCGCGCATAACAAACAGACCTAACAGCAAAGATGGTTGCTAATATCTTTAGATCTGCAATTAGTTGACCAAGATAAATGTTGCAAAAATCTAGATCTATGCATTAAAAGACATTAAGCAGTAAATAAAAGCAAGAGTTGCTCCATGAATCCAATAGACAAGACAAGATGGTTTTAAAGAATTTTTTGTATTTATGACACCTGGGAGGAGAACATAGAAAGATGTTACCAGTCCTCCTCAATTGGATGGGTTCTTGTAAGTCCTCAGCACTTCAGATCTAAAATCCCTCTCTCTTGATGATGTAGAAAACCCAGAAAAAATGGAACTCAAAGGGAGCTTACAAGAAAAAGGGTAGCAAAATATAACAATGATGGTGGATCAAAGTCAGACCAAAAGTATAGATCCAGAGTGATCTTTAGGCAACAAAAGGTAGTGAGTGAATGGAAAAACCCTTCTAGTTATAACAAAATATTGAGTTAGTCTAGATATTGGTGCATAATTAAAATATTATTAACCAATTCTAGATCCAACTTTTATGGAATATTTTATTACATTTCTTGGAGGGAAACAGAATTTGACTTGGGTCAAATCCCTTTATTTGTACATAATAAATAAATAAACGATTTATTTATTATTTTAAGGATGTGGTTGAGTAATAATCAAACAAATAATGATTTATTTAATTATTTATGAGTGATTTAGTCAAATTTAACAAGGAATATTATTTAAATAAGGTTTAAATAATTATTCCTATAAAATAATAAGATAAATAATAATTTATCTAATTAATTTTCCTGTTTTGGGTTAAATATGACCAGGAATATTAATTAAACTGTTGTTTAACTAATTATTCGTTGAGTAAAATCAAACAAATGTGGAGTTATTTAATATTTCCTCATGGGGCTTCCTGTTTAGACCATAAAAAATTTAATAAAGATGGTTTACTAAGTTAATTTTCATAGTGAAAGCAATTTTACTTAGTGTAAAATTGGTCTTACATGGTGTACTTAGGTCCATCTAATAGTAACAGGTTAGATGACCAAAAAATGGTGTAACAGATTGCCCCCCAGCGTGCGAGCGTTAGGAGCTAATCGTATGACTGAAGTACGTTGTAAGAACTCAATCACTAGACACCAAAGGGGAAGTCAGAGAGAGAGAGAGAGAAATATAAGGTAGACCAAAGTGCTAGAGGACTAGACCCTGACGAGGTGAGACTTACAGGTGCGACAAGTCTCTGTTATGAGTGAGTACCTGTGCTATAGGCGGCGGGGGAGGCATACCTATGCCCGCTGATGGTAGAAATTATGTTTAGTTTAGGGTTTTTTCCCTAGAAGGCAACCCCTTGCTTTGTATAAGGGTAATTGTATTGCGGCTGTGTATTGTATGTGTATTCTCGGAGTGAGAAACAGATAGGGAGACTGTGAGAGAGAACAAAGGATATTACAGCAGATCTGTTGTAGGTTTTGTCTCTTCATTTTGCTAGATAATAGAAAGGAATGATTGGTTGTTCGGGGTGGACGTAGCCCAAACTGGGTGAACCACGTATATCTATGTCTCTCTAGTTCTATGTGTTTTGTGTGCTTGTGTTTCCGCATATTTTATGTGTTTCATTTCTCTGTAATATTTAATTTTCTAACATGCTGAGTAGCAGATGGACAACTTCCCTTATTAGAGCATAAAGGGCATGGATGACCTGGCAGTGACTGACGTAATATCAAAGGGGATAGGGGATAGTAGGACTGAAGGTCGTAATTTGCGACATAAGAGAGAAACTAAGAAATGAAGGATAGAGGACTATAGTGGGATACAAAGGGACTCTGGATAGAATCCATGGATGCAATGATGAGTCAACTCGGATGCCCTAAACAAGGGTGACTCGATGATGCTGCCACATAGAAGAGTTTCAATGGGAACCATAAATACATGAGTACAGGGTGGGTACTAATGATGAAGATTGACACAAGCATGGACAAGTATGGAGGCAAAGTGGTGCCCCAAGTACAAGTGTTGCAAGTGAAGAAATTCAATTTTTAGGAGCAATGAAGTGACCCTTCTTGGGCAAAATGTGTTTTGGTGAAGTATCAAATCATAAAAAACTAACAGATACCCATTTGAGGGCTCGGTGAGACCTTTCCAATGGTATAGATGGTTTGTAAAACCGAGCTACGGTTTGGCCATAGTAGGCGAAATAAAAATCAGGGGTTCTCTTTTAATGAGGCATTTTCCCTCCAAATTCACTCATTTGCAAGTGGAGCTATGGTGAATGTAGAGAGGAGAGAAGGCCCTAAATCATGCGGCGATCGTAGTGGACAAACTGACAGTTGGAATCTAGATCCATTAGTTGTAGGTAAGAGGCCTAGCCCTAATCTTTCATTTCAGTGGATTGAAAGTTCAGTTTAGGTTCCCATAGCTCAGGAACAAACCCGTGCTCCTCTTCATGGCCGGGTCGCACTTTTTGGGGCAAAAACTGCGACGTGGGTAGCAAGTTTTGGGCAGAAAACTGTGACCTGTCCCAGGATTGGGCCTAAAAAGTGCGACCTGATAAAGAGGGGTTTTTCTGTGCTATTTTTTGGCTGAGACCTGGGTTTTTATCTTTGGATACAGTATTTCCTATTTGTACACTAACAAATATGATAGTTTTGTGCAGATATGGACGAATTACGGATCAACTGGAGAGAGAGAGACCTGGACACGTTACGGTCGGAGATCCGAGAGGATCGGGGTGTCCGCAATGCATTAGCTAAGTTTAGGGTTCTAAAGATTGTGAAGAACTTTATGATGAGAGCTAGAGAGCCCTTGTTGGCCCGGATTGTCAGTTATTGGGATCCGTACCATGAGGTCTTTATAGTGTAGGGGCACCGGACCAAGTTGATAGTCCAGGATATATATTTTATGACTGGTCTCCCACCACTTGGGATGGTAGGGAATACTCAGCCAGCATTACCACGAGGGCGAAACATCATGGATTTTGTAGAGCACCATTTTCAACCAGGTCTCCATGTCAAAGGGACATGGATACCCATCATGGATCTAGAGAGGTTAGAGACCCGTGCTGTGGCCACGGCGGTGCTGCAGATCTTGGGAAACCAGGCACTCCACCACATCACTGGAGGGCAGATGATGCTTTTGGAGAGTGTTTTGAGTGGGACCTACTATGGGTGGGCCAGGATGATGATGTCGTCGTTAAAATGACAGTTTTCATTATGCAAGTGGCAAGTGAACCATGACTGTGCTTATGGTATAGTGTTGTGCTCACTCCTCTTTGAGAAGATCCTGACACTTCGACCTCACATACAACTCGAGGGTGGGGGCCCGAGGGACCCCAGGATGCACCAATGGGGGCGACTATTATGTAGAGGAGGAGGTGGGGTGGTCGGACGGGTGTTCCAACCTAAGTTTTTTGCTCATTGGGATCAGATGCCATTATACATAGATGACTATCCCTATAGTGGGATGAGTTTTCGTGGGGACCAGGATTTTCCACTGCCGCCTGGTCGAGTATGGGGGCCAGATGGTAAGTGACAAATTGTTAATATTTTATGTGCATTGTAAAGTTTCAAAATATTTTATATGGTACTGATTCTTCCACATTTTTTATGCAAATACAGCACCAGTAAAACCAGTCGGTTATATGGGACAGACTGCAGTATCGAGAACTTTCGAACCTAGTAGATCGATAGCGCCACAAAATGAGGATGCAGCAGCCCTCCTAGAGGACATCTGTCATAGATGTGAGAGGATTTTGATCGGTGTTTCAGAGCGCGGCTGGCAAGACTTGGATGACCAGTACATAGAGTCATGTATTGTTCTACCCTCGGAGTGGTGAGGGGTCATGCGGTGCATGGCAATTTCCGGGCAGGGGATGCGCGATCTACGAGCTACAGGAGCAGAGCCATTGGCTTGGGATCCTCCAGAGAGTGATTAGTGTGTAGGGGCAGGTGGTTCCCCCAGTTTTGAGTTTTTGTAACATGCTATGGGCATGTCATATGTATCATAGTTGATGGACTCTAAAACATGTTATACAACACATATTATGGATGTGCATCGTTTTGATGATTTTATGTTATGGTCTTGTGGTAAATGCATGTGCTAAATTCCAATCTAGAATATTTTTTGCAATGCTATCTACATAGTGATTTTGTGTTGCAGGTACATGACTGAATGTAACGATTTCAAATTCACGCATCAAAAGCTTCACTCGTAAATATCTTCTAAAAAGGATAGGTTTATGCACACGATATACACCATTCAATCGCATGAAAAGAAGCAGGGAATCTAAATGAACGTGAAGGTGGAGGATGCGATCGAAAAGGGCATCGGCTAATAAATCTCGCAATGCATCATATTCGGCCTAATTATTGGTGGCAGTACCAATGCATACACCATTCGAGAGAACAAGCGAATGTAAGGGGGTAAAAATGGCCCAACCTGCCGAGGCTAGATTCTGGGAGTAGCGACTTGCACCATCGGCATAACCAATAGAAGGTGTGGACAGGAGGTCCATATGAAAGGTGCCACAAGGCAATAGATGGGAGGATGATGAAAAATGCTGGTAACCTGAGCGCAAAGTATATCACAAACAAACGCTATGAGAGGGAGTGATCTGGGTAAGATTTCTACTACGCACACACAGCCGGTTAGGTGGTGTGTGGGAGCTACCGAAGGTGTAACTTGTGCTCAGGCCGTAAAAGTCACCATAGACACGGATGGTTTCATCCCACTTATGGGCGGGAAATATGAAGTCAGGGGTGGACAAGACTTCCATGATTTCATCATCACAATAGAAGATGGGTAGACTGGAGGAAGAGAGACCACCTAATAGGGTGAAGGTACCTAACTCATCATCATGAGAAGAAAGGTTCATTTGTGCATTGTCATGGGGGATGACGGAAGAACAAGTAGATAAGGGATCCACCGATGTTGAGCCCAGGGTGATCGTTGAAGGGAGGTCGAGCGAAACAGAAGGGGAAGTCTCAGAGGGAGCTTCCACCGAGGGTCTCATGGATGATCATAAGTAGAGGATGGTGGTTGTAGGCTCCGTCATCTCTACATCAGAAGGGGGAATGTCAATGGGAGCGGGTAAATCTTCAAGCTCGCCCGAAGCATATTGCTCGAGGATGGGAGAGGTGGATTGGTTCTGTTCAATCTCGTATTCTTGAACTACCTTTGTTATCACTATCAAAAATTTCTAAACTTGGTCAGTTTATACTTGCTCCTAAGTCATGATATTAGATAGCGTTTGAGCCATTTTTATGTTTTATAGGGTCTAAGCCATAGGTTACAAGTTTCTTTTCATCACCAAATAAAGTGCATAAACCTTGCGTTACTCTTTAGAAGTCTCATACCACGTTTTGAAAACCATATTTTAAGTCTTTTTCAAAAAAAAATTGAATAAGACACAAAACCACGTTTTTGTAGCACACTCAGTGTAAAAAACTGCTTCTGCGCTACGAAAACGCTGGTATTTTTGTAGCACAAAATCCCTAAATCACATTACCAGCACTACAAAATCGGGGATTCAAATTTTTTCGATTTAGCTGTCACATTCATCAGCTTGGGTTAAATTTTCATGATTATGGTGTCAGTCCACGAATCCTCCCTCACGCATGCAACCATCCAAAGCAGTTATGAAATCATTATGGGATTCGTTAGGGGTCATTTTTCATTGGTCCTTTGCAAATTTGAAAAGGGGTTGGTTATCATTGATTTTATCTCATGAAAATAAAGCACTACATGCATATCTATTATCAAAAAGAGAAGCTCATGATAAGAAACCATATTTCTCCTCAAGTTTTCAAGCGAGGCAGAGTTTTAAATCAAGCGAGGCAGAATCCAATTGATGTTATGTCAGTAGTTTCGATACTTTCTAATCCAGTGAGTTTGAAAATAATTGCTGACTGAAACAAGGTTTCTAATCAAGCGAGGTAGAACTTCCATCAAGTGAGGCTGAACTAAATTTTCAAGCGATCCAATTCATCCAACAAGGAGGTTTATTACAAGTTTGCTGAAGACATAGGGTTTTTAGGAAGAAGATGACAGAAGAAAAGAGAAATCACAGGTCTGGTCACTGTCTGAGAACAGAACTTGAAGGTTTAAAAACTCTCACAAGAGATAAATTTGTTGAATAAGCCTTCAAGAAGGTAGGGTGCTGGAGGTTCTACAAAAATCTTCAAGGAGGGCACAATCAGGTTACCAAAGAGTTTTCCATGAACTTCACAGGGTCAAACACAAAGGTTGGTTTCCTCAATTTACCAATTTCTCCTAAAGTTATATCAGAATTCACAGAAATTCCAAGGGGGGAAGATAGATGGTTCAAGAATTTTAGGTTTGAAATGCAACCCTGCAAAATCTTTTTCAAAACCAGAGTTTATGGATATTGATTTGAACAAATTTGTGCCAACAAGTTATGTCAAGGACGCATTTTCCAATCTGCTCCACAACATCCAAGGGTACTTCACATGCGAAGGGAGATACCACAAGCTGTCCACTTATCATTTTAAACTCTTATTTCATTTCACAGGAATAATCTCTCTAGACTTACCTTTCTTTCTATTTCGAAGTTTGGCCAAGATGGCAGACAAAGTACAAATGAAAACTCAGGCATGTGAAACCTCATTATTTCATCATGTTCTAGTCAAGTTAATAGTTTTGCATGAGCTTTAGAAAGTGAATAGAGAATGGTCTGTATTTCTCTTTTTGAGTGGAATATGGATTGAAGGAACAGGTGTTAGCCCTCAAGTCAAAGAAACATCTTCATCAAAAACTACTGAACCTGCAGAAACAAAATCAAGGAGGTTTGTCAAGCTTAAGCCCAGGAAACAAGTTAAGGAACCAATGATAAACACATCACTGAATATCCAAAGGACTCCTCAATCTGTACAGAAGAAGAGAACTCATGTCAAACAGACAATTCAGAAACAGTCAACTAGTAAAACAGCTCAGAAGAATTTGACTAGGAGTCAGAGGTCAAAGGAGAAGGGTAAGGCTGTGGTCACAGATGAAAACTTGGAATTAAGAGCTGACTTGAATGATATATTACAAGCTATTGACATTGAAGAGTCTCCCTTGGTTCAAGCAGATTTCATCAAACTGGATAAAGGTGACAAATCAAAGAAATTGAGAACATCCAAAAAATTAGATTTTGAGGATGAAGTGTCAAAGTTTGTCTTTAAACCTAGAAAACCCTTATCTAGGTAGTCTAATAAAGTGCAGCATCCAGACATGGAGATAGTCCAAACAGGGGATGAGGATAAAAAAAAAATTTGAAGAACCCATAAATATATCTTCTCAAATGCTTGAAGAAGATAGAAACAGAGCTTTTAATACTCAGAGAGAAAAAGTAGTTATGAGGAGGTTAAAGATAAACTTAGACTTGCAAACATTGAAATTGATAAATTGAAGAAGAAAGTGAGAATGAATGTTGTATAAAGGTCAAACTTGTTGGGCATGTGTTATATTTTTTCCACGACTAAGCATGCGCGGGGGGGTAAGAGGGGGGGCGATAGCCCCCCCTTTGCAGTGGCCGCAACGGGGGTGGGGGGGGGGGGGGGGGGTCACAGGGGGGGTAGTAGCCCCCCGTCGGGGTCTGGGGCAGTGCCCCGGCGAAAATTTTTGGTCCTTAATTTCCGATGGGTAGTCCGTGCCCATGGTTTTGTGCATGGTTTTGGGGTACAATGTTTTTCGTCCCCTGGTATTTTTTTAGATCCGGTCAAGGGAACTACGGTTATGTTCTAATCTAGGGTTTATGGATTGGGTTTTATGTATGCTTCGGCATGTATATATGTGTGGTAACACTAAAAGGAATATAATGAAAAATCAAGTTGGTCGTCTCGATTTGGGATCCAGGGGAAAATCTCTGTGTTTATCTGTTTTATGTTTTATGCTCTCGCTATTGTTTATTTTCTGTTAGAAGATTCGTGTGTAGATAATTTATGTTCAGGGTTAAAACCTACATTTGGTATCAGAGTTGTTTCAGCTTCAAGGGGACGCCTTTGCTGCTGAGGGTTTTTTGCTCGGGCCTGAGGTAGACCCTGTTCAGTGGGAGATCTGCGGGATCAATTCTTGCGGTGAAAGAAGATGGCGAGCAGCGGAAAGATAGAGATCGATAAATTTAATGGTCAGAGTTTTGAGTTGTGGAAGCTCAAGATGGAGGATCTGCTGGTGGATAAAGATCAGTGGATCACGGTAAATCCAGGTACTAAACCAACGGCAATGTCATATGAAGAATAGAAGAAGTTGGATCGGAAGGCAAAGAGCACAATACGATTGTGTGTCTCAGATTTAGTATTGTTGAATGTATCTGGGGAAGCTACGGCGAAGAATTTGTGGGAAAAACTTGGGACATTGTACCAATCTAAGTCTCTGGTGAATAATTTGTTCCTACGAAAAAATTTGTATAACCTGAGGATGAAGGATGGAGACTCGGTGATAGAGCATCTGAATGCCTTCAATACTGTGGTAAGTCAACTGTCATCTGTTTATATTAAAATCTCAGATGAAGATAAGTGCATCAGTTTGTTGTGTTCTCTACCAGATTCGTGGGATAGTCTGGTTATTGCAATAGGTAGCAATACAACTACCTTGAATTTTGATGACATTGTCTCAGCCTTCCTGTCGGAGGAAATGAGACGGAGAAATATGGAGGGTCAGAATGGAGATGCCTTATCTGTACGAGGAAGGTCCCAGAAAAAAAAACAAGAATAAGGTTTCGAGTGGGAGATATAAATCTAGAGGGAGATCTAAATCTCATGGAAATTTTGTAAAGGTGTGCTATAAATGCGGAAAGGAAGGGCACTATAAAAAGGACTACATATCTAAAGCTCCTGAGAAAGGAAAGGAATCTGATGATACTACTTCTACAGAGGCAAAAACCACCTCAATGAAGGTGGGGATGTGTATTTGGCTTCTTCTTCAAATACACATGTAGATCATCAGTCATGGTTGATTAACTCAGGTGCATCCTTTCACTTCACTCCCCATAGGGAGTGGTTCTGCAAGTATGAGAAATATGATGGTGATGTCTTCCTAGGGGATGATAGGAAGGCTAGAATCGTCGGATGTGGAAAGTTCAAGCTAAATCTGCAAGGTGGAAGGATTAGAACACTTCCTGGTGTTCTTCATATTCCTGCATTGGCCAGAAATCTGATTTCTGTAAGCAAGATGGATGATGCAGGTGTAAAAACAGTGTTCGAGAAAGATGCCTGCAAGATGGTTCGGGAGCACTGGTATTAATGCAGGGAGTTTAGACTGGGACTCTGTACAAGCTACAAGGTAGCACTGTTATTGATGGGTGTAACAGTTCTGTGGTTCCTGAAAGTGGAGTGGAAATCCTAGCTCTCTCTAGAGAAAATATTATGTTATGGCATCAAAGGCTTGGACATATTGGAGAGAAGGGCCTTCGGATACTGCATAGAAATGGTATGGTAGAAGGTATGTCTAATTGCTCTCTGGATTTCGATTTCTGTGAACATTGTGTATATGGGAAGCAGAATCGGGTGAGTTTTCCTTATGGTGCTAAGAGGGCGAACAAGATATTAGAACTTGTGCACAGTGATGTGTTTGGACCTGTGTCAGTTCCATCACTGGGAAAGTCTGTGTACTATGTTTCATTCATAGATGACTTCTCAAGGAATACATGGATATATTTCTTGAGGAAGAAATCTGAAGTCTTTGACAAATTTAAAGAATTTAAGACTCTGGTGGAAAACCAGACAGAGAAGAAGATAAAGGCACTGAGGACAGATAATGGTGGGGAGTTCTGCAAGAAGGAATTTGAAGAGTTCTGTAAGAAGTGTGGTATAGCACGGTAGAAGAATACTCCATACACACCTCAGCAAAATGGAGTTGCAGAAAGAATGAATAGAACACTGATGGAAAAGGCAAGAAGCATGCTCAGTGGTACTGGGTTAGGACAAGAATTCTGGGCAGAGGCAGTGGAGACTGCATGTTACTTAGTTAACGGATCACCTTCATCAGCGTTGGAGGATAAGACTCCACATGAGGTATGGACTAGTAAGAAACCCTCTCTTTCACATCTAAGGGTATTTGGATGTGATGCATATGTACATGTTCCAAAGGAGAAAAGGACCAAGTTAGATAATAAATCTGAAAGGTGCATATTTATTGGGTATAAGGATGGATTAAAAGGTTACAAGCTTTGGAATCCATAAACAAGGAAGGTTGTGTACAGCCGAGATGTGGTGTTTAGAGAGGTGAAATATGTTGTTAAACATGAAATCATACCAAAGGATCCTGAGAAGATAGAGTTTGAGCTAAAGGAGTATGAATCAGACTCTACAGCAGAAGAAGCTTCAGAAGAGGAAGAGCCACAAACTCCAGCTTTGAGAAGATCAGTTCGAGAAAGAAGGAAACCGGAAAGATATAGTCCATCTGCTTTCTGTTGATGTTTTGCCTTAACTATAACTGATGATGATCCCAGAACTTTCAGGGAGGCAGTAGATTTAGAGGATGGAAAACTCTGGAAGGAGGCCATGGTTGATGAAATGGCATCCTTGCACAAAAATGAGGCACGGGATCTGGTGGAGTTGTCGGCTGGAAGGAAGCCCATCAGGAGAAAATGGGTGTTTAAGAAGCAGATGAATGTAGAAGGAAAGGTGGACAAATTCAAAGCTCGGTTGGTAGCGAAAGGTTATTCCTAGGTGTCGGGAATTGATTTTGGTGATATTTTTTCTCCTGTTGCCAAGGTTACTTCTATTAGATTACTTTTATCTGTTGCTGTTGCATTTGATTTTGAGATAGAACAGATGGATGTGAAGATAACATTTCTTCACGGGGATCTAGAAGAGAAGATCTACATGAAGCAACCTGAAGGCTTTATGGTGAAGGGCAAGAAATAACTGGTATGCATGTTGAAGAATTCCCTGTATGGGTTAAAACAGTCCCAAAGGATGTGGTATTAGAAATTTGATACCTATATACGGGGACTTGGCTTCACCAGAAGAAAGGAGGATCACTATTTTTATTTTAAATTAATTCATGACCGTGTTATTTATTTGTTCTTGTATGTGGATGATATGTTGTTTATTGGAAATGACAAAGAAAATATCCAAGATTTGAAGACCCAACTGTTCTCCAAATTCGACATGAAGGATCTCGGTGCTGCAAACTATATTTTGGGCATGGAAATTAAGAGAGATCGGGCAAAGAGGATGCTCTGGTTAAACTAGTGGAATTATGTCGAAACTATATTGCAGAGGTTCAATATGCAGGATAGTAAACCAGTGAATGTTCCTATTCCTGTAGGTGTAAAACTATCTGCTGAACAGTGTCCCAAGACACAAGAGGAAGAGGAGTATATGTCTCGTGTTCCATATGCAAGTGTAGTGGGTAGCCTTATGTATGCAATGGTCTGTACTAGACCAGACATTTCACATTTAGTGGGAGTATTGAGCAGGTTTATGTCAAACCCAAGAAAGGAGCATTGGACAGCAGTGAAGCGGGTTTTCAGATATTTACGTGGCACTAGTGATTATGGCTTGTGCTACTAAGGAAGAACAGGACTGGAAATAATGTTGGAAATTCGTGGTTTTTTTGATGTAGACTGGGCTGGAGATCTGGACCAAAGAAGATCTACAAGTGGGTATGTGTTTAGCCTATTTGGAGGCGCAGTCAGTTGGATGAGTAAAAGACAGTCTGTAGTGGCTCTTTCAACTACAGAGGCAGAATACATAGCAGCCACTCATGCGAGCAAGGAAGCAGTTTGGTTGCAGAGATTGTGTTCAAGTATGGGGTTGGTACAACAAGCTATAAGGATAGACTGTGATAGCCAAAGTGCAATTTTCTTGGCTAAGAACCCTGCTTATCATTCAAAGACAAAGCACATTGATGTTCAGTATCACTTTGTTAGAGATATGGTTGAGGCTAAAAGGGTGTTGCTGGTAAAGGTGGACACTTTGAAGAATTTTGCAGATGCATTGACGAAGTCTATGAGCACTCAAAAGTTCTCTTGGTGTAGATAAACAATGGGTGTTGAAGAATTGGGCCAGTGACTAAGCTCTCCTGTGGCCCCCTGCGGAAAGAAAACAACAAGTGGGAGAATGTTGGGTATGTGTTATATTCTTTCCACGATTAAGTATCGCCCCCCCTTTACATTGGGCGCAATGGGGGGGTCACAGGGGGGGCGATAGCCCCCCCTGTCGGGGTTCAGGGCAACGCCCCGGCCCAAAATTTTTGGTCCTTAATTTCCGGTGGGTAGTCCACGCCCATGGTTTTATGCATGGTTTTGCACATGGTTTTGGGGTACGATGGTTTTCGACCCATGGTATTTTTGTAGATCCGGTCAAGGGAACTACAGTTATGTTCTAATACAGTGTTTATGGATTGGCTTTTATGTATGCTTCGTTATGTCTATATATGTGTGTGTTGTAACACTAAAAGGAATATAATGAAAAATCAAGCTGGTCGTCCCAATTTGGGATCCAGGGGAAAATCTCTATGTTTATCTGTTTTATGTTTTATGCTCTCGCTATTGTTTATTTTCTGTTAGAAGATTCGTGTGTAGATAATTTCTATTCAGGGTTAAAACCTACAAAACTTTGAGAGGATGAAAGGTTTGTGGGAGCTAGAAAAGGTTTCAAACATTGAGTCAATCAGCAGTCAGGATCAATTCTTCATATGGACTGTCCCTGCAATCAAGGAAGAAAATTTCATAAGGATGGTTAATACCAAACTAAGAGAAAATAATAGAAGGCTTAAAATCCAGGTTGAAGACCTTGAGATACAGCTAGCAAAGCCTGAAGATCAACCACAGCCAAAATGAGTGTAAACAGTAAGTGACATCTTCTAACACATTTTTGGGGTTATGTGGAAAAATTTCATTTTTGAAAGCATTTCAGAGTTGATTTTTGTTGATTATGAGAGCTTATATATAAGTGGAAGGATGGCAGTAAAGGTTTGAAGCTTAAAGTTTTGGAAAAAGCTGTGAAAATATAGACACAGCAGTTTCGTAGTGCACTACGAAACTGCTGTAGGATGTAGTTTAAACAATTTTGCAAGGTTTCAAAGGGAAAAAGGGCATGTTTTTAAAAACTTGATGCTGCTAAAGAATGTATAAAGAGCATAAGTGAAAATATAATGGCAAAACAAAGAAAAATTAAGATTCCAAATAAGGTTTTCAAAGGTAAAGTTCTGCGCTACGAAAACAGCAGACAGTTTCGTAGCACAGCAATGTTAACAGTTTTTGACACTTCTTCAAAGGTTTTGTTTGGGCACAGCTGGAAGTGCGAAGTCACATGAGTTTAATAAGACTTTTCCACATTTTTTGAGCACAAGTTAGTTAGCAAATTGTTTGAAGAAACATAAATGAAGCATTATAGCTATTTTGCAGGGAACATGTTCCCATCTTTCAGGGCAGATAACAGGCAAATCCATACAGTCAAACAGCAAGGAGATGGACATCATCAAGGTCAAATTTTAGGAAGAGCAGCTGTCAGATAGAAGATTTAATATTTGGATAAGTTTGTTAAGTTATAATAAGAGTTTTAATCCTAGTTTTATTAGGACTCCAGAACAGACAGTTTAACTATCAGATGTAATTAAAAGTTTGTTTTAGCAGTTGATAGGTGTCAAGCTAGCAAATTCGAATTTTTCTCAAGTGATTGGAGACAATCCAGGAATGTAATTATGACTTTATAAAAGACAAGAAGTCGAATGGCATAGGGTTGGAAATTTTCATTAACAAGCATACTGTTTTGTTGTAGAAAAGATTGTGTTTTTATTATTAATACAGAGATATTGGTTTCATCACTCAGGATTCAAAAAGGGTTATTGATGTTTGATATTCTCATGGTTTTCCTCTTTAAATCACTTTCAGTGGCATGAATGTATGTTACTTATAATTCACTGAAGGTGCTCTAACTTCCTTCATATGTTCATGAACTGTGTTTATTTTCTGTCCTATTGTTATGTTGATGCATCTAAACCTTGAAATGCCCTGAATTCCATATGAAGCTAATATTCATGTCTTGTGAAAACACATTTGACTCCATAATCCCAATAGATGTTTGTTGATTAGTAGTACAACCAATTTTCCTTTTTTATCCATTTTACTCATAGAGTTAGCCATCTAATCCTTGTTTGAAAATCATAAACCTATTGAGAGAGCCCTCTCAGGTTGAGGAGGCTAAGCCTCAACTAAAATTCTGGTTTGAAATAGTTACACTGAGGTAGCTTGACCAACAGCCTATCAGGACCTATTTTGGTGATAACATTTTGGTGCATTTTTCGGGAGCCTGAAGATTAATCATTCTTGAAATCCAGAAAGTTGAACTTCTGAAGGTAGCAGGAGCTTAGAAGGTTTCTCGAGGCTACAATCTACCTTGGTGACTCCATACATTTTTCAAAGTTTAAAGGTGGCTTCGAGAAGGAGACACACACGGAGCAATCTTGATCCCAATCCACCTACCACTATGGAAAATCCAAACACTATTTCAAAAATTCAAAGAATTTCATAAATATCAGGTACTCCATCTCATTCGAAATCTTTTTCCTATGAAATATTAAGAAGTCCTGAAGATAAGAAAGTTGATGAGAAGATTCATGAAGTGTTGTTTAGTTCAGAAAGTGAAAAAGAACTCATTGATATTATCTTAGACTTGCAAAAAACAGGAATTGACACTTCAGCCTTAGTGACACAAGAAGACAAAGAAGAGTTTTGGGAAGTTGTTACCTCTGAACTACTGCTAGAAAAAGAGTCTTTAGATAAACTCAAAGAACTTGATCCTTTCAAAATCTTGCTGAAATTCAAAGCTGGTTTACCCCTTCCAAATTGGAGTTCTATTTTCAGTGGGTTACAAAAACCAAGAAGTCCTCCTCATATCAGTTCTTCATCTTCTTTTTCTGCCCCTCCTAAAACTATTTTTCATCCTCCAATCATGGCTGCTCCTACTAGGTATGCACCACTTGTACTTCCTGTTGTTTTGCATGATCTTCCTAGTAAATATGTTGCTAGGATTCCTACTTGGGGTAGCGATGAGGAAATTTCAGCAGAGGAAATTGTAGGAAGATTTAATGATTTCATAGGCAGGGAGGAGGTTGATGATGAAGATGTGAAGCTTAGGTTATTTGCACAGAGTTTTATTGGTGAAGTTAGAAAATGGTTTAAGGCCCTTGCACCAGGAAGCATTAGAACTTAGAATGATTTTAAAGACAATTTTTTAAGGAAATGGGGTAATTGAACCAATCCAGTCTAAGAATTCATTGAATATAATAGCCTTAGAAGGGAAGTTGATGAGTCTGTTCAAAACTTTTCAAAGAGATTTAATAAATTTTTTGACTCAATTCCAGCTCATTTGAAACCTCCTGAAGCTTTAGCACAAATGAGATATGCTGAAGCATTTGATTATGACTTTTCTATCTTGTTGAGAGAAAGAGAATCACCTTCACTTATTGAAATGCAAAGTGATGCAATTAAGGTTGAGGTAAACATGATAGCTGCTAAAAATTCAAAAATGGGAAAAACTAAACTGAAAGAAGAAGAGAAACCATCCACCTCAACTTCTAAAGACAAATTTGATTCAATGATGAAAACTATGGAGAAGTTGATGGAGAGGTTAGCTCTCAGTAACACTTCTTCTCCTCCTATGCAACATGAACCTCAATTCAGAAATCCACAATTTAGGAGACCTCAAAATCAGAAAAGGCCAAGAGAGAATAGAAATCAGCAAGCCGACCCTCCAGTGAGACCTCCTTTTCAGCAAAATTTGGTAGATGAAGAAGATGAGCCTGAAATTCCTGAAGAATCCATCCATTGTCTTGACGAAGAAATGTCAGGAATCTTCTTGACTAAAGAAGAGCATGATGAGTTAGATTTGGCTAGCTAATCAAGGAGAAGAACCATCATATTATTTTAAAGGGTATCAACATGTTATTTTCGAGATGCAAAAGAAATATAATCTCAGAAATAGAAATGTGCCTATCATTGCAAACAAAGCGCAGTCCAAGAAAGATGATCCAAAGGTTGCTAAAGCTAAGAGTGATACCCCAAATATGGCTGAAGGTAAAAAGGATTCTCCACTTGGAAAGAAAGACACTCAACTTCCTCCTCTTGTCAAAGATGCTGAAAAATTTGTTTATGTTTTCAACCTTGAGAATGAAATTTCAAAGATTAAAATATCAGTCCCTTTCAGTGAGATTCTCAAGGTGAATGAATATAGAAGCAAGATAGTTAAGATGTTGAATTCACAACTAGGGGCTACTGATATCTTAAATGTCCAAGAAGATAATCCTACTATATATTTGGGTCCATGGTTAGAAGATGATCAAAATGAAGAGTTTCCTCCTTTTTATGTAAGCATTAGTATTCATGATATGACTTTACATAATGCTATGCTGGATTTTGGGGCTTCACATAACCTTATGCCCAAAGTAATCATGGAAAGGATGGGATTACAAATCACAAGACCATATAAGGATTTGTTTTCTTTTGATCCAAAGAGAGTTCAATGTATTGGTCTAATCAAGGATGTTGTTGTTGGTCTAACACAAATCCCAGCAAAGAAAGTTGTTATGGAAATTGTTTTGGTTGATGTTCCTCCAAAGTTTGGTATGTTATTTTCAAGATCATGGGCAGTGAAAATCAAAGGCACAATGCATATGGATCTTACCTACGCTACTATTCCAGTTTTTGGTGAACAAAGGAGATTGTATCAGGAGACTAGAATGGCTTATATGGTAAGTAGCAAAGATAAGCCTCAAAATTTTCCTATTTATGCCTTTGATACTGAACTTGATCTGCCATTCTTTTAAATGAATCAGCTGATAGTTTTGAGGAAGAAATAAGAGCAGAAAATCAGCACTCAGAAAATAAGCACTCAAAAAATCAGCATGCAGAAAATTGACAAGTAAATGATGAAGAGATGGAGGAATGGTGGTCATTGTATTTTGATGGATCGGCAGGAAAATAACGGGCAGGACCAGGGATTTTGATTACAAATCCAAAAGATGAGAGTAAGTTTTACTCTTACAAACTAAATTTTGATTGCACAAACAACATGGTTGAATATGAATCTTTGATTTTGGGTCTAGATGTTTTGAAAAAGATGAAGGCTCGAAATATTTCTGTTTTTGGAGATTCTAAATTGGTTATTATAAAATTTGAAGTTTTCTATCAAATGAAGGATGTAAGAATGAGGGCTTACAGAAATTTAGTCTTAGACATGTTGGAAAAATTTCAGTCTTATTCCTTCATAGTCAAAACTAGAGATCAGAATTCTATTGTTGATTCCCTTGCTGTCTCCGCAAGTCTTTTCATCATTCCTATGCATTCAAATGAAAAATACGAGATTGAAGTTTTTCATAGGCTAGCTATACCAGACAATATCATCAACTGGCAAGTTTTTAAAGATGATCAGCAGGTAAAGAATTTTATTGAGCTGAAAGAAGAATTTGAAAATACACATGTAGATCAGCAAAATTTGTTTGTTGAGTCTAAAGGAAATTTTGAAGTTTTGAAATTGAAGAATAATAAAATAACAAAGGGTCTTATTCCTCTTGAGAAGCTTTTTGATCATAATGATGTTTTTAAAGCACCAAAATTACAAGTTGATGAAGAGGAAGTAGAGAGTTGTAATCTTGGTACATTAGCTCTGCCTAAAATGATAAAAATTTCGAAGTTTCTTTCAGCTGATGTGAAATTCAAATATATTGAGATGATGAGAAGGTTTATGGATGTTTTTTCTTGGAGTTATGTTGATTTAAAGCAATATGACCCTTCTATTATTCAGCATACTATTCCTATTAAAGACAATGAGAAACCATTCAAACAGAAGTTGAGGAGAATGAACCCCCTTCTCATGCCATTGATTGAAATGGAGGTTAATAAACTCTTTGATGCAAAGATCATTGTTCCAATCAGATTTTCAAATTGGCTTGCAAACTTAGTTCCAGTAAGGAAAAAAAGAGTGGATAAATCAGAATTTGTATTGACTTCGTAAATTTCAATAAGGCTTCACCAAAGGATAACTATCCTCTTCCTAAGATGGATTCAATTCTGCAAAATATTGTTGGTTCACAAAGGATTTCTATGCTTGATGTTTTTTCAGGTTACAATCAGATTCTTGTGCATCCAAATGATCAAGAAAAAACAGCCTTCACAACACCATGGGGTACATTCATGTATGCTAAAATGCCTTTTGGTCTCATGAATGTGGGAGCCACTTTCCAAAGAACAATGGACATTTATTTTTCTGAAGAAAAGGATAAGTCGGTAGTTTTTTATCTTGATGATATCACAGTCTATTCAAAGAAAGAAGAAGATCATTTGAAACACCTAGAAAAAATTCTGTTGAAATGTAGAAGGTTTGGTATCTCTCTTAATCCTACTAAAAGCATATTTGCTTTAACTTCAGGCAAATTACTTGGTCATATCATTTCTAAAGATGGAATTAGGATTGATCCTAATAGATTTAATGCAATTCAAAAGGTAGATTTTCCAAGAAGTAGGAAAGAGATTCAATATTTTCTTGGGAAAGTGAATTTTGTTAGGTGTTTCATTCCTAACTTTGCTGAGATTGTCAAAGATATAACAAGGATGTTAAAGAAATGAGTTGACATTAAATGGACACTTGAAGCAAAGAAATATTTTGAAGAAATCAAGAAGGCACTCACACAAGCACCGGTACTCATCAGTCCGGAATTTTCCAAAGAATTTTTAGTTTTTACATATGCTTCCGAAAACACAATTGCTAGAGTTTTGCTACAAAAAGGAAAGCAAGGTATTGAACAACCTATTTCTTTCTTTAGTAGGACATTAGAAAATGATGAACTGAAGTATAATATTCTAGAGAAGCGGGCCTATGCTTTGGTGAAAGCTATAAAATATTTCAGAATTTATATTTTTCATTCGCACATCATAGCATATGTTCCTAGTGTTGTGATAAAAGACATTCTAACTCAGGAAGATAAGATGGGAAGAGGGGAAAATGGATAGCCAAATTGTTGGAAAATTATATAGACATCAAACCAACGAAGTTGGTGATGGGACAAGGCTTGGCGAAACTAATGACTCAGTCAAATCTGGACACTCTTAACATAAATCTGAATGCAGAAATATTAGAAATTTCTGAAAATGAAGAGGAATTAGTCCAAATTGATGAGAAATTTCTTACTTCAGAGTGGTATAAGGATGTGGTTTTTTCCTATAGCATAATAAAGCTCCTGCTAATCTATCAAAGTCCAAAGCAAGGTTTGTTAAGCTGAAATCATTGCGATATTTTTTTTATGACAGAAATCTGTTTTGGAAAGATGCATGAGGAATTTTGCTGAATTATCTGCTTGAAAAAGAGGTTGAAATGATCATTGAAGAATTCCATAAAGGTGATTGCAGAGGACATCATTATTGGAAAGCTACAGCAAATAATATCCTAAGAGCTGGATATTTTTGGCCAACAATGTTTAAAGACATTTACAAAATAATCGTTACATGTCATGAGTGCCAAATTTTTGAAGGAAGAAGAAAGCTTGTACCTCTACCTTTGGTTCCTATATATAGCACCCATAGAAGATAGTAGAGATTTTCGTTATGAAGGGCACGACTGGAGGAGTTCCAGCGTTGAGATGGCAGTAGGAGATTGTGTCAAATCATCTACTATACTATACGAATGGGTAGCTTTTCCAGAAGCAGTGTTTCGGCATATTGGTCCCTTAGGGATCTTGTTATGAACCTCCACCTTAGGCTGATGGATCTACAAAGGACCATTAGGTGTCGAAAGAGGCTCTGTAGAACCTGAAGAAGGGGGCTCGAGGACAGACGTAGCAGGAGGCTTGTTGTACTGGCGGGATTAAGCCTAAAGGTTGACGTCTACGGTTATAGTTTGGTCAGAATTCATCATGAGAATCTGGTAATCAGAGGTACCAGATGGAGGAGGTTGTGTGGCTGCCTATCCTTCAGGTGGTTGGGTAGCCACAAATCCTTCCTAAGGGAAAGAATTAGTAAACACAACTAGCTGACTAGGCGCAACATTGTGAGGGATGGAAGGGGAGGCTTGTTGTCCTCGCAATGTTGCTTGAGTCTCCCACATCTACCGCATATGTGGTGATATAGGACAATCGTGAGTGTAATGAACATAAACACCACAACAATAACAAGGCTTATTCATGCAAACAGGCCTATCCTGCTTGGGTTGAGTGCCCTATTTCTGGCTAGCAGTGTTAGGTGCATTACTTTGAGGATTAGGTCCAGGATTACTGGGGGAAGCTTGATTTCAGTGCCTTTCCTCTTATTTTTGGAAGTAGGAGGATTAGTCGCGCCCTGTTGTGCATACACCTGCCCCTGAGGGGGCGGTGGCTGCTATTACAGGGGTTGAGAAGGAAAGGGAGGAAGAGGTGCTAATGCTTGAGGGGCTGGAGCACTAGGCTGTAGATATGGATAATAAGGAGGTTGAGTAACATTTTGGTAAACAGGTTGGGTGAAACGAGGAAGCATGTCATATCCTAGATACATGCTACTGGGAGGGGTAAAAGTGCAGGAGTGTTGGCCCCTCCCTGAGGGAAACCATAGCCCATGGGAAGCTGAGCGTATAGATGAGAAAGAGCTCCAATGATACTGTTGGCGACATGAGATGCCCCTGGTGCGTTGGCACCGCCGAATCTAGGAAGATCAGGTAGAACGGTATAAACATAACCCGACTAAGCGTAGATCAGGTCATATTTTAACGCAATCTGGAGAGAGGCTTCTTCGGATTGAGGGAAATGTGATGCGACATCTTTGCCTATAGCGGGAAAAAGGGATCTAAGGAACTATTCCATGTAGACACGGTCTTTGAAGGTAGGGCCTCGACATAGGCTCTTTCTTCTCCTCCATTCCTGTACATGATCAGATAGGCGGGTCGCAGACGATTGACGAAAAGAAGTCAAAAGTTTGGTACCAGTGTCATAATGGAGGGGAAGCTAGAAATAAGACAGAAAATCTCGAGCAAGAGTTGCAAAGGGTGGTATGAGAGTATGAGGTCTGATCAACATACCATGTAGAAGCTTTTCCAGTAAGCGTACATTGGAAAAACCAAATATGGACAGAGTCATCGGTAATGGAGTTAGACGAACACTACATGTGGAAAGATCAAACATGATTTGTAGGATCTTCTCCAGCAAGACCTTCAAACTTGGGGATGTCGGAAAGGATCTTGGTTGGCATAGCAGGCCAACCGGCGTCATGGCGTATAGGGTCATTGATCAACTGGATAAAATTGGGAAGACTGAGGCCTGCCATATAGGGTAGCAAGGGAGCATCCAGGGTAGTTCCTGTTGCGGTCCCATTAGTAGTATTCCCAGCATTAGGGTCGAGGTTACCACCAGCGTTAGGTCCTAAACCAGAAATGGTGAAGGTAACAGGGGGAGAACCGAGGGCAGAACCATAAGGGGAACCCAATGAACCAAAAGAGGAGTCGGAGTGTGGACTCGGCGGAGGACTAACTCAAATCCTACGCGGAGGAGTAAGTCTTCCTACCAGAAATTGAGGATGAAGGCCAATAAGTCTCCGGGATAAATGCCTTGGTGGCACAATGGTGAAGGCACAAACACAGTATAAAGGGAAGAGAGACCAACAAGGATGAAGAGGTGCGATATCAATTGATTACAATGTCGAAACAAGGGCAGAGAGGTGCAGGATCAATTGATTTCAATGTTAAATTCTTTGCTTGGCAGTGTTAACCAAGCTCTTCTTCATTTAGGGTGTGTGTGTAAAGTGTGTAAATTTTAATTTTTAAACCCAAACGTTTGTAGAGAAAAAGAAAAAGTGTCTTTTATAACTGTAAATAAACCTACAAATAACAGTATACGAAATTGAAATAATAGAAAATAAACAACGAAATATGCATTAATCTAAACCCAAGGAGGCGGGCCTCTCAACAACTAATCTGTAGGTGGGAAAAAATATAGTCAAAACACACCAAAATAGCCAATAGATCTAAATTTAGGAGGGAAAATGATCTAAAGGTCAGATCTACTGGAAATACATGTAGAAAAACAACAAAAAATCAGAGGAAAAATTGCTATAAATGAGGTGGCGAAAGGTTACAACCTAGAGGGAATTGGAAGGGACCCTAGAGGAAGACCCAAAAAAAAATAAAGGAGGTGTTTTTGGATGGATAAATATCCAATCTAAAGTGGATCTGAAGGTAAGGAATCAGATCTAAAAAATGACTGAACACGCAGAAATTTCAGACAGCCTGCAGCAGCTAAAACTCTTCCAAAAAGGTGGAGGATATTGAAGCCCTAGGGGGCTAGGTTCCCACTTTAATGAGTAAAATAGAAAAAGTATAGGTCCAAAACAAGCAGAGACAGAGGTCTAAGAACCCTGAACGGAGGCTCAGACAAATCTAAAAAAATCTCAAAAAAATTCCCGCAAAAACTTCAAGTTATAGTTTTTGACCTGTTTTCTGCAAAGGTTGCAGGTTTTGGCCTATTTTCTGTGCCTTAGAGGTTCAGGTCACAGGTTTTGTCCCAAAAAGTGCGACCTGCACTTCCGGCACTCTCGGAAGTAGGCTTTAGAAGAATGTGTCGTCTCAGCTGCGGCTGATGCCTGTCACTTTCACAATAGGTCCGAAACACACGGAAGTTAGATTTCTCAATGTTTTAGGGTTTTATAGCTTAAAAACAACAACAAGAAAAATTAAAACAAGAAACTAAAGATAAATCCTATGGTTTGAAGTAGTTGGATATGTAGGGATCTGAAAAACGACAGAGGTCGTAATCGTAAACCCTTGTGGAGTTTCCAGTTGTTAGTATGAATCTTAATCGCAAGCGTACAAAAAAGGCTCACTTAATCCACACATAACAAACAACCATAAAATCAAATATGGCTGCCAATATCTTTAGATCTGCAATTAGTTAACCAAGATAAATGCTACAAAAATCTATATCTATGCATAAAAATACATTAAGCAGTAAATAAAAGCAAGAGTTGCTCCATGCATCCAATAGACAAGACAATATTGTTTTAAAGAATTTTTTGTATTTATGACACCTAGGAGGAGAACATAGAAAGATGTTACCAGTCCTCCTCGATGGGATGGGTTCTTGTAAGTCCTCGACACTTCAGATCTAAAATCCCTCTCTCTTGATGGTGTAGAAAACCCAGACAAAAATGGAACTCAAAGGGAGCTCACAAGAAAAATGGTAGCAAAATATGACAATGATGGTGGATCAAAGTTAGACCAAAAGTACAGATCCATAATGATCTTTAGACAACAAAAGTTAGTGAGTGAATGGAAAAACCCTTCTATTTATAACAAAATATTGAGTTAGTCTAGATATTAGTGCATAATTAAAATATTATTAACCAATTCTGGATCCAACTTTTATGGAATATTTTATTACATTTCTTGGAGGGAAAAAAAAATTGACTTGGGTCGAATCCCTTTATTTGTAAATAATAAATAAATAAATGATTTATTTATTATTTTAAGGATGTGGTTGAGTAATAATCAAATAAATAATGATTTATTTAATTATTTATGAGTGATTTAGTCAAATTTAACAAGGAATATTATTTAAATAAGGTTTAAATAATTATTCCTAGAAAATAATAAGATAAATAATAACTTATCTAATTAATTTTCATGTTTTGGGTTAAGCATGACCAAGAATATTAATTAAATTGTTGTTTAACTAATTATTCCATGAGGAAAATCAAACAAATGTGGATTATTTAATATTTCCTCATGGGGTTTCCTATTTAGACCATAAACAACTTAATAAAGGTGGTTTACTAAGTTATTTTTCATAGTGAAAGCAATTTTACTTAGGGTAAAATTGATCTTACATGGTGTTCTTAGGTCCATCTAATAGTAACAAGTTAGATGACCAAAAAATGGTGTAACATAAGTTGACTTCTGACTTAGTTTTCATATTGACCCCATGCCCAATGGTAGTTACTAGTTTACATATTTCACCTATACAAAAACATCACATTCAATCCAGTTTAGAGTTGACCATCTTCTTTCAATTTATTCATTGAATATCCTTTATCCTTTTGAGAGAGCCCTCTCAGACTGGAAAGGCATGAAACTAGAGATTTTGGGTTCGATCCCCAGTGGAGTCTCTAGTTGTTAGTATGAACCTTAATCTCAAGCGTACGAAAAAGGCTCACTTAAGCCACGCATAACAAATAGCCCTAATAGCAAAAATGGATGCCAATATCTTTAGACCTGCATTTAGTTGACCAAGATAAATGCTCCAAAAATCTAGATCTATGCATTAAAAGACATTAATCAGTAAATAAAAGTAATAGTTGCTCCATGCATCCAATAGACAAGACAAGAATGTTTCAAAGAATTTTTTGTATTTATGACACCTGGGAGGAGAACATAGAAAGATGTTACCAGTCCTCCTCAACAGGATGGGTTCTTGTAAGTCTTTAGCACTTCAAATCTAAAATCTCTCTCTCTTGATGGTGTAGAAAAACCAGACAAAAATGGAACTCAAAGGGAGCTCACAACAAAAATGGTAGCAAAATATGACAATGATGGTGGATCAAAGTCAGACCAAAAGTATAGATCCAGAGTGATCTTTAGGCAACAAACGGTAGTGAGTGAATGGAAAAAACCTTCTATTTATAACAAAATATTGAGTTAGTCTAGATATTGTGCATAATTAAAATATTATTAACCAATTCTATATCCAACTTTTATGGAATATTTTATTATATTTGTTGGAGGGAAAAAGAATTTGACTTGGGTCAAATCCCTTTATTTGTAAATAATAAATAAATAAATGATTTATTTATTATTTTAAGGATGTGGTTGAGTAAAAATCAAATAAGAAATGATTTATTTAATTATTTATGAGTGATTTAGTCAAATTTAACAAGGAATATTATTTAAATAAGGTTTAAATAATTATTTCTAGAAAATAATAAGATAAATAATAATTTATCTAATTAATTTTCCTGTTTTGGATTAAATATGACCATGAATATTAATTAAACTATTTTTTAACTAATTATTCCTTGAGAAAAAACAAACAAATGTGGATTTATTTAATATTTCCTCATGGGGTTTCCTATTTAGACCATAAAAAACTTAATAAAGGTGGTTTACTAAGTTATTTTTCTTAGTGAAAGCAAATTTACTTAGTGTAAAATTGGTCTTACATGGTGTACTTAGGTCCATCTAATAGTAACAGGTTAGATGACCAAAAAATGGTGTAACATAAGTTGACTTGTGACTTAGTTTTCATATTGACTCCATGCCCAATGGTAGTTACTAGTTTACATATTTCACCTATACAAAAACATCACATTCAATCTAGTTTAGATTTGGCCATCTTCTTTCAATTTATTCATTGAATATCCTTTATCCTTTTGAGAGAGCCCTCTCAGACTGGAAAGGCTAATTTTTAGTTACAAGTTGGTTTGAAATAGTTACTCCATGTTGACCATTGAAGCAGCCCAATAGGACTCAATTTGGTGATAACAAGTAGCTTAATACATAATGAATTAGAAAACTGAATGTGTGGACAAGAAGTAATTAAGCAGATTAAAACATCACATCAACACATAATCATCAAGCACGTAGACACCAAATATAAGTGGAAACCCATAAGGGATAAAACCACATCTTATTACTGTTGTGATGAAAAGGAAAGCTCCTGCTCCCTCTCACAACTAATTTTATGTAGGCTCCAACCTACAAGATTCTACTACCTCAATGTATGCAAGCTACTACTTGCAAGGAAGCTCGAAATCCCATTTATTTTCTATAGGCTACAACCCATGAGAGAATCCTACCTCAACCAGCTCCAACTAGACATCTATCAAGCTACAACTTGAAACGGAAGCACCAACTCCCATGTATTTTTTGCAGGCTACAAGCCACAGGAGTCTCCTACCTCAACCAACTCCAACTGGACATCTATCAAGCTACAACTTGAAATGGAAGCACCAACTCCCATGTACTTTCTGCAGGCTACAACCCACAGGAGGCTCCTACCTCAACTTCTACAAGCTACAACTTGCAAGGAAGCTCCAACTCCCATAACTTTTCTGCATGCTACAACCTACAGGAGGCTCCTACCTCACCCAGCTCCAACTGGAAATTTATCAAGATGCAACTTGAAGGAGACTACAATCCCTTCACTCAACATGAAACTAAAATGTTGATTTACTGGATGTCAGCTTTGTTATCATCCTTCTTCATTGTTGCCTTTTCTGCCTTCATTTATGCTTCATATCAGCTCCTGATTTTCACAATATCAATATCATCTCTCTCTAATTATTCCGCTCTCTAAGCTTCCTATGCACACTCATATTACATATTTTATACAGATAACTCCTGATTACTTGCATTATACAGGAAATACAAAGTGAACAAGCCTGACTCTATCCCTTCCACCCATTCGATTCCTCACACTTTAGTTCAGGTTATTACATCAACAAAAATACATAAATAATCATTAAAGCACTCATTGGACTTTTTCCTATGCCTACGGAGACTTGCCTTTGCATCACATACAATAAAAATTCATTTACATTTACAGTTACAACAAATATATTTCACTCGGCCCTTTCAGCTCTTGGCTCGTTGTGCATTTGTCCTTTTTGTTGTTGTCACTGTCTTTTCAGTTTCTGTTGTTATATTATAATAGTTCCGCATAAATTCCTTTTGCACGAATCGACCAAGTTGGCACGCTTCCAACAGTGCCACCATATGCTCATTTTTCCCGACTCGACCCATGGTGCCTATCTCCTCATTACCGCAATGTTCAACTTTCTCTACCCTTTTCTCTGTGTCAAGTCACTTACCCGATCCTTTCTACCCGTGTTCATACTTTCTTGTTTAAAATCCACAACCGCATCAACTACTATTCTGTATGAGTGTCAGTTCTTACCTGAGTCTACTACCCACGTTCACTTTTCTTCATAAAACAGTGTAACTAAAAAGAACCCTAGACCTTAAATAAATTTCAATTAGCCTTTGAACAGCCTTGCACCTGGTCCCTTTATCACATTTTTGTGATCCAATCGTTCTATGTTATAAACCTCCTCTGTTCTCCGATGTGATTTAACAAGGGAAAACCACATACACTAGGAATTGAAATCTATTAAATAATACCTCTGAGTTGCATCGCATATGGTCCCTTTATCACATTTCGGCATTCCTTAGTACTTCTACGTTATTTTCACCTATTCCACCTCCAATGCGATTTCTTAACTAAAGGCCTTACATACGGATTTGAAATGCTTTGGTATTTAGCTTTGAAACTCCATTATGTCTGGCTCCTTTTATCGCACTTCAGCAAGTTGGCCTTTCACTGTGGTTCATGGGTGCTATCCCTTCTGAGCTTATAATGTGCGATATGTGATTGGTTCCCATAGCCAGACTTTAAATCCTTTAGATTTTAGCTTTGAATATTATCACATCTGGGCTCTCGTCGCTCTTCACATTTCAGCATTTCGACGTGGTACATAAGCACTATCCCTTCTGAGGTTTGTGACTTGCGATATGCGATAAAGGGTTCAGGTCCCACTAGGGGTGCCATGGAACTACCACGTCATCATTCCACGTCACCTTGCCATGTCACCTTACCATGTCATCAAACTTTCATTTCGATATGTGGGGTCGGGGCCACGTCATCTAGCCACATCACCATCTCGCACTTCGCGTTTCACAATTTATCTGTCTCCATTGTTTTACGATACTCCTTCTAATGTGATTTGTGATATCTCCGCCATCGTTGTTCTGAACGTAAACTAGCCCGACTCTTGCTGCGCATTCACAACTTTATCCACTAGTTGAACGCATTCATTCCTTTAAGGTCTCTGCCCACTCATGCACGACTTGACCCAACACGTTCATGACTCTACCAAGAACGTTCACAGATTGACCCAAACTTGTTTCCTTTTCTGCCTTTTCTGCCTTTTCTCCTTTGCCTCTAATAATTCTCCTCTGCCTCTCTTTTACTCTTTGATGCTCCTCTTTCTTGCTCCTTTGCCTCTAATGTTGATCCTCTGCCTCTATTTTATTCCTCTTCACTGCACATTTTCCTTATTTTCCTTATTGTTGCTTTATACTTCAACTAAACCTAATTTTCTCCTTTGTCCTTAATGATAATTCTGGTGTTGCTCCTCTCTGCTCCTTTTCCATCAATGACAATATTTCCAACAATATCCCCCTTTGGCATTGATGGAAACACATCCTCCACCTTTCATTCTGAGAAGTCTCTTTCTTCATATGGTACCATTTCACATTTCCTCCCCCTTTGACATCAATGGCAAAGGGTTACACCATTTTCCAGTATATTTTCCATCATTGCCTTACTAGATTTTTGCATAAGCATTCTTCATTCTCTCCACATACTTGGTTGGGACTCCTGCTCCATTTTTTGTATAATAATTTTTGGGAGAACACTTTGGGAATCATTAAACTTGTATGTATATACACAGTAAGTTGATACCATCCCAAAACACAAACTCCTTGCACTTGTATAATGTTTAAAGTGATGATAAGGACACTCCATAGAACAAACTATACCAAACTTATATAATCTGAAATGCACCATTGGAATAATACTAAAATACTGAGAATGTTCTGTATGATATATAGAGTCTGCTCCAAATATACATCAGTTGGTATTATGATCTTCATCTGAGATACATATCTGTTGAGGAAGATTGTAGATGGAATATGTCTTCTTCTACAATACACATATTTAGTACACATTTGTTCAAATACGATGATGCCAATATATATTTTGCAGCCATGGTTCAACTTTACGGCCAGATTACACAGGGATTTTGTTGTAGATTCAAGGATGTCTTTGCACAAAACTTGGTTCATAGGCCAACCACTCATACTTTCTTTATAAGGGATTCTCAAATTCAACCACATACCATTGTTACAAAACTTTTAGGTGTAACACATGCTTAAAGAAGACTAATGGTTAGAGCTTGATATATCTGATCTCTGCAGTATTCACTTATGCCAAAAGTGTCTATGCATCCAAGGCCACGAGATAATATGATACCCATTGATAATCCATGCGGTAATCTCGCTTCGGCTCGCACAGATAGCCATAGTTACGATACCCTCATACTCTCAGCTATTTGCGTTGAGATCTCCACTATTATCAACAACAATCAACAATATACAGAATCTGATACTAGAATCATTAACCTTTTGTACTGGTGGATATGCAGGATCAATTAATTGTTTTATCACAATGCGTTTCAGGAAGACCTTTGCAATTTATATAATCAGAGTCTCAAAGACAGATTGTTCACATTTTTATCATTCATTTATCTACTTACCTCCAAAACAAAAACATGCCCAACTTCAACGCAAGCTCATCACATTAGTAATGCTTTCTTTGACATTTTACTGACCTTTCCATGCTTTGATAACGTAGCTCGATATTCTCCATCATTTGCAACGAGAAGATACTTTACACTAATCAAAGCAACCAGAACTTAATCCACACATATTATAATGCTGATAATTTTGGGAATACCTCCTTGATGTATTCCTGTCATACCACCACCATGATACATACCATAGTATTCCGATCGTGAGGACTTATATCATAACACATAGGAATTGTCCTTTCCAATCCTGAGCTTTTAGCTATTCTTATTCCAAGGAGCTCTTCTTAGACTACCTTTATGGGGACTTTTTATGAACTTCTCTCCCCCTGAGATGTTTCTTATTTTTTAATATTGGCTGAAAGACTGCATTTCTTCCTGGAGCAGCTCCCCCTGAGACTATGATGGATTCATAATTTCATTAAAGTAATAGGTCCCCCCTTTTCTTCTTCTTCCATACTTTGTTGAGGTTCCTCATAATGACCGCATCTTCTTTTGATTCATACTTTGGTCTGATTTGATTTGGTTCCATCATCTATCTAGAGTCCTTTAATGTATATGGAAGCCTACATTCATTTGATTTGTGTCCAAGTTTGTGGCATACATAACATATTATTTTACCTAGGTGCATTTGAGCTTATGTACAGCATTTTGTGCTCCTTTTTTAACATAGTTTCCATTCAACAGATTTATGTCCAAATTCATTGCATGAATTACAGTAGCCTTGGAAATTATTTATGTACCTGGTGAAAGGTTTTCCTTTCCATTTTTTTGCTTGAGGTAGTCTTCTCATTTGATGCATATTTTTCTAGTTAAACTTGATTTTTTTTGCCTTACATTGAGTTTCTACATGTCCAAAGTCATTGCATGAATAACAGTAGCCATGGAAATGATTTTTGTACCTGGTGAAAGATTGTCTTTTCCATCTGCTTGCTCGAGGGGGTCTTCTCAATTGTTGCATCTTTTGCTGGTTAAAGTTGATTTTCCTTGTGTTACAATGTGTTGCAATATGTCCTGGTTTATGACAAGAGAAACATGTGATATTTTTCATAGGAGGAAAGAACCTACTTTGAGATCTTCCGAGCTTGTTCAATTCATCTTCAGGAACAATTGAGATTTTTGCAACTGCTTGTTTCTTCCTCTCATTATTTTTCTCTTGATGTTGTTTCTTATTTATGTTTGTTTCTTTACACATCAAGTTCTTGTTGGCTTCTTCTTCTGTGGATCCTTTTTGAGTTGTTCATCATCCCTTTCAATGTTTGCCTTCTCTGAGTTCTCCAGGGAGGAAATATCATCTCCGAGCTACTTACACAACCTGCTCCTTTCTTCTATCATTCTTCTAGCTGAAATAATATTAGATTGATGAGAGATATCATTTTCCTTTATTACATATTTCACAAAAGTGATGCCTTTTTATCCTCTACCTTGGACTTACTGGTTTCTCCTTCATAGCCTATCCCAGCCTTCATAAGAGGATATCTTTGAGAATTTAGTATCTTGTCCAACTGTCCAGAGATTTTCATTTGAGGAATATTCATAGTTAATTCAATTTGGGCCTTCTCTGATGTCTTCCTAAGTCTTACCATTTCTTCTTCCATCTTTTCACGCTCCTGATTTTTCTCCTTTATTTCCATTTTCAGAACATCCTCTATTTTCCTTGATTCTTCTAGTTCAACTTTTAATTTAATAAGGTCTTCTGAATCTAGTTCTGTCTTTTCATATTTCAGAAGAATATCTTTATGTTTCTTAATCTTAAGTTTAAGCCTTTGAATTTCCTTTAAGGCACTTACCAACTCCCCCTCAAGGCCCTACCTTGCCTTCTTCTTCAGATTCCAGAGGATCGTCTTCAAGATCATCCATACCCATTAGTGAAAATTTTGAGATTCCATCTTCATCTGGGGATTCATATGAGCTTTCAGGTGCACTGCTATCTTGCTGGGCAAAAAAGGTTTCTCTCTTAAATTTCTTCCCTTTCTGCATATTGTAGGAGCTTCTTTTCTCTTTCATGTTAGACTGATTCTTTGTTATCTTATTGGGACATTTTGAGGCATAGTGGCCCACTCTTCCATAGCTAAATCACTTGAATGAAATTTTACCTTTGTACTTACCTGTGCCTCTGTCCAGTCTTCTAACAAATTTAGCTTCTTCTTCATCAGAGCATGAGCATGTACCTTCCTTATCTTCTATGCACATGTCTACCTTAACTAATTTCTTCATGGAGACAACCTCCTCCTCTAGACGCTCACACAATTTTATCTTTTTATCAAGTTGTATTCTAGCTCAAATGATTTTAGACTCTATTCTTTCATATTGTATATCTCTCTCCTTGATCTGGCTATTAATCATTCTTCCTAATCTCCTTGCTTCTTCAAGTTGTGCCTTCAGGCCAACAATTTCTTCCGTATCCTCATATTCTCTCTCATCACATATTTGCACCAGTGTCTTAAGGTCTTTGTTTTCATTCTTAAATCTTTCTATTTCAGTCAAGGTTGTCAAGTTTGGCTTGTTCTTCAACTGTAATTTCTTCACGGTAATCACTTCCATCCACCCTAGCAGGTATCTCATTTGATTGACCTTTTTCCTTTTGAAAGGAATTTTTCTTCTTCTTCATGTTTATCTTCTCATTCTTGATAATGCAACCACTAGTGTCTCTTTCATGCATGAGATGAAATCTATTCCATATTTATTTTGCAAAAGTTAAATCCATTATTGAATCAAGATCCTTGTTATGAAAACTATTATATATCACACATTTTTCCTTAGCATTCCATTGTTGTTCTTGCAAAGAGGGAGAGTCTTTGTAGTAACCATCATTGTACAAGATTCCATACCTCATGTTCATAAGCCATTAAATCTATTTTAACCTTATCTCTCCATTTAGGAAATATTGATGTGCTCAACATGGGTACATTTTGATAGTCCATGACTCAACCAGATCTCCTTCAAGATATTAGGCTTACACCAAAGGAACTTGCTCTGATACCAATTAATGAACCCTTAGCTAAACTGAGAGGGGGGGGTGAATTATTTTAGTACATTCATGGACATTAAAACTCTTTTCTCTACACCCATTAACTACTTCATTTTATATAATGAATCAGCAATCTGAATGTGTGGAAAACAAGTAATTAAGAAGATTAAAACATCACATCAACACATAATCATCAAGCACATAGACACCAAATATAAGTGGAAACCCATAAGGGATAAAACCGCATCTTATTATTGTCTTGATGCAAAGGCAAGCTCCTACTCCCTCTCACAACCAATTTTATGTAGGCTCCAACCTACAGGAGGCTACTACCTCAATTTCTGCAAGCTACTACTTTCAAGGAAGCTCCAACTCCCATCTATTTTTTGCAGGCTACAACCCATAGTAGGCTCCTACCTCAACTAGCTCCAACTAGACATCTATCAAGCTACAACTTGAAACGGAAGCACCAACTCCCATGTATTTTCTGTAGGCTACAGCCCACAGGAGGGTTCTACCTCAACCAACTCCAACTGGACATCTATCAAGCTACAACTTGAAACGAAAGCACCAACTCCTATGTATTTTCTACAAGCTACAACCCACAGGAGGCTCCTACCTCAACTTTTGCAAGCTACAACTTGCAAGGAAGCTCCAACTCCCATAAATATTTTGCAGGCTGCAACCTACAAGAGGCTCCTACTTCACCCAAACCCAACTAGAAATTTATCAAGCTACAACTTGAAAGAAGACTACAATATCCTCACTCAACATGAAACTAAAATGTTCATTTACCTGGATATCAGCACTATTATCCTTCTTATTCACTACTGCCTTTTTTGCCTTCATTTCAGCTTCATATCAGATCCTGATGTGCACAGCATCTTTATGAGCTCTCTCTGATTCTTCTGCTCTATAACCTTCCTATGCACATTCATATTACATGTTTCATACAGATAAATCCTGAATATTTTCATTCTACATGGAATACGAAGTGAACAGGCCTGACTCTATGCCTTCCACCCATTCAATTCCTCAAACTTCAGTCCAGGTTATTACATCAACAAAAATACAAAAATAATCATTACAGCACTCATTGGAGTTTTTCCTAAGCCTACGGAGACTTGCCTTTGCATCACATACAAAAAAATAATAATTAATTCATTTAAATTTACAGTTACACCAAATATATCTCACTCAGCCATTTCAGCTCTTGGCTCGTTGTGCATTTGTCCTTTTTTTTGTTGTCACTGTCTTTTCTGTTTTTTATGTTATATTATAACAGTTCTGCATAAACGTCTTTTGCCCGAATTGACCCAGCTGGCATGTTTCCAACAGTGCCACCATATGATCCTTTTTTCCGACTCTACCTATCTTCCTTCCTTCCGTTACCTGCAGCATTTAGCCTTCTCCTTATCTCAACACCCGACTCTGCCCCGGAGGTTTTGCTGAGCCCGACTTGACCCATGGTGCCTATCTCCTCATTACTGTGACGTTCAGATTTCTCTACCCTTTTCTCTCTTTCGGGTCACTTACCCAAGCCTTTCTGCCCATTTTCATCCTTTTCTTGTTTAAAATCTGCAACTGCATCAACCACTGTTCTACACGAGTATCGGGTCTTACCCGAGTCTACTGCCCGCATTCACTTTTTTTCATAAAACAGTGTAACTACAAAGAACCCTGTACCTTAAATAAATTAAAATTAGCCTTTGAACAGCCTCGCATCTGATCCTTTTATCACATTTCAACGATCCAATCATTCTACATTATAAACCTCCTATGTTCTCTGATGCGATTTAACAAAGGAAAACCATATACACCCAGACTTTAAATGTATTAAATAATAACTTTGAACTATATCGCATCTAGTCCCTTTATCGCATTTCAGCATTCCTTGGTACTTCTACATTATATTCACCTGTTCCACCCCCGATGTGATTTCTTAACAAAAGGCCTTACATCCAGATTTCAAATGCTTCGGTCTTTAGCTTTGAAACTCCATCTTGTCTAGCTCCTTCTATTGCACTTTGGAAATTCGGCCTTTCACCATGGTTCATGGGTGTTATCCCTTCTAAGATTGCGATGTGAAATATGTGATTGGGTCCCACAGCCAGACTTTAAATCCTTTATATTTTAGCTTTGAAACTTATCGCATCGAGGCTCTCATCACTCTTCGCATTTCGGAATTTCGATGTGGTACATAAGCACTATCTCTTCTGAGCTTTTCGACTTGAAATATGTGATAAAGGTTTCGGGTCCCATCGAGGGTGCCACGTCATCATTCCACATCACCTTGCTAGGTCATCAAACTTTTATTGTGATATGTGGGGTCAGGGCCACGTCAACTAGCAACATCACCATCTCACACTTCGTGTTTCACAATTTCTCTGTCTCTAATGTTTTGCGATACTCCTTATGTTGTGATTTTTGAAATCTCCACCATCATTGTTTTGAACATAAACTAGCCCAACTCTGTCCCCGCGTTCACGACTTTATCCACTAGTTGAACGTGTTCATTCCTTTACAATCTTTACCCACTCGTGCACAACTCAACCCAACACGTTCAGGACTCTGCCCAGCATGTCCATAACTTGACCCAAACTTTATGCCTTTGCCACCTTTTCTCCTTTGCTCCTGTTATTTCCTAAATCTACCTCAGGCTGAAGGAAGGCAGAGTTCGGGGTAACATCAAACCACGCTCAATCTGGTAGCTAGCCCTACCAGAACAGGAGAGGGCTCTCTCCGGGTCAATCTCAGCAAAAATAATCAATAGGGCTTGAGATGACTTGAAATAAAGGCTAATTTTAGGCTAGGTATATAGGTGAAAGGATTTGATTTTTATTTTGGGGGTTTTTGGTGGAATCAAGGGAAAGGTAGTTTTGGGTTCGGGGATGAGGCCTAGTTTTTGTAGAGTTCTGATTGGGGCAAGGAAGGCAATTGTTTTGATGCTTTAGATTGAATGAATGGATGATTCGGACCAGTGAGGAGTTGAAGAGGGCAAGAGGCTTTCAAGAATCCTCTTCAAACAGATGAAAACATGGAAAATTAAACCAAACTGAAGGCAGAGCAAAGCAAGCTAATGAATTCCACCTTTATAACTTGTTTGTTCAATTTAAGAAGACAGGAGAAGGGAAATGATACACATCAACATCAGTGAACTTAAAATTACATAGAGAAAAACACCATCAAAACACAGAGTCACATGGATCCCAAAGAGTGCTGCAAACCCTGGTCTATTCCTTTGCCAAAAGTGCAGAGATGAAATGTACAATGAAGTGCCAAGCAATCCCAAGTGTCCCACCCTAAAAATGACTGAAGAAATACATGATATAGACAAGCCTAACTCATTCCCATGCCTCTAGGGGTCGAGCTCATCATTATAGGAGCTGTTTCAACCATATCTAAACTAGAACTGAAAAATAGGCAATGAAACAACTTGCCTCTATATGATAGGAAACTGATTCATTCACTTACATTTCACTTTTTGGTGAATGAATCTACTAAGATAAGTAAAAATGTGCCAAAATTACATCATGTTCATGAAATTACATCAAGTTTCATCAAGAGCTACATGAAAAATTCAAACTGGCCAAAACTAGGCGAAATTCTGAGCTGCTAAGTGAAAAATAGGCCAAATTTCCCTATGCGTCGCGCCTGAAATCTCTATGCATAGCACAAGTTTGAGGCTAATTATGAGGGCCTTCCCGAAGTTCAAATTGAGTGCAGGATAGCTCGTTGGAAATCCCTACCTGTCTAATTTCCAACCCAAGTGGAATTTCTGGATTTGGTTGCCATTTACCCTTCCAAAAGTTCAATCTCCCAACACTGCTTCCTGTGTGTGCAAAAAGTGGCAGAAAGGCCATTTTTAGGGTGTTTTTGGCCCTTTAGGAAACCCAGAACTTGATGAAATCCTTAGGTAATCCATAAGCATGCATAAATTTTGATGAAAAATCCAAAAATGCAAAGTTTTCCTCCTGAAGAGATGCCAATTATAAGCGCGCGCCAAGTGGCGCTACGCGTCGGGCAGGAAAATTTGTTTTGAGACCAAAAAATTCAAAATTGAAAAAAAAATTCCCAAATTTCTTGAAATTTGGGCTGAAGGTCCCTCATCAAGCACTATGCTAGGCCAAAGAAGCTTTGGCCAAAATTTGGAGCCTATCATGCCTTTTACGCCTCCTCGATGCCTTCTTCATCTATGTTGCCTGAGGTGAATATGAGGAGTTTGGTATCTTTGGTTTTTGTTGCCACATATGTGATAACAAGTGAGGGACTATGGAGGGATAAGGTGGTGGAAATGATGGAAATAATATACTATTATCAAGTGAAATTGTGAATTAAAGAGTTTGGGGCAGTCACTTGGTTTCATGAAATAAACTTGGGGTTTGGGGGAAATTCACAAGTGAGATGGGGATAATGGGAATGGGATCGGAATAATTGACTTGGGATACAAGATGAACACTGAAATGGGCTGTTGAGAGAAGATGAACAGTGACATGGAGAAAAACAAGGTGGAGAATGGAAGTATTTGGCACACAACAAGTTTCAAAACCCTAAAGGAGACAATCCTCAAACAAGAGAATAGGGTTTGAGTTTTTGCACTTAAATTCTCATAATCCATCTTCAAACATTTTTGAATGGAAACTAGAGGGTCACATGAACTTACTTGAGCAGAAAAAACCGAGTCAATTTGAGTTTTAGGAAGCAATGGCCAAAAATTTGGGTTGTCTACCCTGTGCACCGCGCAGTCAGCCCAATGCGCCGCGCACCTCCAATGCGCCGCGCCAGTGTAATTTTTACACTGCGGCGGCTGGCCCAATGCGTCGCGCCTGCCCAGTGCGTCGCGCCGACTGCCCAATGCGCCGCACACCCAACTTTGCCCAGTTTTACCTCCAAGCTTCTTCTTTCACTCCTCACACCTCTTCTCTTGCTCATTGCTGTCTCTTGGCACGCAAATGAAGTTTAAATTTGAAAATATCTCATATGCCAAGGATTTAAATTTATCATTTGAAAAATCCACCTTATAATGTTGTAAACTTTGACATTTCACTTTACAAACTCTGTTTTGTATCCTTTGTGCTTTTGACTGAACAATGAGCTTCCGCACACTAAACCACCATAAATTCTAAGAAAAAATCTTCACTTGCAATGGAAAAACTCTTGCACACCACATATTTGAGCACATTTGGAAAATTTGGAGAATTTTATGGTGAAATTGGGCTTGCAACTCTATGCGCCGCGCCACAAACCCAATGCGTAGTGCCCTTTTGCAGGAGGATTTTGGAGGCTTTCCCGGTGTCCAAATTGGGCGAGGGATAGCTCTTTGGAAATATTATTGAGTATAATTTCCAACCCAACTATAATTTTTCAATTTGGAGTTCATTTTCCCTGTCAAAAAGAAAATCTCCCAAGACTGGTCAAAATGTGCAAAATGAGGCTACCTCAAGGAAGAGTGTTGTTGCAGTCAACTTTTGAAGATCTTCCTCAACTCCAAATTGAGCTCATGATAGCTAATTGGAAATATATTTGTGTCTAGTTATCATTTGACTCATCAAGCAAGTCATTTGGCCAACCAAGTTAGGATAAATATTGATTTTCCCAAGGTCACTCCAGAGGTGCATCAATTCTCCGGAAGCGACTGTATTTTTGACATTTATCTAAAACCATGAGACCTGGGTAAAAAGGGAAGGAGGTTTTTCTTCCTTGGCCTATTTTGGACAAAAACCTCTCATTTTTCCCAAATTCATCTTTTATTGCTCAGGAACATCATTGGAGTAAAACCTATCCCGATGTGTGGAACAAGGGATTTGTCGAAATGAAGAGAAATGAAGGGGATAAGGGGTTTCTAAATTCTTGAGAAAATTTTGGGAAGTAGGGAGGGATGTTAGGAAGCAGGGGAAAGTGTAATTTTAGAGATTGAGTGAGGGGAAGGGGTCCAAAAGGGAAAAACACATACCTAGCCTAGAAAATTGCCAAGTTATAGCAAGAAACTAGGGTTTGTGTGAAAATGAGGAATTTGGGGGATCTCAGTGATGGAAAGTGTTTAATAAGGTAAAATAAGGATAGGGGAAGGTGTACGAAAATCAGGATACAAGTTTTGCTGATGATTTGACCATCCAAGAGAAATTACCTTCAAAACCCTAGGAGAGGGAAATGAACCTTACCAAGGCACAACTGAAGCATGAACAAGGTGTAAAATGACCCAGTGGAACTTGACATGATGATGAAAACCCTCTGAATGATGGTACACTCAGCTGAATGGTGACATGGACCGACATTTGAACAACTTTGATAGGAATAAAAGCAAACCCTAGACCTAATGCCTAGTGACCAAATTTTGCTTGAAGACTCACTGAAATGACAAAATTTGACCTTGACATCTTAAAATCACTTTGCAAGAGAAAGTTTGATCACTAGAGGAAGGCTGCAAAGACTTACACTAACATTGGCTCCAATGGGGATGGTAGCTCCTTGGAGGTGCCAAGAACCACAGATCTTTGGAAAGCAGACAGTGCCTTCATCCATTGGGCAATGGAGTCAAAAACTCAAGCTGAAATGCATGACTGAAAACTGATGACTTGATGACCCAAATTGACTCTCACTCAACTAAAAATTGACTCGATACTTAAACACAACTGACAAACTGGAAAATATGCTTAACATGAAGCTTATTCATCAAAACCTACTCTAACAGTTTCATTCATGACCTGATCAAGTGAAATGAAACAACCAATGCAAACAAGTAAGTATTAAAGTTGTTGTTTGAATTCTCCACAAGTGCTCTCTTATGAACAACAAGAGAGAACTACTGAAAGGAAACTCCCATGAAAACTTGTGAACAGATCCGTTGAATACTATGGATTCTCTATCTGCCTCCAAAAACACTGCATAAGGATCTCGAAATTCATGCACACTGGGACTTAGCTCATCCAATGGATTACTTTTCTTCTTCTCATACCATGAATGCAAAATTTGTTTTGAGCTTTGTGACAAGACTCCTGCTGAAAATGACAAAGAGATCGGTTGCCGGATCGAGTTTGTATCAGTACACGTTTCAAGCTTACATATAGTCAATGGAGAAAGACTTTGATTGCAGACATCATCCAACACATCAGCTATTGGATTTTGAAAAGCTTGAAAATACTGCTGCAACCCATTTTCTATTGTTTCTGATGAGATTACATGATTTTCTACAAGCTTCTCATTTGAATATTTACTATGCAATTTACCCTTCAAAAACTGAAATGATTCAAAACAAAATGGTACGGAATCATCTTGTATCATTTGATCATATGTGTCAGCTTCCAAGTCTTCATCTGCAACTTGACAATCAATGGCATTCGGGGGCTGCAAATCTGGATATGAGAAGTCTTGAACAAGGTTTTTATTTCCCTCAAGATGGTCCAAATCAAGACTTGTTGACAGTTGATTTCTGATTGCATGGAAGTTGTCTCTGATGAACTGAAATGAGTCAAAACAAAAAGAAAAATATCCTTCACTTACTTCAAAATTTACTGCACTTTCCTCGTCACTGTCATAGCTTATATGCATCGGTTGATCATTGTACTCGAGCTGCTGAAAGTGAACTTCCTCCTTCCACAAACTAGCTGTTGATTTGTCTACAAGATTATCTTCTGTTTGGAGAACATAATCATCATCATATTGATCAAACTGAGGCAAATCATCAGTATAAAACACATCATCAAGCATACATGTCATATCAACAGATCTCTCTTCTCCAATATGATCTACAAAACAATCACTATCAGATCTATGACAACTGGGATAAGAAACAAAATGTCTTGGATCAACAACTTGTTCTTCTTCAATCATCGAGCCATGGGTTTGAACATTATACTCATTCCTTGTGGTGATATTTTGCATCATCTCTTCCACTGCACTTACCAACATGTCAAGCTTTACCTCTAGAGATGTCGATTTCTCTGGATCTATGTTTTTCATCTCTTCTTCCTTCAACCTTGCCCTTCGGATCAGCAAATTAGCCTCTACATTTACAGCACTGTTCTGCATCTCTTCAAGTGTTGCAATATTCCTTTCTCTCAACTGAAACTCCATTTCCGGATCAAAGGCACCCGGATAGTGCAAGAGAGCAGATCTAGGAGGAGGTCTTATATCTATTGGCATCGAATAATAAACTTGGTTAAATCTGGCAGAAAATTGTTTTACTGTTTCCCCTGGCAGTCTTTTAAGCTATTTATACTCTTCTATAATCAAGAAAGGGTTCTGTCTGATCACCCACCTGTCAAGAAAAACTTTGATGAACTTCTGGAAATCTGAGATGCTCGCATCAGGCAGGGTTTTGAACCAACTCTTTACTTGGCCTTGAAAAGAAAGAGCAAAAAGACTAATAATGACATCCTCTTCATCAACTTCAAAAAGGTCAAGAAAAGATTCAAAATTCAGAACATTTCTCTCAGTAGTGATGTTGTCGTGTTCACCATCAAATCTTGGTAGATATAGATCATGATTTTTAGGGAAAGCATGGGATATAGGAGGTAAAATCAGAGGCTTGTATCGATCTGGAATTTTACAAGGTATAGGGGTATGTATAGATGCTACAGAATTAGTCTTGGTCTCTTTAAGCTCATCAGTTTGAAGACAGTCATCACAAGATTCAGGAAAAGGGTCTTGATCAAGCTCAAAACATTGCAAATGTTTGGTATTTACAATCTTCAAAGGGAAGGAATCAAATGCAGGCCGAGGATCTTTTCTCAAATACAATATTCTTTGCAAAGCCTTCTTGATATTCTTGGGAAAAGAGAAGAAATAATTTATGACAAAGAACAAAATGTCTTGTATGAAATTCCAACTTGAATACCTGATCTTTCCATATTGTCCTTTCATGTTTCTGCTGGTCAGGTTCATCATCCAGTGGAGTCCTTAGATCTGATCTCGAAACTAATTTAGAGTCGCCAGGTGAATGATTTCAGCCTTACGGTGTCTGATCGTTGTCTACCATCAAAAATCACATATGAACTTGATTAGATCTTACTAAGGAACTAGATGTTCATTTCATAAACTAGACCGGAGATTGACTGAAGCAACATTCATCTACTTTCGCTAATGCAAAGCAAGAGAATTTCGAAGGCTACCTAGCTAACTTCAGGCTCCGTCTATAGTTTATAAAGAAAACAACAAAATTTTCTTTTCCCTAGTATGGTCACGACTATGTTATTGCCTAAATCTACCTCAGGCTGAAAGAAGGCAGAGTTCAGGGTAACATCAAACCACGCTCATTCTGGTAGCTAGCCCTACCAGAACAGGAGAGGGCTATCTCCGGGTCAATCTCAGCAAAAATAACCAATAGGGCTTGAGATGACTTGAAATAAAGGCTAATTTTAGGCTAGGTATATAGGTGAAAGGATTTGATTTTTATTTTGGGGGTTTTTGGTGGAATCAAGGGAAAGGCATTTTTGGGTTCGAGGATGAGGCCTAGTTTTTGCAGAGTTTTGATTGGGGCAAGGAAGGAAATTGTTTTGATACTTTAGATTGAATGAATGGATGATTCAGACTGGTGAGGAGATGAAGAGGGCAAGAGGCTTTCAATAATCCTCTTCAAACAGATGAAAACATGGAAAATTAAACCAAACTGAAGGCAGAGCAAAGCAAGCTAATGAATTCCACCTTTATAACTTTTTTGTTCAATTTAAGAAGAAAGGAGAAGGGAAATGATACACATAAACATCAGTGAACTTATAATTACAGAGAGAAAAACACCATCAAAACACAGAGCCACATGGATCCCAAAGAGTGTTGCAAACCCTGGTCTATTCCTTTGCCAAAAGTGCAGAGATGAAATGTACAATGAAGTGCCAAGCAATCCCAAGTGTCCCACCCTGAAAATGACTGAAGAACTACATGATATAGACAAGCCTAACTCATTCCCATGCCTCTAGGGGTCGATCTCATCATTCTAGGAGTTGTTTCAACCATATCTAAACTAAGAACTGAAAAATAGGCAATGAAACAACTTGCCTCTATATGATAGGAAATTGATTCATTCACTTACATTTCACTTTTTGGTGAATGAATCTACTAATATAAGTAAAAATGTGCCAAAATTACATCATGGTCATGAAATTACATCAAGTTTCATCAAGAGTTACATGAAAAAGTCAAACTGGCCAAAACTAGGCGAAATTCTAAGCTACTGAGTGAAAAATAGGCCAAATTTCCCTATGCGTCGCGCCTGAAATCTCTATGCGTAGCACAAGTTTGAGGCTGATTTTGAGGGCCTTCCTGAAGTCCAAATTGAGTGAAGGATATCTCGTTGGAAATCCCTGCCTGTCTACTTTCCAACCCAAGTTTAATTTCTGGATTTGGTTGCCATTTGCCCCTCCAAAAGTTCAATCTCCCAACACTGCTTCCTGTGTGTGCAAAAAGTGGCAGAAAAGCCATTTTTAGGGTGTTTTTGGCCCTTTAGGCAACCCATAACTTGATGAAATCCTTAGGTAATCCATAGGCATGCATAAATTTTGATGAAAAATCCAAAAATGCAAATTTTTCCTCCTGAAGAGCTGCCAATTATAAGCACGCGCCAAGTGGCGCTCGCGTCGGGTAGGAAAATCTTTTTTGAGACCAAAAAATTCAAAATTGACAAAAATTTTCCCAAATTTCTTGAAATTTTGGCTGAAGGTCTCTCATCAAGCACTATGCTGGGCCAAAGAAGCTTCAGCCAAAATTTGGAGCCTATCATGCCTTTTACGCCTCCTCGATGCCTTCTTCATCTATGTTGCCTGAGGTGAATATGAGGAGTTTGGTATCTTTGGTTTTTGTTGCCAAATATGTGATAAAAAGTGAGGGACTATGGAGGGATAAGGTGGTGGAAATGATGGAAATAATATACTATTATCAAGTGAAATTGTGAATTAAAGAGTTTGGGGCAGTCACTTGGTTTCTTGAAATAAACTTGGGGTTTGGGGGAAATTCACAATTGAGATGGGGATAATGGGAATGGGATCGGAATGATTGACTTGGGATACAAGATGAACAGTGAAATGGGTTGTTGAGAGAAGATGAACAGTGACATGGGGAAAAACAAGGTGGAGAATGGAATTATTTGGCACACAACAAGTTTCAAAACCCTAAAGGAGACAATCCTCAAACAAGAGAATAGGGTTTGAGTTTTTTCACTTAAATTCTCATAATCCATCTTCAAACATTTTTGAATGGCAACTAGAGGGTCACATGAATTTACTTGAGCAGAAAAAACCGAGTCAATTTGAGTTTTAGGAAGCAATGGCCAAAAATTTCTGTTGTCTGCCCTATGCGCCGCGCAATCAACCCAATGCGCCGCGCACCTCCAATGCGTCGCGCCAGTGTAATTTTTACACTGCGGCAGCCGGCCCAATGCGTCGTGCCTGTCCAGTGCGTCGCGCCGGCTGGCCAATGCGCCGCGTACCCAACTTTGCCCAGTTTTACCTCCAAGCTTCTTCTTTCACTCCTCACACCTCTTCTCTTGCTCATTGTTGTCTCTTGGCACACAAATGAATTTTAAATTTTAAAATATCTCATATTCCAAGGATTTAAATTTCTCATTTGAAAAATCCACCTTATAATGTTGTAAACTTTGACATTTCACTTTACAAACTCTGTTTTGTATCCTTTGTGCTTTTGACTGAAAAATGAGCTTCCGCACACTAAACCACCATAAATGCTGAGAAAAACTCTTCAATTTCAATGGAAAAACTCTTGCACACCACATATTTGAGCACATTTGGAAAATTTGGAGAAGTTTATGGTGAAATTGGGCTTGCAGCTCTATGCGTCGCGCCACAAACCCAATGTGTAGCGCCCTTTTGCAGGAGGATTTTGGAGGCCTTCCCGATGTCCAAATTGGGCGCGGGATAGCGCGTTGGAAATATTATTGAGTCTACTTTACAACCCAACTGGAATTTTTCAATTTGGAGTTCATTTTCCCTGTCAAAAATCAAATGTCCCAAGACTCGTCAAAATGTGCAAAATGAGGTTGCCTCAAGGCAGAGTGCTGTTGCAGTCAACGTTTGAAGGTCTTCCTCAACTCCAAATTGAGCTCATGATATCTCATTGGAAAGATATTTGTGTCTAGTTATCATTTGAATCATCACGAAAGTCATTTGGCCAACCAAATTAGGATAAATCTTGATTTTTCAAAGGTCACTCCAGAGGTGCATCAATTCTCCTGAGGCGACTGTATTTTTGACATTTCTCTAAAACCATGACACCTGTGTAAAAAGTGAAGGAGGTTTTTCTTCCTTGGCATATTTTGGACAAAAAAATCTCTCATTTTTCCCAAATTCATCTTTTATTGCTCAGGAACATCATTGGAGTAAAACATATCCCGATGTGTGGAACAAGGGATTTGTCGAAATGAAGAGAAATGAAGGGGATAAGGGGTTTCTAAATTCTTGAGAAAATATTGGGAAGTAGGGAGGGATGTTAGGAAGCAGGGGAAAGTGGAATTTCAGAGATTGAGTGGGGGGGAGGGGTCCCGAAGGGAAAAACACAGGCCTAGCCTAGAAATTGCCAAGTTATAGCAAGAAACTAGGGTTTGTGTGAAAATGAGGAATTTGGGGGATCTCAGTGATGGGAAGTGTTTAATAAGGTAAATTAAGGATAGGGGAAGGTGTACAAACATTAGGATACAAGTTTTGCTGATGATTTGACCATCCAAGAGAAATTACCTTCAAAACCCTAGGAGAGGGAAATGAACCTTACCAAGGCACTACTGAAGCATGAACACTGTGTAAAATGACCCAGTGGAACTTGACATGATGATGAAAACCCTCTGAATGATGGTACACTCAGTTGAATGGTGACATGGACCGAAATTTGAACAACTTTGACAGGAATAAAATCAAACCCTAGACCTAATGCCCAGTGACCAATTTTTTCTTGAAGACTCACTGAAATGACAAAATTTGACCTTGACATCTTAAAATCACTTTGCAAGAGAAATTTTGATCACTGGAGGAAGGATGCAAACACTGACACTAACAGCTCCTTTGCTGCCTTTGCTGCCTTTGCTCCTTTGCCTCTAATGTTGCTCCTCTGCCTTGCTCCTTTGCCTCTAATGCTACTCCTTTGCCTCTCTTTTACTCTTTGCTACTCCTCTGCCTCTCTTTTATGCTTCTTCACTGCACATTTGCCTTATTTTCCTTATTGCTCCTTTATACTTCAGCTAAACCTGATTTTCTCCTTTGTCCTTAATGATAATTCTAGTGCGGCTCCTTTGCCATTAATGACAATATTTCCAACACCATGGAGGAATGTTATTTTTTATAACAAAAATGGGCCACACCGAGTAAGTAGATTTGGCATCTCCAAATGTGTTGACATTGTCAGTTACTAATGAAAGCCAAAGATTACGAGGTTCTATTTTAAAATTTGGCCACTTTTTCTCTATATTCCTAAATGCAAATCCATATGTATTCATTCGAAGAAGACCATCTTCACTTCTATTCATTGTGTGGTAATACATAAGTCTTGACACACTTTTACACATGAACAATTGTCGCAAACATGTAATTATGGGAGTATAATGAATAACCTTGCAACGAACATTTTTGTTACTTTATCGGTTTGATATCTACTCTTATCACATTTTGGGAATTTTTCTTTCAATGCATGTTCTTTATAATATAGAATATCATCATTAGGGTATGCATGAATAGCTTCATACTCCATATGATCATTAGCTTGATCATTATCTTCTTCCATATGATCATTAGCTTGATCCTCAATATTAATCGCTCCATGCTCTTGAACAGGCACTTGTACTAACAACCACCTCTTCCTCGTTCATCAATGCCCTAGGGGGGAAATACTATACAAGTAAAATCAATAAAGTAATATTAATATATATATAAAATATTGAAATGTTTATATAAAAATAGTTTACAAATATAATATATAAGGAAAACAAAAACAACAAAGACAAAGACAAATTAGGTGATACCAAGAGGAAAAGACAACAAATCAATGGTGATGATTGTGCAATTTATCAAGATATTTAAGAATATATTGAAAAAATCTAAGAAATGTGTTACTTTTCTTGACATGTAGGAAGTGAGACGCTTTCTGAGATATATATTCATGACCATAGTAAAAAACGTATTTATCTTATTTTGCATTCATCATTGTAATGATGTATTCTTTCTTAATTTCATATTTTGCATAATATACTTTAAAAACTTATTAATAATGCTCCATAAAACCCCATGATTAACCTCTAAACCTTCTAGGTCAAAATTAACCCCTTAAACATACATTAACCCCCTAACACCTTAACCCCATTCCCCTAATCCCTTAAACCCCTAACCCCTAATCCCTTAACTCGTAACCTCTAAACCCTTAAACAATAACCCCTTATCCCTAAGCCCATAAATTAATTAACCCCTAACTTGACCTAACCCCTTAATCGACCCTAATGAAAATAACTAAATAATATTTCTAGTCCACATCAAGATGACAACTTAGTTCAAACACTTCCCAAAACAATATTATAAAAAAAATTACAATAGAAAAATAATGAAATTTACAATACAAATACATATAATCTAAAATACAATATACATATTAAAATTTACAAAAACAATTTACAATACAAAGACATATGAGAAATAACCTACAAATGGATGATATTCATCTCTGCCTTCAACGTGTCCATTGTCTCTACAATGATTTTTGGTTGATTTTATTATAATTCTCCATGGACTCAAGCCCTTGCAATTTCTACAAGGGAAATAATATTTTCCATCCTTAGAAGCCCTTGATGTCAATCCCACATATCCTTGATCTCCTTGAGGAATTTTATGTCACATTTTTTGTCACCAAACTTTCAGTGATGATTTTTTTCAAAAATTAACCTCAAAATAAACCTACAACCTTTCAAAACAATATCAACTAATATATATAGCAACTATGTAAAATTTATATGATATTAGGGCCTCTACACACACATATGCGCACACACACACATATATTTATATTTATATTTATTATAATTATAATAATATAATAATCATATAATATAATATATATATATATATATATATATATCATATTGAATTATAATATTTATTTTATATTTATTTTAATTAGTTAAACTGGTCAACGTAAATCGGTCTCATGATTGACGATTTCAGCGCAAAAATCCATTAATGGTGGAATTGAACGTTATGCGATGGTTATTTTCCATTTGTCAAAAATTGGAAAACATATTTTCATATTGGATTTAGCGTCAGATATCCGATGCTAAAATAACTCCAGTCAATTATTCAATGAAAAGAGGATTATGGGAAAACGTTGGATAATCGACTGGACTAGACATTCCGTCGAATATTCAACCGTTTAAGAACTTTCGTAGGATATTCGACAGGAGTTAGGATTTTAGGAAAAAAAAAACATTTAACTTCTAACACTTTTTTCTGATTTTATCTATTCTATCTAATTCCACTATCAAAATTTCGACCCAAATATAGTAGTTCCTACTTAGTTTGATTTTTCACTACCTATTAGTCATCAGTATTTTTCACCTGTTGTTGATGACTAGATTTAAAGCCAAGTTTTCTAGCAGCTGATCTCAAAATTTGTCAAATTTTCCAGCTGGAAAACACCCATAAACATTTTTTCCCTCCTACCTTTTCAATCAGCCCATGACGAGATAAAACCTCATTGTCAAGTCGTATCTAGCCTCAGCCATACTAGCTTGTCCATCAGCTCCAAAGAGAACAATCCATATCTGTCCAAGAAGTCTCCCCTAAGTAAGGTAGTGGCGCTTTAGGCATTTCTCCCTTGGCAAACTATCCTAAAGCCAAAGAACCTCTATCTATTATCAACCAGTCCTAACAGACCTTCCTATCCTGCAAATAAAGTTTGGTTACACCCTTAAGTCACGCCACTAACAAGCCTTGAAGTCTCAGTAATACATATGCCACAGGTCAAGCTGATATTAGGTAAATGTACAGTGTTTCAATGTCTTTGTCAAAGAGCAGAAGTATACTAGTGTTCCAGAAGACAGTATTAAACTCAACATGAGAAGACAGTTGCTTCTCATGTGGTTTTGAGCCTGGGATGCAAATGCTGGACAGAGAGTTATCTCACTAAGCTCCTGCAATCACGGTCAAAGGTTAGTCAATTATAAATGGCAAGAAATTCTTTGCAGATACTGGCCAAATTGCTTGTAATGTCTAAAGAGGCACAAAGGTATTTGAAAAGCAGAATTACATGTCTCAGAGAAATGCCCATCATGACTTATTATCAATTTGTCATCTTCATTTGCTTAAGCATGAATAGGCAATGAAAGGAAAGATAACACTGTTTAAAAGATGATGAAATGGCATCACTGAGAAAACCTCCTCCATACATGAGTAGAGGGTTGAAAGACTAAGAAAACCTCCTTCATTTTACAAGCAGAGGGTTTGGCAATGTGATAAATGCCTCCTTCATCTAATAAGCAGAGGGCCAGGGATAGAGATTGATTATAGGGTTTTCACTGGCTGAAAGGTAGATTTTAAGTGCAGTAGGAAAGCAACTAAAGGCTTATGGATTGAAAAATAGTGGTCAAAACAGAAGGAAAGCAATGGTACTGTGATAATCCAGGAGGTTTGATTTTTCTTCTATCAGAGTTTTCCTCCAAAGGAAATCTAAAGAAAAATGAACCAATCCTGCTGAGGTATGTGATTTCATCAAAATTTTCCAGAGATTTTCTCCTTGATCAACAGGCATGAAATCCAGCCATTATTTTCCTTCAAGAAACAAATTTGAAATTAGTGGAAATCCATTCAAGGTTCATAAGTGGGAAGCTGGGTCAAACATAAGCCAAAGAGTGATGTTAATACTCAAAGAAGGTTTTTTCTTCTTGTTCACGAAGGTCTTTGTCAAAAACTCATCAAAATGGACAAGGAGGTAACCTAAGCCTGATATCTGAATGAGGCTTCGCAAATAGACACATAGGTTCATAAATGTGAAGACAGGATATGGCAAGTGTTTCAATTTCAGGGACAATATTCAAAGAAATGAAGCGTGATACTGTCACAAACAAAATATTGTTTATGAAACATGTGAAGATACCTAGTTGTTGCATATAATTGCAGGAGAAGCCTTTAGAAGATATCCTTTTTTAATGAACATATGTTTGTCAAACCCAGGTAAATGCAACTAAAGTTCCCACAGTCAAAAAGAAATGTCATTTGAAGGGTGCTTCTACAGTCATTATATGGTTTTGTGCAAGGTTTTCCTCTAAAATGCAGATATGAACAAGGGAAAGAAATGTCCTCCCTTAATAGGCAAACAGTGAAAAGGATTTTGGCCTTGGGATGATTTTCTTCACATTGGGAAGGGTCATATTTATCAAAAACTGTCCAAATAGTATGCACAACACTTTATTACCAACGATAATTGAATATGGGCCCCTGTAGCATTTTCAAAGTCATTTGATTTTCATCATAACAAAGGCATTTGTTTTCAAAAAAACGTTCAAACCCTCACAAAGAAAATTTCAAAAGGACGTTGGCTTTTTTCAACTATAAAGGGTGGATTGATTGTTGGCAAAATCCCATTTTGCATTTTAAAACTCAAACAACATCTCCCCGGGCTTTTCACTGAAGAAACCGAGAAATTCGAGCAAAATTTGCATAGTTTGAAGCTTTTAAGCCCACACGGCGCGCTTGGAAAGGTGTGCGGTGCGTTCAGAAGCGAATTTACACAGGGCTATAACGTTGGCGCAGCATGCCTGTAGTGGCGCGCGGCGCACCTGTGCGCACGATCACAACTGCCCGAAGGCCAACCCGACACCCCTTTTGCTGCGCAACACTCTTCCTTTTGAACGTTTCACGCCTGTTGAACGATCAAAAAGCCCTCGAAAAACATCTCTGAAGCTGCCAAATGATCAACGAAAGCCCGTGAAAAGTTTGCAAGGTATTCTTCATTGCTCCTTGCTAGTTTTTGAAAATCTGAAAGGGGTAAGAGAGTGATTTTCTCCAAGGGAGAAACAGTGATAAGGAGGGTAGGGTGTTTTGATAAAAATCCAAGGTTGTTGTTGCTATGATTGCCCAAGATTAATATAGTGAAAGAGGGTGTGTTTATATTAGTTTCAAAAAATCATGAAATTGCCTTCAAACAAAGTGGTAAACCTTGTACTAGTGACACGGACCATTTCAAGTGATAAAAAAGAGTGTTGAAACGGTTTTAAGAGCCCTTATTGATTTTCAAAAAAGATGATAGGTGGATGCTTTAAAAAACAATCTAAAAAGACCCTTACTGCCTTTAAAGAATAGTCATATCCCACAGATAAAACAGAGTTAACCTCTGTCTGCAAATCTAAGGTGAAACAGTGTTTGTAAAAGGAAAGAAGTGATCCTAAGGTGAAATAGTTTTGTAAAGAGACAACAGTGATCATGTGTGAATGCTTTGTCACTTCAAAAAGTGACCTCTCTGTATGGTAAAAAGCAAACCTAGTGCATGCCTTCCATTGTTCCATAAAGCAGGATATGCTATAAAGGCTTTCAAATCAGCTGAAGGTGTTTTTGTCTACCTGGGTATAATAAACAGTGAATAACAGAAGAGTGTTGTTGGGGAGGGTGTTTTTGTTTTTATCTAAATACAAGGCTATTTTTCTTCTGTCAAAACACAAGGAGATCTCTGTTCTACAAAAAGCTACCATTACCTCTTCTTCAAATTACCCTCCCCAAGCACAGTGATCATTTGATTGTGTGCTTTTTATTTGATAACTATTTTTTGATTGGCATAAAAAGGGACAAAATAGTGATTTGTAAGGAGAAGAAAGTTGGTGTTAAAGAACCATTTCACACAGCATTTGAAGCAGTTTTCCTTGGTCAAATAGTGACTAACAAGAAGGACAGAGGTGTGTTTGAGAAAAACATTCCAAAAGGCCTTTTGAGACAACTTGGTGTTGCAAAGAGCATTTAAAACAAGATGCCTCCCAAGCAAGACAGTAGGAGCGGCCTTCACAAGAGGTTTGAGCCTGTTTCCACCGAAGAAGTGAATGCCCATCCATCAGTCTTGTTTAATTTCCATGAGGTTGGGTGTCTAGATTTTTGTCAAAGAGTGCAAGAGGTGAAGAGCTATTCCCCTTTAACACACCTTTGTGCTTTGAGGTTTCAAGAGAAGCATTTTCAGCTGGTAGGCCTAGATTTCAAATTCTCTCCAAGGTCCATCTCCAAGGCCACAAAAATCCTTTATATAGGGGAGAAGTGGTTTAAACAAATCCACCTAGACTCAGAAGAATACAATTCCTTTCTGAAGCCTAAGCATAGATATTCATGTCCATCCTTTTTCTCCTTCTCATATCTATTGACTAGTTACGCCCCCCTCGTGAAGATCATCATGAAATACTTCACTTGCGAGGGAAGATTCTCTCGAGTATATGCCTATCATATCTGATTGCTCATGCATTTCACGAGGGCCAAATTGTTAAATCTCCCTTTCTTCCTACATAGAAGTATTGAGAAAATGGCCTCCACTGTTCAAAAAAAGCCTCCTTCTCAACAGATAGTCTGCCTCTTCCATCACTCCCTCATCAAAATTATCATTCTTCATCAGCTTGAGAAGAAGGAAGTCGCTTGGGATACTTTCATCACACATCCAGATTTCACCACTGTCCCTTCATTTCATACATCTCCTTCACCTTCTACTCACCATCCTTCGCCTTCTTCTAGAAAACCTATTCCCAATAAGCTCAAGTTTACCATAGAACAAGAAAAAGAGCATGATGAGGAAGAAGAGCATGAGCAAGAAGAGGAAAGTGATGATGAGCAGCAGCATGATGAAACAGGGCAGCAAGGGGATGATGAAGAAAGTGATGATGAGCAGCAGCATGATGAAACAGGGCAGCAAGGAGAAGAAAGGCATGATGAAGAGGAACATAATGATGAATAGCAGACTCATGGGCATGATAAAGAGGAAGATGATGATGAGCAGCATCACAGTGAGGCAGAACATCAAACTTCTGAGCATGATGAAAAAGGACATGATGATGAAGGGAATCATGATAAAGATGTGCAGCACAATGAGGGTTAGCAGTCTCATGAAGATGATGAGCAACATGATGATGAACAAGTGCAGCACAGTGAAGAGAGGCAACCACATGTTGATGAACAGCAGCCTCATAAAAAGGAACAGCAGCCTCATAATGATGAACAGCAGACTCCTAAAGAAGAAGGGAAGCATGATGAACAGCTGCAACACAGTGAGGAGGATAGCCCTCAAAAATAAATGCACAAGGACAGTCAAGGCATCCATGAAGAAATCCAAGACAGTGGAAAAAATGATGAGCAAAATGACAAGGGTAAAGAGCCAATGGAGCATGTGCTAGCTGCCTCTCCTAGGCAAGGGGCCATGATCTCTTCTCTGAAAGTGTCCAAGCCCCAGACATCAAAGAAAAGGGTACCTAGAGTTGTAACTCCAAATGTGACTAGGGTCCTCCGAAGCAAGGGAAAATTTCCCAAGAAGCCCATTGTCGAATTGTCCAAAAGGAGAAAAAGGAGAGCAGCCATAAAAAGGAAATGGAATTCGACATCATTCAAATCCAAAGCGATGATAGTGACAATGAAGCCCAAATCCTAGAAAATCTCTTGATCAATAGAGAAAACCAAATTGATTCTTTGAGGACTGATCTTGATAGGGCTAGAAACTTCAATCACTTTTTGCAATTTCAAAACAAGCAGAAGAGTGTCCATATGGTTGTATATGAGACACGGGCCATCAAATACAAAAAGGAGGCCTCCAAAGCACAAATGAGATTGGACGAACTCATGGGTGAGTTCGATGAGAGCGAAGGCGAAGATCAGCCCAGACGAAAAAGGCCAAGAACCATGGGGCTCAAAAAGGCCCTTGAGAAACAAAAGGAAGAAGAAGATGCCCTTCTCCAATCTACCCCTCTCACTACATTGTTAGAACAAGAGATAGAGAACAATTGGAAGCATGGCTTGAGAGAGTTAATGATCACTTGGAGAAGAAATTGGAGAAGGAAAATAGAGACTTGGACCTTCAACGAAGGATGACCGAGCATTATAAAAAGCTCAATCAATTTGCCCGGTGGAAATTGAAGGCCGCTCAAGAAAAACTCAAGGAGGCTAAAGGGAAGCGCCTGACACCAAAATTAAGGAAAGACACCTCAAGGCTCCAAATTTTGGCCTCAGCTTCATGACATGTTCCTAAAAACCCTTGAGGGTCATGCTCGCCAATTTTGGGCGAAATTCGACAAATTTTGGTTTTTTGTCATTTTTGGGTTTTTGGCCAAAATTCATGTGCATCGCCATTTCAGTTTAGGGCATCATCAAAAGATGAAAATGGTATCATTGGATGCCATAATTTCAGGGGCACATACTTAGCAATTTTCGGATCAATTGAAGATCATTTTCTCCCCCAAAATGGCGAAAAACATTCGATTTTTCTACACTTTGCCCCGTTTATCAGCAAGGCCTATTTTTTGATTTTTTACACACAGATCTATTTTTGGAGTACTTAAGGTGATTATTTGGGATAAAAATAAACATTTTCATGAAGTAGACACTCAGAGCTTTCCAACAAGCCATCATGGGTCTCGTTTCGACATCAGGAAGGCCTCCAAAAGTTGCCAGCAAGTCAGGGGACCTTTTGCTGATGTATTTTTTGAGTATTTTTGTAAAAATTGAATCTTTCAAAAATGACTTTTCTTCATGTGCGTTTAGCTATTTTTGTACATGATAAGTTATGAAAAGTCAATATATTTCCCTTTTTTAGCATTTTTGAAATATTTTATTAGATATTTTGTGTCTTGGGCTTTGCAAAGCCTCCAGGACAAAATCAGATATTTTGGATAGGCCAATGAGATTGCAAGTTGAACTAAGAGTTTTTCCTTACTTTGGCCTATATATTACAAAGGCTTTCATTGTAAACAAAGCTGAACTTGATGAATAGAAGCAATAAATGGTCATATAAACTTTGGAAGAAATACTTGTCTCATGCTTTTGGATAGTTTCTTGGATGTTCTTGGATAATGAAAGAGGATTGTTGTTAGATTCCATGACTTGGTAGAATGGTATAGTGTCTCTCTCTTTGTTTTGTTTCCTAGGTTTCATTCATAAATCCATGTTCCTGCTTGCTATAAGACAGTAGAGAACAAATTTGAGACATGCCCTTAGAGGCACCTCAAATTTCCTATTTCTTTATAGTTTCCATGTTTTCTTCATTCTTAGTCATGTTAAAGAATCCTTCATTTCTCTTTAATAACTGAAGAATATTGTTTTCTTGTTTCATTTATGGTTTTATTCATGCTAAGTATGATTTATGGTATGCCCTGCTTACTCATGGCTAGCCATAGCTCCACCTATGAAATTTTCTCTTTGATTGATTAGATTGTCATTTGTTGAACCAAGGAGTTCTTGTTCTGATCTTGCCCTTTACCTAAAACTATGCAATCTTATTTTCAAAGTGCCCAATAGCTTGAAGTACTATGTTTAGGCATTCCTACATAGTGATTTGAGTTGTTTTTCTGTCTTAAGTGTATTTCCCCAAAGTCTGATAGCCATTTCCTAAAGTTAGAGAGTCATATATCTCTATGCATGGCTTGAATGTTTATTTCTATGCATTGATCAGATTATAGTTACATTTCTCATGATTAATGGTTTGACCTACCATGTTTATGTCAGCTATTAAACCATTTATGCTTGAAATCATTTGTTATTCACAAGTTTAATGTCCATCTCACTCCATTTTGCCCAAAGATCCATTTTACCTCAAATCAAATCGGCCCTTCAGCAACCTTGTATCACCATCTGAAAGCTTTCTTGACCTTTTCGACCCCATAGCCCAGTTGATCTTACATCTTTTTACCTATTTTATGTCTTTGATCAGTTCATCCCTCACAACCTAAAAACCAAAACAGAAACCTACTTCATAACTAGCCTAAAATCATAACACAATAAGCAAACACACAGATATCCCTTACACAAATAGAGAGAGCCCTCTCTGAGTCCAGGAAGGCTAGGTCCTTAGGCTCCAAAGATTGGTTTGATGTTACATTGTCATTTGGCTTGCCAATCAGCCAAATCACGGGACCCTAACATAATGGCGATCACGGTGGGACTCTGAGTAACAAACAAACTTAGATTCCCTAAACTTTCCAGCAGCCTTAGGAATACTGTCTGATTGACTTATCCCACCGCTCACTAAAATAATGGTGATCACGATGGGACCTTGAGTCAAAACATCCTCGGTATCCCTTAGGATCTCTCAAAATATCAGTCAAAATCAAAAACTTAGGTATTGTCTAAAGAGTGGAAACTAGTTCCTTCACCATCTTAGCAAAATGATAATTCAATTATAGGAAACTCTTCCAAACCTCAGGGATACATATAGGAAACTCAGAAAACCCCAAAAAATATCTCTGGATTGGTGTTTATCAATATTGGTGGTGGACCATACACATATACTCTCAAAACAACCCAGTTCCACCTGGCGAATCCACTAGCCTCTAGTAGGCCTTACTACTTTACTAAATTTTAGAATACTATCCAATCAACTTATCCCACCGCTCCCTAACATAATGGCGATCACGATGGGACTCTGAGTGATAAACAAACTTAGTTTCCTTAAACCTTTAGAGACCTTTGAAAATACTATCTGATTGACTTATCCCACCGCTCCCTAACATAATGGCGATCAGGGTGGGACTAACTGAGTACATAACAGTCTAGCAAACTCTTGTAGATTCATTAGTCTTTAAATTTTAAATAGGAAAGCAGTCCATAGAATCATTTAGAGTAAACTCTTTCTGTTCTCACCACCCTAGCAAAGTGACGAAACATGTTTAGAACACTCTAATAAACCATAGGCTGCGCATAAAACTCAAAAAACCCCAAAACATTCCCAGATTGGCTTTTCCCTAGTTACTGGTGGTGGACCATAGCTACATCTTTACAAAAACAACCAAGTTCCACCTGGCGACTCCACTAGCCTCTAGTAGGCCTAAAAACTCCATAATAAACCAAAAAATTCATAAACCATACATTTCTGTTGACCCATCCTTCCAGAAACTTAAAACTTATGGTGCAAACTCTGTAATCAATGGAAAACTAAGTATAACTTAGCGATTCAGAAGACTTCACCTAAACATAGGAGATAAACATAAATAACCTTGCAAATAGAACCATTAGCTTGTCCAGACAGCCTAGCAAACTGTTGAAACCAAGTAAATCACTCTTCCTTGCAAGTCTTCATCTCAAAGTTTGCTAGAAAACTTTTTCCCGAAAGCACCTTTGATAGTGTTGGTGGTGGACCGTAGTTCTCACATAAATCCACCTGGTGACTCCACTATTCCTCATTTTTTACCATCCTTCACGTTAGTAAACCCCAAGAGAGGCCATCCATCCAAAACAATCATAAATACCATCCTCTCTAAACTCTAGATTCGAAATCTAGCTTCACGAAGAATCAACACCAGATCTCATCCAAACCCAAATCCCCCTATCATAGTAGATGACCCAGAGAAGATTCTATGGCAAGCTTCTAAAACTGGCAATTTAGCTACCAATAGGTCAATTCTTAAAGCAAGATCAGTACCTGAACACCTCATAGCCTTGCAGGATTCCCCCCTTGACTTAAAATCAGCAAAAACCCTTTTTAGAAGCAAGTCACAAAGTAAGATAGACTTTGACGATATTGAGCCCCTAGATCTGCCACAGAGTCCTAGTAGAGAAGCCCCGCCTACCACCTCAAATCTGCTCAAAATCATATCACTAGCCCAAGTACATCCGCCACACCCATCCAAACCACTACTGTTCAAACCACCTCAGCTCATCCTACAAGCCCTCATTTTGTACATCATCCATTAGCTCCCGCCATGGCAGCCTGGTATGCACCCTTGGTGTTGCCACAACCTTTGGCTTCCTTACAAAATGACTATCAATCCAAAATCCCGCACTTTACCAGAGCTGAGACTACCACAGCTCAACAACATGTAGATAGGATTAGCGATGCCTTTATATACATGGAAATCGAAGACGAGACCATCATAATGAGGATGTTCGCCTAAAGCCTGGGCAAAGAACCCAAAAAATGGTTTAAGAGCGTAACTCCAAACAGCATCCAGAATCTCCCAGAACTCTACCAAACCTTCATAAACAAGTGGGAAATCCAAAAAAACCCCATTCAAATCCTATTAGAGTATAACAATATAAAACGAGAAAATGGGGAAAGTGTCCAGGGATACTGCACTAGGTTCAACAGTGTGTATAACGCCCTATAGCCTCACTTCAAACCTCCACTTGGCTCAGCCTTAGCAAAGTTCCCCGAAGGTTTTGACCCAGACATGACTTATCAACTGAGAGACAAAGACCCCCCTACCTTAGAATAAATGCAAAGAGTGGCTATAAATGTAGAGGCCAACTTAGCTGAAAAGAGAGCTAGGATAAGAGCAGAAAAGGGAGTCACATACCATGACGAAATTTCCCCTTCGGTATCTTCCTTAGATTCTAGAATAGATGGCCTAGTCAAATCCATGACAAAGATGTGGGAAAAAATGAGTGAAAAAGCACCTCTTAAGGGCAACCAGCCAAACCCTCAAAACCAGAACCAAAACTTTAGAAGAGACCAATCTCAAAATAAACCAAGGGAAAAGGACCAACAGATCAAGCCATCCTTCAGTGAAAATTATGTTGATGAAGATGAGAGGGATACAGAACCCATTGATGAAAGTCATTTGAACCTTTTAGGTTCTGATAACGAAAGTGAGGTTTAACTCACAAAAGAAGAACAAACATTCTTCTCTCTGAATCAAGATGAAACCAACTATGAAGATCCCAAAGATCCTGCCATAGATTTTCAGAATGCCATCATAGAAGCTCACAGGCAGTATGACCTTAGAAGCAGAAAAATCCAGGAAAACTCCAAGAAAGGTAGCTCGGACACTGCTAAAATCCCTGATACTGTCCTTAAAAAAGCAGTGGACAGCGACAAAATCATGGTCAAGAAAACTGACCAAAACAAAGATAAAGCTATTCAAACAAGTCTTGGCTCAGATGCTCCTAGTACCTCCACAAATATTCCCGAGGTGGCTGTGTCAAAAAAAATCCCGAAACAAAGTCAGCAAACTCAGAACATAGAGACAGTCATGGCTGAAAAAACTGAAACAAACCTGTCTAAACTACAAACACCTTTCAGTTTTGAGGGAGAAATTGCCAAAATAAAGATTACCATGCCCCTCACTAAACTTATCGCCCAAGGCTCTTATAAGTCTCAAGTGTTAAAGGTCCTAAATATAGGAAATGATGCAAACACCCTTAACCTGGCTGATGACACTCCTGAAGTATTGTTTGGTCCAAAAATAGAAGGAAAATTCCAAGAAGGAACCACTCTTCCCTTTTACATCAGTCTGAATATCCATGACCAAATCCTACACAATGCCATGCTAGATTTCAGGGCCTCGCATAATCTCATGTCGAAGGTTGTGATGGAAAGACTAGGCCTAAAAATCACAAGACCATATAAAGACTTATATTCATTCGATTCAAGTAGAGTCAAATGTCTAGGCTTAATCAAAGATCTTTGTTTTAGTTTGGCCCAAGTACCTGCAAAACATCTGATTATGGACATAGTGGTAGCAGACATCTCTCCCAAGAATGGAATGATTTTATCCAGATCTTGGGGAGCCAAGCTTCAAGGAAATATTCAACTTGATATGTCCTACGCCACTATTTCTGTGTTTGACCAAACTAGAACACTGGCAGTTCCAGCACCCGTGCCTGTAAGAAGCCTATCTTTCTTGAAGCTTCTTACGAATGCAACACCAAAAGCTACCAGCGACAACAACAACAAAGCGAAGTTCGTCCACTCACTTTGGGGGAGGTGAGTAAAGAAATCCATATGCTAAAAACTGAAATCTCTGCTCTGAAATCCCAACAGATGCTTAACTGGGATATCTATACTCATCCTGAGGCTGATGTTTTTGGTGCAACGCATTCTTGTGAGGTGAAAGTTAAACTAGCTAATGAATGGAAAGAAAAAGTGTCTGGATTTCTTTCTATTCTTGGAAGAAGGCTAGAGAATCAGAAGCAGTATTGATGACTGATTCTGCATCATCTTCCTCACATTCATGGTCAGCAATAGATGGTAGCAAAATAGAAACAACTACCACTTTTCCCCCCTTCAAAGGCATTGTCGTAGGAGAAGGACAACACTCAGCAAAAGCTTATCCTTTGGTACAAAAGGATGATACAACTCTAGGGGTTGAAGGTAAAGTACAGAAAACCAGTGAACAAATAAATTGGACAAATACTGCAGTTACTGGTTTAGAGAAAACTGTTGCTAAAGCTACCACAGTCAAAGAACAAGTTGATAGGGTCCAAGTCACTATCAATGATGTAAATAACGTTTTAAATAAAGTATAGTTTGATTCTTCATTAGTTAAAGCTTATTCAAAAGAATCTTTGAAAAATCTTGAAGATGTACAGCATAGTGTGGTGCATGAGTCGGTCACCACAAGAAGTCTTATCACTGATCTGTCTAATAAAGTTGACAGGTTAAATTTGAAAAAGACAGAAAAACCAATCCCAGCTTCATTTTTGCATAAGGGAAAAAGTGTAAATATCCAGAGTCCTGTAGCAAAAGCTCCGGTTGTTAAAACTTCAATAGAAAAGTTTCCCAAACTTTTTCCTAAAGAAGCTATCAAATCCTCTGAGCAGTCTGAAGTAAAACTTCAAAACCCAAAGGGAGAAAAAATCTCCATAGCCTCACTCTTCCATGAGTCAGAGCCAGAGTCTCAAGTATGACAAAGAATGTTTCCCTTGGAGGTATTTTTCCCATACCATTCAAATCTGGAGCTTGGTATCTGGTATATTGGGACTCAAGAGGTTCATAAACTGGGAGTACTTGAGACTCTGGCTCTGACTCATGGAAGAGTGAGGCTATGGAGATTTTTTCTCCCTTTAGGGTTTGAAGTTCTGCTTCAGACTGCTCAGAGGATTTGACAGCTTCTTTAGGAAAAAGTTTGGGAAACTTTTCTACTTAAGTTTTAACAACCGGAGCTTTTGCTACAAGACTTTGGATATTTACACTTTTTCCCTTATGAAAAAATGAAGCTGGGATTGGTTTTTCTGTCTTTTTCAAATTTAACCTGTCAACTTTATTAGACAGATCAGTGATAAGACTTCTTGTGGTGACCGACTCATGCACCACACTATGCTGTACATCTTCAAGCTTTTTCAAAGATTCTTTTGAATAAGCTCTAACTAATGAAGAATCAAACTGTACTTTATTTAAAACATTATTTACATCATTGATAGATACTTGGACCCTATCAACTTGTTCTTTGACTTTGGTAGCCTTAGCAACAGTTTTCTCTAAACCAGTAACTGCAGTATTTGTCCAATTTATTTGTTCACTGGTTTTATGTACTTTACCTTCAACCCCTAGAGTTGTATCATCCTTTTGTACCAAAGGATAAGCTTTTGCTGAGTGTTGTCCTTCTCCTAGGACAATGCCTTTGAAGGGGGGAAAAGTGGTAGTTGTTTGTATTTTGCTACCATCTATTGTTGACCATGAATGTGAGGAAGATGATGCAGAATCAGTCATCAATACTGCGTCTGATTCTCTAGCCTTCTTCCAAGAATAGAAAGAAATCCATACACTTTTTCTTTCCATATATTCTTTCCATTCATTAGCTAGTTTAACTTTCACCTCACAAGAATGTGTTGCACCAAAAACATCAGCCTCAGGATGAGTATAGATATCCCAGTTAAGCATCTGTTTCATCCATTGTGCTAGGATTCTATATTTAGGACAACCGTCCATCAAAGTATAAAACTTTTGAATCTCCATGACTGATGGTTTTTTGCAGTCAGCAGGCAGATCCCTGAATCTGCATTCTGGAATCAATTTATCTTTTTGTTCAAGATATCCAAGACCATATCTTAGCATATTTGCAGGTCTCATGTTATTGTATAAGGTAGTCAACCTTGGATCTTCATCTTCAAGACTAGGCAATTCATGCATCATGAGAACGTGTTCATCTTCATGTGGGAATGGAATATCAGAACACTTTGGGTTCGGACAAGGACTGACAGAGGTAGAGGCAGGAGCTTCACCGGTCCTTGGGTTATGGTTCTCATGTATGATCATATAAGCGAGATGGCTTAGATTGACCAGATTTTGGCATTGTGGACATGAGACTTGAATTGGCTGGAAGTTAACTAACTGAGCAAATGCAAAAAAAACCAACATGTTTACAAGAAGAAGAAACAATATTGGAACAAGCTGTATCTACAACATCTAGTTTTATATACAGTGGAGACTTTTTACAGACTTCTTCAATCCGGCGTCTGTCTATTTTAATGATTTATAATTTATAATTTATTATTTCATTTAAAAAATATATATTTTATCTTGATAGATTATGAATTTGTACGATTTACTATTATTCATTATCATATTGGTCCAACATGACTTTAATAGCTATTTAATATTTTATCATATTTGTTCGACATGACTATGTATTACTGGCCATTTCATAGTGCTCAATAAATTAAATTTGTTGATTTACCAGACAATTTTAACATGATCCTCTTATTCACTTTATCATTTAATGTGTCGATTTATAGAATGTGTATGTCTTTATTACAAATTTGATTTAATTATTTATTATCCTTGAAATTAGTTATTTTCCAATTTAAAATGTAAATTTTTGAAATTTGTTATTTTTATTCAAATAAATTCGAGATTTTAAATTGTTTACTAAAAAAATATTAAAATAGTAAAAATATATATGAAATTAGATTTAGTTTATAATTTTGAATATTAACTTATTTTATTTTATTAATAATAATAATTAAATAAATTAAATTATTACAAAATTTAAAAAATAAAAATAAATAAATAAAGTATACACATTGAACAATATGGTATTATCCAATTATATAAAATTCATATGACATTTATTTAAAATAGTATATAATACAACTTTATGTGAGGTGTCCTTTTTTTGTCTTTTTGATAGAAATATTTGGTCAGTTACAATGGTGACGGAGATGGGAAGGGATAACATCCTCCACTTGGTATGATATTGTTACAACGAGCATTTAATGGAGCATGGTTACTACTTACTCCACCATTGTGAACATTCAAGGCGATTACAAGGATTATTTGGTCATGTCATTTTGTAGTAGAGCAAGTTATTTTTTAGCATTGGTGCGGGACTAATTCATCATGTCGATAGTTAGGATCTGAGCTATGGCAGTTAAACACTCTCGAGATAGGACAAAGAGCTCAGAGCTCATGCTAAGCCAGATAGGCATGAACTCTTCTAGAAGGATAGGGTTCAATCTGGAAATGAGTTTATAACTCAAGTCCTTTTTTTTTTCCTTGGTTATTTCATGTTTACATTGTAGTTTCCAGTTTTACTTAATTCTCTTCTTTTATTCTTCATCTCGGCCTGAGCATTCTCTTTTGTGTTTACTCCTTGGTTTTCGGAGAAGGATTGGGGGGAATATGTGCTTCTTGGCTTGGAACCAGGTCTGGCATTCTAGGTGGGTAAATACTTTTGCAGTGTTGTTCTTGTAGGCCCCCATCAACAAATAGTTTATTTGCTCTTTGTATACAACGTTAGCTTCTTTTTTTCGGTCTTTACTTTGGCTCATAGTGTGTAGTGGACAATGCGACTTAGTCTTTAAGTTTGGGGAAAGATGTTATAGAGCCCACCACCTACTTGTGGTCCTAGGCATTATATATCAAAGTGGTGTTCCAAACTTCGTTGGAAGAGGTGTTCCAAACTATGTTAGTTATGGTATTATTTTGCTTGGGGTCTCTGAAATTATGCCAAAAGTTATAAGCAAGGGTGATCTAGATAGGTTCTAGTATATTTATCCTCTTGGCAATACTTCAGTCTAGTATAATTTGCAATGTCCCTTTCTTCAGGAATTGGGAACGAAGAGCATCTCAGTAGCCTAGACTACACATTAAAAAATAATTGTAGGTTATGAGAGAATTAATTAATTAAAAAGTTACTAAGAAAAGAAAATATTATAACTTCACTTTAATAAATAAATAAGATCATTGGTATTCAAATGACCCATGGTACCCTGATAGTCCATGTTGTTAAAGGAGATGGGAGTTCACTCCTTAGGTATGCATTGGAATTATTGTTTTGTTATTGTTGAGTTAAACTCTTGGAGCTTGTCTAGGTGAGAGCCCACATTATGTAGAGGATTGGTTTCAGTAGTCTACCCTGGCTGATCTAGTGAGGAGGGGTTTCGGTATTGAGAAATATACCCTAGTGACTCAAAGAGGAGGGATCAAATCAAATATGCTCGTTGCGCTTAATGTGAAGGTCAAGAGGAAAGTCAATGAGATCTCTCACATGGGAGCTATTATCAACCATTCAAATATATTTGGTGGTGTTTGTAAGAGGTTCTCAGAACCATAATTAATATAATATGGTTGAATTTTGCTAAGTTTGCTACTATTTCTCATGTTAACTTTGAGTTGCAACATTTCTTGATTTTCATATTGCAAAATTTATTTGTTGTGTCGATAATTTCATGGTGCAAATTATTGGGTTTAGATAAAGAAATATATGGTGTAATTTTTGAAGCAAAATTCTAGAAAAAAAAAAATTATCAAATTATAGTTCGGAATAGTACATAATTAATTGACATTATTAAAATGCAATTTGATTGGATTTAGATAAAGAAATATATAGTGTAATTTTTTAAGAAAAATTCTAGGAAAAAAAATTATCAAATTATTTTTCGAAATCTTACATAATTAATCGACATTATTAAAAGTTGTTAGGACTCCTTTGGTCTCGGTGAGACAACCCTGCTCCCATTCCATTTCCATGATGAGGGGAAGAGGCAAACATCAATGCAGAAATAGATAGGAGGGGTCAAGGCCCTCCATGTCCAAGGGCACAGAAATTCGTTGAGACCTCTACATGAATCTACCATAGTGCAACTCCCCTGATTATGCAACAAGAGATAAAGAAGGCCAAGGAGGATGCTAGGGTAGAGCATCGGTTCATTTCCAATGAAAAAGTGCTTGCACAAGTAGGAAAATGGCTACTGGATATTGGAAGGACGAGGACTCAAAATACCAAGTATATGCAATTTGAGGATATATATTGGCAGGTTAAAATATTATTGGTCAAGTTCTTGTGGAGGGGTCAGATGAGCAAAAGAAAAATCAACTCTATTTGGACAAAACCTAACATCAAATGAGGAAGTTGGATATCAAAGTGACGAAGATGGCACAAGCAGTGGCGAATTTGGAGTTTATAGACTTGGAGGATAACACCATTCCACTTGTAACCATTCTAGTGGGCTCCTCCGAATAATTAATCATGTTGTCGAATCTTAGCAAAATGTTATGTTTTTTAGGGGGCTTTGTCTATAGAAATCAATAATTTTAAATTTGGCAAGGTCAATTATGATAGCTTTACTATATGATTATGTTGCAGTATTTATTTCAGTTATGGACATTTTAAGTGGAAAGAGTCAATTTTCTGGAATGATTTGTTTGATTTCTCTAATGACAAATTAGTCATACAAAAACACTCCATATATTATATTTTCTTAATATAATATAATAGTTTACCTATAAATAAAACATAAAATAATTAAATAATTAATATCTACCACTGGTAAGTGTAATATATACTTTAAATTTTTATATAACATAATATTATAATAATATTAATTTATTTTATATATTATTATATATAATGTTTTACTTGATAATATGAGATATGAGATGATTAATTACTTAATAACAATATGATAAAGCTTCAATAGATTTAACAACCACATTCACATTAGTTAAATGTTATGTAGAATGTTCAAAATATCTTGTATTAATATAGTTACTATTTAATGTATTATTAATTAGTACATATTTAATGTATTATTAACTATTACATATTTTACTTATAATTAGTAATTAATATTCTCAAAATTATAAGTAATATTGAAGTATTATTTTTTTTAAAAGGGAATGTTAATTTTTAATGTATTTACCTGATGGGGTGAGTACTTTGGTACATGTGGAAATTGAGCCCCATGAGTGACTATAGGTGGCTCGCTGGCAGGGGACTGGCCTTCTAGTCCCTTCATTATAACGAGTGTGATGGGAGGCTTACCGACGGAGTAAAGAGAAGGCGTGCGAGCCTTCGCATCATCTTGGAGTTCGGAGGTGGTGCATGGATAATGAGCGAGATGGGAAGGGAACTTGGCATTTGTGTTTTCGTCTTGGTTTAGTGTCGGGCTCCTGGGTGGTTTCTTGTGCGCAAGAGGAAGCATCGTCGGAGAACCCTTGGCATCGGTGGGTGGTGTTTCATAGTTTTTTATGACTTCTGGTATGGCGCATTCAGCGGTGAATTTTTCCCAAGCTTCTCTGGGCTCTACTGCGCCTACATTGTTTGGATGTTGGCGAGCAAAGGAAATTATTATTTTAGCTCTGTATGGTTTATAGTATGTCTGAACAACTAGTTCGAGAGAGGTGCCTGGAGGCGGCATTGTAGGAGGTTCAGTGGAAAGTGGCAATGCTTCTAGGTCAATTTCCCCAATTCCGAAGCCTGGCCTGGAAATTGCAGTGACTGGTGGCTCAGTGGGTGAATGTTCTTGGCAATCGACGCCCTGGTAGGTGCTACGCGTAACACCTGGGCAGCGGCGGCTCGGGGTGTGTTCTCATTTACTTCTACTTCTCCATTGCTTTTGCTTATGTTGTGGGTGGCCTTCTATGGAGTAGTAAGCATGTTGGGGGTCTTGTCACTCGGGGGTGGCGGCCACAGACAAGACCAACGCTCTGGACTTCGAATCTTGTGGGAGTTGGCCCTTCTGTCTCGAGCCAAATGACACCCTCTACACAGCACAGGTGCTCTTCCCCTTTGACCATGCCTGCCTCTGTGGGCACGGAGGACATGGAAATTGTGACAGCGGGAGCTCGTCGGGGTGGAAATACAATCGATCGCTCTTGGCTCGCTGGTGTGGGCATGCGCGGAGGTCGCAGTGGTGGCAAGCGGGGCTCCAGCAGTGGCAGTGGTGTGCGGGAGCAGAACTCTCAACGTCAGGGTGGCAAAAGGCGAGGCGGAACTGGGAACCGAGGGTCTGGTCGGTGTGGTGCTAGCGCCACACATGAAACTCAACATTGTTGCTTGGAAAATTGTAAGGAAATAATTCAAACTCTGATGGATCGGGTGGACATAGCAAAATGCGTTCGTTGGGAGGAGCACGCTGAGTTGATGATTACGCTGGATAGGATGCACTACTTTCAGTGCCAGGTCAAGGAGAAAGTGGTGGTGGTATGGCGAGGCCAAAACCACCTTGCAAAGAAAGTGGAAAAGCTGGAGACTTCGCTGGCGCACTTTGAAGGGCACGTCCAGTGCAACTTCTACCCCCCGCCTCCTCAAGGAACAGCGCCAAGCAACCTATCTTCCATTACGTCGGATGACTAGTATGATATTTGGTGATTTTTATGTATTGTTTGTTTTCAGCTGCCTCTGTCCCTCTCATTTGTGGATGTTGTCCTTAGCCTCCTTTTTGTATTTTTGTGACATGTTGCAAACTTTGGTCAACAAACTCAGTCGGGGAATATATATCTGGATGTATATCTTTTTCTCCATATGAATAGAATATTGACTTGCAAAAAAAATTAAAAAATCAATGTATCAATTTACTCTAATATCATTTTCAAAATGAAGAAAAGTTATTAAAAAGTTTCATGGTATATATTCTATTAAAATATATATATTTTTAATGTATAATTGGCTTATATATATGTGAGATAACATGTTAATTATTTATTATAATAGTTGTTTCTTACAGTTAAAAAAATGAATGTTTGAATAGATGAAAAGAGAAATTGATTAGTAGAATTTAACTTGGTATAGTGGTTAAAAGCATATGTTTTTTTATAAGAGATCACTGGTTTAAATCTAAAGGGGTAGAGTATGTATACCTTTGAATACGTTATTAATCAAATTGTTCATGGGTACTTGTCCTACAAACAAAGGGGTTCTCATACACCAATTTGAACTGTACTAGCCATGACCTTAAAAATAGATTATTACGAGTATATTAATTATATTGTGTTCTAGCTCCCCAAGTCAGGGGGAAAGAAGGTACGAAGAGGACATAGTTAGCGATGGTGCCTCCACTTAGCCATGACCTTAAAAATAGATTATTACGAGTATATTAATTATATTGTGTTCTAGCTCCCCAAGTCGGGTGGAAAGAAGGTACGAAGAGGACATAGTTAGCAATGGTGCCTCTTTGCTTGATGTGTGCCATAATCATGAAGAACATAAAAAGCAAGTTTGGTTTATTGGCAAACCCGGTTTCCCATTCTCGACAATTCTTGACATTATTTTGACCGGACTTGGTTCCCCATCTTGAGCAGGTCTAAAAGGCTTAGTTATCTCTATAGCCATAAACCAAAATTTGCCCTGTAATATGCGCAAATTTTCTAATGCAATAGAAAACTTGCAAAAAAATAAAAAATTATATTGTGTATTGGAAATTATATCCATAACTATATCAAGGAATAGCAATCCATAACAATGTTGTTAGAGATTCCAAAAGTGAACACTCCACCTATCAACAACAGCAGGATAAGTAAAGTTGTAAATTTGTAACACTGCAACTTTACTTGTCCCTAATGATTGATGAAATGTCTACTGCAAATATTGAAAATTTCAGAAACTTAGTTTATTTGCAAAAATCTTCAACAACATGATCAATGACTATGAAAACTTACATACTCAAATCAATAATTATATACTTAAAATACATAGTTTATTGCATTCACAAGTCATGTAATCAGCCATGTAGAACCATAAACCAAAATTTGCCCTATGTAATAATTTTCTAATGCAACAGAAAACTAACTAAAAATAAATAAATAAACTATATTTTGTTCTAGAAATTTCTCATATAAAAGAATATATCCATACTTGTAGCAACGGATAACAGAAAATAAAAAACTATAGTGTTCTCGAAATTTCTCATATAAAATATATATATATATATCAAGGAATAACAATTCATAACTATGTTGTTAGAAATCCATGTAAAGGTTTTGAAACATTTAACATTTCAAAAGTGGACATTTCATCCATCATCAAGACAAGTAAAGTTGTGATACTACGGTTTACACTACAACTTTACTTGTCCTGATATATCTATACTTATATATCAAGGAATAACAATTCATAACTGTGTTGATAGAAATCTATATAAAGTTTTTGAAACATTTAACTTTAGTTGTCCTGATATATCTATATACTTATATCAAGGAATAACAATTCATAACTGCATAACTGTGTTATTAGAAATCTATGTAACGTTTTTAAAACATTTAACTTTACTTGTCCTTATATATCTATACTTATATCAAGGAATAACATTCAGAACTGTGTTGTTAGAAATCTATATAAACTTTTTGAAACATTTAACTTTACTTGTCTTGATATATCTATACTTATATCAAGAAATAACAATTATAACTGTGTTGTAGAAATTTATGTAAAGTTTTTGAAACATTTCACTTTACTTGTCCTGATATATCTATACTTGTATCAAGTTATAACAATTCATAACTGTGTGGTCAGAAATCTATGTAAAGTTTTTTAAACATTTAACTTTACTTGTTTTGATATATCTATACTTATATCAAGGAATAATAATTCATAACTGTGTTGTTAGAAATCTATGTAAAGTTTTTGAAGCATTTAACTTTTCAAAAGTGGACACTTCATCCATCATCAAGACAAGTAAAGTTGTGATACTACAGCTTACACTACAATTTTACTTGTCTTGATGATGGATGTAGTAAAAACACTACAATTTTACTTATCTTGATAATGGGTGAAGTGTCTACTACATTAAACACTTCAAATACTTACAATTTATTTTTTTTAAACTCTAATAACATAATTATTAATTATGAAAACTTACATTCTCAATTCTATATTTATATATGAAATACAGATTATTATATTCACAAATCATGTAGCCAAATCCAAATTCCCCTTAAAGATAACGATCCATAAGTACGCCTTGGATCCAAATACTGTCATGTAAGTTGGCCAAATTCCTTTCTCGCAAAAAGCTAACATAAGTGTCAATAATTAGTGTACAAAATGATAAAAAATAAATATTTAGCCTTCCTTTGCATTTGCGGAAAAATGGGAGCAGACTCTATATTTGGGAAGCAAATTTTCGAATGCAAGACGAGAGTGGTTTACTTCAGGGATTTTGGAATCATGAAACAAAGAGCAGCGAACAAAGAGTAACTCGCTATATATTGGGAAAGTAGATGTTCATTTTCAATGTTAGAACACAATATCCTCCTATTCATAATATCGAAGATTTTAAGTATAATTAAGCTTTCATGACAAATGTTAAATGTACCAAATCATAATAGCAGATCCCTGTGTGATTTTGAAAATTTTAAAATTATATTTCTTTAAAATTCGAATAATCACAACTAATACCAAAATCCTTAAAATTCGAATAATCACAACCAATACCAAAATCCCTTACACCATAAAGAGAGGTTTTATACATCAATAACTCTAAAATTAAATTATTATTATTATTATAATTTGGTACATAAATATTTATTAAAATAGAGAATATCCATCAATACCAATCACAGTTTAATACTTTCATATCCCGGAGTTTCTCTTTTATCCCCAAGAGAGCCCAAAAAAAAAAATACATATGCAGTGACTAGGATTCCTTTCACATCCAGGAGCTTTTGTTTATTACCCAAAACAAAACAAAAAAATATATATGTAGTGGCTAGGATTCCTTTCACATCCAGGCGCACAAACCAACACTCATACAGTGCCCACCTAATACATAAATCAAATCCGGCTGACCTGACATATCTATTTTACTCTGTTGAATCCCCAGCCCCCTCCACATGACATATTTCTTTACTCTGTCCATTGCGTCGTATATCAATTTATATTTCTTTTTACTCTGTCCATTGCGTCGTATATCAATTTCTATTTCTTTTTACTCTGTCCATTGCGTCGTATATCAATTTCTATTTCTTTACTCTGTCCATTGCGTCGTTTATCAATTTCTTAGCCCTCTTGAAGATTTCAAAATTCAAAATGTAAGAGTTTTCGCAGCATTTGTATATCAAATTAAAATGTACGAGTTTTTCGAGGCATCTTAATTCGCAAGAAGGGTTGTGAAGGGTTGTATATCAAAAGATTTGAGGTTTAAGTTCGCCTGACTTATATGTGTCTGCAAAAGATTTGAGGTTTAAGTTCGCCTGATTCGAGGCATAAGCACCTGCCTCTGTGTTATAAAGATAGTGATCAAAATTCACATTTGAAGCCAACCCAATTAATATTTCTCCGAAAAACAGAATATATAATTTAAAACTTAAAACCTGAAGATGAATCATATGGGTTGATTCCAAAAGCATTCAAGATGAATCACACTGGTACATTAGTTGATTCCAGAAGCATCCAATTTTCTGTCTAATTATATGATGACAACCACACTGATAAGTTCCAATTTTCTGTCTAATTATGTGATGACAACCACACTGATTAGTTCCAAAAGCGTCCAATTTTCCTGTTTTTTTCTGAAAAAAATTATTTCAGAATATATAATTTAAAACTCAACACCTGAAGATGAATCATACTGGTTGGTTCCAAAAGCATCCAAGATGATATTGGTACACTGGTTAGTTCCAAGAGCGTCCAATTTTCTGTCTAAAAATGTGATGTCAACCACACTGATTGGTTCCAAAAGCGTCCGTCCAATTCAACCAAGATGAATCACATTGGTACACTGGTTGGTTCCAAAAGTGTCCAATTTTCTGTCTAATAATGTGATGACAACCACACTGATTGGTTCCAAAAGCGTCCAATTCAACCAAGATGAATCACATTGGTACACTGGTTGGTTCCAAAAGTGTTCAATTTTCTGTCTAATAATGTGATGACAACCACATTGATTGGTTCCAAAAACGTCCAACTTTCTGTCTAATAATGTGATGACAACCAAAAGATACATTCTGAATCACAGAAGCATAAATTCTAATAAAGATATATTCTGTTTATTTTTACTTTATTTTTACTACAATATTTGTGCTCTTCAAAAATATTCCACATATATTTAGAAAGATTAGAATGGTCTAAGTACACTTCACTCCCAACTCCATAAAAACAAACGAATATTTCCTGCAAATTAGATAGTATCATATATAGTTCCAAATCTCATCCTAGAATCTCATCCTAGATTTATAGTAATCAGATACAATAAGAACCCGTTCCAATAATCTCCAAATAATTAATCAATACGTCGTATTAATGATTTTCTTTCTCCAATGTCAAATGAAATGTAAGACGAGCCACGTTCATGTCATTTGCTTTAGTCAATATGTTTTTATATTATCTATATAATATAACGCTGAAGAAGCCCAAAGCAATAGTTTCTGTTCATTCAACCCTTAGTGTGAGGCATAATGTCCTAGGAAGTCACGCAATCCATTCCATGTCCTTGCGACTTTAGCAGAATAGTTACCTCTATCACAACAGAATAGACAAAGAATAGCTTCCGAGAGTTGTGAGACCTATTTACTTCATTGTAGAATCCCCATATAAGAAGGTACCACTTCTACACATAAGCCCACATGCAACCTGTTATCCTCACCAATCAAGCAATGATACAAACTGGAGTGACTTGAGTTTATGCTAACTTAAACTCAGAGAATCTTTCATTGCCAAACTTATCCTGCATATTGCCCTTAGAAGGGTTGTTTGTCCCTAATAAACCTGTGTAAGGATACATCTTTAATAAATACCGCGTTTATTCAACAACCCCATTTTGAAGCGTTACAGCTTACAAACATTTCAAGGTAGATATCACAGCAAACATGGTAATCATTGTCTCAAGGTAGATATCAGCAAACACGGTAATCATCGTTGGCCAAATGGAATTTATAGACTTCAATGACAAAAGATATGACTAAATAGAAGTAATGAGTTTGAATCCTCTTTGATTTAGTCTTGTGATCATTTGTATATTGTATTACTGTCAAGCTTGCCATGAATCTCGCATTCCAAGGAGCTCCACTCTAAACAACGAACCTAACCTTTGTTATCTTGATGTTTTGCAATAAACCAAACCCAAGGACTAAAAAATTAAGCAAACGTCTTAAACCTTTTACTCGTAATATTCAGTCATAATAATGCATACCTCAACCCTCCTAATGCGGTGCCGTTAGATACTGTGTGGCTGTTATTCTCGAGGACTGTTTCAATTATCAAGCAAAGGTATTCATGCACACATGCATTAGAAGTAAGTTGTAACGCCGACAATAACAATTCATTCCTGCAGAGATGCCGATCAAGTGGTAGGGTCATGCACTATCGTCGAGTTTGGGAGCAAACCCCTGGGATAGAAACAGGAAATACAGACCAAACGAAAATATCGACATCTGCACCACTAAAGGTTGCCCTTGATGTGGCCTACTTTGTTTTCTTCCATGCTTGGCAGATCTATTAACAACTTGTATTCCAGCATGTTGCAGAGTTCCTTAAGGCTTGAAGTTGATCCCAAAAATAGACCAATGCCTAGCCCAACTCCATGTTAACTGAATTGCCATTATTAATGTGCCACAAAAGACAGCACAATGGGTTCCTGAACCATAGCTAACAAATTTGGCTGAATTGGACAAATGAATTCAGAAATTCAGAGAGATCAATTCCTTTGACCGAATTATTCAATGCAATTCGGCTGAGTTAACCTGGACAAAGTCAAGCCAGATGCATATGATTTATATGCACCATGACATACTCCCCATCTTCCATCTCTCTGGTCTTATCTCTGAGGTAACAGTCAGGATGACTCGATAGCGGTATAAAGATGCACTGAACATCAACAGCATCCTTGAACAAGGAAACATAGTTCTATGCCTTAAAGCTTTTAAAAAACAGCATGCAAAGATCCTTTTCTTCTGAGCCGCAGTTCCATGTACCTCACCAATGATCAGCAATCTTCAATCAGGAGCCAGAAATGCCTCCAACTTAGGCAATTAAAACCTAAATTATTAAATATATATATATATATATATATATATATATATATATATATATATATATATATATATATATATATATACATTTTTTAAGTATTGAACTATTAGTGAGATAAATGGTGCCGCCGAATTTTTCCTATATTGGATTCTTTCAGTCAAACTTCTGCTGTGGTGTACCAATTCAAACTAGGAAACTATGGCTTGAATGATGAAACTGAAACTGTCCAAGCAACAGCAGACCATATTTCTCTGTTTGCCTCCGAAGCTGCCCAAAACTGAAGTATCTCCAGCGTTCAAACGTAGGGATCAAGAATGCTGGTTGTAATCAGACCTTCAGGTGGCATTAAGTATCATAAATTCACAGTAGGAGAAGCTGCAGGGAAGTAGAAATAAATTCTGCAATGTTCCAGCTCCCAAAGCTAATTTCACATTGATTAATTTGCAAAACAACTCATTCCCTTTCCTTTTGGATGAGATTCTGCATATCCAAACCTGTGTCGATCCTAGTTCACTGTATGAGATTCGCAATCCCTTGATTCCCCCCTTCCAAAAGAAATCATTTCTGTTCAGGTTTGAGATGGCCGGACATTCAATTGACACCTTCTCAAGAATCAACAACCATTCTAATCGTATTAATCACCACAAGCTCTGAGAAGCAAGCAAGAGCAGTGGCATGCATCGAAAAGATGTATTCATCTACCTAGATATCATGTCCTGTGACGCAATTCAAGTGTAGTGTGCCCATATATTATAATCCATTTTAAAAGATAGAAAGTTTGCTTTGTTCTTCGACCCCATATTTTAGTTTGCCCTTCTCAGAAGAGACAGGCAATTATTCTATAGCAACCAAGAATATGATAAACAGTAACATACCAACTTGCAATGACAAAGCAAATGTATCCATCATCAGACACCTACACACCACCTCAAGTAAGAATCAAACACCGCACAGCTTCCACAAACTACTAGGGTAGTTAAAAGTGTAAAATAGACTCTTAATAATTGACAAAAAAGGAGAGCAGGGAGAGAAGAAAAGAAAAAGATTCTCTAGCTTTGAAGAAACCAGAAATTTCAAAACAATCATATTCTATCAGAAAGTCTCTGATACGAGGCACAGAAAATTTCAGAAGGAATAGCTGGTACGAGGAGGAGACTACACATTTATAAACAAATACAATTAACCCACTGGCATATATTACCATAAGCCGTTGCCCAGAAGCAATCTGGAAAAGAAAGAGGTTTTTGCATTTACTATGTAAACAATGGGGATCCTGGCAAGACTTGTACCAGAACGAATTGATTTATCTTGTGCAATGATAATTTTACTATATCGGAGAATTTCATACATTTTTTAACTTGAAATTTCAATGTTTGCAAAACTTGTGCAAGTGCCTGAAACAGAGCAGAACAAAAAGGATAATCTGGACCACCAACCCTGCTTGATCGTTTTTCTATATGTTACAATGATAAGAATAAGATCCCTGCTCTACTCAAACACTAATACTAATAACAGGTCTAATCTCGGACGGTAGTCTACTCTATTGACTTCATACCTGTAAGATAAACATGGCACTGAATGATGGTCTTTCCCACCCGGAAACCTGGCACTACTGTGAAACCCACTTTAGGCCTCAGACCCACGCTATTATCAGCCAATTCCACATTCTTTACAATACTTTCCATATACACCTCCGAGAAGTCGGTGCCTTTCCTGACCTGAAAAATATTGACCTTGGGATCAAAGCAGAATGCCAGTCTATGCACAAGCCACACCGGCTTTGCTAGCTTCAGGAAAGCTTGATAGAAAGGGGTTCTTGGATGCCCACCATTTAGAACATGATTCCTTTGGTCCAAATTACCAAAAAACGATTCCTCCATCTTGGGATGAACAATATGAAGGTACTTACTGTGACAAAACTTGCCAAACAAGCAATCGGGGCCGATGGCAAGGACATCAAATGGATCTCGGGATTGCATATCCTGGAATTGGGCCATGAAATCATGTCTCTGCTTTTCAGGATCCAAGATGGCAGGAAGAGAATCTGTAACATAGAAGTTCTCATTCTCAAACCCACTAAACATTCTTTGACAGACATAGGATTCAAAAGCATATTTCTTATGCGCTCTCTTAGCATATAGGATGCCTGGCTCAATAGAATTGGCAGCAGCATCCAAATCCCACTCTGCAGTCTTCATCATATTTATGATAAGCTTTGTGAAATCATGAGCTGCTTTGGCTGCTGCTTGTACGGTAGATATAAAGAACTGAGGAGTCAAAGTAAGAGATTCATTAGACACATACCCAACTGCATCCTTGAAGCTCTTCTGTCTCAATGTCTTCTCCAACTTTCCTTTCTTTTCAGTGGCTTCTCTAAGCTCTTCCCTGAGCTTTTCGAGCTCCAAGTCCCTGCTCTGAATCTGGGCCTGAAACTTCTTCACCATTACCTCATATGTCTTCAGCATGCTCTGCTGCTCTTGAATTTCTGCTAGCAGATGAGAGTCCTCATCAGAACATGTCGGTGGCTTTTCTTTCTCCCTGTATGAATGCTTAAGCTCTGATAGATTCTTGAGCTCTCCAATGACCGCCATATCTGCCTTCTGTATTTTCTCAGGATCGTAAGGCATATGGGCTGCTTGAAGCTCTACATAGGCTGCCTTCAAAGCAGAAATGTTAGCAAATAGCTTAGAAATTAGGGTTTCCAGGGCTCCTGACTTGGGATTCTTTTCATCCGATGGCTGTGGATAAACTTTCTGTGATTCATTCTCATTATCGTCTGTTTCCTTTGATATTGCTGTCACGTCGCTGCTATTTTCAGATGAAGGCCGTTGATTTTCTTCAGAAAAAACCCCAATGCTGCGCAATCTACAAACCCTAGCAAACTTCTGTACAATGTCAGTGATATTGGCACCCTTGACTGCCTGAGAAGACTCCATCCAGGAGCCCAAAGAGGCTAATAGTAAAAACCAAGCATGGGAATAAGGCAACAATAATAATAATAATACAAAGTCCCCAACGCAACCCAAACAATATCTGGTGGTCCGGAGTTCAAATCTCTGCGCTATGCTGGCTCAGTTTCCGAAAATCAGCTCAAACCCATTGCCTGCAATTCTCCCGCCCAGCACTTGATTGCATGAAACCCTCCCAAACTAGCCCTCAACCAGTTTCGAACCGTTGCTGCCGAATAATTCGTAACCCTATGGGGTTTTTTAATTTTAAAAACCTATTGCAAATTTTCCAACAAATGGGAATGGCCTGCCAGAGTAAAGTGTCGCGGAGCAACAGTTTACATTTTCAAATGGCTATTCCAGGAATGTAGGTTGAGGCCAGGCCGAGGCTCCTTCGTGTGGGGTATCACGGAACCCAACAGGACCGACGCGAGAGTCGATGCGGGTCCGCGATTTTTGACTTAAAAGCAATAGAAAAAGCGTGGAAACTGACAGCCGGCCCGTAGATTCCGTCTTGTAGACGTAAAAACATCATGGACGATACAGGCGGTAAACTGCCAGTTCTGCGCTACAACTGGTATCCAATGCCTCCAGAACCCTTCCGGCCGCTAAAACCCCGCACTCCACAGCACAGCAGATTCGCTAAAACCAGCTGAACTCACAGACCAGCTTATAGCCAAAATGGCTGAATCCCAGTGGAATACAGGAATCGCAAATTACGCGTCAAAAGCTAAGAATTTGGGATTCTACATCCAACAAATTATCACCGCCCGTACCCTCCTGCTCATACAATGTGGTTTAATATTATACACGTTTATATACAGAATATTATTTTACAACGTGTGATACAGCTATTGGTACTTACCCATCTGAACCGCAAGTCAGTTAATGAAAATCGATAGGCTTGCCCAGTTTAGTTAATTCTAGTTAGGCTTATTTTGTTAAATTAGAAATAATTATTAAATGGGATAAGATTTGTTAGATTTTTTATTTAGGTTTAATTTTCGTGAGTGAGATGACAACATTATTGTAATAGCTTTTGTTTTATTAGCTATGCCTGTTGCTTTTAAATTAAAATGAGAGCTGATGAGAGTTGTCTGGGAGTGTTTTAGTGTGTTGAATCCATATATATAGGAAAAAAATAACATAAATAAAGATTCACCACAAAAATGTTGCTACAACTTCATTAAAATGTCTATATTTTTAAATCTCATGTAAAAAGATATTTTAATATATTTAATTAAAAAAATAATTGTGGTGAAGAGTTATTTTATATTTTTAAATTTAAATTTGTGTGACGTGAATAGTTTTGAATTGATTCTTCATATATTTATCACAATTATCACAATTAGATATTTGAGTGGACTTTGGACGTTTTATCACAATTAGATATTTGAGTAGACCATCCATGTGTTTAGTTAAGAAGTTACATTTTTAGCCAACAAGTGTGGTTTATCGCCACATGATGAGCTACACTTGTTGCCTAAAAACCTCTACTCAAATATCTACTTTTGATTGATCGGAAGGATTGGAAGAATCAATTCAAAATTATTTTATATTTTAATATTTTGAGGAAAATCCCTCGGATGCAGGGGATTGACAAGAACGATTCACGCTGCCACCTGGTCTCACAACGTGGGGGCACCTGGCCTCTCCATACCACTGCACCGACCTCCCGCGTGAAGGTTTTAAATGCGCAAAGGATGTCAGCACTTATGCATTTATGCCTCCCCCTCGACCTATGCTCCTGCAACTTGCCTCTTGGCCATTTATGGCTCATGGCTCATGTTTTCATTCTCATTTATGCATCCGTTTTTCATTCTCTACCACCTTCCTCTATCACAGCTCCGTCCGTCGTTGTGCTCCTCGTCTGTCTCACTCTAAGCTTTATGCTCTAGCGCAGCGGACCCCCCAACCTGCGGATACAATGCCTAGAAGGCACCGGATGCAGTGTCGTCGAGGAGGCGACAGAGGCTCTCCCTCCCGCCCTCCAGTTCCTGTGATGCCTGCAAGCTCCTTGTCCATATATGTTGTTGTGGAAGAACCTGAGGTTCTCAACCCCCATTTGTTCTCTGCCTAGTTTTCGATTCACCCCCCGGAGGAGCAACACCACCGTTGGCGGAAGACTAAGACAACGGTGGGAGCAGCCCAACGGAGGACTCACAGCAAAAAGATGCAGAAACGGACCATGCGGCTCCCTCAATTTTGGCAAAGAAGATCGACATGGTCTTCACTTCAAATCTGGAGAAGGCCCCCCAGCTCTCAAAGAAAGATATCGAGACCATGTCCGACTATGGTTGCTTCATAATTGAGGAGAATCCTTATCAGGAGAACCATGATGACCATAACCAATAGCTACAGCGCCTTGGAGCTCCTCCTTTTCAGTTTATATATGTTCCTTTATAGTTTTTATGTATATCTTTATCTCTGCGTGAAAACTTTGTCGCTCATGCTTATGCTAATGGTTGGTTTCCCCTGGCAGGGCAACCTATTTTTTGAATCTCTGAACTCGTTAAGGGTTGGTTTCCCCTGAAGGATAGCCCATTTTTTTTTTGTATTGTCTTCACCCAACAAAGGTTGGCTAATCAAGCAACCCATGTCATGAAGTTTGATTGTAATTTTTGTACACTATAATAGAAATTAACGCAACTTAAAAATATATATATTTTGAGGAAAATCAAATTTAAAAAAAAAAAAAAAATTATAAAAAAACCAAATGTATAAAAAAAATGAATATCATTAAATAATAATAAATTATTAGTATTTTATTATTGATTTGACAACTAAATTATAATCCACTATTTAAAAATAATTATAACAATTTAATGTAACTATTATAATATATATTAATATAACTTTTATAATACATAATTAAAAAATTAATAATTAAATAAAATTGTATGAATTAAAGTAATCATCATATAATGATTATTTTCAAATGGGATTTGTGGTTCACTAGGTCAAGCCCCAAGTAGTTGTGGTGGAGAGGAGTTGTAAGTCTCACTGAATTTGACAAACATGAAATTTAAGTTTAAAGTAAATGCAACAAAATCTAAAAATGTTTTACTAATAAATTAGTTTATTTAAATCTATGATTAATAATAATTTTAAAGAAGTTATGTTATGAAAAAAGAGTCAAACTCGTTGATTGGGCGTTAGACATTATTAAAAGTCTAGAAAAGTCTAGAAATGAAATAGAATCATGGGGGTTGAAAATGGACCTCATCATTTTAAATCTATTTATAGAAATTAATAACTTATCAATGGTCATTACTCATTATTAAATAGAATCATTGTGTTGAAAATATAATTTATTAAATAGAATCATTGTTTATGTAAATTAATAATTTATTAATTGTAAATTTATAAATTATATTTTTTAAATAATAAATATTGTAGTTTAATTTTTAGAATTTTAGTTTTTTAATTAAAATTTAGTGATATAATTTTGATTATTTGTATTTTTATATTATTTCAAATTGATTTATAAATATTTAAATAAATTTAATATTTTTAAAAATTATAAAAATATTTAAATGGTACCAATCATATAATTTAAATTTATAATTTTAATAAATTTAAATATATAAAAAAAAAATTAAAAATTAAATTTTTAAAAAAATAAATTATAACACACAAAATTAATTAAAAATTATTATTAAAAATTCAAAATCAAATAACTAAAATCGTATTTTCAATATAAATATAAATTAAAACATAATATTAGGAATTTGGCTTCTGTGATCCATAAAATGTTTATACAAACTTTCGGTGAAAATCACATGTAATAAAAAAATTTCGACACATTTCGAACCAGCCAGTTTGGTTATCAGGACAAGATGAGAAATCTGATCAAGAAACATGTTTAAATAGATAAGACAAGGGGCTAGTTGGAGCTTGCTTTATCTATTTAAACAGATTTCTTGATCATATTTCTCATCTTGATCTAATGATGAACCACACTAACTAGTTTTCAACAAAATTTTATTACATGTAATTTTCACCAAAAATTTATAAACACAAAACATAATATATTATAAAAACAAAATCCCTATTACAATTTTAATTTAGATATAATTTTATAATACAAACAAAAATAATTTAATCCAATAAAATTGCACGAATCATCAAATAATGATTTAGCACGAATCATCAAATAACGATTTAGAAAATGTAATACGTGAATACTACGTTTATTTTCGTGCATATTTTTTATAAGATATTTTGGACTTTTTAGTTAATTGAAAATTTAGTTAAAATTTATGGAAATATTTAATCCAATAAAATTTATGAATTAAACTTAAATAGGAGATGTTGTTAATAAGAGTTTTTGGAATTTTAGGTGGATTTTTTAACGTAAATTTGGCAGAAAAAATTGAGGTGAAATTTTGATCTGTGTTATTTAAATTGATTTATCTATCAAATTTGTGATTCTTTAGGATTGTATGGAATTTTTTTCAAAAAATCTCATTAAAAACAACTCCAACCATTTAATAGGTAAATATTACATTTATTTTTATTCATTTTTTTAGCTGGATTTAATTAATAGATGAAATGACAATTTTCAAGGTTTTTTTTTTTGTCAATTTTGTCCAAAATTTGATAGAAAATTTTAAGAATTATAAGTTTAAGTTGTTTAATTTGTAAAATTACGATATCTTGGAAGTTTTTTTAGGGTGTTGAATCCTTTTATGCATTCAAAAAGGTATTTTAAATAATAAAAAACTAGATTTCATTACAAAAGTCATTTTATTTATTAGTTAAACTATTCTATTTTTTCTATAATATTTTGGACTTTTAAAATATATCACTAAAATTTAAAAAAAAAAAATCTAATACTTGAAATTTTAATTTGGAGTTGTTTACGTATGCAACAACAAAAACCCTTGATGCATCCAAAAACCTGAAATTTGACACTCTAGTTATTTTATGGATTTTTTAAGACTACAAACATTTTTCTTTCTTCTAATTTTTATATAGATATAAAATTTCTTTTAAGTATAAAATTTCAACACAACTAACACCTCTTAACTTATTTAAATGATAAAAAGAAATTAATTCTATATCATTTTATTTTATTTAGTAAATAAATAAATAATTTCAAAACACTTTCTTATTTAAAAATAAAATTAACGTGAATAATTATTTTCTTTGTATTTTTAAATTAATAAAAATTATGAGAAGTTTAAAAAGGCAGTTGAATTGGTTATAGTGTAAAACCAACTTAAAAAATTATAAGTGATTTTTTTCAATGAATCAAAAGAATGATACTTTCTAACATAATTATATGAATAATATATAATGATTATTTTTCAATGAATCAAAAAATGATATTTTCCCTTAAATGTTATAACATAGTTATCTGAATATTTAGGTTTTAGAATACAAAAATATAAATAAAATTTTAAAAATATTATTTAATTTTAATAAATAAAAATAATATTTAATTATTAGATTAAAAATTAGAATTAAAAAAAATATTATTTAATTTTAATAAATAAAAATTATATTTAATTATTAAATTAAAAATTAGAATTAAATGATTTTATAATAGATCATTTTCTTAACACGAAACACCATATATATAAATTACAATTACAAATATTAATATAATAAAATCAATAATAAAAGATATATTTTCTCTTCTAATAATTCCAATTTAAGAGTCAATATAAATGTAACAATAACTTAACAAAATAAAAAGACAAAAGCTAAGTCAACCATCCAAGTAAACTTATGCAACATCAACATGGTATCAACATAACAAAATGAAAAAAAATATTAGTCAACAATTCAAGTAAACAAATGCAACATCAACATGGTAAAATGGAAGACAAAGTCTCCACTAAACAATATAAGTAAATTGATAAAACATTTAGAATACAAAAGCATCTTGTAAAGGAATATTTTGCCATTTACTATATAATAATAATATTTTCTATTACTTAATGAGGTTTATGGATTATGACTCTTATTTTCACGAAATATTTATATTAAGTAGATTTTTTTAAAGGGTCACTTTTTATACTATTTATATCATATAATATTTATATTAGGTAAATCTACTTAAATAAGTCATTTGGGCAAATTTTCTACAAGGGATCACTTCTATAATATTTGTATGGAGATCCAAGTGAAGGGATCACTTTCTATCAACTCAACTAGTGTGAAGGGGTCATTTCTATAATATTTGTATCAAGTAGGGAGACCCAAATGAAGGGATCACTTTCTATGAGCTCAACCAGTGAGCATGATTTGAAGGATGTTGAGAGAATTTAACCCACAATCTTTCAATAATAAAGATAGATCACTTCTTATCAGCTCAACCATTGAGCCTGAAGGATGTCGAGAGAATTAAACCCATGACCTCTCAATAGCAAAGATACTTTAATGACTAAAGCTCAACCAATTGAACTTATCATCTAAGCTTTTCAGCTCAACCAATGTGAAGCGATCACTTCTTGTCAGCTCAACTAGTGGGCCTAATCTAAAGGGTGTTGAGAGAATTTAACTCATGACCTCTCAATAGCAAAGATACTTTAACAACTAAGACTCAACCAATTGAACTTACCATCACTTAATTTATATTATTATTGTATTTTTAAACTTTTAAGTTCAAAATGTAAATATAAAAACAAATTTAATTAATTTTATAATTTAAATTATTATTATTATTTTTTAATTTTAAAAATAAATATAAACAAATTTATTTCTATAATATATTTGTTAAATCATATCTTTGAGCATATTCTCTTAGTAGCTGATTGACAGCTGGGAATCAATATTTTGGCTGCTATCCGCTCATTAATGCGGTGGCAAATACACTGCCCACCGTTAGATTTAAAATTGTTTAAATCTAACAGTGAGCAGTGTATCTGCCACCGCATTAATGGGTGGATAGCAGCCAAAATAAGACTCGCCATCCACAACTACTGGTTACAAATCTAGCTAGAATTTGCTCAAGTGCTAGACTTTGAGCGTATTCTCTTTGAGAGGAATGATGGCTTTTAGCATATTCTAAAAGTATTCCTAAGCCATTACATGAAAAATCTTCCACGGGTCTTGTCAAGGGAAACAACATTAATATAGAAAAAGCAGAAATGGCCCCAATTTAGATTTATGGTGTAAATCATAAAATATAATATTGCTGCTAACTTTATTGCCAAACATTAAATTTTGAATTATATGACCATTGGAATTTTATGACTAGGCGAGACTATGACGTGTTTATGACTATGATGTGTTTCGTATAAAAAAGGGTGGAATGTTAGGCGGAAATCAAGGAAAAGAGCATATACTGAATTTAAAAAGCAAAAACTTATGATTTAATTTATTTTTATATATTAAATTAATTTGATTTACTTTAAAAAAGTTTTATATTATTTTGATTTAAATTTAAACTTTTATTTCCACATATTTACCGTGTTCTAATGAAATTTGCTCACTTGCTCGTAATAAGACAACTGTCGACATAATCAAACTCTAAAATTATTCTTGTAAAGCTTTATCGACTTTCAACATAATCAAACTTTGGGAAAATACAAATCAAATTCTAAACAAATTTTCATTAATGTTGGCATATAATGCACAACTCTTAAAACCAGTTGTAATGCATCACTTAGCCCTTTAAAAAAGAAATTGATGGTTGGATTTGTGATTGTGTGCAGAGTATTTATAATAATATTCAACAACCCCATGTGCTTACCTATCAATCTCCTCAGATTTTAATTAAGGCATATGTGGGGTTGGATGGGCATAGGGAGACCAATATATAAATAAATAAAAATCATGTTAGTGAAAAGGGTCCACATAACATGTGGAGACCATATGGCATAGGGATGAGGATGTCAACATTATCTCACAGTGCCAGAGAGCTCACTTTGTTGGTATTTGGTGGACAAGGGGTGTGGCATTCCTAAATTGTCTTATTGATTTTTACATGGACAAGGGTACAAAGCTCTCTCTATTTTCAATACTATGCCTCTGGATGTGCACATGATAAAGGAGATTGATGGCCCATTCCATTTGGGAAGATGTTTTTTAGGTTAGTGGATTTATGAATGATGTTGTTTTAGGTTAGTGGATTTATTTTAGTGTATAGAAGAACAAATTAATGATTACATCATTTAAATAATTTAATTGGGTTTGATTGGAAAGGAAGTTGGTAGAGGTTGAGTTGTATGTTTCTGTTATATAAATTTATATATAATATATTAATATATATTTTTATTTTTTATAATGTATGTATTTTGGGTAGTTTTTAGGTGTAAATTTTTGGAAAAATTTTCAGTTTATTTTATGGTCTAATTTGTTTAGAATTGGTAGGGATTCATTGAAATCACAAGTTTGATAAGAGAATGGTTTTGTGCACCCTTACATGGTATATAAATGAGAACTTGTAACTTGTGGGTGTGGTTGATGAAGATTATAACTTCTAGATCACTGATGTTATATGGTTTAATTCGTGTTTTATGCTTTTTATATGTAATTCAACATTTTACATGCTTTTGTTGACATATATGCATCAAAATATATAAATATACATTTTTATTTTTTATAAATGTATGTATTTTGGGTAGTTTTTAAGTGTGATTTTTTGGAAAGTTTTTATTATTTTATGATCTAATTTGTTTAGAATCTAGCAAGGATTCATTGAAATCACAAGTTTGAAAGGGAACTCTTCGCAATTGAAGTGCATCCGGGTTTTTGAGGCGGTTGAATCTATTTATGTAGTCAAAAAAACCAGATTAAATAACACAAATCAAGATTTGGCCACAAATTCTTGAGGATGTTGAATCCATATATGTAGTCAAAAAAGCAGATTAAATAACACAAACTAAGATTTGGCCAAAAATTCTTTTGTCAAATTTTCATCAAATATCTACCGAAAACTCTAATAAATCATACTTAGAAACTACTTCTATATATTTATTTATTTATTTTTAAATTAAATGATAAAAAGATATATATATATATATATATATATATATATATATATATATATATATATATATATAATTTTTATTTTTTTAAATGGAGATTTATATTTAAGTTTTAAATAAATGGATGGTAGGAAGATGAAGGTGTGAATTGATATTTCCAAAAATAAATGTACTTTTATATTTAAATTTTGACTAGTGCGTGAATATTGTTCTTGTTGTGTGAATACTTTTATATTTAAACTTTGACCAGAGTTCTTGTTATGTGAGTGAAGGTAACAAAAATGTAATGTAGAGTTCTTGTTGTGTGAATACTTTTATATTCAAACTTTGACTAATTTAGATGTCTTGTTATGTGAAGGAAGGTAACAAAAATGTACAACTGGAGATCATTTAATATAATAAATATATACCTTCAACTATTCTCTAATATAAATGAATACATTGATTTCTTGAAAAAGTGGGTGGGAGAATGAAGATGTGCACTTCTATTCAAACTTGGACCAATATAAAGATGTTCACTTTCATTCAAACTTGACCAATATAAATTGCTTATTTGTATATAAAGTGCTCCTTTGTATGAGTGAGGGAATGTGTGAGATTCCACCAAATTGTTTGTCTTCCATTACCAAAATTATTTAGCATATCTCTAACGAACCAAATAATTAAGTGGACAATAATATGATATCATTCTTTTTTAATACGCCTTCCTAACCTTAGTTTTGATGAACTATCAAAATGATTGGATCAAGATAACTTAATACCCCTATCTACACAATCCAAGTAAATAAGACATCATTTATCATCTCAATTCAAATATGTTACAAATTGGACATCATTATTGTTAGGTTGGGAATAAAAGTTTGATCTTTGAGTGTACCTACATCGTTGAACAACCTTTTGGATTCTAAAACAAGATTTTGTAACCTAAATCTATATCATTAAACATGCAAAGGATATACAATAAGCTCCTTTTTACCGAACTTAGGATTGAACCTTATGCATCCTAAAGAACTTGGGATTGAACCATTTATTCATTCTCATTATTCATAGGAATGTCTTTGCATGTAAAAGTACTATGTGCCATAATGTTATTCATTTTTTTTTTATTTGTGTTATGGGTTTATGATCTCAATCTTATAATTTACCGTTTTCAAATTATTAATTTTTCTTTTTTAAGTTTTCTCATAGCTTACATTTTTGCTTTATCTTATCTTCCAATTTGTTATTAAAGACAATTAATCTACTCTTCTTTGAAGACATTATATTTATATTTTGTTTCATTTACATATCATTGATTGTGCCAATAAGTGTTTTTTACAACCCAAAATGATGGAGATGTGTAAATTCTTGCATGTTCAACATAGACTTGACACGTCACATTAGCAAATTTTATTAATACAAAAATATTTCAATGTCAACTATAAATAAAATATTTCAATGTCCACCTTAAGTGTAAAGGCCCTCAATATTCCATTTTTTTTTCAACAAGCTCAACTCTTCACTAATTCACCACTTTTAAAGTTTTCAATATATGGATCCATACCTAGTCTTAGTAATGCTTATAAGGATGTGATCTTCACACAATCATTATAGAATTCATTTGCTTATCACTCTTTCACTAATATTTGAAAATTTGTAATGAGAACCAACACTTAGAATTTCTACTAAAGAAATCTCATTTCACATAATAATCGTATTGTCCAATGCTCTCTTATTTAACTTTTGTTCACAAAGGTTTATCTAGACAATGATTCTCAACCAAATATCATTATATAAATTTAAGCCAAAATGTTTAGTTCTTATCTATACATCAATACCACACTTCAACTAGATTATTATTTATTTTACAAACAACTAAACTTATGAATGTTCATATGGCTATCTTTAACATTTGGATAATACATTTGGTATATTCTTTCTTTGTTCATCACAAGGTTCTCATGTGTTCTTTATTGAAAAATGGACTTTAGTCCAATCCACATTATTGGATATGTATACGGTATTAACATGGAAATTTATTCGTAACTCTTCCACCATACTTCAACCATTTTAACATATCTAATACTTTAATAATTCACTGATGTATGCAATACACTCTCCTTGAAGAAATATCTTGATTTTGGTTTATGATAATCGGACACACATATATAATGGTTTTATTTCATTGCTCCCTTTTCGATGTGCGACTATTCGAATGTAAATCTGAATTACATAGGTTATCACCACCCTTCTAGATTGTTTTACATTCAAGTAGGAATGTCATCCCCCTCGCCGTGCTTATAGTACTTGTTTGACTCAATTAACTGCTCAGATTGGTAGTTGTTGAATCAAAAATCAAGATTACAATTAGGGTTTCATCGTTAGTTAATGACCTTGCTTGGTTACCAAAGTGTCATTGCATTTCTCATTCCTCTTTCTTTGTTTATGTTGCTTATGCGGCTAGGGTTTTGTTCTTGTTTTCAATAACATGTGTCATTTTCATCGACACCACATCAATAGGTGTGTTTAAGTTACCTTCCTCACACATGTTGCCTCCATTTGTCATACAATTTCAATTGACTTTGCGCTCTATCAAGGGGAAATTGTTTCCGTGTGAGTGTTAGGTCCCTATAATACTAGTGTAGCCCCTTATTATTGTTGATGTAGCCCCATTATTATTATTTTTGTGGACATGTAGTCCCCATATTGTTATTATTGTGCCCCATAGGTGTAGCCCCATTATTGTTATTGTTGTGCCCATGTGGTCCCCATATTGTTATATTGTGACCCTTTAGACTCCTATATATAGAACGTAGGTATTGTCATTTGTATCATCGAAGGATTATTCATTTATGTAATGTAAAGGAGGTTTCCCCCTTGAAGAGGTTGATTTATAAGTCGTTGATCTCTTATTTCTTCTATTTTGTGAGCTGCTTCCATAACATTTGGTATCAGAGCTTTGGATTCTAGGGTTTCGCTGCTACAAACAGGTCATCTTGGAATTTTTGCTATAAATTTTTTCTACAAAGGTTCAGAAGCGGAAAAGAAACTCCATTTGAGTCGAATCCTGAGGAACTTCGTGGAAAAGTTTCAAATCTTGGTTCACTATAGTTTAGAAGATATCATTTGAGGAAGTTAGGTTTTTTGCAGGCTCCATAATTTCATCTCAAACAAGTGGTCAAGGCAAAATCGTCATAACTTTTGTTTCAGACATTGTATTGGAATTATGTAAATAGTAGTCGAAATTTCACAAACTGTAGTTTCTTGTGTATCAATTTTAGAGTTGAAGGACGAAACAACGACACATGGCACGTGGCACAAGTTCACTCTGTTGAACCAACCCATAATTAAGTCATTGTGGGAGAGTGGGCATAACTTTACCTTGAAGAATCCAAATTAGGTCTGACATGTGGCATTGGAAAGAAGTCTCAGAGGGATACTACAAAACCGAAGATCAAATCTTAGGGATCTGAAACTACAGAGATACATCAAGTTCAATATCAAGCTCCTCAAAATCAAGATAAAGGTGTGTATCTTTTTTTAAAATTGCTTAGCTTTTGTTTGAAAAATCAGTTTGAAGTGATTCCAAGGGCATATTGAAGCATACATATCATTATTGGGTTCTATAATACCTCCAAAAAATAATTCCACACCCATTAAGCCCTAAGAAATCTCTACTATGACGCATTAAGAGGAATAAGTGCAACATGATATATCAAAATTACAAGACTAAGTGCAATAAAATTCGCTCTCGCAAAAAGAAACCAAAAATTAAATGCAAGCTAAGATGGATGGTTTGAAGAAAGACATGGAAGCTAATATGGATGGTTTGAAGAACGAAATGACAAAGCTTCTGAAGAAATAACAATGAGGCATAATTTCACAATTATGGTCCCTACAAGTTCAAGCATTGGAAGATCACATCGAGCATCAACAAAATGTTCTCCAACTCTTAAACGATAACCTCACTTTGGTGCAGAATCAAATGAAACATAGGCAGATCAACATCACAGTGAAAGAAGTTTTGATGTAGGTGACTGGGTATTTTAAAGCTACAACCATACAAACAAATGTTCCTCAAGTAAACTAAGAAGGATAATAAATTATCTCCAAAGTACTATGGTCCTTACAAGTTGTTGGAAAAGATTGGTACTATGGAATACAAATTGGAGCTTCTTTCATCTTCTCAAGTGCACCCATTTTTCCATGTTTCATGCTTAAAGAAGGTTATAGGTGACAAACACCCAGTTCAAACAATATTTATAGAATTTGAGGAGGAAGGAAAAATCATATTGGAACCTGAACCAGTCACGGAAAAAATAACTCGACAACTACGAAATCGATCAATTTTAGAGTATCTCATCAAGTGGAAGAACTTACCCACTGAGGATTCCACAAGGGAGGATGAGAATTTTATACAAACACATCCAAAAATAATCAAGCGTTGAGGACAACACTTTTTTTAAGGAGAGGGGCATGTTAGGTCCCTGTAATACTAGTGTAGCCCCTTATTATTGTTAGTGTAGCCCCATTATTGTTATTGTTGTGCCCATGTAGTCCCCATATCGTTATTATTATGCCCCATATGTGTAGCCCCATTATTGTTATTGTTGTGCCCATGTGTTCCCCATATTGTTATATTTTGACCCCTTAGACTCCTATATATAGAAGGTAGGTTTTTTCATTTGTATCATCCAAGAATTGTTCATTTATGTAATGTAAAGGAGGTTGCCCCCTTGAAGAGTCTGATTTATAAGCCGTTGATCTCTCTTTTATTCTATTTTGTGAGATGGTTTTATAACATTGAGCTATGTTAACATTTTTTTCGAAGGTAAAAATCCTTTAAATGGGCTTTTGCAACAATTATATTATCCAATTTGTTTCTTGTATGTTTACAGTTGAAATCGTTTATTCCATAGTTGATATTACTATTTTTTCTCTTCATCAGGTTTGCAAAGTTGTTCATTTGATTCTTTGAGGTAATGAATATATGTGTATTCACATAATTTTCGAAAGGAAGAAGAAAGTGAACACTACCAATTTTTTCTTGAAACAAAATGGGTAAGTGTTTGAATACCTCTGTGAAACAAATGGGTCTTTCTCCACTTCTTTAAAAACAATTCTGAATATAAATTCTTTTGTCTTTTTTTTTCTTATATTGTTTAGGTTTTAAAATTCTTACTGTGCCCATGAGGGTTACACAAAAGGTCTCCTTCCTTTCTCCACCTTAGGGTTTTTTTACTATCCAAAGAATTAATTTCTTTTGTTCAGCGTTTTACACCAAGATTCATTCACAACATTTTTGGTTTTTTCACCTGGGTTTTTCATTTTTCCTTATCTAACAAAGATATGCCGCAATTTATATAACAAACTTGGTTTTCCTTTTTTAGTTTCCTATTATCATTGTCCAAATTTTCCCATACCCATTAGGGTTAATACAAGAAGGGTTCCTTTGATCAGGTGATCATGTCCTTAATGGAAAAATTCTCAAAAAATTAGTTGCTCAGAAATGGTCCAAACTAGAACGACAGGAAAGAGCTCGAAAAGACAATCCTATAGTCGCGAATGGCACTGAAAACCGATGCTGTATGAGAAAGTTATTCAACTTTGAATTTTCCCAATTTCAGGTAAAAAGGCCAGTTTGACCCAGTTTGACTTTATAAAAATTTTTATTAAAAAAAAATATTCCACAGAATATTCTGGATAGGCAATCAATGGCAGGGCGCCACGTGGCCATCTCGGAGGCCACCATGTGGCCCCAAGAAGTCAAAGTATGGGTCGAAATTGTTTTATACAAAATTCGGTGGCGCAGACGGGATTCGACCCCGGGTCGGGTCGGTGGCAACCGGGCGGCCCAACTGGGTGAGCCACGAGTAGTGCTTATAAATTTATGGGCACAACTGTATTATAAATTTTAAATTTGATTATGGCGGGGCCGTAAACGGGCCAGCCCCTCGACAATACAACCAGCGGCTCAGATCCAAGGGCTTCAACAAATGGGCGACATTAAGGTTTGGGCGTGGTCACGTGTATTTCGGCAAGGGGTTTCATATGGTTTTATAATATGGTTTCAACATTAAAAACCTCTGCATATAACTCGAATTTTTCCATTGTAAACGACGACGGGTGTGGTCCTATGGACCCGCGCCTCTATCCATAAGACCTCAACGTCTGGTGGGATGATTGGCAAATTCCGCCTATTATGGTGGCCGCCCCACATTTAGTGGGATTAACTGGAGTTTGCCCAGATTTGGAGGAGTTGTTTAGGGAAAACTTGGACAAAAACTTGTTTTGACCATAACTGGAGCTAGGGAAGTCCAATTGGAACGAATTTTTTTGTTTTTTTTTAGGGGTATTGGAACATTCTGAAGCTACTAGAGTAGGTTATAGAGCCATCAGGGCACTTTGTCAGAGGTTTTATCAGCGGATTAGCTTGAGGAGCCATTAGGGCTTTGGGAATGGACAACTATATTGGGCTATGTTCACCTGTTTGAGGTGAATTTACAGTCAATTTTTACTATTTCCAGCACTCTGATTCTGTTTAAGCAGCTATTTCAGCCTATTGAGGCTTTCTTCATGGTGTAAAACTATTTTTGATAATTAATAGAGAAGGGAAAAGCCCATTTGGGGGCTTTTGGACCCAGCAGATGTAGCCCAAGAGAAGGGTGAACAACTTTATCAGATGCTTGTTTATATGCTGTGAATTCTTGCTTCTTATTTCCAGAGTTTAATACCTTAAACAGTAAATTGAAATAAGTCCTCTTAACACAAAAAGACTTATACAGTTATCAAAACATATTTGTTCCGTTCCAAAACACATTTGTTCCATTGTAGAACACCTTAACATGCTTGCACACTCATATTATTGGTTAATGAATACTTTGAATCAGAAAACAAATACTTTCATTACCAGATCGCTTTAGTGTTTACTTCCTATTTCTTTAGGCAGAGTCTATAAGAGGGCCAGAAGCTTTTGGTTTCATCCTTTCTTTGAAAGGTGAAATAACCAGTAAAAGCCCCTACAGTCTATCTCTGTATGAGAAATATTTAGTTCACACATTTTCAGATCATCCTTCCTTCTTCAAACCCTAGGGCTTCCAGCCTCTCTGAAGAGCATTTTCGTTTAACTATTTATGCACTGAGATTAAATCTATACTTTCAATGGTTATTCTCGTTCTTGTATTGTTAATTAACGAAATTGCGTCGATGATTCGGTATTGAAACCTTTATTTTTCTTTGTCTTGATTTCATTATAGATAAGTATAATGGCTCCAGTGTTATATTTGTGTGCTATAGTAGAGATCACTACTCTCCATTGTTAATTCTTTGTTCATTTGTTGGGCTATGTCTCTAGATTTTTCAAAACCTAACCTTTCTCTTCTCTTTCTTTCACAAGGGAAACTTTTCCAGAGTATCTTAATGGCCACGTAAGGTATTCCCTTACCTCACTCCTGATCAGGGTTCCTAGTTCATAATTTTTCCATTTGTATTTACAAAATAGCGTCCAAGAGTGACAAATAGAGTTTTTGTCATGACTGTACCAAGTATTCTCGACTCATTCTTATGCATGCTAGCCTCACGACTTTAATGAAATTAGGATTTTTTCTGGATTTTAAATTTTAATACATGAATCATTCTTTTCTCTAAGTTGGAAATACCCTTCAACCCTTTTTCCTTCTCCATGAGAAAGATAGATTCATATATATGAAGATAGTCATTGTTTTCTACTAGTTAATTTTCCTTATAGTTTCCCTGTGTTGAACCCTTAGTTAAACTAAGAGGGGGGGGAGGGGGTGAATCAGTTTAACACATTCATGGACTTTTAAACTTTCCTTAAACTAATTTACACCTTCATTTCAAGATCAACTTAATATGTGAGCAATCTTAATTTGTGAGCAGCAAGTATCAAGCAGATTTGTTAATGTAACAACAGTCTTAATATGTGAGCAACAAGTATTAAGTAGATTTGATAAACCACATCAACATATAGACATCATGCACAGAGACACCAAATATAAGTGGAAACCCATAAAGGGAGAAAACCACATCTTATTATTGTTGTGATGCAAAGGCAAGCTCCAACTCCCTCTCACCACTGATTTTCTGTAGGCACCAACCTACAGGAGGCTCCTACCTCAATTCTGCAAGCTACAACTTGCAAGGAAGCTCCAACTCCCATCAATTTTCTACAGGCACCAACCTACAGGAGGCTCCTACCTCAGTCAGCTACAACTGACATTTTATCAAGCTATAACTTGATGCGGAAGCACCAAGTCCCATCTATTTTCTGCAGGCTACAACCTACAGGAGGCTCCTACCTCAGTCAGCTACAACTGACATCTATCAAGCTACAACTTGATAGGGAAGTTCCAACTTCCTTACTCTTTCAAAAGAAAACACTTGTTGATTTACCTTGGATATCAGCTCTGTTCTGTACCATCTTCACTGTTGTGCACCAACCTTCATACCTGCCCTGCATCATCTCTACATTTTCTCAGCTTCTCTATCAGCTCCTCCTTCTTCTCTGCCTCACTGCTTCATTTATGCATTCTCTAACCTCTCTATGCATATCAATGTGATATCATTTATAGATTTCATCACATGATTCACAGGGAATTTGAAGTGAATAGCCCTGACTCTTTTCCTTCTGCCTTCTCTTTTCTTTGTCCAGCTCATTCAGAAAAATATAGAAATATGTACTAATTTCAAGATTACAGTGGGATTTTTGTTTTCCTCCGGAGACTTTCCAATGCATCAAAAACAATATAAAATCAATTAAAACATATAAATTCATTTTTTTTCAGTCACATATATCAATTTCACTCAGTCTTCTTTCCAGCACTTGGCTTGTTGGTTTTGTCTTTTCTGCTGCTGTCAGGTAACTGTTCTGCATACCTTTGCTATTCACTGCAATTGTGTATTTGCAGCTGTCATGTAACTGTTCTACATACTCTGTTCACAGTCTTTTTCAGTTCTTCATATTCTCCAGCGTTTTATGCATGTACCCCTGCTTGTCCTTCAGATCTAGTAGTTTAAATTAATGCTGAAGCTTTAATGCACAATATTTGACTCTGGCATGTCCAACGCACCCACGCATGTATTAACACTGACTTTGATTTAGACCCAAACACCAGCATGTAATATGATGGCATGCCTACTTATCAAACTCACATTTTCTCTCTCTTTGTGCATATAAAATGCATCCCAAATTTTGCCTCCAATATAATGCACAATCTGGGCAACTCACAATAATCTCAATTGAAAATTTCAATACTGTGAGGAACTTTCCTTTAATAAGGTTATAAACCCTCAAGCATATACGATGTTCTTTTAATAAAACCTGACCAATGTTCTTTTCAATTTCGGAGGCTTTTTCTTCTACTCACAATTTCTATGGTTCAAGACGTATCAACTCATTTATGAATGGAAGTCAAAGCATATGACCGTGCTAACTGGCAATACAAGTCTCAGCCCCACTACATATATTAACATATAACCCAAATAACTCTTGGCGATATAATAACAGACCCTTTTAACATATAAAACACCCTTCCAGGCCCACTTTCCGAACTTTTCTTATTCCCCAATGCGATAAATCGCCTCTGAATACTTCTAATTGTGATTACGATAGTTCCGATGTGATTAATCCCAATCGCAACTTTCAATGGTATGTTCTAATGTTTTTCTTTCACTCCGATGTGATTAATTTCTTTGCAATAGTTCCGATGCGATTAATCGCAATCGCATCCTTCAATGATATGTGCCACTTCTTGTCAATTGTCATATGTATGAGGTTCTTTTCAAGGTTCACGGAACACTTCTTGGTATATTGAAATGTTCGACTTATAATAAAATTCTTTTATATGATGACCCACGACTTTATAACCTTACCTTTAGTCAAAGGCTCGAACCTTTTTAATTCTCGTATGTGACTTTATTTGAACTCATAATTGGTTTTAAAAACCCAATGCTGAATCGTATTTAGATTCTGGGTCTCACAGCTCTAACATATATATGTGGTCATTCACAACAATCCATTTGCCATTCACATCCAACGACGCATATCTTATCGTGCTCCAACCTCCAATTAAACCCTCATCAAATGGTCCTCGCGCAATATCGTGAAAATTAGATGCACGAACCTTAACTTCTCAAAAACGCGCAATGGAAATGGTTTTAGAAAACCACCTTAAGACACGTGGCATCCAATTTGTGGCATCGTGTTTTTTTTTAGCATTTTTTCTTACTACTTTTGAATAACGCGATACTGCCGGTTTCCAAAACTCTAGTTTCACTGTTCACGCCTTTTGGTTCCGCGCCCTCTGGCTCAAGGTTCTGCACCATTCATTTTACGTCTTATTACAAGGAATTCCCGCTCTCGCTCATGTTTCCTCTTGCTTTCTCAACATTATAACACAACGCCTCCACATGTTTATGCTTCACAGTTCCGCCTCTCCATTCAACATTCCACTTCAAACATTTAACACTGCACTCTTGCATACCTGGTTCAATATTTTGGTTTGAACAGATCCAATGGACTAATAACTTCTCGTTCCGCCCTCCAGCTAATAAAATTATACTCTTTTAATTAAGGACTTTGTGCCCCCGTTCTAATTTATTTCGTTGCCCATGATAATCTCAACTCCATCGATCCTTGATTTACTGAAAGGACTTTTCCATTCAATTAATCCGCAACGATTCCCTTAAACCCCAATTCCTCGTTGGATCAGAATAGGTCTCCAAACAAACCCGATTCCCTTTGCGCCATCGATCTCCCCTTTTTTTTTTGACTTCGAACTCTGCAATGTTATCACAGTTCGGATCCTCATCGAAATTGAGTATTCTTTCCAATAGCGCCTTCTCAGTCCCGCACTTGAATAATTGGTTCGATTTCATTACAGGATCTCTGCAATCCTATGCTCCAGTGCATTTCATCAAAACACAGAGTTTCACAACTACCACAGGAAATCAATTATTTCTCACACAGAGTTCGACCAAGAATGCATATAAGTTTCATACAGAATTTAGAACAAATTCCTCATTTATACATATAAGCTCAATTACCATAAACCTCGAATGAGTGTTCGACCTCTTACTCTGTTTACAGAGAATTTCTCTTTCATTTCTGACTTAAAAGCCTTATAAAGGTTCCTTTCTCTATTTTAACACATACAGCCAAATTTAGACTTAATTCAAAGTCCACGGAAACTTCACAAGTAGCATAGATCTACTCACAAAATTTACACAAATGAATATTCAACCCTGTCTCAGCAATTATATGGGTTTTCTTAAATTATATGCAAAACCCCCATTATATTGTCACACAACATTTGAGCTCAACAATACTGATACTATCTCTGCTTCTTTTGCTAACTCTGCAGCTCTCATTTACTACCTCTGCTACCTCTCTGCTGCCTCTGCCTCTCTGCTACTTTGCTTCTCTCTTTGCCTTGTTGCTGTTTCAGGTGCTCCTCCTTTGCGATCTCCTTTGCCATCAATGACAACATTTCCAACAATCTCCCCCTTTGGCATTGATGGCAATACTCCACCAATACTCTTCTTTTGCTTGCTTTTCCTCCCCCTTTGACATCAATGGAAAAGGGTTGCACATTTCCTAGTGTGATTTTTATCTCTTCATTTCCTCTCTCAGAGATGTGTTTAGGCCTTCTTCTTCTGAATTTGTACCCTGCTGCTCCAAACTGGCGTACAAGAGTTGTTGAGAGAACAATTTTGAGGATTATTGAACTTGAATAGACATTGTAAGTTAATACAATCCCAAAGCACAGTCTCCTTTCACTAGTATAAAGCTGAAAGTGAAGATAATGACACTTCATCGAACATATTGTACCATCTTTATCTAATCATAAATGCATTATTGGATCAAACCTTAAAGATTGTGAATGCATCATGTGACATATCAAGCTTGCTTCAGCTATACTTCAGTCTATATTATAATCTTCATCTGTGATGCATATCTATTGAGGAAGGTTGTAGATGGAGTAAGTCTTTTTATGCAATGCACATCTACAGTACACATCTATTCAATTGTGATGAAGCCAATATATCTTTTATTTCTGTGGTTCACTTTTCTTGCCTGTTGGTGATGATATGAGCTAGAATGATGATAATGATATTACACTTAATAGCTGCAGGTCCTTGTTACTGATGTGATCAATGAATCTAGTCAGAGTTTACAACTTATTGTGAGATTAGATGATATCTTTCAATCTAAAATAGCAAATGACTTTACTGCTTGTACAGTGTACTTTCAAAAACAAACCCTTCAATGTATTGGTCAGTCTCACTTATCAACCATGCAGTTTTATTTATGACATAATGGGGTATGTATGTCAATAATCAATCTCTCTTTAAAGGTGAATTACTAGCAAATCCTTTATGCTGAAGTAGGATTTAGATGAATTAATAAAGAACTTTTGAGCTTCAATGGTAATCACAACTAGTCCTTCAAACTTCAGATACTTTAACTATTTTGTCATGATGTTCTTCCACAAAAACATATTCAATATGTTTAATTAATATCTCTGTAAATAGACTTCACATGGTGTTATGAATGATTTCAAGAGAGAGGCCTGATATATATGTACTGACTTCAGGAAGGCATGCAAATATATAGAAAAAGATACTGCTTCAATGCTCAATATAATGTTTCAAAACAAAATATTGATCCTTTAGCTCTGTAATTGACCTTTTCATGCTTGAATAATGCAGATAACTCTGGGATACTAACTTGGTGTACTTTTTCCATAATCCCTTGATCCCAAGGACCTGTACCATACTGCTGCTCCACTGATAACACCTGGTATTTTGTTGATAGGCATGCTACTTGTACCTAAATACCAATTGATACTACTTTGATAAATCATGTAGAGATTTCACTTCAGCTTGCACATTAACCCATAATTGATACATCCTTCATAAATTCTACTATTGAGCTTTCCACTGTTCACACCAACAGTCATCAATATCCTGAATTTGATCTTGGCATCTTTAACCATTTGCTTATTCTGCCATTCTGTTCAAAGGAATGTCACTGCATTTTCTTTTCTAGGACTGCTCCAGAATCATTGCTGCTTTACATACAATTCAACTGTTTTAACATAATGAACTTCAGGAAGACATCTTCAATTTCTTTGCTTGGAATCTTCATGGGCAGATCACTCAGAGGTTTATCACTCACTTAACTGCATTCCTCAAAGGGGATTTTTCATAGATGAAAGATGTAATGACATAATGATGATAGACACTTCTATTACACATCCTTCTTAATGTGATTCACTGTTAGTTCTACCAGTTCATGGCTGATGTTCTCTCTACTACCATGGTTGCTTGCTGCCTTCTGTTCTTTCATCAATCTGTTAGCTAAATAATCTTCTTCCTCTATAGTTCTCTGTTAGAGGAATTTTCTTTTCCCTTCCTGATCTTATAGCTGTTCTCATTCTAAGGAGCTCTTCTTAGACTACTTTTGTGGGGACTATTTATGAACTGCTCTCCCCCTGGGATGTTGCTTCATATTTATCACTGGTTGGATATTTGCTTTGTTTTCTAGAGCAGCTCCCCCTGAGACTATGCTGGATTCATTATGTTATTGAGATAATAGGCTCCCCCTTTCTCTTTTCCTTCCATACTTTATTGGGGTTCCTCATAATGTCTGCTTTTCTTTTTGATTCATAGTTTTGATTGATCTATTTTGATTCTATCCTCTGTCTAGAGTTCTTGAATGTATATGGTAGATTACAGTCTTTTGCTTTGTGACCAAGCTTGAGGCATACATAACATATTACTTTGCCAAGGTATGTTTGAGCCGATGTATAATATTTTATTCCCCTTTTTTAATACAATTTACAATCAACAAATTTATGTCCAAAATTATTGCATGCATAACAGTAGCCATGGAAATGATTTGTGTACCTGGGGAAAGATTGTCTTTTCCATTTGTTTTCTTGAGGTATTCTTCTCATTTGCTGCATCTTTTGCTGGTTGAAGTTGATAGGCCTTGTCTTACATTGTGCTGCAATATGTCCTGGTTTATGACAAGAAAAACATGTGCTATTTTTCATAGGAGGAAAGAGCCTCCTTTGACATCTTCCAAATTTATTTACTTCATAATCAAGAGTGTATGAGCCTTTAGGAGCTGATTGTTTCATCTTCTCACTCTCTATTCTTTCATGTTGCTGCTTGTTTCTGTTTGTTTCTCTGCAACTCATGTTCTTGCTGGCTTCTACTTCTGTAGGAATTTGTTGAGTTGCATCATTATCCTTACAGCCTTTACAAAGATGATTTTCCTGTTATCTTCTACCTTGGACTTACTGGTTTCTCCTTCATATCCTATCCCAACCTTTATGAGAGGTGGCCTTTGAGCATTTAGCATCTTGTCCAACTGTCCAGAACTTTTCATTTGAGATGTGTTCATTAATAATTATCTTTGGGCTTTTTCTAATTTCTTTATTAGGCACACTACTTCTTCTTCCAATTTTTCACATTCCAGACTTTTCTCTCTCATTTGTTGCAGCAGAGTGTCTTCTATTTTCTTTGCTTCTTCAAGGTGTGTCTTCGAGCCAACAATTTATTTCTTATCTTCATATTCTTTCTCATCACATATTTGCACCAGTGTCTTAAGGTCTTTATTTTCATTCTTCAATCTTTCTATTTCAGTCAAGGCTGTGTCAAGTTTGATTTTTTCTTCAACTGTAATTTCTTCATGGTTCTTACTTCCATTCACACTAGCAGGTACCTCATTTGATTGAACATTTTCCTGTTGACATGAATTTTTCTTCTTCTTAATTCTCTTCTCCTTCTTGACAGTGCAGTCCTTAGTGTCTACTCCATGCATGAAATGCAATCTATCCCAGATTTATTTTGCAGAGGTTAAATCCATTATTAACTCAAGATCCTTGTTATGAAGATTGTTGAATATCACACATTTTGCCTTGGCATTCCTATGTTGTTCTTGCACCGAGGGAGAGTCTGTGCAGTAACCATCACATACAAGTTTCCATACCTCAGGTTCATAAGCCAATAATCCTGTTTTAACCTTATCTCTCCATTCAGGAAAGTTTGTTGTATTTAACACAGGTACATTTTGATAGTCCATGACTTAACTAGATCTCCTTCAAGCTATTAGGCTTGCACCAAAGGAACCTGCTCTGATACCAATTGTTGAACTCTTAGTTAAACTGAGAGGGGGGGGGGGGTGAATCAGTTTAACACATACATGGACTTTTAAAACTTTTCTTTTAAACCTTATTTACACCTTCATTTCATGGTCAACTTAATATGTGAGCAATCTTAATCTGTGAGCAACAAGTATTACTATCAAACAGATTTGTTAATGTAATAGCAGATTGAATATGAGAGTAGCAAGTATTAAGCAGATGAGATAAACCACATCAACATATAAACATCATGCACAGAGACACCAGATATAAGTGGAAACCCATAAAGGGAGAAAACCACATCTTATTATTGTTGTGATGCAAAGGCAAGCTCCAACTCCCTCTCACCACTGATATTTTGTAGGTTCCAACCCACAGGAGGCTCCTACCTCAATTCTACAAGCTACAACTTGCAAGGAAGCTCCAACTCCCATCGATTTTCTGCAGGCACCAACCTACAGGAGGCTCCAACCTCAGTCAGCTACAACTGACATTTTATCAAGCTACAACTTGATGTGGAAGCACCAACTCCCATCTATTTTCTGCAGGCTACAACCTACAGGAGGCTCCTACCTCAGTCAGCTACAACTGACATCTATCAAGCTACAACTTGATAGGGAAGCTCGAACTTACTTACTCTTTCGAAAGAAAACACTTGCTGATTTACCTTGGATATCAGCTCTATTCTGTACCATCTTCACTGCTGTGCACCAGCCTTCATATCTACCCTGCATCATCTCTGCATTTTCTCAGATTATCTATCATCTTCTCCTTCTTCTCTGCCTCACTGCTTCATTTCTGCATTCTCTAATGTCTCTATGCATATCAATGTGATATCGCTTATAGAGTTCATCACATGACTCACAGGGAATTCGAAGTGAATATTCCAGACTCTTTTCCTTCTGCCTTCTCTTTTCTTTGTCCAGATCATTCAGAAAAATATAGCAATATGTACTAATTTCAAGATTATAGTGGGATTTTTGTTTTCCTCCGGAGACTTGCCAATGCATCACAAAAAATGTAAAATCAATAAAAAAATATACATTCATTTTTTTTTTTTCCGTTACATATATCAATTTCACTCAGTCTTCTTTCCAGCACTTGGCTTGCTGGTTTTGTCTTTTCTGCTGCTGTCAGGTAACTGTTCTGCATACCTCTACTATTCACTGCAATTGTGTATCTGCAGCTGTCATGTAACTATTCTACATACTTTTTTCACTGTCTTTTTCAGTTCTGCATATTCTCCAGCTTTCTATGCATGTACCCCTGCTTTTCCTTCAGATCTGGTAGTTTAAATTAATGTTGAAGCTTTAATGCACAATATTTGACTCTGGCGTGTCCAACGCACCCACGCATGTATTAACACTGAATTTGATTTAGACCCAAACACCAGCATGTAATATGATGGCATGCCTACTTATCAAACTCACATTTTCTCTCTCTCTGTGCATATAAAATGCATCCCAAATTTTGCCTCCAATATAATGCATAATCTGGGCAACTCACAATAATCTCAGTTGACAATTTCAATACTATGCGGAACTTTCCTTTAATAAGGTTATAAACCCTCAAGCATATACGATGTTCTTTTAATAAAACTTGACCAATGTTCTTTTCAATTTCGGAGGCTTTTTCTTCTACTCACAATTTCTATGGTTCAAGACATATCAACTCATTTATGAATGGAAGTCAAAGCATATGACCTTGCTAACCGGAAATATAAGTCTCGGCCCCACTACATATATTAACATATAACCCAAATAACTCTCGGCGATATAATAACAAACCCTTTTAACATAGACAATACCCTTCTGGGCCCACTTGCTGAACTTTTCTTATTCCCCGATGTGATAAATCGCCTCTGAATACTTCCGATTGCGATTACGATAGTTCTGATGCGATTAATCGCAATCACAACTTTGAATGGTATGTTCTGATGTTCTGCTTTCACTCCGATGCGATTAATTCCTTTGCAATAGTTCCGATGCGATTAATCACAATCACATCCTTCAATGATATGTGCCACTTCTTGTCAATTTTCATATGTATGAGGTTCTTTTCAAGGTTCACGGAACACTTCTTGGTATATTGAAATGTTCAACTTATAATAAAATTCTTTTGTATGATGACCCACAGCTTTATAACCTTACCTTTACTCAAAGGCTCGAACCTTTTTAATTCTCGTATGCGACTTTATTTGAACTCATAATTGGTTTTAAAAACCCAATGCTGAATCGTATTTAGATTCTGGGTCCCACAGCTCTAACATATATATGTGGTCGTTCACAACAATCCATTTTCCATTCACATCCAATGGCGCATATCTTATCGTGCTCCAACCTCCAATTAAACCCTCATCCGATGGTCCTCGTGCAATATCGCGCAAATTAGATGCACAAACCTTAACTTCTAAAAAACACGCGATGGAAATGGTTTTAGAAAACCACCTTAGGACACGTGGCATCCAATTTCTGGCATCGCGTTTTTTTTTAGTGTTTTTGCTTACCACTTTTGAATAACGTGATACTGCCGGTTTCCAAAACTCTGGTTTCACTGTTCACGCCTTTTGGTTCCGCGCCCTCTGGCTCAAGGTTCCGCACCATTCATTTTACGTCTTATTACAAGGAATTCCTACTTTCGCTCCTGTTTCCTCTTGCTTTCTCAACATTATAACATAGCGCCTCCACATGTTTATGCTTCATGGTTGTGCCTCTCCATTCAACGTTCCACTTCAAACATTTAACACTGCACTCTTGCATACCTAGTTCAATATTTCCATTCGAACAGATCCAATGGAATAATAACTTCTCGTTCTGCCCTTCAGCTAATACAAATCTACTCTTTTAATTAAGGACTATGCACCCCCGTTCTAATTCATTTCGTTGCCCATGATAATCTCAACTCCATCAATCCTTGATTTACTGAAAGGACTGTTCCATTCAATTAATCCGCAACGATTCCCTTAAACCCCAATTCCTCGTTGGATCAGAATAGGTCTCCAAACATACTCAATTCCCTTTGTGCCATCGATCTCCCTTTTTTTTTTTACTTTGAACTCTGCAATGTTATCAGAGTTCGGATCCTCATCGAAATTGAGTATTCTTGCCAATAGCACCTTCTCAGTCCCGCACTTGAATAATTGGTTCGATTTCATTACAAGATCTCCGCAATCCTATGCTCCAGTGCATTTAATCAAAACACAGAGTTTCACAACTGCCACAAGAACTCAATTATTTCTCACACAGAGTTCGACCAAGAATGCATATAAGTTTCATACAGAGTTTAGAACAAATTCCTCATTTATACATATAAACTCAATTACCATAAACCTCGAATGAGTGTTCGAACTCTTACTCTGTTTACAGAGAATTTCTCTTTCATTTCTTACTTTAAAGCCTTATAAAGGTTCCTTTCTCTGTTTTAACACATACAGCCAAATTTAGACTTAATTCAAAGTCTGCGGAAACTTCACAAGTAGCATAGATCTACTCACAAAATTTACACAAATGAATATTCAACCTTGTCTTAGAAATTATATGGGTTTTCTTCAATTATATGCAGAACCCCCATTATATTGTCACACAACATTTGAGCTCAACAATACTAATACTATCTCTGCTTCTTTTTCTAACTCTGCTGCTCTCTTTTACTGCCTTTGCTACCTCTCTGTTGCCTCTGCCTCTCTGCTACTTTGCTTCTCTCTTTGCCTTGTTGCTGTTTCAGGTGCTCCTCCTTTGCCATCTCTTTGCCATCAATGACAACATTTCCAACACCCTGGACTAAAGAAATTTATTTTGTTTATTGATAGGCATTTTTTCCCAAACAAGACTATGTACTATTATCATTATAAGTTTTAGAACATCTCTTTTAGGTCCTTGTTTCACTGGAAATTTTAATTATGTATTTTGTTAGAAAGTATTATTTTCCTTAAATGAATCTCACAAAGGAAAATACTCTATATGTATTCTCAGAATCTGGCTACTGTGTATATTTATATATTATTATTTGTCTACTATGTTGTCCAAAATTGTGCCCATATGGCTCTACATCAAAGGAGTTCTATCTCTTTTTGTCTGTGCCTACACATGTACTCATTATTATACAGTTTCCACTCTAGTTCTTCTCTATTTTCTTTAGAATAATTCTGGCTACTATTCATCCTTAGGTTATACTACTATGACACTCTTTGCAGACACAATTATTTTTATATACACAGATAAATTAAATAATTACTTTTGCATATACATGTTTAGTAAAAAATTATCACACATACTATAATTACACTTATTCGAATTGGTAAAGGGTTGCATTTTCTCTTTGATCTACAATTTATTTACATACTTTCATATATCATTTAAAATATATTTCTTCTTTCTTCATAATTACTATTGTGCAATCTTATTTTAACGACCTTTCTTTTGGTATTATGTCTTCTCATACCACTCACTGCTATAATTTTATATACAACATGCTCTGACATTCCTAATATCAATACTACAGTAACGAATTCAAACTATATCTTATAAGAATTATTTTTCCTCTATTCCATTTTCCTCGTCTTTGATAATATCCAGATGCAAAAGTAAAACTTAAAAGGAAATATTTTATGTTTAATCTTAACATCAAATAATTTCTTTTGTATAATTATTCATACCAACTAAAGAATAATGAATGGATCAAGAACAAAATAAATAGTTTCCATGCTAATAAGAAAATATTAAAATTAGAGACACCGACTTGAAAAGTTCCCCTAGGAAACTAAGAGTCATGTACTTGGCTCCTCCCAACCTTGAAACAACAACTTCTAGTCCCCCCAAGCAACTAGGTCTGCATTTCCTTTTATGTCTATTACTTTCTTACTTAAGTAATTAAATACTTAAACCTCAAACTTAAATATTGTCTTCTTCTCTTCAGTCTCTCCAATTCTGCTCTTAGAAAATTGTGAGACAAAAGGAAGTAAAAATATATAGATATTATCCATTTATCACTCTTTGGGTGGCTATTAACTGCCTCCACATCACCAATAGGTGGTAGGTAGTTAACTGCTCATTGATGAGCTCTTGTTTCCCACTTTTGAAGGAAACTCCATGTCTTCTAGGAAACATTTAATTGACCAATATCATAATTTCAGAATAAAATCTAATCACCTAGATTATATGCCTATGACTTGTTGACAGATAATAATAATAATTTCTAAAATAAAATTGCAGCCTTTTTCATCTTTTATCCATGTGTACTTGGCCATTAATTTCCCAGTTTTGTCTTTATTTATAAACATAATTACAACTTTACAAGCAATTATCATCAACAAAATTATTGATGATTAAATTTATATTTATCTTTTAATATAACATACTTAACCAAAATCAAACTTATGCACATTTAATTACAATGAAAACATTAAGCTTGGGGATATCACATTAAGTAAAATATTGTTATATCAACCTTGTGTGTATATGTGTAAAGTAATTGAAAGTATAAAAAAAATCATTTTACCTTCATAGGTGTTTTTTACATACCAATATGAGGGATGTGTATAACTCTTTTAGTGTTTGACATGGAGTTGATATGCAACATTAAAAATAAATATTAATAAGAAACAAATATTTCAATCTTGACCATAAATAACATTTCAATATCAACTTTATGTGAAATATATATGAATCAATGCAATTCCATATTACTCCTAGATCTATCATGAGTGGAGAGGGATCAAGTCCCTCAAGGTGAAAACTTCTTTTAGATTAAAAAAACTTGAGAAAAGGTTTGCACCTCGAGGGATTTGATTCCTCGCAACACATGATAGATCTAGATTTCATATAGATCTATGCTAGTTAAATTAATTGTAGTTGTTGCATCATCTCCCATATGTTCTTTCATACACCAACTTTGTCTTTGCATAACTTCATTCTTAACATGCAACCAACTTGTTTATGTGCACATATTTTTGTTGCACTTAAGTCACCTACTTACACACACTTAAATAAGGTGTCTTAGTTTTCTTATGCTTTTTTCCATTTCAAAATTCAACTTCTCCTTACGACTTCATCTACAATCATCTAACTTATCATCAATAACTAATTGGAAAGCATCTAAAAGCATGTATCTTTTAAGATATTTAAAAACCCTCATATATTATACTAATAAAACAATCAGCTTACCAAAATAAATCCCAAAATAACTTAAATATTCAAAATAAATAACATTTAAGTTGAAACTTAAAACCTTATGAAATCACAAAAACATCCCAAAGATGAATTGAAGGGTGGATTACATGTGCCTCCCATTAATGCCCACTTCTCAACTCTTATGCTACGCTCGCTCATACTTCTAAGCTCATTCATACCTTAGCTTCTTTAACAATAATTCCTTGGTCCTTTGGTTAGATATTTTAACATCACTAAAAGTTTATGTTACCTATTCTTAATGATAAATTTTACAATTTAGTTAGACCATAATAAGAATATAATCTTGTCCAATTCTCTAGTTTTTGGGGTTGGTTAAGACGTGGCCTTTTCCTTGGGGTTTTAACTAGATTTTTAATTATTTTATATTTTTAAAATTCAATTGTATACTTTTTTTTCCTTCATCATTTTTGCACTTTTTAATTTCACCTGCTTTTTAATTTTCTGTATTTTATTGATAATGATGATGGTGGTGGTGATGATTAATGTCCACTAAGACCAATATGGTCTATCAAACCTTAAGAAAGTAAGAGATTACTTGAGGTTCTTTAACATTTTATTTCTATAATGAAAAAGGAGGCAGAGAAGCATTCTGATGTCACCATAGTTTTGTTGACTTAACAAGTCAGGAAGGTTGGTAGTATGGCAAAGATTTTGAAAATTAGAATGGATGAGAATAAAAGCTGGGAAATCCAAGAGAAATAGTTTTTCATCTACAACCCTCTTAGTATCACAAAGGTTACAGAATCTTTTGTCATAAGGTGTTTTGGGAATTTACCAACGCCCGATTTCACTTTGACGCTCATGAGAATTAGTTATTATCTTGGCAATGTTCATTTTCTTCTTTAGCATTGGTCAAGACAATAATTCTATTTTTCTAGATTGGGGTTGATCACCTCCTTATATTACCTTAGCTTCATTTTCCCCTCTAACTGTTTATCGTCCCACAACTTATACTTAAATTTGGAAGTAATAATATCTATAATATTATCCTTATTCTTCAATATGATCTCCTCCTTTACCCCCAAATGGTCTAACCAAGACTCGACATCCTTATGTCAGCCTCACTTGAGCCGAAGGTGGGTGTTTTTGCTAGAGTTAGAAGCAATTTTAGGAAACCTTGGCTTCCATGTTGTATAACTTATTCTTATACATGAGATACCTATTCATATCCATGCTTTCAATGGGAGAAATGCTAGCTTCAATCAAGAGGATAGGGCATGAAGTATTTCATTTAATATTGAAGTTGTAGGTTGTGATAACCATGTGATATTCCCATTGTGAAATGCATTGAAAATATATCATGTATGTAACAACCCTGGTGAAAATTCCATGTAATAAAGTTTAAATAATAACTATGGTTGATGGGACATGTATTCCAAGTTGAATATTGGGCAAACATCCTAGCGGTTGTTCACTTCAATTTATTATGGCTAAGGAAATTGGCAAAGGCAATGGAAAAGGCTTTTGGAAAGGCACGAGGCATTAATTGGCATTTTATTTATGAAAATAATGGAAATTAGGAGAAAAGGAAGGTGAAAGGTCACAGGTTGCATGCGAGGAAGAAAATAAAGAAAAATAATGGAAAATGAAGAAAATAGAGGCCTCATTAATAAAAAGGCTTATGAGGATCAATTGGTAAGCTTTTTGTTAGTGCATTTTTGGAGCTCTCTCATTATTCCCTCTCTCTATCATACTCTTGGAAACTTAGAGTATTCTTGGAGCACTCTTGGAGAGTGTGGCATACTTGGAGATTTGGAGCAAGAAATAAAGGAAGAGTAGGATACCGCAAGAGGACATCGGGATCAGTAGCTACAGTGGGTTTTGATTGCAGGTACCAAGTTGCATGTATGTTTTCCTCACTAGTTTTGTCATGCATGGTGTATGCATGTGGATTTTCCTAGCCCTGCCATTTCATGGGTAGCCATGGTGTTGTGGGTGTATTTCCATTGATTGTTTTCTAGTTGGTTATCATGATTCCTTTAGCTATGGGTTGAGTTATTAGTACCTGGAAGCCTTGGTTGGACAGATGTTGTGGAAGCCCGACGGACAACTGTGGGTTGAGTTACTATTCCTGGAAGTGTTGGTTGGACAAATGCTTTGGAATCCCTATGTGGGTTGAGGTACTAGTCCTGAAATTCCTGGTTGGACAAAGGCTCTAGAAGCCCTGTAACATTTGGGGTTGAGTTACTTGTCCTGGAAACCCTGGTTGGAACAAGCACTTTGTAGCCCTGGAACAACTTGGGTAGAGACCAATCCGTGATGGTTGTGATGTTCGACCTTAAGGTGGAATCAATGGTTGAGGGTTGAGGCGGTTTGGACTCTGTAAGCCCTAGATTGGTTTTGATTGATGTGTTTGATGAGATCCCACATTCATGCTTGGAATATGGCACGAGGGTGATTGGTTGAAGAGAGATGAAGAGAGATTTGGCTCAGCCAATCTATGGTCGGGTGGAACATGGAAGTCTCATCTTAGGTTGGTTTTTACATTCAATAATGAAGAGTTCATTCCCTTGGAATTTAGTATGCAAATGTACTGGTTATTATGTGGATTCTATTTCTATTGTATCTATGGTATTTCTTTTGTTATTATGCTAGTTATGAGCATGTATTTTATCAATGATGATGTATGGATCTCTCCATGTTTTTTCTTGTGAATGAACGCACATTGTATCTATGGTCGAATAGATTGTATTGCATCTAATGATATATGGGAGAAATTCTTCTTAGCGATTCTTAGATAAGTATGAGACCCCTATTCTACGTTATGTTGTTTAACTTGTAGCTTTCATGTTTTCGACATGTTTGACAAAATGCCTGTCATGGCTAGGAGGGGTTCAGATGATTTCCTATTGATGTAATTGCTTATGTATCATTGTCATATTGTTATTTATCATATATTAACTTTTCATGAAGTTATGGGCAGAGCATTGGGTTCTAGGCTTGAATAGGTGGCTCAAATCCCAAGGACACTAGCACTAAACTCAGTATTTGGGGCCCTGACTGTTGGCATACAGTGTTATTCCTGCGGCTGTGGCTAAAATAGGTCAAAATGTCAGTGTGACCCAAGGGTAAGATGAATGAATGGTTTGGTTACCTCTTGGGGTGTTGTTGTTGTTGTACAAGGTCTGTATGGTGTGTTTCTGTCACTTCCACTTCCTTAAGGTCACCTAGGAGGTTGAATATCATTATAGTAGGCTCTCGTCACATGTTTACCCTGGTTGGTTAGTTACCTGGGTAGATGTGGGAAGAGGGTGTTACAGAGTGGTATTAGAGCATGGTTGCACTCTTCTTGGGCAGTGTCTAGTTTTCTTTCTCTTTGGGTGATTTTTATTTCTCATTCTCTTTGGTTGATACCTGATACCACAAAGTTGTATTAGAGCATGGTTCAATCCTTGGACTGGATGGACGGTGTGTTTCCCATGTTTTTCTATTGGATGCATATGTGATTCTCATACCTATGGTGTATGTGCTTGTTGCATCAGTTTTGTGTTGCCATGGTGGAAGTGGTGTTGCCATCAAAATGTTGATGGTGTTGTTGCCAACATGTTGTCATGAGTGTATGACTGGTTATGTGTTGCTCATGCTTTTTTATTGTTCGTGCACATTTGCTCACATATTGTTACATATTTCACATGCATTTATTTCTTATGCTAGGGTTACATATTGGTCATGCTTCGGTATTATCCATGTACGCTTTCTTGTGTGATGTCATATTTTGAACATGCATTGGCCATTCATGATTGGTTATACATTTCAAGTGGGTGCATATGGTCAAGTTTGCATTGGTTTGATTGAGGTTGTTGTGCATAAGGTCAATGTATGCAATTAGGTCATCATGATGATATTGGTATGTTATGATGCTAATGTGTTGGCTAAGATAGATCAGAAGATGTAGATCATTAAAGTGAAGTTGCAACAAAGGACTTTGGGGTAAGATAATATCGTCATACAAGTTGTATGCTTGGCATGCAGGTATGTGATTCATGGTTGTTGTAAGCATTAGGGTTACTTATATGATTGTAATTCTATTATTATTATGGTTATATGTGATAATTCTAGTTGATCAATATAGTCATATGCATTATGGTTATGTGTATGCCTCTCATTCTATTTGATGTTATGATAGATGTTAGTTGACTAGCGTGATCATACATACATGTGTTGGTTATTCAAGCATGGTATTAACTAATCATTATGTTATATGTTGTTGATGAATATGTTATATGTTAACTTGTATACAACCCTATGATTATGTTATATTTTGTTGATGAGCATGTTATATGTTAACTTATTGTTGTTATATGTTAGTTAAGTTGATGATTAGGGTTATTGTATTAATATCTTGATGTTATATTTATCATTCTAAATTGGATTGGCCTAGGTAGATGGTTAGGGTTATGACATTCAGGTATGAGTCGACCTAATTATGATAGTGTGTTGTATTATGTCTAGATTGACTTTGCATATGTTATTGTTATGCATGAATGGAAATTGTTTATGAGTTTAGGGTGTGAACATGTTATATAGATATTGTTATGGATATCGTGACCTTATTTATGATTGAGTTGATATGTTGTGAATTTATATCGTGCTAATCTAGATTGATTGTGCATACAAGGTAGTCTCCCCTAAGATACATTAAGGTATGATTTTTCTTATGTCATCTACTTTGTACTTGAATGTTTGATTATGTTATCTATCAGATATTGAGTGTTTGGCATCTATTATGTCGTCTAGTTGATTTATCTAACATGGTGAATTTATAGTTGTTTGAATGTTTGATTAATTGCATGACATGAGTATGTGTCTGTAAGATTGCATGAAGAAATGATCTTGTTTTGAGATGGTCAAACTAACACACATGTGTTGAGATAGTTGATATGTACTTGAATGCAAGTGGGTGATAGTTGTAGTATTATGATCTTGATTATTAGTTGATTATGACATGGTTGTTAGTCTCCGTAGAGGTTGATTTTAGTTAATAGATATGATGTCTTGATATTTGGAACATGTGATTGACATGTGTGAAGAGTTGGAGGGAAACATGCTTGATATTAGCATGACAAGGTAACCATTGAATTGTTTATATAACTAATAGCTGGGTGATGTGATAGCATGTGGTAAGAATCAATTATAGTAAGGTAAATGGTACAAGGAAGGAATTGGGTAATAATTCCTTAGGCTATGTTTGGAAACCCTAATTCCAAACGAATGAGTGCTTTGCATACAATAAGTATTCTTAAGCTTGATATTTTCTAGAATTATGTGGATATGTGTTATATTTATGAACATGTATCTAACATGTATAATAGTTGGTTTCTAGTTATGGTTGGGTTCGTCAAGGGATTGGAGTCCCTTGAGAGATGATATATGTATGTGTTTAGATACAAGGTAGTGTGCCTGCCATCACAAGATAAGATAAATGGTATATTGATATATCTATTTATGCACTGGAAGTTATGTGGTTATGGCAGTATGATGTAGGGGATTGCATGGAAAGATGCTGCCAAAAAATCATGGATAAAGATAAGGTTGAGTTTCCCTTGGGAGCTCTAGGAATCATGGGGATTGAGTCATGGTGTTTGTTTCCAGTCTTGTGCTTTTGGTCTTTTTTGGTTTTTTGCGCTTAATTCGTGTCTTTGTTTATGTCTAGTGTATGGGCATACCACTTTGTTGCAGTGTTGTATTGCTTTTAGGTTTTCATGGTCTTCTTCTTTCTTTCTATTGTTCTTTCCTTTATGTTTTGAGAGTCTTGGGGGTTGGTTTGGGAAATATGAAATTAATGGAGCTTGGGGAGAGTTGGATGAAACCCAGCAGGTAATATAAGACTCAGATGAAGCTCGGTCAATGAGTAAGCGCAACGGAAGGTAAGAATATGAAAATCGATTGGACTTGTTGGGTCCATCGTGGTAAATGGACGGTGATATTACAAACATGACAAAGGTAACCAGAAAGGGTAAAATAAATATATCTGAGGTGTTAGATGCCTTGGCTATGTCGGGAACTATTGTTCTCAATGTTGTGCACATTGTGCATGGATAAGGAAGTTCTCTTAACCTTGACCTTATGTTATCTAGTAATTATGATGTGATCATGATTACACTGATGTTTATATGTGTATACATGTATGTATGCATGTCATGCTTAACAGGGCTGTCATGGATCATGGTTTTTTAATGCTAAATGTTTATATGTTTATATGTGTGTATGTATGACATTGTCTGATAGGATCATGATTTTTTTATGCTAATGGTTATATATATGTATCTATGTCACTGTATGATAGGGTTTTCAAGGATCATTCTTATGAGGAATGATTTCTTATGCGGGTGAATGACATGAGGAGGTTCTTGGTCTTATGAGGAATCAAGTGGGAAGAGTAAATATGACAGATCTATGAGGTCAGTATCATGTGGACATGAATTGATATTATATGCTTGTATTATGCCTATGTTTATGCTATCGACAGGTAATGATGAGGGGTACATCAACGAAGTGAAAGTAGTGTGATATGTGGCATGCTAGGATATATGTGGATAGTGGAAATACACTAGAAGCAATGTTGCTTGTGGGGTCAATGTGTGGTCTATGGATGTGCAATACTACTGTTGTGTGTGTTTCACATGTTGTATATTCAGTGATTGTACTTATGGTGATGTATACATGTAACATGTGTAGTATTGTGTATATATGATGTTGTATGCATGTTCTATATATGGTGTTGTGTGTATATTTCATACGTAGTGCTAGGTATAGATGGTTTTATGTACATGTTAGATATGCGGTGTTGTGTACATATCGTACTGTGCACATGTTGGATATGTAGTGTTGTGTGCGTATGGTTTTGTGCACATGTTGGATATGTAGTGTTGCATATGTATGGTGCTATGTACATGTTGTATATGTAGTGCTATGTACATATGGTGTTGTGTGCATAATTTTACATGTGGTGCTCTGTGCATATGGTTTTGTGTACATGTTGTACATGTGGTGTTGTGTGCAGGTGGCATCGTGTGAGTTGTGGTTCATTTTCATTTACTTTTGAAATATGTCTCAAAACACCAAAAAAAACATATATGTTAGAAAATGTGAAATTTTTGTATACCAAAAAAGAATTTTTGATTTATATGTTGATGTATTAATATTATGTGTGGATATGTGAAGGCGGGTCGAGTCGGGCTTAGTCGTGTGCAGAACAGTTCAGGAATTGGGCCGATTGATGCGTTCAAAACATTGCACACAGGTCAGGGTCAAGTCGTGAAAATATACATGCAGAATAATGTTCAGAGGCTTAATCGCAATCACACGTGGAAGGCTTGATTGCATATCTCAAATCGCAATCACAAAGCTCAGGAGGAATAGAACAAGGTTAAACTGCCAAAATTGAAATTCGATACAAAGACCGGATGCGATATGGTTCGAAGCCCGAATCTAAAGTATTTAAAGTTTGGTCATGGGACCCTCTCACACATCGCAAGCTCAGGAGGAATGGCGTTAAGGAATATGTTATAAATGCCGAAATGCGAAATGCGATACAAAGACTGGATGCGATATAGTTCGAAGCCCAATTCTAAAGTATTTAAAGTTTGTCCGTGGGACCCTTTCACACATCGCACATTGCACATCAGAAGCTCAGGAGGAATGTCATTAAGGAATATCTTATAAATTCTGAAATGCGAAGTGCGAAAAGGTTTCACATCTCCGCTTGCGATTTGCGATCGGCCCCACCTCCACTTGCCACGTCATCCTTATCTTCATCACACATCGCACATCACAAGTTCAGGAGGAATGGCATTAAGGAATATGTTATAAATGTTGAAATATGAAATGCGATACGAAGACCGGTTGCGATATAGTTTGAAGCCCGCATCTAAAGTATTTAAAGTCCAGCCGTGGGACCCTCTCGCACATCGCACATTTCACAGTGCAAGATCAGAAGGAATGGCGCTAAAGAATATGTTATAAAGGAAGAAATGCGATAAGGGGAAAATGCGACGTATTTTTAGAGGTAAATGGAAAAATATTTCAAATCCAGAAGTAAGGACCTTTCATTTGAGAAATCGCATTGGAGGTAAGAGGAGGCTTAGAACGAAGCAACATGGAAAGCCGAAATGCAATGGAAAGGTGGACGCGATACCATTCAAAGGTTAATTTAAATTCATTTAAATTCCAAGATTATTGGTGGTTGCGTTGTTTTATGAAGAAACGTGAACGCGGGAAGTAGACTCGGGTAATGATCGACCCCTTGCAAACATTGTTGTATGCGGTGGCACCTTGTAAATAAATGAAAGACTGAACGTTGCGGGCACGAGTAGAAGAGGCAGGGTCGGGTAGAAGGGGACATGATAAAATTGTTTGAAGTGTAAAGGCATAGGAAGATTCAGGAAAAAGGAGCATATGGTGGCACTGTTGGAAACACAACAACTGGGTCAAGTCGGGCAAAGAGGCATTATTGCAGAACTATTAGAATACCACATCAGAAACATAAAAGACATGACAACAAGAAGAAAAGAAAAAATATTGAACTCTGGAAGAAATTTAGGGAAAGGATGTCCAATCTGTTAGGGAGACTCATCAGCACTTCGGGGAGACGCATCAGCAACAAATCAGATTCAGAAAAAAGAATAATATTTCAAGTTTTAATTTGTTTTCTTTGTTTGTTAGGATCAAAGCTATAATGATGTCCTCAATTGCAATGTAATAAGTAGTTTTAACAGTTTAGGTAGTCAAAGAAGTTTTAATAAGTTCTAGCAGTTATGAACTATATTTGATGTATTTAAGCAAGATAGAAAGATAGAATCAGGGCTCCAAGTTTTGGACCTCTGGAAGACTAAAACTTTGGACTTACTTTTCTGAGGAATTAATGAAAGAAGCATCAAGTTTCTTGCAACTATTGATGGTGATTCGTTTTTCCTATGCCATTTTTTGTCCCTTCTTCCTGAAATGAAGTGAAGTAAAGTAGATATCGACCTCTTAATTACATCTATGAGTAAGAGTTAAATAACCTTAATTCGCACTCCATCACTCCAAATCCTCTCCCTTCACGAATTCTCTCTGAAAATTAAAAATAATAGATTATTTGTTTACAACATATTATTTTGAGTTTCCTCTCTCTCCATAAATTCATTCTTAAATTTAAATTAGTAGATTCTGCATCATAGCATATCATTTTTAGTTTCTTCTACAGTTCTTCTTTTCCATTCAGATATCAGCAATTAATGGCATTGTAGAGTCTTTCATTATACCAGATTATTAAGAGTTTAAAGAATTAGTTTCCAAATGGATTGAACGAAGACCACCTGATATTATTACTTCTGTGACACATTGTTAAAAAGAAATTTAAGCACTGATTCCTTTTCACAACCAAGGTATTGTCTCTTAAGATACAACATTTTCTGGCGCTGTTGCCGGGGACGAAGAGACGAAGTTTATTTTCCCTAGGTTTTTCACATTATTTCCTCTCGTTATTCAGTGAGGATGAAATATTTGGCCGTGTTTGTTATTCTCAGAATCCTGGCTCACAAAAGGCCTCACACGAGGTCAGATACCTCATAGCAGAAGGTCACTGCTTTGTCATACCCTAAAATATTGGTTTCTAAAAGGGTTCGAAAACCCAAAACCCCCTCAACACCTAGTCCTACACTGTCTTCTCCTGGCAGTAGTTCTAGTAATCCTTTGTTTGAAGATATCTCTAAAGTACTTCTTTTCTTGGAGCAAGATTCACCTTTCACACCAATTTATTTCAAGAACCTAAGTTGGAAGAACACTCCTTTGAGTTTATTTCTTTTACTTTTACTCAAGCTCAAAAAACTCCAGTTGTTGGTCCCCCTGCCATTTTCCATCAACCCACTCCCATATCAGTTTTACCTCCACCTCCGTTCATTTTCATAGTAGGTTCATCAATTACATATAACCAAGGAACAACCAATCAAGGTGCAAACATGGCAGAACCAGCCTTTTTGTTGAACATATATGCTCCAATTAACCTTCCATAAGTGATGAATGAAATGCCTCAATAGTATCTTAAATTACTCCCATGTTTTACTGGGGAATATGAAATAACTGCAGAAAAACCCTTGCCTGTGTTTTGTAATTTTGTTGAAAATCTGAATGTAGAACATCTTGATGTTGTAATGAGGCTTTTTGTTCAGTCTCTGGATGGAGAGGCTAGAAAGTGGTTTAAGAGATTTCCAAATGATTCTATTAATACATGGGAAGACTAGAAAATCAATTCACTTAGAGACGGGCTGAAAAAAGGGATCATGGATATTCACTAACAGAATTCAATGTAATCAAAAGAAAACCAAATGAGAATATATCAGATTTTATCAAAAGATACAATAAATTGTTTAATAGTTTTCTTGTAGAAATGAAGCTCCCTCCTTTTGGATCAAAGGTGGTTTTTGCTGGGGCTTTTGAAGCCAATTTTAGTTTCACACTTAGAGAAAGGAGATCCCCTACTCTAGAGTAGATAAAAACAAATGCTTTAGAAATTGAACCTAATATGACTGTAGTTGGGAAGGCGAAAGGGAAACAACCAGTCCAAGAGAAGGGAAAGAAAAAGAAGAATCCTCACAAGATCAAAGAATTGAAGATATGACAAAGGTGATAAAAAAAATTGTCAAATAAGCTAGTTAAGATGGAATTGGAAAGTAAAAACTCCCAAAGACAAGTACAACAAAACCGAGGAGGATTTAACCCTCAATTCAGAAGACAACCCCTACAAATTTTGCAGTGGGAAAGAAAATATTAAGACCAGGCTCAAGCACCATTTTATATAGAAGCAGCACCCGAAGAGTCGACGGAAGATGACCAAAAGGAGGCTAAAGATCAAATATCTGCTATGTACACAATAGAAGATAATGAAGAGGAAGATTGTGGGGGAGAATATGCTAAATCTAAAGTATATTTTAATCAAGATGAAATGGATGAATACTGTAGGCAATTCACAGATTTCATGCAAGTTGAGTTACATAAAAGGTATGATTTAAGGTCTAGAAAGAGATCTAGAGTGCCGGATACTGAAGGCGAACAATGAGATTCTATTCCTCCTCCAATGGTGACTCCACAATAAAAGGACCCTGTAAAACAAGTCAGTAATGGGAATCAACCTCTAAATTTATTTAATAGAACAAATGTGTAGCAAGGTGAACCTTCCTAGAGAAAATCAGTTGATACTAATATATTGGAGAGATTTGTTCCTTTACCTGAACAAGAGAAAAATTCTAGAAAGAGTGAAGAATAACCTAAAAACAATGTTAAACAAACTCATGCTTTCAGTTTGAAAAAAGAGTTGGAGAAGGTAAAAATTCAAGTACCTCTTCTAGAATTAGCTGAAATACTAGTCTAGAAGAAAGAAATTTCAGAATTTATTGATCTCACACATATTGAAGATATAAGTGACACTGTGAACTTACAAGAAGAAAAGTTAGTGGTCACCTTTGGTCCTCATGTAGAAGAAGTAGATCCTTCTGTTCCACCATTCTATATTTCTTTGTTGCTTCATGATTTTACTCTCCATAATTGTATGCTAGACTCAGGTGCATCCCATAATCTCATGCAATTGTCTGTTATGAAGGAACTAAACTTGCAGATTACCAAACCTTACAGGGATATGTATTCATTTGATTCCAAAAGGGTGAAATGTGTTGGGTTAATTAAAGATGTGGTAGTTTCTTTGGCACAAATTCCAACAAAGAATATAGTTATGGATGTAGTTGTTGCTGACATTCCAGCCAGGTTTGGAATGCTCCTGTCAAGATATTAGGGAGCAAAGTTGGGAGGTGTCCAAAAATTAGATTTCACTTATGCTATCATTGTTTTTTTTAATGGGGAAGAAAGGAGATTGTACAGGGAAACAAGGTTCGTGAAGACCACTGCCAGGAAATATGTAGGGAATTCCCTTATTTATAGTAAAGAAACAGAAGACCTTTCATGTTTCATGCTGCATGAAGATGTAGAATTTGCTAAAGACACAGGGAAGCAGCTCTCTTCAGCAGTTGTAAATAATGAGATGCACTCAAAAAAGATTTGGAAATGCTACTTTGATGGTGCCTACTCCAAGGAAGGCACAGGAGCTGGATTCTTGTTGATATCACTGGAAGGTAACCTCATGCCTTTTTCTTTCAAGTTAGAGTTCGATTCAACAAACAATGTAGCTGAGTATGAGGCCTTGATCATTAGCCTTCAATTTTCTAAACAGATGGGAGTTCAGTGTATTTCAATTTTTGGTGAATCTGAATTGATAATAAGACAAATTAAAAATCATTTTCAAACCAAGCACTTGAGATTAATATCATATAGGAATGAAGTTTGGGATCTGATAGAGAACTATTTTGAAGCCTTCAATCTTCAGTTTATTCCGAGGGAGGAGAATAGATTGGCAGATTCTTTAGTAGTTGTAGCTAGCATCTTCAAGCCACCTATGAATCCAAGGTTAAGGTATGAGATTGAAATTAGACATAGATCCTCTATTCCTGATAATGTGAAACATTGGTATTTTTTTGAAGACGATGAGCAGATAAATCATTTCTTGACAATGATTATAAACTTTGAAGATCCTGAGACAGATCAAGAAGAAGAACAAACAGAGAAAAAAATAGAGGTAATATATTTCAAAAATTCAATAGGTGATCAGAAGATTATTCATTTGAAAGATAATGTAATCCCTAAAGGTTTGGTTCCTCTTGAGAGACTATTTGATTCAAATGATGTTGCTGATAATTCAAAGAAAATACATCAAGAGGAAGAGATGGAAGATTGTAATTTGGGAAATCAGCATGAGCTAAAAATGGTGAAACTATTCAAAGGTGTTCCCAAAAATTATAAATAAAGATATATTGATCTCTTTAAAAAGTGTATGGATGTGTTTTCTTGGTCATATGAAGACTTGAAAACGTGTGATAAAAGAATAATATGACATAATATCCCATTGAAAGAAGGAATCAAACCACACAGACAAAAGCTTAGATAGATTGATCCATTATTGTTAGCTCTAATTGAAAAGGAAGTGAAGGAATTGCTGCAAGCAAAAATCATAGTCCCTCTCAGATATTCGGATTGGGTTTCTAATCTGGTTCCTGTGAGGAAGAAAAATGGAGAGATAAGATTGTGCGTGGACTTCAGGAATTTGAACAAATAATTTCTAAAGGATAATTATCCTTTACCTAAAATGGATTATGTCTTACATAGGGTGACAAGAGCTTACAGGATGTCTATGGTTGATGGATTCTCTGGATATAATCAAGTGGCAGTGGACCAGGAAGATTAGAAAAAAACAACTTTCACAACCCCCTGGAGCACCTTCATGTATGCAAGGATGCCATTTGGTCTTATGAATGCAGGTGCAACTTTTCAGAGGGCCATGGACATAATGTTTGTTGGAGACAGGTATGTGGTTATATATTTGGATGATGTAACTATTTTTTCAGGATCAGATGATGAACACCTGGACCATCTGCAAAGAACTTTTGAAAAGTGCAGGAAGTATGGTCTGTCACTAAATCCCAAAAAATATGTGTTTGCCTTGGAGGAAGGTAAATTATTGGGTCACATAGTTTCAAAACAAGGGGTAAAGATTGATCCAACAAGGGTGGAGGAAATTCAGACCATTCCTTTACCTAGAAGCAAGAAAGATATTCAGAGATTTTTGGGAAAAATAAAATTTCTGAGAAGATTTGTACCAAATTATGCTGAGATTGTGAGAAATATAACTGACATGTTGAAGAAAAATGCAGAAGTGAGGCGAGATAAAGAAGCAAGAGAATCATTTTCCAAAATAAAAGAAGCACTCCAGGAAGCTCCTATTTTAATAAGTCCTGATTATCAAAAGGTATTTCAAATATTTGCATTTTCTTCCCCCACTACTATTGCTGCTGTGTTATTGCAGAAAAATGAAGATAGTAAGGAACAACTAATGGCATTCTTCAGCAAAGTTCTCAGAGATTATGAGCTCAGATATAAAATTTTGGAGAAACAAGTGTATGCATTGGTCAGAGCACTCAAAGCCTTCAGGACTTTTGTGCTACAATCCCAAATAACTACTTATGTACCTAATTCTACTGTCAAGGACGTGCTGGTTCATAGTGATGTTGAAGGAAAAAGAGGAAAATGGATAACTAAAATCTAGGAGTATGAATTGGACATTAAACCTACCAAGTTAATCAAAGGACAGGGTTTAGCAAAGTTGCTAACATAAATAATTTTTCAAGCATTGGGAATTAACCTTTTGGCACTAGTGGATGAAGCTGACAATGAAGAAGGTCAGAATAAGCCCAAAACAGGTATTCAATAATTTTTTTTTATGTTTATATTGGTATAAAGATGTTTTTCATTACTTGTGTTTCTTTTCTTGCCCATGTTCTTTGAATAGAACCAAATATAGAGCTCTCAAGCTTAAATCTCAACCATATGTCATAGTAGAAGCAAAGTTGTACTAGAAATATCCTGCTAGTATTTTTTTGTTGTATTTAACTAAAGGTGAATCCATTGAGGTTATCAAGGAATATCATGAAATTCTATGTGGAGGACATTATATTTGGAAGGTCACAACCCATAAAATCCTCAAGTCAAGTTTCTATTGGCCCATCCTATTTGCAAATGTACATAGATTGGTTAGAAGTTGTCAGAAATGTCAGTTGTTTGCTGAGAAGAAAATACTTGCTCCATTACCTCTTATCCTTGTATTCATAGAAGAGCCCTTCAGGCAGTGGGGACTGGATTTTATTGGAGAGATCAATCCACCATCAAGTGGGCAGTTCAAATGGATTCTAACTGCCACTAATTACTTCACAAAGTGGGTTGAAGCAATCCCTACCAAGAAAGAAAATGACCAAGTGGTGATGAAGTTTCTGGAGGAGAACATCTTCAATAGGTTTGGTTGTCCAGTCAAGATCGTAACTGATAATTCTCAGGTATTTAATTCTGCTCGATTCATTAATTTCCGCCAAACATATAATGTAATCTTGTCACATTCCACAACATATCATCCACAAGGGAATTGGTTGGCAGGATCTTCAAACAAGACCCTTGTTAGGATTTTGAAAAAGACAATCGCTAAAAATCAGAAAGAATGGGATTCAAAATTGAATTTTTCTCTTTGGGCAGTCCGAGTAACCACCATGAGGTCTACTGAAAAGTCACCTTATGAATTGGTTTATGGAACTCAGGCACTATTTCATACTCAGTTGGCCAAACCAGTGATTACTTTTCTTCAAGAAGCTCAGGAAGAACCTAATGCTCTAGTGAGAAGATTGAATAAAGTGATTGAATCAAGTTAAAATAGAAACAAAGTTAGAGATAACTATTTTTTTTATCAGGCAAAGATGAAGTCCATATTTGACATAAAAGCAAAAGAAATCCTCTTCCAAGCATGAGATTTAGTATTAAGATGGGACAACAAAAGGGAGGATAAAGGAAAGCATGGTAAGTTTGAACCTCTTTGGTATGGTCCGTACAAAATTTCTGAAGCCAGATCAAACAATATTTTCATCCTAGAAGATGTAGATGTAGAATCTTTGCAGTTGCCTGTGAACGGGCTGTATTTGAAGCATTATTTTGAGCATTAAAAGTCACCATTCCACCATTGTAAATACCGGATTGCTCATTGTTCATATGTCACCAAGAATTTTTTGACTCCATGCCCAATGGATAAGGCACTAATCTGTGTTTCTTAGCACTTTCATGGAAAAAAGCACTATCCCTAGGTGCAGTCAGATGTTCTGGCTCATTTGCATTTACTTTTGAAATATGTCTCAAAACACCAAAAAAAACATATATGTTATAAAATGTGAAATTTTTGTATACAAAAAATTAATTTTTGATTTATATGTTGATGTATTAACATTATGTGCGGAGATGTGAAGGCGGGTTGAGTCGGGCTTATTCGCGTGCAAAACAGTTCAGGAGTCAGGCCGATTGATGTGTTCAGAACATTGCACATAGGTTAGGGTCGAGTCGTGCAAATAAACGTGTAGAATAGTGTTCGAAGGCTTAATCACAATCACACATGGAAGGCCTGATCACATATCGCAAAGCCCAGGAAGAATAGAACAAGGTTAAATCGCTGAAATGTGAAATGCGATACGAAGACCGAATGCGATACAGTTCGAAGCCAGAATATAAAGTATTTAAAGTCTGACCATGGGACCCTCTCACACATCACACATCACACATCGCAAGCTCAATAGGAATGGCGTTAAAGAATATGTTATAAATGCCGAAATGCGAAATGCGATACGAAGAACAGATGCGATATAGTTCGAAGCCCGAATCTAAAGTATTTAAAGTCTGGCCATGGGACCCTCTTGCACATCGCACATCGCACATCTCAAGCTCAAAAGGAATGACATTAAGGAATATGTTATAAATGCTGAAATGCGAAGTGTGACAAGGCTTCATATCGCTGCTTGCGATTTTCGATCGGCCCCACCTCCACTTGCTATGTCATCCCTACCTTCATCACACATCGCACATTGCAAGTTCAGGAGGAATGGCATTAAGGAATATGTTATAAATGCCAAAATGTGAAATGCGATACGAAGACTGGATGCGATATAGTTCGAAGCCCGAATCTAAAGTATTTAAAGTCTGGCCGTGGGACCCTCTCGCACATCGCACATCGCACATCACAAGCTCAAGAGGAATGGCACTAAAGAATATGTTATAAAGGCCGAAATGCGATAAGGGGAAGATACAAAGTAGTTTCAGAGTTAAATGGAAAAAGATTTCAAATCCAGAAGTAAGGACCTTTTGTAGAAATTTTAATACAATTATGTATTGCCTAGATTCTCCTGATCTAACAATTATATGCCACTGTTAAATACATAATCACTTCTACTAAAAATTTGCGGAAATTTAAAACACAATTTCCAATTGCAAACACATGAATAAAGATCAATCACACATAACATAGATGTTTTTACCGAGAAAGCATAGAGCTAAAAACCCCCAATATAATATATTATGTATATATCATGGATCATGAAACAATTTCATACAAAACTCTAATCCAAGAGCTCTCAGTACAATATACAATTGTCTCACACTGTCATACAAAAATTGGCTAATACATGCGCCAATTTACTGCCTCTCGACAACCTGTCTCCACTTCGCAATCCCTGTAGATCACAATCCCTGAATGAATGAGATACTGCCTTGCCTTGACTGTGCAATCCTCATTGGCATCTCCAATGTGTGTATGGTTGCATTGGTGCACCCACTAATGTCACAACTAATAGTCAAAATGTCCCTTTCACCTATCTCTCAACCGGGTCTCCACTGGATTTGACATGCATGTAGTTAACAGTAGTAAATCTTTACTTGCATGTGAGATCACTCCATCTGAATTAATTTAATATTTAATTCACTGATCTCTTACTAGTGTATCTTTAGTTACAACTAGTTACGACTAGCACAACTGATTTTAACTCACTTAACTGAGTTAAACTACTTTACAATTCACATAACTACACATCCAACTCTGTTACAACTTCGAATCACTCAGTTACAACTAAGTCCACTTGAATGTCCCACCAACCAACCTTAGAACTCGAAATTCCTTCAGCTAACTTAAATCAAGTGCTTCAAGAGAATAGATTAATACTTATTGTCCAATTATTATTAAGAGATAATAATAATCGACATGTATTCAATATTTAGACATGCGATCTATAAATAGACTTCGCACATGCATCTAAAAGTAGAATCTCATATATAAATATAATTTCCTCACCATTCTAAAAATATACTCCCACTATAAATAGAATTTGCTCACCATTCTAAAAATAGACATACACCTAAAAATAGTATGTGGGCCCCACCTAGTGTAGGTGCTTAATTTTCACTAGGATCATCATCTTGTTGAATCTCAACACTCCCTCTCAATAAGAAAGGGATTATCCTTCACCCCGATCCGGTCTCTATGGTATTCGAATTTTCTCCTGGTGAGCGCCTTCGTCAGAATATCTGCATCCTGATCCTCCGTAGGAATGTACTGAAGCAACATGATCTTCCGCTGCAGGGTGAAAATGTGAAGCTGGGTTACACTTTTTTCCCTTTTTTGAGAAAAAAATTTCATTTTTTTCGGTTCTTCAACTTTCTGCAAAATGTAACAATTTTTCTGTGTAGAATTTCATTTTGCGATAAAAATAAAAGTGGTGAGAAATTTTGTTAGCTTTCTATTACTTATTTTTTGAAATTTTTTTATGCAGATTTGATATGTCAACTTAGCATTTCTTTGAGTGTGTGTTTCTTAACAATCAAAGGATTCATAAGAAGTCATGTTATGTCGCAATGTTGTATTCATTGAAAATTTGTGTTTTTGAAAAAACAAAATGTGTTACAACAATCTAGACAGAGTCTACTTTGTTTTTGTCATATTTACAAAGCTAATGGATGCATATCATAATTACTAGAATTTTTTGAACTGGTCCAATACGAAAAACTGCGTATTTTTTATATGTTTCGCGTGGCAACAAATTTCTTAACATATAAGTTATAAACTAAAAATATAAAAGCTACCCATTAGAGTCAACGGACCAATGTAATGCCCCATAATTTTTTCAATTTTTTTACAATGTATTTTGGGAGACACAAAATTTTGATTTCACTGAATCACGATGACCCTCAAAAATTGTTTGCACTCATTTTATTAGAAAAATAATTAAAATTAATAAACGTTTACGAAATTCCATAAAATTTATATTTCCTGAAAGTAGATTCAATTCTGAAAATGCTTGTCTTGGTTCCGACAATTAATTAACAACTTTTCATGGAGTTTAATCAGTCCAAAGTTGCAGAACCGTTTTCAGAGCCTGCTTTTGCGTAATTGGTGACGCGTTAGTTCGGCTGAACTTTTAGTCCAAGTTCGGCCGAACTATGTTTTCCGTTTATGAGTCGCTAAATCTAACGTCTTAATAGTTCGGCCGAACTTCTTCTGAACAGTTCGGCCGAACTATTGTGTAACTCTCTGTCGGCCGGAAAGTTTTATGGAGTCCCCTACAAAAAACACATTTCGCGTCAATATAAATTGCCGTGAAATGATTCACAAATTTCGCACATTTCGCACTTCATCTCATTTTACAAAGACTTGGTTTGGGTTCAAAAAATTTTCTTCAAAGTTTGGGTTTAAAGAACTTTTTTGGAAGACATTTTTTGGAGGCGGCGTGATTTTTCTTGGAGGTATGTACGTGTTTTGTGTTGAAATAAATATTTTGAGCTTCTTTGTTCAAAAACTTTTCTTCAAAGTTTGGGTTTAAAGAATTGGGTTTAAGAGCATTTCTTGGAAGCAAATTGATTTTACAATTTTGGATTTAAACAATTTTTTTGGAAGACATTTCTTGGAGGTGGCGTGATTTTTCTTGGAGGTATGTACGTGTTTTGTGTTTTTTAAATTGTGTGTTTTGGATTGGATTACGTATTTTTTACAAAAAATTTACACTGAATTTTTTTTAAATTTTTTTTAAATTAAATCTTTTGTGATATTTTTTGTAATTGAGTTATTGTCTAATTTTTTGAAGGAAATTTTTTGAACTTCATACCCTATTATCATGGGAAATCAAAGAACTTGTGCAAGAAAGTATGATCGAAAAAGAGACCTCGAGGCACGTAGAGAAGAGACGAGACAATATCGCAAAAGAAAGTTAGAAGCCCTCTCAAATATTGAAGAGGAAAATCAAATTCAAGCAGAAATTGAAGCAGGTATGTAAATGTAAATATTATGATCTATTGATGTATATTTAAAATTTTCCTACTGTAAAATGTGAAGCTTAATTTTTATTTGATGAACTAGTTTGAAAAATATTTTGTTTGATGTAAACAGACAGAGATACTCCTCAAAATATTGAAGAAGAAAATCAACCTCAAGAAGAAATTGAAGCAGGTATGTAAATGTAAATATTATGATCTATTAATATATTTTTAAAGTTTTCCCAATGTAAAATGTGAAGCTTAATTTTTATTTGATGGACTAGTTTGAAAAATATTTTGTTTAATGTAAATAGACAGAGATACTCCTCAAAATATTGAAGAAGAAAATCAACCTCAAGCAGAAATTGAATCGGGTATGTAAATGTAAATATTATGATCTATTGATATATTTAAAATTTTCCTAATATTTATTAATTTAGTTATTTATTGAATATGTACTATTTTTTCGAATATGTACAAATGAAATCACTATCGATAATGAGATGTTAGAAAATGTCGACACTCACACACATGGAGATAAAAAACCTGACTATATTATACGATATCGTGTCGATAAAATTTTGGAATTTTTTTTCAAACCTGAGCAAGTGACAGTTCAAGCTCAAATATTGAAAGGTCTCCTATCATCAAGGAAATTAAAAGAAGCGACGACACTATTGGGTATTCGAAAATCAACCAAAGATAAAAAAATGAAAGAAGAGGTGATAAAAATATGAGTAGTGCTATAGAGTCAATTAAGAGATCTAGAGATAAAGATGTTCCAAATATACGTAGAGGAATACAAATGGCAATGGTTTCACCAAGTACTCAAGAGAATCGTTTGAATCTAACATCTATGGCACGAGCACTGGGAACCTCGCGAAAAACTCTGCACAAACATCGAAAATTTCGACCGCAAATAGACGTAAATGATGAACTCGCTTGTTGGAGAGCTATTTGTAGGCAACCATACAAAGATAGACTTGGAGAAGATGTTAAAAAAATAATATATGAATATTGGAAGAACAATTCGCGTGTTTCACCGACTACAAGACATGTGATGCGAAGAAGAATAGCACGAAATCAATACGAAGAACATGAAAAACATCTCTTGGAAACCACTCAAATAGAGTTATTCAACAAGTTCAAAGAAGAAAATCGTCAAATTCATGTTTCACTTAGTGCTTTTGTTCAACAAAAACCATGGTATGTAAAACCTATCACCGTACGCGACACTTGTTGTTGCCGTTATCATGTGGAATTTGAGTTATATTATGACCCATTCCTTGATTTCGGTAGAACATTATGGAAGGATTCACCTCCTCCTTCCACTATCCGTGAATTCATATCTCAAATTCTATGTGAAAGAGAAAGCGATGAACTATTTTACAAAAAGAAATGTGTCGGTGGTAAAAAATGCGATGATTGTGGAAATTTGACTAAATTTAAAAAAAAATATCGTATTGATATAAATGATCAATCATTTTCCAACATGAAAGTGAAATGGAAGAGATATGAATATATCGGTACATCGATTCAAGGTGCAGATAGTGTTAAAAGAATCGAATTACAAGAAGACGAAATTTTTCTGATAGACTTTTTGAGAAAGTTTGAGGCAGAAATTTACAAATACACCAAGCATTCCCATAGAGCTCGATGGCAAGACTTGAAATTCAAAAAATCTCGTGAATTTTTTCCACCAGGGACCATTTTGTTAGTGATTGATTTTGCAGAAAACTACACATTTGTTCCACAAAAAGAAATTCAGAGTGAATACTATCATTCTGACCAAGTCTCCATGCTTGTCCATATTCTATATAGACATGCTGAATAAAATGTCGATCATATAGAAAGCACGAGTGAAAATCGACATATCATTAAAGAATATCACTTTTATATCAGTGACGATCGTACACATGATACATGTTTTGTACAACATTGTTTTGGAAAAATTTATGATTCATTGAAAAATCGTCGAATAACATTCAATGAACATTGGATATGGTCAGACGGATGCGCAGGTCAATTCAAATTCAACATCATTTTTTGAAGAAGGTCTTACAAGAAAACTGATAAACATTGTTGAATTTTTCAACGCTGTGGTGCGATAATATGATTACAGAGCACAAGAAACATCATTTAGATATCAAATGAACCACTCTGCACGCCGACTTGTGAACGTTGAAGAAGTTGTTCAATGGTGCATCACTGCTCTAAGCCATGAGAAAAACCCATCAAGAGAAGTGCTAAGGTACATTCAATTTAATTTATATTGGAAATATAATTTTAAACATTGTACATTTATCATGCAATGATTATTTTTAATTGTATTTTGATATCATATTTACAAATTCTTTTTCTAATTTTCCATATAAAGGTTTTTCTGGCATATTGGAATCGGAGACGTAGATAGATCAATTGGAAATGATGTTGAAACAATAAAAGGGACTCAAAAATTGCATTCAATTCAAACAAAGTTGTCCACAAATGTGTTTGCATTGGATAAAATAAAATATTCTTGTTTTTGTGATGTTTGCATAGACAACACAAAATCCAATGACGTCTGTGAAAACAAAATGTATGTGAACGGTTGGAAACATACAGAGCTAAATACAAAGGGAAAAATGTCCGTTGCAATGTTTGAAGAAATGCAATCAGAGGAAACTACAATATCATCCGATGGTGATCGAGTTTCTGATCTTGTTAGAGAAGGTAACATTTGAATTACTTTCTAATGATTTAAAGATCTAGAAATAAATTTAAATATGTATAATTAAATGTTAAATTTATTTTATTGTGCAGGAGATGTTTTTGATGTAATTGCACCTATTGACAACGATGAAAATGTTAAGTATTATTTGATTCGTTGCACTGAACGAAAAATGAAATTATTACAAGACTATAATGATCACGGATTTCAGTATGACAGAGGGTCTATTATACTGAAAGGTTATTTTTTCAAACAAAATCGTCAAAGTGGAGACTTTTTTTACTTTGAAGACTATGAACCTGATTCCATAAGTTGTCAATATAGTCACTTGGTGTGTGCAGCACGCATCAAGTTGATAGAAGTTCAATCAAAGAAAAAATCGAAAATTAAGAAATGGAAAATGTCAAAATCTGATCATGAACGGATTATTGAGGATGGAATTCCATTAGAATTTTTTTGAGTGAAGTGTCCAACAATTTATTATCTTTGGATTAAATATGTTATAAAACTTCCAGTACTCAACTAAAAATTGAGTTGCTTATGTTATTTGTGGTTTACACATGTTACAAATTGTTTGGGTACAAGCACGTGCTCTAGTATCAACTGAAAGTAGTTTTTCTATACATGTGAATTGATGAAAAGGTAGGAGGAAGGATATATATATATATATATATATATATATATATATATATATACATATATTCTAGAATGAAATTAATTGTCTTGCATAATAACGGTTCTTGCATATCAAAGAACTTCCATCATATGGTACAAATTATTTCACTTTATTTTGTAAGGTCAGATTCGTCCCCATATGGCCTAGCCTCCAAGGGACGAGATAACAAGTGGTTGTCCCCACTTGCCCGAATCTCAACTTTTAAACTTACATGAGTACAATTTTACTGTTTATGTCAGGCATCTTACATGATGTCCTAGCCAAAGATAGATTCTCTTTGTTTCAAGTTTCCGGTAAAATTTGTCACCGAATGACCTGCTCGAACTCTTGTAGTAAACACCATACCTTATCTCTCTTGCTCTCCAATATTATTAGGTTTAATTATTATTTAACACAAAAATCGTTCTACATTGTCAATAATTTTTTGCGCTTACACCGAAATCAATGAACACTATTAATCCAATGACTTTACAAGTAATGTACCATCATACATGCAATTATATCAAATTAGAAATCAACATATACAATGAAATCAATGGGGATTGCCTTGTTACAAGTAACATAATTTCAATTTACCATATATGCAAATGTAGTTTGAAACCATCCAAAAATTTAAGTTTTAAAACCCTTTTGATTATATATTGTGCAACATTATTTAACATTAAACATTTAAAGTTCATTAAATATCACATGCAAAATGTAGATTGAAACCATCCAAAACTCGAGTTTTAAAAACTTCACATGCCATGCCAATTATAGTTCAACTATCCAACAAAAACATTTAACAAATTAAATATCACATGCCAAAGTTGTTTCAAGTTTCCGGTAAAAGTTGTCACCGAATGACCTACTAGGATATTATAAATACTAACTTTGTAAGATCATTTGGCATTCAGAAAAATTTGAAAGTCTTAGACTGTCAATCAATTTAAAATATCATTCACCCTAGTGAGTGTAAAATATTCAATGTAGGTTGGTGATGATGCTCACTCCTAGCTTGAAACAACGCCAATGACCAATTCTTTAATGAATTCCAATGCACTAGACCAAAGTTGGTTCAACGTACTTGGTTTTTCACCCAAGAAATTCCAAGGATGGACTATCTGGACAAACTGCTGAAATTGAAAAGCTTGACATGGAGATACGACAAGGTGAACAAAGACTTCAAGAACTCTTTATGGAAAGGGCTCACTTGAAGGAAAGAAGCACCACGTTGCAGGCTAAAGTCAAGAACATGGAAGATAAGATCAAGCGGGACTTTCTTGATCCGAAACCTATTGGTTTGAAGAAAGAAAATGCATGTGTTGGCACACTTGGAAAAGAAGACGACCACACTATGAGGATTGGTGCACTTCATTTGGAAGGAGTCAATATATGTCGTATTGGAGCAATTAGACAAAATTCGAAAAGGAAAGAGCTTGAACCAATTCAAGCAGACCTAGGATTGGATTGTTCTATGGAGCTTCATGAGAAGAGATATATGAAAAGGACTGTTAATCCAAGGGCTAGTTCGAAAGACATATTGGAAGAGGAAATGTTGAAGAAGATTGCGGAAGTAAGGTGCAAGACAAGGAGAAGGAATGATGATGAAAGTTCCTTGGACTTGAGATTCGTGTCTACAACCGTACATGCGAAAAAGTTCTCTGCTTTGATAGACACGGGGGCTACCCATAGCTTCCTAAGTCATAAGGCAACTTCATCTCTTAGAAAGAGAAGGCTAGCATCGAGAAAGAGTTGAGTGCTTTCAAGGCAGTCAATTCGAGGATGAAAGCAATGACTGGTGTCATGAAAGGCACACATGTGAGAGTAGGGTCATGGTTTGGAAAGATAGACTTAAGAGTCATTGACATGGATGATCATTCTATGGTGTTGGGACGAGACTTCATGGTTGCAGCACAAGCCATACCAATGATGGACCGAGACATTCTCTTAATTCTTGTGATCAATCTTAAACTATTTTCTGGACTTCTATTCTTATTGTCACCCTTATTAGTTTTGTCATCTTTCCGCATCGATTATATTAAAAAGAAAGTATAAATCATAAATCATAAACCATTTAAATATTTAGCTCGAACTCTTGTAGTAAACACCATACCTCAAGTCTCTCTAGCTCTCCAATATTATTAGGTTTAATTATTAAAACACAAAAATCGTTCTACATTATCAATAATTTTTTGCGCTTACACTGAAATCAATGAACACTATTAATCCAATGACTTTACAAGTAATGTACCATCATACATGCAATTATATCAAATCAGAAATCAACACATAGGTACAAACCATTTAAATATTTAGCTCGAACTCTTGTAGTAAACACCATACCTCAAGTCTCTCTTGCTCTCCAATATTATTAGGTTTAATTATTATAATACAAAAATCGCTCTACATTGTCAATAATTTTTTGCGCTTACACTGAAATCAATGAACACTATTAATCCAATGACTTTACAAGTAATGTACCATCATACATGCAATTATATCAAATCAGAAATCAACACATCTAGGTAAACCATTTAAATATTTAGCTCGAACTCTTGTAGTAAACACCATACCTCAAGTCTCTCTTGCTCTCCAATATTATTAGGTTTAATTATTATAACACAAAAATCGTTCTACATTGTCAATAAATTTTTGCGCTTACACTGAAATCAATGAACACTATTAATCCAATGACTTTACAAGTAATGTACCATCATACATGCAATTATATCAAATCAGAAATCAACATATACTGTAATGAAATCAATGGGGATTGTCTTGTTACAAGTAACATTTCAATTTACCACATTTGCAAATGTAGGTTCACATTCTATCATTCATGTAGTTTTAAAAACTTCAGATGCCATGCCAATTATAATTCAACTATCCAACAAAAACATTTAACATTAAATATCACATGCCATGCCAATTATAATTCAACTATCCAACAAAAACATTTAACATTAAATATCACATGTCAAATGTAATTCATATGACAACATTACTTCACATTCACATGCCAAAAGTACTAAAACCATCCAAAAATTAAATAAAACAAATTATATAATAACATTGTAATAAAATATGTCCAAAAATTGTAAATCTCACTTGAGTATCACACTGTATCAAGTTTAACAAATTTTAAAACCATCTAAATTTTGAAATCAAATCTACTGTAAATCTTGTCCATCAAATGGAGGATCTAGCGTCTGGGTCTCGGGTAGTGCCCTATCCTGTAGATAGGAAACCTACATACACAATGCACATGTACTTGAACATTAAAATTTGAAGTTTTAAAAATTAATGAGAATATATATATATAGAACTTCATGTAAAAAACAAAATATAACAAAAAAATCATGCAATACCTGCAATACCTCGTAAGGTTCCCTCTCCATTTGATGAACAGGTTCTGCCATAGAAACATCTACAGTGGTAACATGTACAATATACATGTACAGTTAAATATAAATAAATATATATATATATATATATATATATATATATATATATATATAATTTATATAAATTAAAAAGTTTCAAATGAAAATGCACGTGTACATATATAAACTTATTTGAACAATAATATTAAAAAAAATAACTAAAGACAACTTGTTCAAATGCTGTGGATGTTCCTATCTCCGTCGCTAGAGTCCTCGGATTAAAAAAATCTTCTATATGAGCCTAAATTCAAAAATTTTTAAATAACTCAAAATATAGATCTCTCTCTCTATATATCTCAATTTTTAATGGAACTTTTTGAGGTAACATAAATTTTGAACTTGTGAAAATTTGTCCATACTTGTACATCTCCCAATGAAGTACAAGGTATATCTCCTAAGGAAGAAGAAGGTGCCGCCATCCCAAAAACATCAGACGGAATCGGTACCTGTTAAAACATTTTATCAAATTATATATATACATACATGTACATGTGTGGCAACAATTATTTATTTTAGGGTCACTTAAAAAACACTAACATACATGTGCCAACATATCATGATGGTCAGACCCATCTGCATCGTTTGAGCCAGAGGTCTCGAACGTAATATTAACATTTTCATCACACATCATGCCTGAGAACTACAAATGGTGTTTTAACATATAATCATACATTTTTGTTAGATTAATGTACACATACAAATAAATGTATACATGTGTACATACACATGTATTTATTACAAATTGTACACATGTATATGTAAATATAATTTCAAACCCCAAGGTCACTAACACATACCGTTCCGGTGCCCTCTTCCTCACGAAAAATTAGGTCTTGCAGACCATTGCGACAATTTATTGTGTATGTTCGGAGATCTTCAACATTCATGTTGTAAATCTCCTCATCTGTATGATAAACAAAATTGGCACGTGCATTTTCACGTGCTCTTTGTCGATTTAAACAAATATCGACTCCACTCAATCTGCTATGAACATTGTCGATCATAACATCTCTTGCTTCATGACTTATTTGAGAAGTCGCATCCATCTCTGATCGCAGGGTTTCGACTCGAAACGGTCGACTCACCAATGGCGGCTCAGGGCGAGGCAACTCCACATCTCGCTTAGCGCCCTTACGTTGATATAATCGACCTCTCCCCGGGCCAAAAAATTCTAAAGGAAGGTCATTGTAGTCGGGTTTCATACCCAAAAAAAATTCTGCATAAAACATTTGTGCAAAATAAACAAGAACCTCATCGTTCCATGGAAGCCTTCCAAAGGCCGCAAGATGTCGATCATACAAATATTTTGCTTTGTCTGGGTGCTTGAAATACTGCACCTTCAACATTTTTATTTTTGGCCCTTCCTTATAATTAAACATTGACTTAGCATCATCTCTTGAAACTTTTTGTTTTATGTCCTGCCATTTATCGGGACCTATCACTGTTTCTTTTCTCTTTCTCATCAGTTCTACAAACGAATCAGTCGTTGGCCCAAATTTTTGTACACTTTTACCATTTCACTCAATGAATGTGTACCTATTTCGAGGCTTTGTCTACTCTCAGCAGGTAGAGACAAAGCCTCGAGATCTCTTTGCAATTTTGCATGAAGGCTTTGACACCTTTGTAAGGTGCATTCCGCCATGTTCGTTTCCCATGGTATATCAGTAATCTCAGCCGGATAAGTTGTGCTGGGTTGATAGCCTTCTTCTTCAATGTAGCGCGCTGCCCTGCGTCTTTTTTGACCACTGGCTCGAACATTTTCAGCCTCTGCATCAATATATATAAAATTTCGTATATTAGAAAAAACACGTGTAAAAAAAGTCGTACAAATTTAATGAAAAAATATTGAAATTGATGGCAACCTTGATGTTGTTGGTTAACATCATCTCCAACTTGACCCTGCTGAGAACCAACCCCAGAATGATGATGTTGAGAACCAGACCCAAAGTGACCCTGTTGAGAACCAACAGCCGTTGATTGCTGGCCTTCGGGGGAATAAATATCACCCCCTTCCCGCACCCTGCTACCTCGACCGGTTGAACCTTGGCCACGCTCCATGGATGGAGTAGAAAGCCTTCTCCTCTCGCCTCCTAAAAATTAAAATATGAAACTTATTAAAAACTAATTTCACTCACAAAGTTAATAAAAAAATCAATTCCATATGTACACACATGTATGGAGATTTAAGATTATATTTAAATACCGTGAACATCCTCCGATCCCTGAACCTCCATATGGGATTCGGCCGATCTTCGTCTTTCATCCTCCATGATATATATCTATTGGTCGACATTCACAAAATAGATTTCAAAAAATCAATTTGTAATTTAGTGTACACAAATTATGTAGAACACAACTTTCAAAGCAATAATTGATCATGTGTGAAACAAAATTTAATCGAAAATATATTATAAAAATGATAAATTCACCAAATTGCGCTTTACATGGTGGGAGCACACTTGGTATAAAATTTATTACTTATACACTTTAGTTTGTGGGAGAAATGACACATGTACATAGTTTACCTTAAATTTGTTGTGTTTTACGGATATTAAAATGAAGAACTTCTATTTAGATCCATTCCAGAGATTGACTGTAGGGGCATTTACTAGATATGTCACCTTTATATGAACATAATTAGTACGCATATCTAATTTACGTTACTTTAATATGTCATGCTTCTTTAATTTATCTTTTATAGATGACCGGAGCATCCCTTTTTAATCTATCCCTTTTGACTTCGGATATGTGGGCAATATTCATCTGCATATTTTTCTATCATAAAGCAGTGAGTAAAATTGTATTCCATTTGTGTCAATGTTAAGGTTAATCACATGGATTAAAGTTTTATATATTAGATGAGGAGGCTATGTATTACATATGGTCTTGAATGAGCTTTTGGACTCTTTAGATATATATCTAAAGAGTCCAAATGCTCATTCAAGACCATATGTAATCCTCATCTAACTTAGCAAGGGATTTACAATACTATATTTGAGTTAGCTAGCTCCATTTCAAGATATTATGGTTATCCAAGAGGGGATATAAAAAATGAAAAGAAGGATATTGAACTGTAGGTTATCCAAGTTGGACATAGAACTAGTGGAGAAACCTAAGGAAAAACTATGTTTCCAGGTCGAACCTTTGTAGAGGTTCTAGTACCTGAGAGTAAAACCCAGTTTGGGGTTGTGAAATCCAGTATGTTCTATATTTCTTATATTTTTGTCCTCCTATTTTTCTTTTCAATCAAGGTTTATAAAATAACATGAGAAGCAACATGAGACTTGGAACAATCATTTTCATTATCTATATGGAAGGCAAGAAGGATTATATCCCCTTAAGCTTAAGCTTATGTAGTTTGTCAATTTTTATCATATATTTTTTTGGTAAGGGTAAATGTTTTTTTATCTATAGTACAAGTCATGAGTTCCCCAATTTTACCTTATGTAAAGCATGATTCTAGGATTACTACAATTTGTACTTTGTTTTTTAAGAATATATCAAATAAAGTTTTTGAGAAGCAAATATGGCTTGTTCCTTAGAATTTGGCACTTAGAATTTCCATAACGCTTATAACCCCATCCTTAAAATTTTTATAATTTCCATGATGAGACATTTGAATTTCCTTCCCCATATTTCTTGTTAATGATTATAACCTTAAAATGGCTAGTATTGGTTTGTCATCATCATCTCAAAATGACCTGACAGATGAAAATTTACCATGTCAATCATCATCACTTCACACCATCTCATACATGACCCCTTCTACATATTATATGCATGAATTTTTGGCATGTCATCCTCTCTACCTATCCCATGAATGATTGTGACAACAGGTGAATAAAATACAATTTATAAGCAGAGGATAGTTTCTAGTTTGTCCTCCATCCGCCCCATAGCTAGTGATTTCTCAATTTTCCACTTACAACTTTCTATTCTCGAAATTCATTAGCAACTAATTTTATCGATAGCCACACCACACCTAGAAGTTAAAGAAATTATCATATACACTACTACATTAATGAACTCTACGTTGTTTGTTATTGTAAAGTCCAATAACAAACAATGTTAATTGAGTTTAGTAGTGTATATAACAATTTCTTTGACTTCCAGGTGTGTTGTGACTACTAGTAGAATTAACTACCAAAATGAATTTCCAAAATAAAATGTTGGAAGAGAAAAAATAGGCAATCACTGGATATGGAGTGGGTGGAGGCGGACAAACTTATAGTGATCCCTTCCTTATCAAATTTCCTTTATTCACCTAATGTCACAATCAATCATGGTCTAGGTAGAGGGGATGACCTACCATAAATTCGATCATATAATATGTAGAAGGGTCATATGTAGATGGTGTGAAACGATGATTACAAACATGGTAATTTTTCATCTACTAGGTCATTTTGAGATGATGATTACAAACCAGTGCTAGCCCATTAAAGGTTATAATCATTGGTGCCTAATGTGGGGTGGAAAATTTAAATCAAGTTCGTATCAAAGTACAATTTAGCTCATTTTAGTCAAGGTTAGTTAGAATAATTAGCTATTGGTTTCTACCTTCAATTTCCTCTGAAAATGAATGTGTACGTGCTTTTGAGAGACATTAGAGACATTAGAGGAACAAGGTCCAAATTTTTGATGAAAATATGCTATGAAAGTAAAGGGTTTTAAAGGCAAGCATGTACAAGGCATAGTTGAGCCAAATGTTCTTCAAGAAGGGCCTAATTATTTGGGTCTTGGTTATGGAAAACATGGAAAATGCTCCAAAGCCAAGGAGGCACATGAAGTTGTTCCAAGAAGGAATTTTATTTCGTGTTCATTACCTCAAGCTTGTGAAGTTTGTGTTCATGATGAATGGAACATGTACATAGTTTACCTTAAATTTGTTGTGTTTTACGGATATTAAAATGAAGAACTTATATTTAGATCCATTCCAGAGATTGACTGCAGGGGCATTTACTAGATATGTCACCTTTCATAAAAGATGAGATCCAGAGGCTACCTGGCCCTTTACAGACTCTGCCTATAGAACTTGTAGAAGTAAACACTAGAGGCATTAACAATATCAAAGAACGTTTTGATGCTCATACATGGGAATGTGTCTCTTTCCCTACGCAAAAAATAGTTCTTGAGGTAGTTAATCTTCATAGACATGTCATCAAGCAAGTCAATGTGATCATCCCTCCTTCCCTCCCTTGTAAAATAATTATGTTTTGCGGGTTAGAAAGCCAAAATATGGAGACAATTATCACCAAATCCAACGTACGATTATGCATGATGGAGAATATCTAGCGCTTTCCCTTGTTAATATATTTAATAATCTCAATATTTATTTGAAAGTATCAATAGTATTTCGACGACATCACATTGTTCAAATCTCATGGTCGAAATACTATTGATACTTTTAAATAAATATTGAGATTATTAAATATATTAACAAGGGAAAGCGCTAGAGATTCTCCATCATGCATAATCGTACGTTGATGCTTATAGAGTGAAAAAATTGAAAGAATCAACTTGTAGGGTCATTTTAATGGGGGGTGGAGAATTCAGGTCTAAAACCTTTTGGAGTCATTTTGAGGTATTAAATGACATTTCTGGGAGTCAAACGATTATATAATTTAAGTTGAAGGCCCATGAGATAAATATGACTTCTATGTGACATTTGTAAATTAAATCATCTATTTGTTGTGTTATATGAAAATAATTGGTACGCATATCTAAAGAGTCCAAATGCTCATTCAAGACCATATGTAATCCTCATCTAACTTAGCCAGGGATTTGCAATACTATATTTGAGTTGGCTAGCTCCATTTCAAGATATTATGGTTATCTAAGAGGGGATATAAAAAATGAAAAGAAGAATGGAAAAGAGGATTTCATAATCGATGAAGGTCAAGATGATTCACATGATGAAGTGCAACTAAAAGAAGCGCTATTGAAATGGTTTGCTGACAGATGGTTAGATTTCTTATCCAATTAAGGCCTAGCATGTATTTTGATGTTTCATGAATTTCTTTGCAAATTCAAAGTATGGTGCATGTTGCATGAAGTAAGATGTTGAAAGTAGAGTTATGTTGACACACTTAAATGCAACAAATATGGAAATTTGTACATGAGCTATTATTTGACTTGAGAGTCAGTTGTTTGAAGAGGCATGTTTTGTCGACTTGTTTTTGGTTGATGGTTTTGTACACCAATATGTAAGAGTACATGGAGATATTCACATGATGTGAATTTTTTTTCTTTGAAGGAGAAAAATGATATGTCAACGAGCTATGTTTCTTGCATGATGTGTTTTCAGTTTGATGGTTTTGTTTGTGACAAGACGTCACAAGATTTTGCAAAGGTCCACTCTTGAGCGAGAGCCTCATGATTACAACCTATTCATGAGAATCAAATGGGAGTGCATCCTTATTTTGAAAACAAGTAGGATTCTAAGCTACCTAGGACTCAAACCATCATTTTTAAATTTGAAATATCATGGTGTGTTGTTTCAATGCCTGAATCCACAACCCTAACACATGACATCACTAATCTAATTACACATGAAATAAATAGTTATTTTCTCCAACATTAAAAATATAACTAAAACTAAATTCAACATAGTTGAAAGAAAAAGAAGCGCCATTGAAATGGTTTGCTGACAGATGGTTAGATTTCTTATCCAATTAAGGCCTAGCATGTATTTTGATGTTTTAAGTGAATTTCTTGCAAATTCAAAGTAGAATGCATGTTGCAGAAGTGAAGCCTAACAAAGTAGAGTTATGTTGACACACTTAAATGCAACAAATATGGAAACTTGTACATGAGCTCTATTATTTGACTTGAGAGTCAGTTGTTTGAAGAGGCATGTTTTGTCGACTTGTGTTTGGTTGATGGTTTTGTATGTCACCAATATGTAAGAGTACATGGAGATATTCACATGATGTGAATTTTTTTCTTTGAAGGAGAAAAATGATATGTCAGCGAGCTATGTTTCTTGCATGATGTGTTTTCAGTTTGATGGTTTTGTTTGTGACAAGACGTCACAAGATTTTGTGAAGGTCCACTCTTGAGCGAGAGCCTCATGATTACAACCTATTCGTGAGAATAAAATGGGAGTGCATCCTTATTTTGAAAACAAGTAGGATTCTAAGCTACCTAGGACTCAAACCATCATTTTTAAATTTGAAATATAATGGTGTTGTTTCAATGCCTGAATCCACAACCCTAACACATGAATCACTAATCTAATTACACATGAAATAAATAGTTATTTTCTCCAACATTAAAAATATAACTTAAAACTAAATTCAACATAGTTGAAAGAAAAAGAAGCGCCATTGAAATGGTTTGCTGACAAATGGTTAAAGATTTCTTATCCAATTAAGGCCTAGCATGTATTTTGATGTTTCATGAATTTCCTTGCAAATTCAAAGTATGGTGCATGTTGCATGAAGCAAGATGTTGAAAGTAGAGTTATGTTATACACACTTAAATGAAACAAATATGAAAATTTGTACATGAGCTCTATTATTTGACTTAAAAGTCAATTGTTTGAAGAGGCATGTTTTGTCAACTTGTGTTTGGTTGATGGTTTTGTACACCAATATGTAAGAGTACATGGACATATTCACATGATGTGAATTTTTTTTTTCTTTGAAGGAGAAAAATGATGTGTTTTCAGCTTGATGGTTTTGTTTGTGACAAGACGTCACAAGATTTTGCGAAGGTCCACTCTTGAACGAGAGCCTCATGATTACAACCTATCCGTGAGAATCAAATGGGAGTGCATCCTTATTTTGAAAACAAGTAGGATTCTAAGCTACCTAGGACTCAAACCATCATTTTTAAATTTGAAATATAATGGTGTTGTTTCAATGCCTGAATCCACAACCCTAACACATGAAATCACTAATCTAATTACACATGAAATAAATAGTTATTTTCTCCAAAATTAAAAATATAACTGAAAACTAAATTCAACATAGTTGAAACAAAAAGAAGCGCCATTTAAATGGTTTGCTGACAAATGGTTAGATTTCTTATCCAATTAAGGCCTAGCATGTATTTTGATGTTTCATTAATTTCTTTGCAAATTCAAAGTATGGTGCATGTTGCATGAAGCAAGATGTTGAAAGTAGAGTTATGTTAGACAAACTTAAATGCAACAAATATGGAAATTTGTACATGAGCTCTATTATTTGACTTAAGAGTCAGTTGTTTGAAGAGGCATGTTTTGTCAACTTGTGTTTGGTTAATGGTTTTGTACACCAATATGTAAGAGTACATGGACATATTCACATGATGTGAATTTTTTTTTCTTTGAAGGAGAAAAATGATGTGTTTTCAGTTTGATGGTTTTGTTTGTGACAAGATGTCACAAGATTTTGCGAAGGTCCACTCTTTAGCGAGAGCCTCATGATTACAACCTCTCTGTGAGAATCAAATGGGAGTGCATCCTTATTCTGAAAACAAGTAGGATTCTAAGCTACCTAGGACTCAAACCATCATTTTTAAATTTGAAATATAATGGTGTTGTTTCAATGCCTGAATCCACAACCCTAACACATGAAATCACTAATCTAATTACACATAAAATAAATAGTTATTTTCTCCAAAATTAAAAATATAACTAAAAGCTAAATTCAACATAGTTGAAAGAAAAATAAGCGCCATTGAAATGGTTTGCTGACAGATGGTTAGATTTCTTATCCAATTAAGGCCTAGCATGTATTTTGATGTTTCATGAATTTCTTTGCAAATTCAAAGTATCGTGCATGTTGCATGAAGCAAGATGTTGAAAGTAGAGTTATGTTAGACACACTTAAATGCAACAAATATGGAAATTTGTACATGAGCTCTATTATTTGACTTAAGAGTCAGTTGTTTGAAGAGGCATGTTATGTCAACTTGTGTTTGGTTGATGGTTTTGTACACCAATATGTAAGAGTACATGGACATATTCACATGATGTGAATTTTTTTTTCTTTGAAGGAAAAAAATGATATGTCAGCGAGCTATGTTTCTTGCATGATGTGTTTTCAGTTTGATGGTTTTGTTTGTGACAAGACGTCACAAGATTTTGCGAAGGTCCACTCTTGAGCGAGAGCCCATGATTACAACCTATTCATGAGAATCAAATGGGAGTGCATCCTTATTTTGAAAACAAGTAGGATTCTAAGCTACCTAGGACTCAAACCATCATTTTTAAATTTGAAATATAATGGTGTTGTTTCAATGCATGAATCCACAACCCTAACACATGAAATCACTAATCTAATTACACATGAAATAAATAGTTATTTTCTCCAACATTAAAAATATAACTAAAAACTAAATTCAACATAGTTGAAAGAAAAAGAAGCGCCATTGAAATGGTTTGCTGATAGATGGTTAGATTTCTTATCCAATTAAGGCCTAGCATGTATTTTGATGTTTCATGAATTTCTTTGCAAATTCAAAGTATGGTGCATGTTGCATGAAGAAAGATGTTGAAAGTAGAGTTATGTTGACACACTTAAATGCAACAAATATGGAAATTTGTACATGAGCTATTATTTGACTTGAGAGTCAATTGTTTGAAGAGGCATGTTTTGTCAACTTGTGTTTGGTTGATGGTTTTGTACACCAATATGTAAGAGTACATGGACATATTCACATGATGTGAATTTTTTTTTTCTTTGAAGGAGAAAAATGATGTGTTTTCAGTTTGATGGTTTTGTTTGTGACAAGGCGTCACAAGATTTTGCGAAGGTCCACTCTTGAGCGAGAGCCTCATGATTACAACCTATCCGTGAGAATCAAATGGGAGTGCATCCTTATTTTGAAAACAAGTAGGATTCTAAGCTACCTAGGACTCAAACCATCATTTTTAAATTTGAAATATAATGGTGTTTTTTCAATGCCTGAATCCACAACCCTAACACATGAAATCACTAATCTAATTACACATGAAATAAATAGTTATTTTCTCCAAAATTAAAAATATAACTAAAAACTAAATTCAACATAGTTGAAACAAAAAGAAGCGCCATTGAAATGGTTTGCTGACAAATGGTTAGATTTATTATCCAATTAAGGTCTAGCATGTATTTTGATGTTTCATTAATTTCTTTGCAAATTCAAAGTATGGTGCATGTTGCATGAAGAAAGATGTTGAAAGTAGAGTTATGTTAGACACACTTAAATGCAACAAATATGGAAATTTGTACATGAGCTCTATTATTTGACTTAAGAGTCGGTTGTTTGAAGAGGCATGTTTGTCAACTTGTGTTTGGTTGATGGTTTTGTACACCAATATGTAAGAGTACATGGACATATTCATGATGTGAGATTTTTTTTTCTTTAAGGAAAGGAGAAAAATGATATATCGGCGAAACTATGTTTCTTGCATGATGTGTTTTAAGTTTGATGGTTTGTTTGTGACAAGACGTCACAAGATTTTGCGAAGGTCCACTCTTTAGCGAGAGCCTCATGATTACAACCTATCCGTGAGAATCAAATGGGAGTGCATCCTTATTTTGAAAACAAGTAGGATTCTAAGCTACCTAGGACTCAAACCATCATTTTTAAATTTGAAATATAATGGTGTTGTTTCAATACCTGAATCCACAACCCTAACACATGAAATCACTAATCTAATTACACATGAAATAAATAGTTATTTTCTCCAACATTAAAAATATAACTAAAAACTAAATTCAACATAGTTGAAAGAAAAAGAAGCGCCATTGAAATGGTTTGCTGACAGATGGTTAGATTTCTTATCCAATTAAGGCCTAGCATGTATTTTGATGTTTCATGAATTTATTTGCAAATTCAAAGTATGTTGCATGTTGCATGAAGCAAGATGTTGAAATTAGAGTTATGTTAGACACACTTAAATGCAACAAATATGGAAATTTGTACATGAGCTCTATTATTTGACTTAAGAGTCAGTTGTTTGAAGAGGCATGTTTTGTCAACTTGTGTTTGGTTTATGGTTTTGTACACCAATATGTAAGAGTACATGGACATATTCACATGATGTGAATTTTTTTTTCTTTGAACGAGAAAAATGATATGTCGGCAGTATGTTTCTTGCATGATGTGTTTTCGAGTTTGATGGTTTGTTTGTGACAAAGGAAGCGTCACAAGATTTTGCGACGGTCCTCTTGAGCGAGAGCCTCATGATTACAACCTATTCATGAGAATCAAATGGGAGTGCATCCTTATTTTGAAAACAAGTAGGATTCTAAGCTACCTAGGACTCAAACCATCATTTTTAAATTTGAAATATAATGGTGTTGTTTATTTTGAATCCACAACCACAACACATGAAATCACTAATCTAATTACACATGAAATAAATAGTTATTTTCTCCAACATTAAAAATATAACTAAAAACTAAATTCAACATAGTTGAAGAAAAAGAAGCGCCATTGAAATGGTTTAGTAACGGATGGTTAGATTTCTTATCCGATTAAGGCCTTGCATGTATTTTGATGTTTCATGAATTTCTTTGAAAATTCAAAGTATGGTGCATGTTGCATGAAGCAAGATGTTGAAAGTAGAGTTATGTTAGACACACTTAAATGCAACAAATATGGAAATTTGTACATGAGCTCTATTATTTGACTTAAGAGTCAGTTGTTTGAAGAGGCATGTTTTGTCAACTTGTGTTTGGTTGATGATTTTGTACACCAATATGTAAGAGTTCATGGACATATTCACATAAATCTGTATAACAATACTTAATTAAAATTTATATCTATTTGTATTATGTGGAATTATGTAAAAAATGGTATACTACTTTTCATAAAATTGGGTTGAGTTTATCATATATTTCAATGAAAGTTGATTAAATATGTTTTCTTTAAAAGGATCTAACAATTTTGGTAAGGTATGAATTTGCAATTTTGTGTGGCTCTCTATCAACCTTCACTTAATCATTTCTAGAAAAAATCTACTTGCTCATTCGTATACCCACTTTCTATTCAAATGCATGAGTTTTGAACTCTTAGTAACTATGTTTTTCCACGCAGGAAAATTATGTCATATAATACATTATGTCATATAAATTTACATAAAAACAATACATCTCCAACATTCTTAAACAAAAATTATTTTACTTATATATAATTTTAAATATTTAATATTCTTATAAAATTTCATCAATTATTTAATCATTCCGATTAAAATTAATCATGGATGTGTATTTGTTATTTGTTTTATATTTATCTTAACGCCAAATGAAAAGTTTCTTTAAAAGTAATTTTTTTTTTATATCCTAAAAAACTAGACTTAGATCAATGATTAAAACATTATCTTGATTATGATATATGATATATTTATTTTATATTTATATGAGAAGTTTTCGTAAAAGTATTCTGTGTATATCCCAAAATACTATATTTAGATAAAATTATTAAGACAATATATTGCCTATCAATGTGATGAGCTATATGATATATTTGTTTTATATTTATGTGAAGTTTCCATAAAAGTATTCTTTGTATATCCAAAATACTATATTTAGATTAAATTATTAAGACAATATATTGCCTATCAATGTGATTAGCGATTAGCTATGGCATGTGGCAAACACATTACTTTAAATGGAAAACCTTCCCTTGGTTCTATGAAGTGATGGTGATGCTTGTTGATTACATTTGGCCAACGCTAGCTTTCAATCTAATCAGTTAAAAATTAAAATTTATATGGTAAGGTTTTATTGGCACAGACTAAGATTAAGATTTATTGGCACAGACTTGTTGGGTGCATATTGAAAGGTATAAGCTTTTAAGTACAGTTAATTTGCTCCCTTTCAAGCTCTATTTATGACAGTTTGCTATGAGACAAAGGATATATGTTGCCATAACTCTAGTGGGTTTTCTTCTGAGCTTTTTTTCGCTGTATTTTCGGGTTCAGAATGTACCCACAAACCCGTTATTATGAAAAGGAAATTTACAGTGCCAGTGTGAGATGGAGATGCTGTTACTGTTTGCAGAAGTTTGTAGCCATTCATTAATTAATTTCTAGGGTTCTGATCATTATAAAATAAGCTTTTAGGCCACTGTATCTACATTGCAATCTGTTGTGTGGAGTTAGATTCTAATATTGTCAAAAGCATTTCTCTTTTGGGTACTTATTCTAATAACATATGCACATATAGATACTGTGATAGATGCAAGTAATAGCTAGGAATAAATCTAAACCATAAACCATAAAAACGTTTCCGCCCAAAAATCAATTCAAAAATAATCTACATAAGATGTGATTCAACACAGTTTTCAAAATCTAGATGATGCAAAGAAATTCATTACATAGTTATCTATTATTGGCAAGGGACAATGCTACATATTATGGAATTTATATGAGTGCAACAAACAATGCCATTATACGATGTTGACTTCTATCATATTCATCCTGCAAGCCATGGAAGAAAATGCAATCCTCTAATGTTATCAATGGGAAAACAAGGACAGTAACAATTATAATCCCGCAGTGGAATTTCTGTTCGAGCCTTACCTGCGCGGACAGCAGGAGCAACAAGGCGTCGACAGCAGCAACAGCGCGGGTACAACAGCACCAGGGCGTCGGCGGCAGCAGCAGTGCGAACACGATAGAAACGCAATAGTAACGCGTGAAAAATGAAACAGTAAACCATACAAACTCGCGGGCGATTTATTTATAGAAAATAATTCGGCCGAACTATTTTAAAAGTAAAACTTCGGCCGAACTAATAGTTTGACCGAAGTTTTCTAGTAGTTCAGCCGAACTTCAATTGCCGGTTTTCCAAACTCCGGCAAAAATTCTATTTGCCAGCGCCGTCAGTGTGGCGTCATTGTTAAAGGAATCCAGAGTTTGGCCGAACTTTCTAATAGAGTTCGGCCAAACTTCTGAAAATGTTCGGCCGAAGTGTTGTTGGAAAAAAATTTCGGGCCCCGATTCTCACAAAAGTGTAACCCAGCTTCACGTTTCCGCCCTGCACACAATCTCTGATATGATGATACTAGATATCTATATGCTTAGATATATCATGAAACATAAGATTAATCAAGAGTTTAATGCAACTCTGATTATCACAATGAATCACTGTAGGATCTAAATGAGAACCCAACAAACCAACCAGGATCTTTCTCATCCAGATAGCCTCACATGCAGCTTGAATTGTTGCCATGTATTCTGCTTCCGTTGAACTAAGTGCCATAGATATATGTTTCCTATTGTACTAAGAAACAACTGTAGATCTGATATTGAAGACTCCTCCTGATGTTCTCTTTCTGTCCGTTGGGCTACCCGCCTAATCTGCATCTGTGAAGCCACGAAATTTTACCTCATCCATTTGTCTGTACCATAATCCATACTCATATGTGCCTTTGAGATATCTCAGGACATGCTTGCCTACCTTCCAAAAGAGCTTGGTAGGCTTAACCATCACTTGAATAAGCTGGTTCACCGCATAGCATATGTCCAGTATTGTATTTACTAAATAAATTAGCGAACCCACTAACTGTCGATAGACAATAGCATCCACTACCTCTCCAAATGTACCGTCCTCTTTCCTCCAGTTTCTTGGAAGAGGAGTATCCATGGGTTTGCATCCCTCCATGTCAAACTTACCCAGTATCTATCTTGCTTACTTTCCTTGAGACACAAAAAGTTCACCATCTCACTTTCATATTTCCAATCGAAGGAAACAATGAAGGAGGCTCATATCCTTCATCTCAAACTCCTTTTCAAGGCCCTCCTTGCATGAGTGTATCAGTTGCTCATCACTAGTCAATATTAAATCATCAACATAAAGAACAATGATTAAAAGCTTACCCTCCACCACATCTGGTATAGGTTTTCATCCCCCTCACTCTTGGTGAAGCCAAGTCCGGTAAAATAACTGTCGATCCGAGTGTGCCAAGCACGGGGTGCTTGCTTCAGCCCATACAACGCTCTTTTGAGTCTACACACATGCAAATCGCTGTTGAAGATCTCAAATCCATTAGGCTGCTCAATGTACACTTCTTCCTCAATGATCCCATTAAGGAACACAGTATTCACATCCATCTGATGGATGTGCCAACCCAGTTGCATTGAGAGAGAAGGGATGGTCCTTATGGAAGAATACCGTGCGACAGGTGCAAAGGTTTCTTCATAATCAATCCCCTCGATCTGTGAGAAGCCCTGAGCCACAAATATGGCCTTATACTTCTCAACACTCCCATCAACAGATTGTTTTACCTTGTAGATCCATCTTGAACCTACCACTGATTTATCAACTGGCCTTGGAACAATTTCCCAAGCACTGTTTCTGACAATGGAGTCATACTCCTCCACCATTGCATCTACCCATGTGGGCTCCTGCATTGCTTCCTGAAAGGAATATGGCTCAATCACAATACATTTTCTCATGAGAGCCATGTATCCAATGAATCGGTCAGGAAACTGTCTTTGTCTGCATTGTGAAGTAGGGACTCCTATATTCTGTGCCGCATCAAGTTTCAGCCTCTTAGCTTTTGTGGTATGCCTTCTACCAGTTCTAATGTTTGGCTCTGAGTGAGTGGACTCCGCCACTCCATGATCCTCCTCCTGTGGCTGATCCACATCTAGAAACTCATCTTTGGTAACAAAAATTTCCTCCTCTGCATGTAAGTCTAACTCCCTCTCAAGCGACAACTTCATGGCTTTCTCCTCATTGAATTTTATATCCCATCGCACCACAGTCATTCGATTGTTTGGAAAATACACACGATAATTATGGGGTGTTTCTATGTACCCCAAAAATATCCCAACTTTAGCAGTCGGCTCCAGCTTCTTCCTGGAATTCTTGGTCACATGCACATAAACAGATGAGCCAAAAATCTTAAAGTGAGAAAAATCCAGTTTCTTACCAGTAAAAGCTTCTTTAGGTGTACTCATGCCAAGTAATCTATGAGGAAAACGGTTTTGCACATAAACCGTAGTGTTGCATGATTCCATGCACAAATGCATTTGGTGTCCCTGATCATGCAGCACCGCTTGTGCCGCACGCACAATCATTCTGTTCTTCCTCTCCGCGACCCCATTTTGCTGTGTGTTATGAGGTGCTATGAGTTCTCTTCGAATTCCTTCTTTGCTACATAAGTATTTGAATTTGTTCGAGAAGTATTCTCCACCATTATCGCTCCTCATATCCTTCACTTAATTCCCTGACTCTTTCTCAACCAATGCCTTAAACTCACAGAACTTTGAGAATGTTTGATCCTTCTTCTGCATGAATAAGATCCAACATTTACAAGAAAATTCATCAACAAAAATAACATAATACCTGTGTTTTGTTGTTGAAGCAACCGATAATGGTCCACACACGTCTGTGTGAACTCTCTCCAGGATCATTGAAGCACGGTTCTCCTTTTCACGAAAGGTGGACTTTACATACTTCCCCATGGTGCAACCCTTGCACTGATCTAACTCAGCAAAAGTTCCCATTGGAAGTCCAGTAGATATTTTCTGCATGACTTTCAAAGCTCCATGATGAGGATGACCCAATCGCATGTGCCATAATTCACCCTCATCCCAGATCACCACTTTTTCTACCTTTCCCATCATGGCAGCGCAACCTTCTACCTTCAGCTTGTAGAGATTCTTGACTCGAATCCCTATCCTCTTGGCTTGACCCATTTTTTTATGTCACGGGAAAGCTTTTCCATCGCTGAAAACAACCTCATAGCCTCTGTCCTCCAACATCGCGACTAAGACCAAGTTTTTCTTTGGACCTGGAACATGCATAACATATTTAAATTGAAATGGTTTACCTAAATCCCTCTCAAAGGTAATGGTACCAATGTCGATCGCACTGTATCGTCCATCGTTGCCCATATCTATATGCATCTAGAGATCTTTCTCCTCCAAGTCACTAAAAAGCTCCTTATCTCTTGTCATGTGGAAGGAAGCAACACTATCAAGATACCACACCGATCCCATTGCGCTTGATACCAAGCATGTGATCAAAGAGAAATCAAGTTCAAATTGCGAGGCAAGGGCCTCACCAGTTGCAGCTCCAACAACCTTCTTTTTCTTCTTTTTCTGTGGGCAGTTAGTGGCAAGATGCCCATGGTCGTGACAGTGAAAGCACTTCACCTTGGACAAATATAGCTTCTTGCTTTTGGACTCGGATTTAGAGTGGAATTTCTTCCCCTTCCCTTTCCTTGCCTTGGTAGCCAAAGCACAATCCTCTTCATCATCTTGCTTTGATGAAGAGCCATCTCTGGTGATCCGCTTGAACTCCTCCTGCACTAGATCTGACCATAGCTGTTCCCAATCCGGTAGTTTTTCCCGTCCGTTGACAAAGTCTTGATAACTGTGCCAACTCCTAGGAAGTCCCAAGAGAGCCAAGCTCACCAAATCATCATCATCAACTGTGATTCCCACACTCCACAGTTCATCCCGACATTGGAAAAAATTTGTGAGATACTTGGGAATATTGTTTCCCTTCTCCATCTTGATCTTTCTGAGTTTATCCTTCAATGCCAATTTCCTATGGTTATTGCTGATTTGGAAAAGATCCGTCAAAGCCTTCCACATAGAAAATGTAGTGGATTTCCCATGAATGCTTGAGACAATATGGTATCGTACACCTTCCAACATAATCCTTCTCATCTTCGCTACTTTATTTTGCCATGTGTCAAGTACTGCAGCATCTGTCGAAGTGGGCTTAGGAACATCACTGTCGATGAATTCCTTCAAGCCATTAACTTCAAGCACCGCCTCCATCCTGTCCTTCCAGGAAATGTAGTTTGATATGCCCTCGAGTGCATACTCTAACCGCAAACTGTTGAAAGCCATTTCGATGTTTACTCAACTGTCACACCAAGAAATTCTTGCAGCAAATTCGAATTGTTTCCACCAACAAACTCGGCTACTGCTTCAAAATTGCAATCTTATTTCCTCTGATACCATTTAGAAATTTTAATACAATAATGTATTTCCTGCATTCTCCTGATCTAACAATTATATACCACTGTTAAATACAGAATCACTTCTACTAAAATCTTTGTGAAAATATAAAACACGGTCACCAATTGCAAACACATGAAGAAAGATCAATCACACATAACAAAAATGTTGTTACCAGGAAAGCATAAAGCTAAAAACCCCACTATCATATATTATGTATATATCATAGATCATGAAACAATCTCATACAAAACTCTAATCCAAGAGCTCTCAGTACAATATACAATCGTCTCACACTGTCATACAAAAATTGGCTAATGCATGCACCAATTTACTGCCTTTTGACAGCTTGCCTCCACTGCGCAATCCCTGCTGATCACAATCTTTGAATGAATGAGATACTGCCTTGCCTTGAATGAGCAATCCTCATTTTCATCTCTAATGTCTATGTGGTTTCATTAGTGCACCCACTAATGTCACAACTGATAGTCAAATTGTCCCTTTCACCTATCTCCCAACTGGGTCTCCACTGGATCTGACATGCATGCAGTTAAAAATAGTAAATCTTCAGTGGCATTCGAGATCACTCCATGTTAATTAATTTAATATTTAATTCACTGATCTCTCACTAGTGTATCTTTATTTACAAATAGTTACAACTAGCACAACTGAGTTTAACTCACTTAACTGAGTTAAAATTCTTTACAACTCACATAATTACACATCCAACTCTGTTACAACTTCGAATCACTCAGTTACAACTAAGTCCACTTGCATGTCCCACCAACCAACCTTAGAACTTGAAATTCCTTCAGCTAACTGGTTTGCCACTTCAATTAACTGAAATCAAGTGCTTCAAGAGAATAGATTAATATTTATTGTCCAATTATTATTAAGAGATAATAATAATCGACATGCATTCTATATTTAGACATGCGATCTATAAATAGACTTCACACATGCATCTAAAAACAGAACCTAATCTATAAATAGAATTTTCTCACCATTCTAAAAATAGATATGCACCTAAAAATATCCCGTGGGCCCCGCCTAGTGTAGGTGCTTAATTTTCACTAGGATCATCATATTGTTTAATATCAACACCTTTCCTTTAAGAAATCACCTCAGAGGTAAGAGGAGGCTTAGAACAGAGTAGCATGGAAATCCGAAATGCGATGGAAAGGCGGACGCGACACCATTCAAAGGTTAATTTAAATTTATTTAAAGTCCAAGATTATTGGTGGTTGCGTTGTTTTATGAAGAGATGTGAACATGGGTAGTAGACTCGAGTAACGCCCGACCCCATGTAGAACAATGTTGTATGCGGTGGGGCCTTGTAAATAAATGGAAGACTGAACATTGCGGTTACGAGAAGAAGAGGCAGGGTCAGGCAGAAGGGGACATGATAACATTGTTTGAAGCGAAGAGGCATAGGCAGCGTCAGGAAAAAAGAGCATATGGTGTCACTGTTGGAAACACAACAACTGGGTCAAGTCGAGCAAAGAGGCATTATTGCAAAATTGTTTGAATACCACATCAGCAACAAAAAAGACATGACAACAAGTAGAAAATACAAAATATTGAACTCTGGAAGAAATGCATGGCAAGGATGTCTGATCTGTTAGGGAGACTCATCATCACTTCAGGGAGACACATCAACAAAAAATCAGATTCAGCAAAAAGAATAATATTTCAAGTTTTAATTTGTTTTCTTTGTTTGTGAAGATCAAAGCTATAGTGATGTCCTCAATCACAATGTAATAAGTAGTTTTAACAGTTTATGTAGTCAAAGTAGTTTCAAGAAGTTATAGGAGTTACGAACTGTCTTTGATGTATTTAAGCAAGATAGAAAGATAGAAGCAAGGCTCTGAGTTTTGGACCTCTGGAAGACTAAAAATTTGGACTTACTTTTCTAAGGAATTAATGAAAGAATCATCAAGTTTCCTGCAACTATTTATGGTGATTCATTTTTACTGTGCCATTTTGTGTCCCTTATTCGTGGAATGAGGTGAAGTAAAGTAGCTGTCGGTCTCTTAATTGCATCTATGAGTAAGAGTTAAATAACCTTAATTCGCGCTCCTGCACTCCAACTCCTCTCCCTTCACAAATTCTCTCTGAAACTTAAAAGTAATAGATTTTGTGTTTACATCATATTATTTTGATTTTCCTCTCTCTCCATAAATTCATTTTCAAATTTAAAGTGGTAGATTCTGTGTCACAACCTATCATTTTGAGTTTCTTCTACAGTTCTTCTTTTCCATTCAGAGATCAACAGTTAATGGCATTGTAGAGTCTTTCATTATACTAGATTATTAAGAGTTTTAAAGAATTAGTTTCCAAAGGGATTGAATGAATACCACCTGATAATCTTAATTCTATGACACATTGTTAAAAAATGTCTTAAGCACTGATTCCTTTTCACAGCCAAGGAATTTTCTCTTAAGATACAATACTGTGCATGTCATGCATGTGGCGTTGTGTACATGTGGCGTCGTGTACATGTCGTGAATGTGGAGTTTTGTACATGTGATATTGTGTACACATTGTACAAGTGGTGTGATGTACATTTGGCATTGTGTACATGTTGTGCAGGTGGTCGTGTACATGCGATGTTGTGCACACAGTGTGCATGTAGTGTTGTGTGTAGGTGGTACTGTGTAAATTTTTTGCATATGGTACTGGTATACATGTGGTATTGTGTACATGTTGTACATGTTGTGTTGCGGGCATGTGGTACTATGTATGTGCATGGCGTAGTCGTGGTATCATGACATGTGTGTTTGTTGTGTTGTACTCTATATATGTATGTGTATGTGTATTGTGTTGTGCTGTACATTGGATGTGGGTGTATTTTTTGTGTTGTATTGTACACCGAGTGTAGGTGTATGTGTTGGATGCTAGTGGAAGTGTATGCATTATACACTGGGTGTAGGTGTATGTGTTTTATGCCAATGTGGGTGCATGTATTGTATGGTGTTGCATGTCATATGTGGGTGTACGTGTTGTGATGTAAACTGTGTGTATGTGTACATGATTGAAGAGAAGCAAAGGAATTGGGTACTTTCCAGGTGTGGCATCCTCTTCCTCATTCACACTGCGCTGTCTTCTAAAGTGATCCACTCCTCCTATGGCAGTGTTGTTGACTTGGTCAAACCTGACCTTGTCTTCATGAATTTGCCCCTTTTCGCACTTGAGGGTGCAAAATAAAGCTATTATAATGATCCATTTCACATTATGAGGGATTTTATTCATGTATTCAATAAGAATGGGTTACCTTACCCATTTATTAAGCTGCTAGGTGATAAAAACAAAATTTTAATATTCCATTTAGCTGTGTGCTAAAATGGGAATATTACAGTCCTCCCCTCCCAAATGTTGCTTGTCCTCAAGCAACTGCAAGGATATAACTTGAAAATCTCCACCCAAGGCATGGAGTCTGAAATGTGTTGAGGAATATCTTCCCCAAGTGGATCCACCATCCCCCAAGCAATCATCCATACAAAATGAGTTACCTCCCAACATGGCAACTCCTGGAAATCATCTTCCACCTTTGGCTCCTGCAATATAGGTTGGCTGAAAATCTGATCTTGGTAGACAAAATGGCCTACCCCACGTTGTCCTCCTCTCCACTCAGGATAAGTGCAGAGTATATGCTGATCTTGGGCTGCAATAATGTTTCCCTCAAGTGGCAAGATGAAGACTAGACCTCCAAGGATCTCTTCCCCAGCGTTATTGTTACACCATTTTTTGGTCATCTAACCTATTATCATTAGATGAACCCAAGTACACCATGTAAGACCAATTTTACCCTAAGTAAAATTGCTTTCACTATGTGAAATAACTTAGTAAAACACATTTATTAAGTTTTTTATGGTCTAAACAGGAAACCCCAAAAGGAAATAATAAACAAATCTATATATTTTTATATTTCCTGGTCATATTTAACCCAAAACAAGGAAATCAATTAAATAAATCCTTATTTATTTGATTATTTCCTAGGAATAAGTTATTTAAATCCTATTTAAATAATATTCCTAGTTAAATTTGACTAAATCATTTATAAATAATTAAATAAATCATTATTTATTTAATTATATTCCCACCATTTCCTTAAAATAATAAATAAAGGAATTGACCCAAGTCAAAAATCCTTTTCCCTCCAACAAATATAATAAAATATTCCTAAAGAGTGGTTCTAGAATTTGATTAATAATATTTTATTCATGCACCAAGTTCTAGATCGCCCTAATATTTTGTTATAAATAGAAGGGGTTTTCCCATTCATTAGTCACCTTCCATTGCATTAGATCACTCTGGATCTATACATTTGGTCACATTTGCTCCATTTTTTCTTTGTGAGCTCCCATTGAGTTCTATGTTTGTCTGGGTTTTCTACACCAACAAGAGAGAGAAATTTTAGATCTGAAATGCTGAGGATTGTCAAGAACCCATCCGATTGAGGAGAACCAGAAAACACATTTCTTGTTTTCCTCTCAGGTGCCCCCTTTTAATATAATATAAAAAATTCTTTCAAATACATCGTTCTTGTCTTGTCTATTGGATGCATAGAGCCATATTTCATTTTTACTGCTTAATGTCTTTTATGCTTAGATCTAGATTTGTGCAACATTATTTGGATCAACTAACTGCAGACTTAAATATATTGGCAGTCATACTTGATGTTAGGGCTATTTTTTATGCGTAGCTAAAGTGGTATTTTACGACGAAAGATTCATATTAACAGTTATGAAACATGCTGTCCCAAATCATCTCATATGTAATGAGTTGGAAGTCACCATCATATGGCATCCAATGAATTATATGGCTCACCTCAAATGGAAACAAATGTTTTGCTGTAGTGGCCACATATCCTCTCATGCTCCTATTAGAACATGAAATGCATATAATGTGGGAGATCTCTCCCCCAAGGGACACGTTCAACCAATGTGCCATTCCCCCAATCATGCCCTCAATAAATATAAAGAAAACAGTAACATAATGAACCATAATGAGAGCCATGCTTGCTATCATGTGTGGCAAGGGAGAAGGAAAATGGTCCCTAACCAATGCAGTTTGACCCTCAACTTCAAAAGAGTGTGACAAAAAGTGTGGCCTCTCAACCACTTCCTTGCTGTCCCACTCTCCTCAAATGTATGGAGAAAGTGAATGATGTATGTTGCAAGGCTAACATGTCCTTAAAAATACATTTCCTCCCAAATTCCTCCTAGGGAGTGGTCACCAATAGTACTCATGGCCTCAAGTAGACCATGGGGTCTAGAAAAAAGAATGCTCCTCCTTGGAGCAACATCCTGTACATATATGGTTAAGGGATGAATATACCAATCATCATGCAAATAAAAAATACCCTTACCATAAGTTCTACTCATGCAAATGGAGTGGCTCAAAATTGAGTCTCCTCTCATCCTCAAAGAGAAAAGAGGTGGTTGTGCTAACTCCTCTAAAGAGTTATGTATCTCCTCCATCTGCACATGATCTAGGCATCTCCTCATATGATGATCTGTAAATATCCTGCAAGCAAGATGATCCTGGGAGCACTCCATTCTTCTGAAATCAATGAATGGTGCCTCAACATGTGAAGCATCCCTCCTCCTCTGTTGGTCCAGTGGTCTCCCCAGAAAAATGTCTCCATGCAATGAGACATCCTCAACAATAGATGACTAAATATATGAATGGAGAAAACTCTCTATCCTTCCACTACGCAATCCAATCACCTTCTCAGGTGTATCAACCTCCTGAAATGAATAGGGATGTGTACTCCTCATCTCATGATGTTGGGTCTTCTCCCTATCTCCTCCTTCTTTCTCCAAGGTTCCACACCTCTTCAACAATGGCACATATAAAACATGAGTTGTGCCTGGATCTCCATACATGAGATCTTGGGGACTTCCTTGCAAAGATGCAAGAATCCCTCTACCTGGAGCAAGAGCTCCTCCTTCCTCTGTATGAGGCACTAGATAATCTCTAGATGGCACAACGCTATTTCCCTCAGCTTCCTCAACATAGATGGGCAACCCTCCAATAATGTTGTTGCAAATATGGAATTTCCCCCAAGGTGGAAGTAATTTCTGATCATAAAAGGTCAAGGAGTATCTCCTTTGCACCATGATAGTGCCATCTCCTACTCCTGCAACATCATACAAGAAATGAGATCAAATCTACTCTTGCTATCCAAAGAATAATCCCAACAACAAATGTTTTTTCTGCTTCTTCATGCTCTCATCATACAAGATATGTGATGAAGACATAGTGTATGATATGAATGTTGCATAATCACTATGCACCCATACTCTTTGCTGATCCATGATGCCAGCATCCTGCCACATATTCTCCATCCTTATACGCTTAAAAGGAATGTATGCCAAGTGATGGCCAAACTCCTTCAAGAGTAACCAGCGCAGCCAAGCCTCCTACTGCCCGGTATCATAAATCTACAAGTAGCTCACCAGCTTCTTTGTCATCATCCATATCCACTCAATCAATTGTGGATGTCTCCTTTCATCCTTCATCTTGGTACTCCTACCATGAGGGCTACCATCATCCCAAATCAGATTCCTGCATTTCATGGGACCTTGAAATTTAATCTTCCCGAGGATTAGTTTGACCCTATAAGGATCCAAATAGGTGGTAGGAAAAAACCTCCCATAATGATGTGCATGGCTCAAGGAATGTCCAACACGGTCATGAGAGATGTTATCCATTCGAAGATTTCCTCCATCTTCTATCTGTTCCTGTGAGAAGGGAATAACCTCCTCAAACTGTTGAAGAATCTTGCACTCCATGATGTGTGGGAGTGCACCTCCATCGAAATCTCTCCCGAAGATCTCCTCCTCATGACTGGTCCTCCAAAACCCAAGAGGCCTTGGATCTGTTGCCAGTAGAAGTCTCTCTTTGAGCTGTGGCATGCTCATTGAGAGAGTGTCATCTAGATAGGAGAAAGAATTTCTTATCTCCGGATCTCTACTCCTTCTTTCTGCTCCTCTCATGGCTTCCTGAGTGAAGCTGTCCTTTGAGTGCTCACATGAGGATTGGCTCCTCTTTCCTCTATCACTTATTTTGTACAAAACAGTGCTATTCTGCTGCTCTAAGTTAACTGCATGCAATCATGTAGACCCATCCAAAGTGTTTGTTGAAATGACAAGAGATGGATTTTTAATCATACCTTGGTGAAATGTGGAAGCTCCTTGCAAGGCTGCAAGAGTTTCCTTCTCATAAGTGTTGGCCTCCCAAATTTTTGAAGATGAAGGCTACTCCTCCATGGTCTCAACAGTGCTGGTACATGCCTCATCAACTGGTGGTGAGGGCTCCTCCCTCCTTTTGCCAATTCTTCTAATCATTCTTTGAGAAAACTCAGCAAGATTTGAAACCCTTGCATGGCTTAGATGGTTGATCCACCAAATATTTGCTTCACCTTCAAGGTGCAGTGTTGCAAATTCTACAGCCTCTCTATCTACTACAGGATGTAGCAGGAAGAAAGCCTCTAGCTTCTTCACCCAAATCTCTGCTGCACATCTGAGTAATCCATCAAATGTGGACAATAGAAATCTATTGCCTCTCATCATCCCATGGCTGTGGGGTCTTCTTTCTTCTTTCTGCTAAATAAATTGTGGTAAAGCCAGAGTCTCTTGGAAGGCTCTAGGTTTAGCTCGGTATTCAGCAAGGTACTCACTTTGAATTTAGAATTCCAAGTGTTCTTCATGCTTCTGGCCTTCATCTTTGTGAGAGTAGGAAGTGCATGGTCCTTCCTCTTCTCCTTCTTCAAATTTCTTGACCTCCTTGGAGAGGTTATCTCTAGATCTGAAAATAGATGAGATTAAAATCATTTTCTTCATCATCTTGATCTTCTTTGGCTGAGACTCACAGGATGATCCAGAGATCATGCTTTGATACCACTATAATAATCCAAATTAGGAATAGCTACACTATTGGGAATATCTCAAGATATTACCAATGTGGAGATCAATAATTCATAAACATGAGCTGGAAAATAGTAGTGAGTGCATTAATACAAGAATGCCGGACAATCCACATAACCATTACATTAGATTATAGCAGTAACAATGTATACAAGATCTTGAGGAAATGATCTCTCAAGCTAGGCAATACAGCCTCAATGAAACATATACATGACAAATGGATAAATACTAGTACATAAGAAAATCCATGGCTATGACTGCACAGTCTATCAAGGAGGACTGCTGCAAAATAGTGTCAATACAAAAATACGACAATATACAGCTCAAATACAAGAGGGGGAGCAAGATCTCAACCCCTGGAAACAACAATACACAATCCTTAAAAGGATTGGCTGAAATAAGTACAAAATGGCAAATCTGCAGAAATGCCGGTGTTGCTGGGCAGCAGCTGCAACTCAAAAAATAGAAATGGATGAAGATAGCTTATGATGATGCATATGATGGATGAATCTCATCCAATGGATCTCTCAGGTGAAAGGCTGATCCAATCGCTGAAGATCTCACCCTCCAAAATAGTGGAGCAAGTTCCTACTGCAGTTGCACTCAGAAATAACGCAGTCTAGAGAAGGGACTACACTGTTGGTGAAGGGAGGTGCTTGCCCCAATGCCAATGATCTGCAATATGCTCAGGAATCTCCATCACTAACCTCCCAAAGGAATAGAAGCTCCCTCCTCTGAAATATGAGCCAAGGAAATGGTGTTGTGGAGTCCCCACTGCAACACCCTGCAACACAAAGTTACCCTGTTTTAGGAATAACATTGTGACTGAAGGAGGTGGCTTTGGCCTTGAGCCAAGATGTGTGGAGAATGAATAAAAATCCCTCAAGAGGCCTCTCAAGAAGGTGAAGAAATACTAAACAGGAATTCCCCCAGCAACTTTGCTAAACAACAAAAGAATGCACAATTTCTGCACAGACAATGAAATCAATAATCCAATTCATGAATAACAATGGCTGCCTTGCCATCCTTTTAAACAAGTGAAAGCTCTATCTCCATGGGTCCCACTCATTAGCTTTTCCTCCACCAAATATCCTCTTCCTCATTCACACTGCATTGTATTCTAAAGTGATCCACTCCTCCTATGGCAACGCTGTTGACTTGGTCAAACCTAACCTTGTCTTCATGCATTTTCACCTTTTCACACTTGAGGGTGAAAAATAAAGCTATTATGATGATCCCTTTCAAATTATGAGGGATTTTATTCATGTCTTCAATAAGAATGGGTTCCCTTACCCATTTATTAAGCTGCTAGGTGATAAAAACAAAATTTTAATATTCCATTTAGTTGTGTGCTAAAATGGGAATATTACAAACATCCATTGGATTGCCCATTATCCTTACGTAGTTTAGAAAAGCCAAAATTACTATGGAATAGGGATTGCATTCAACACAAATTGCGCAAGCAAGGTAGGTTGTCTGGAGGTAGTAAATTGGCTAAGTATTGGCCAGTTTTATCTGAGACAGTGTGAGACAGTTAGTTGAGAACAGGAGGGATCTTGTGAGAAGAGTTGTATGTAATTGTTTCATGTATCCATGCTGAATATATAATAGAATATAGTGGGGTTTTGAGCAGCAATATTTCCCCAGAAAATTGTCTGTATTGTGTTTTGATTGATTCTTCTTTGCTTCATGTGATTGGCGATTGGGTTTTTTGATTCCACAATTGATTTGTAGAAGTGATTCAATATTTAACTTTAGTACATTGTTAGATTTGATTGAATCCATGATATACATGCTTGTTTTATAATTTATACATGGTATCATAGCACAATAAATCAAAATAGTGAAGGAGGAGTTGAGTTTGTGACTGGATAGAATTCGAATTTGCAGAAAGACTTTCTTGGTGCTACAGCTGATTCAGGATTGAAATGGCTTTCAATGGATTGAGGTTGGAGTATGCGTTCGAGGGAAAATATAACTATATTTCTTGGAAGGACAGGATGGAGGCAGTGATTGAAGACAATGGCTTGAAGGAATTCATTGACAATGATGTTCCTAAACCCGCTGTGACAGATGATGAAAAACTTGATGCATGGCAAAAGAAAGTGGCAAAGGCGAGGATGATCCTATTGGAGGGAGTACGAGACCACATTGTCTCAAGCCTCCATGGGAAATCCACACCATATGCAATGTGGAAGGCTTTGACGGATCTATTTGAGAGCAGAAGTGACCATAGGAATTTGGCACTGAAAGATAAACTCAGGAAGATCAAGATGGAGAAAAGAAAATCCATGCCAAAATATTTAACAAAGTTTGTCCAATGTCAAGATGAACTAGGGAGCATTATAATAATTGTTGTTGTTGATGATTTGGTGAGTTTATCTCTCCTAGGACTCCCAAGAGTTGGCACAATTATCAAGACTCTGTTAATGGAAGGGAAAATTTGCCAGATTTGGAACGACTGTGGTCGGATTTGGTGCAGGAGGAGTTTAGAAGGAATACCAGAGATGGATCTTCATCTAAGAATGAATATGAAGAAGATTGTGCTTTAGATGCCAAGGCGAAGAAAGGGAAGGGGAAGAAATTCCATTCCAAATCCAAGTCCAAAGATGGCAAGAAGCGGGATATGTCCAAGGTGAAGTGTTTTCACTGTCACGAGCATGGGCATTATGCTACCAACTGTCCACAAAAGAAGAAGAACAAGAAGGATGGAGGATTTGCAGATGGTGAGGCTTTGGCCTCGCAATTTGAGCTTTATTTCTCATTGATCGCATGCATGGTGTCAAGTGCATTAGGATCTGTGTGGTATTTTGATAGTGGTGCGTCCTTTCACATGACGGGAGACAATGAACTTTTCAGTAGCTTAGAGGAGAAATATCTCCAGATGCATATTGAAATGGGTGATGACGAGCGGTACAGTGCTACCGAGATTGGTAACATTACCTTCCAGAGATAGTTAGGTAAACTCTTTCAATTAAAAGATGTAATGCATGTACTAGTTTTGAAGAAAAATTTAGTCTCAGTTGAAATGTTGGAGGATAGAGGCTATGGTGTTGTTTTTAGTGAAGGAAAAGCTTTCCTGTGACACAAAAAAACAGGACAAGCCAAGAAGATTGGGATTCAAGTTAAGAATCTCTACAAGCTAGATGTAGATGGCTGCACAACATTGATGGGAAATGCGGAAAAAGTGGTGAGCCAGGATAAGGGCGAATTATGGCACAAGAGATTGGGCCATTTTCACCATGGAGCCTTGAAAGTCATGCAACAGATTTTTATGGGGCTTACCAAGGGTACACTTGCACAGTTAGACACATGCAAGGGATGTACTATGTGAAAATATGTAAATGCCACCTTTCATGAGAAGGAGAACTGAGCCTCGGGGGTCCTTGAGAGAGTTCACACAGACGTGTGTGGACCATTCTCTGTTGCTTCGACAACAAAACATAAGTACTATGTGATATTTGTTGATGAATTTTCTCGTAAGAGTTGGATCTACTTCATGTAGAAGAAAGATCAATCATTCTCAATTTTTGTTGAGTTTAAAGCACTGGTGGAGAAAGACACGGGGAAGAAAGTGAAGGCTCTTAAGAGCAATAACGGTGGTGAGTACATCTCTAATGAATTCAAGAACTTATGTAGCAAAGAAGGAATTCAAAGAGAAATGATAGCACCTCATAACCCACAACAGAATGGGGTTGCTGAAAGAAAGAAAAGAACGATTATGGGTGTAGCAAGAGCAATGTTGCATGATCAAGGCCTACCGATGCATCTGTGGGCGGAATCATGCAACACTGTGGTATTTGTGCAGAACCGTTGTCATCATAGGATACTTGGCATGAGTACACTAGAAGAGGCTTTCACTGCTAAGAAACCTAATGTTTCACATTTTAAGATTTTTGGCTCATATGTTTATGTGCATGTGACCAAAGATGCCAGGAAGAAACTAGAACCAACAATTAATATTGGGATTTTTATGGGGTACACTGAAACACCCCACAACTATAGGGTGTATTTTACAAACAAAAAAATGACTGTTGTGTAATGGGATGCAAAATTTGATGAGGAGAAAGCCATGTGATTGTCCCTTGAGAGGGAGCTAGATTTTCATGCAGAGGAGGAACTCTTGGTTCCCAAGGATGAGCCTCAAGATGTGGAGCAGACACATACAGAGGATCATGGAGTGGAAAAAAACACTCATGCAAAGCCATCCATAAAAAATGGTAGAAGGCACACCACGCAAGCTGATAGATTGAGACCTGATGCTGCAGAAAATGTAGAAGCCCCTACTTCACAGCACAGATAGAGACAGTCTCCAGACAGGTTTACTGGATACATGGATCTTATGAGAAAATGTATTGTGACTGAACCATCTTCCTTTCAGGAGGTAGTGCAACAACCAATTTTGGTTGATGCAATGGTGGATGAGTATGACTCCATTGTCAAGAACAGTGCATGGGAGATTGTTCCAAGACTAGTCGGCAAATTAGTGGTTGGATCTAGATGGATCTACAAGGTAAAGCAATATGCTGATGGCAGTGTGAAGAAGTACAAGGCTAGATTTGTGGTCCGAGTATTCTCCTAGATCGAGGGGATCGATTATGATGATACTTTTGCACCTGTTACAAGGTACTCTTCCATTAGATCCATCCTTGCACTCTCAGTGCAGATGGGCTAGAAAATTCATCAGATGGATGTGAAAACTGTGTTTCTCAATGGAGGCATTGAGGAAGAAGTGTACATAGAGCATCCAAAAGGTTTCAAGATCTTCTACAGTAAGTCACATGTGTGTCGACTCAAGAGAGCATTATATGGGCTGAAGCAAGCACCTCCTGCTTGGTACACTCAGATAAACAGATATTTCACTGTTATAGGCTTCACCAAAAGTGAAGCTGATGAAAAATTGTACCAGATTGTGGTTGAGGGTAAGCTATTGATTATTGTTCTTTATGTTGATGATCTAATTTTGACTGGTGATGAGAAGCTAATACACTCATACAAGGAGGATCTTACAAGGGAGTTCGAAATGAAGGACATGGGAATCCTTCATTATTTCCTTGGTTTGGAAATATGGCAGCGGGATGGTGAAATTTTTGTTTCTCAAGTCAAGTATGCCAAAGATATACTGGGTAAGTTTCACATGGAGAGCTGCAAACCCATGGAAAATCCTCTTACAAAAAATTGGAGGAAAGAGGATGTTGCTTTTGGAGAGGTAGTGGATGCTACTGTCTACAAGAAGTTAGTTAGTTCACTGATGTATCTAGTGCACACCAGACCAAACATTTGCTATGTAGTTAACCAGCTGAGTCAAGGTATGGTTAAGCCTACCAAACTCTTTTGGAATACAGGGATGCATGTATTGAGATACCTGAGGGGTACATCAGAGTATGGTCTATGGTATAGATGGATAGAGGAAGTGAAGCTTCAAGGCTTCACGGATGTAGATTAGGTAGGCAGTCCATCAGACATAAAGAGAACATCAGGAGGGATATTCAGCATAGGATCGACAACAGTTTCTTGGTACAATAGGAAGCAGCGATCTGTGGCACTTAGTTCAGCGGAATCAGAGTACATGGCAGCAAGTAAAGCTGCATGTGAGGCTATCTGGATGAGAAAGATATTGGTTGGTTTGTTTGGTTCTCAAATAGATTCGACAGTGATACATTGTGATAATCAAAGTTGCATTAAACTCTTGATTAATCCCGTGTTTCATGATAGGTCCAAGAAACTAGATATCTACTACCATCATCTCAGAGATTGTGTGTAGAGGCAAATAATTTTACTTCAGTGCATTCCCACAGAAGATCAGGATGTAGATATTCTGACAAAGGCACTCACCAGGAGAAAATTCGAATACCATAGAGGCAGGATCAGGGTGAAGGATATTCCCTTTCTTGTTGAGAGGGAGTGTTGAAGTTCAACACGAAATTTCAGCACCCACGCTAGTGTGGGACCAAGAGGTCCAAGCAGCACCTACACTAGTGTGGGACCACAAGTGTTACACGTCATTTTGTCACCATGACATTTGACTGTCAATATAGGTTCATCACTACCTGTATTATGCTCCCTTATAATTCAAAAACCCTAATGTTCCTAAACAAGTCTTGAAATTGGAGAAAAGCTCATTAAAACCCTAAAAATTCTAACTCCGCACTTTTCCTGGCTCTTTCCTGTGAATCTGCAGAGATTTGTTCTATAGCTTGCGGCACATCCTGTACGTTTTGCTTATAAAACATGTGGACCCCCATACAAGTTAATTTGAAGGAAAAAGTAAGTTCTAGAAGCCTAGTTGGTCGAATATTCGCCCAACTAGAAGCTTCTAGAAGCGTGTTCAATTTGAGCTTTATCCTCTACTCATGGAGCTCTATCCCTTTACTCATGGAGTTTATCCCTTGGTATATGGAGCTCAAATCCCTTCATGAGAGGAATCCATCCCCCTCTTCATGGAAATGAAACTACCTCCATTTCCCTATAAATTGAGCTCATGTTTCAGTCTCAAGGGAAGCTTGTAAATGTTAGATTGTGAATGATAGACTATAGCTAATTGCTAGAGAAAATCTATGAGAGAATACTCTTTGTTTCCGTTACCTTTTACATGAGAATGATCACAAACTCATGTTCATAACTCTATACTCAGAGAGAGAAGCTTGTCAAATTGAAGGGATGACAGTTATTCAGGACCCCGGAAGAACCTGTATAACATCAAGGTGGCAGGTTGTAAGGTTACTTCTTATTATACAAGTTAATACAAATGGATTTCATTTTCTCTTTGATTGTTCATGTATATATTTGAGTAATTCAATTCTTAGTTTTCTTGATCATTAAAATAGATGAGTGTTTTCTCAATTATTATATCTTGCAGGTGCTTTTAATCCTTTTATCTATCTTTGATTGCAGGTTTCATGCGCTGAAGTGACCTCTTTTGGAGTGACTAGATAGAATATTATAGCAAGCGTTGGACTTCAGGTAGGGGCACATCCTCATACTTTGTTATTAATAATTTTGAATCACAAATTGTCTAGAGAAAATGGTTTGAAATTGGTTGTTTGTTTCTAGATATCCTTAGGATACTTGGGAGATCGTTCCTGTTCAAAAGAAGGATTTATCCGCTTAACAAAACGGCGACTCCGTTGGGGATCGAACTTAGTTTTCCTTTTATTTTTAAAGAGTTTTCTGATTTTGATTAGTCTAAAACTGGGCTGGGTAGATAAGTGGCCTCTTTTGGAGCGACTACATAGAATATTACAGCAAGCGTTGGACTTCAGGTAGGGGCACATCCTCATACTTTGTTATTAATAATTTTGAATCACACATGGTCTAGAGAAAATGGTTTGCAATTGGTTGTTTGTTTCTAGATATCCTTAGGATACTTGGGAGATCATTCTTGTCTGCAAGAAGGATTTATCTGCTTAAAAAAATGGCGACTCCGCTGGGGATCAAACTTAGTTTTCATTTTATTTTTAAAGAGTTTTCTAATTTTGATTAGTCTAAAAATGGGTTGGCTAGATAACTTATCAAAATCCCTATAAAGCAAATATGAATTTTTTATTTTTCTATGCTTTTTTTGGCTTCCGCAGTTTTTGTTTAAACACAGTGCGGTAGCCTCCGTGGTTTTTAATTCAGAACAGTGCGGTACCGCTCTGTTATCCATTAGAACCTGCGGATTTGTGGAAATTTTTTTAAAAAATTAAGAATTCTCTTTTCAGGAGCTAGATTACCAGATTCTTTGTGTTTGCGCCAACTTGTCTTGACTGTCATATTCTTATGTGAGAATTTTTTTCAGCAGCTTTTGTGTTTGAGTGATTTTTCAACTGATTTGCATTTTATGAGTAAGTTGTTTTCCCTACTTTCTTGCAGTGCCATATCAAAAACCTTCATATACCTTAGTTGACTGGTATCATGTTGTTTTCTTGCCGAGCCTTTGAACTTGTTGCAAACCTTGTTTTGATGAAAATTGAATTTTATTTTCATTTGCAAATTTAGAAAAGCTTGATAAGGCCTGAATTTCACATTAAACCATTTCTAGATGTTTTGATTTTTGCTGAGATAAGCAGAAATTCTTCTTGGTTCGATAAAAAAATAAGCCAAAACATCCTCAAAACTTTCTAGATAGAGTTCAAAATTAGCATTTTATTTTGGTTTTGAATTTTATGTTTTTAGGAGTTTTCGATTTGGTTTCTTTTTGGAAATAGTTTATTAAATGATTTGTAGTTTGTGATCTGATTGATAAAGGATTTCATTTTGAATGAGTAATTGATCATTTTATGAAATTGAGTTCTCCAAGAAATTGTCTTCTTTTAAAAGATTTTTGTTTATGAAAGAATTGGTGCTTTGAAAGTTATTTAAATCTCTCAAATCTTTCCCTTAAATAAGTTTCATTTAAAAGAAAAGAGTTGCACTTTCGATTTAGATGCATATTAGCGTATTTTTGAGCCGGGTCATTAAACATCATTGACGTTTCACTTCCATACCTTCTATCTTAAGAAACAACCAAATTAAAAACAACGCTTTAATAAAATTAATCTAGATATTTTACATTATATAGGGCTCTTTTCCACCAACATAGCTTAGGCTAGTGTCTTGGAACAGGTTGTAATTAACATTCTGAGATAGTACAAACAAACAAGTAACAATCTTGCGGTAGGAAAAATCCAATTGTAGCATTTATGCTCCGGGAAGCTCTTCTTAAAAGAGTCAAGCACGAGATCATATCCGAACCAATGAGGTAATCGTACCTATCTCATTGGGAAAGATAGCAGGTGTGCACGTATTAAAAATGGTAAACCTCAGATCGACCATTTTCGAGGAGCCTGGGGTCACTTGTCGGTAAACCTTGGTTTATGGCAAGGAGCCTTCAAGGGGATTGAGCTAGTTACTCTGCCTTGCGTGTATATTGGATCATAGACTATTCCCCAAGGTATATTTGTTCCTGTTGGTGACCTTAGTGGCTATAAACTTTAGGATTTTTTCCCAAGGTGACGGTGGAGGGAAGGTCCCACTGTACTTGGAGCAGACGTCGACTAGACTCACTTGGACTTTTCGGAGGGTTCTCTTCACTTTGAGATGGTTTAAGTGGAGAAAATTTCACCGGAATGTTTCATTAAGCAGGTTGTCGGGGTAACTATTCCAACTGCCATTTCTACATTAAAATTATACGACTTTGGATTTCATCACCAACTAGTGTTTTTAGTGTGGAAATCTACTGTTTGTGTGTGGATTTCTCTCTTAGATTTTTTAGGCATGTGATCAATTTGATTGTTTCCTTAGAGACTTTAGGACTTTTTGTTGAAATTTTCTTTGATTTCGTGTGTTAAGATTTTTAATCGTGGCTAAATTACCTAGACAATCACGTAGAATGCAGGAGAAACCCCCTAAGTACACACCAAGCCAGTTAGAAAAACTTAAATCTGAGAAAGGAAAAACATCAGGGACTGGATCAACTGAACATGAAGAAACATCAATAATTATTCATCCTGAATACGAAGTAGATCAACCTCAAACAACAGAGAGTTCTCCAAGGAACATTGAAATTTCTGAACTAGTTGAACTTGCTTCCACAACTAGTGAATTATCAACTACTGATCCTGAAATTTCTGAACCAGAGACTTAACCTGCTACGTCTGAGCCTACTTTAGAATTCGTCACTCCAACCCCTCGTCGTCCTGATTCACCCAGAGTGAAGTATCGCATCGCTGAAAATCTTCCTCCTGGTCTCATTAGTATTGAAGAAGTTACTGACACAGAAGAATAATTTTTTCTTCCTTCACATCAGGAACCTTTAGATCTTAGGCCACGTGAATCAATTTACTATAGCCCTTTTAAACAAGATCCTTGGTATTTTCAGCTGAAAAAATTTCTTGACAACTCTGGTCTAAACTATACACCACCCTGAATTCCTTTTTATGCCATACCAAGAGGTTACAGACCTCCGTTAAACATGTCTGGTGAGTCATCCATGTTTTCTACATCTCCAGAAACATATTAGTATGGTGGTCCATCTGTTCCTGCAAGATACCAGTCACTTTTTGGTACTTTTTCAGGCGCAACTCCTTCTCCGGACAAAATTATATCATCACTTGGTCCAAATGAATCATATACCGAAAATTTGAATGAAAAACAAGTTTACATGATGTTTGGAAACATTCCTAACCCTGACCCTCAGGGTAGTAATTTACCACCTGGGGGGCTACCTCAAGGTAGTAATTTACTGCATGGGGGGCAACCTTAAGGTAGTAATTTACCGCCTGGGGAAAAACCTCATGGACAATACATACCTCAGGGACAGTACATACCTCAAGGACAATATCAATGTCAAGGGCAGTACTCAGTTCAGGGTTCGCAGCCTCTTCAAGGACAATACCCTATGCCAGGGAAACCGTCTTTCCAAGGACAAAAACCTACTTTAGGGCCACAATACTACCCAGAACAACAATTTTTTCAGGGAGTTGGGGATCATCTGGTCAATTATCAAATATACGTTCCAAATTATCAACCTGGTTACAGTCCATCTTATGTAGCACAACCTTCAGTGGGACCTCCATATCTTGGAGTAAACATGGTGTGGGATCCATCACAATTTTAGAATTTGCAACCTAATGTGCAAGTACCCTAAAATCAACCTGGTCAACCAATTGGTTACAGTGAAATTCTGGAACCTGTCCAACCAGTACTTCAAGTTATACCATAGGTGCCTGCACCTAGTATTGTTCAACAGCCTGGTCCGAATACACCTAGGAGTCCAACTCAAACTGTTGTACCAAGTTATGTTCAAGCTACCGCACCTATCCCTGGAATTTCTGCAGCGCCTGTTTCTACAACCCCTCAAGTATCACAACAAATTCCTGTAGTCACTGTATAACAACCTGGACCCACAGTTTAAACCACTTTTCAGATGCCTATAGGACAACCTGGTACAAGTACGGTTATAACAAGCCAACCTCAGTTTGTTTATCAACTGTATCAAGGGAAATATCAATATGGTCCTATAGTACAAAATCCAGTTTACTAGCATCAACCGTACCCTGGGTACTCGTATCAAATACCAGCTCAACCCCAATATGGTCCGGCTAATCCTGGTTATCCGGGAGGCATTCCAATTCCAAATGCTCAGGCTATTCCAGGATATCCTGGATATCCTCCTCCTGGTACTGGTATAGTTCCACAAGGTTATCAATTTACTCAACAAGACCCTAACCATTGGTTTCCATCCATAGCAACTTTGGATTTACCTGATTTATCGTGCCTTACAAATGATCTGATCCATTATCTTCCGTATTGGCCGCCAATGCCGAACAACTTTCCCAGTGATATCCCTAATTTTGAAGGTAAATCAGGAGAGGACCCTTCAAACCATGTCATGACTTACCACCTCTGCTATGCATCCAACTCTTTGATTGATGTTTCGATTCGATTACGACTTTTTCAAAGAACACTGATAGGTTTAGCTGCAAAATGGTATATTGAATTACCACATGGCTCATTCAACAATTTTAACACTTTAGCAATAGCTTTCTTAACCCACTTTTATTTTCCAGTTAGATACGACAATGGCATGGAACTTTTGACTACATTAAAACAATCTACGTCTACGTACATATCAGATCACATACATGAATGGAGACGTAGAAGACGTTTAGTGAAAGTCTTTATTCCGGATCAGATCTTGGCATAATGGTTCATCAAATCATTACTTCCAAAGATCACTGAAGATGTGGCTAAGGGAGGGGTTGTTATGAAAGAATAGGTCATTGCTCAAGTTCAGTACTTAGACCTTGTATATACACAGTCTAGTACTTTGTATGAAAAAATTCTTGATTTACCACGTCCTAGTCAAATAACTACAACTCCTTCAGGGTCTCATGCTGCTGACGATGTAATTGGTTTAGTTAGTGCGAATAAGACTTCTTCAAAAACTACTTCTCCTATCATAACTTCACCAGACTCACTGAAAGGAGATTCTTCCCTTGAAACTTCTGCCGAAATTCACGTTGTAGATTCATCTAACACTAAATCTAAAACCGGTAATAAGAAGAAAGGGAAGAATAAAAACAAGAAGACTTCCTCTCCCAAAGAGAAAACCAAAAAGAATGAACCATCTGATGATAAATGAAAACCTCGTTATCCTTGTCTTATTTGTGACGAGGATCACTTTACTAAAGAGTGCCCACATAGGTCCGAGGTTTCTAAATTTTCCAAAGGTTCACCCACACCCACTGTCTTGAATGATCCTTTTCCTACTCAAGATAGCAAAATGATAGGATCTTCTTCGAATTTATCAGCAGACATTTTGATGATGTCTCAGGTAATGGTTGTGACTCGATCACAAAACTATGGAAGTAAAAATCCCGTGACTGGTAAAGAGATAGAAAATTATAATTCAACACCAGCTACATCTCCTTCAGTTTCTAATCCACTTCATATCGAGAAACCTAATCCTGATTTAGTAATTAAACCGCCTGCTAAAGGTGTACTTTGAAAATTAGCTTTCAATCCACATGCGAGAGCTGCTTAGAACTATAACATTGTTGAAGACTTGGCTATTTCCCCTTCAGCAATGTCAGCCTTAGAAGTGCTACAATAATGTCCAACATAGAGGAAATTACTTTTATAAGCTATTGGAGCTATAAATCCTCAGGATTCGAACCTCATGGTCTTCGATTTAGAAAATTTTACACCAAGACTCCCTCATCAGATGGATTTTTAGATTCCAGTATTAGTAAAAAAACATACGAGTTTTTCGTACTGTAATTGATGACGGGGCATCCACGTGTATAATGTCGTTAAATTATTGGAAAAATCTTGGTTCTCCGACACTCAACCAATCTCCGACAATTCTCAAAGCTTTTGATGGAAGAGGATTCCATCATTTGGAATTTTACAAGATCTACCTATAGAAGTCGAAGGCAAAACTGTTAATCTAGATGTGGAAGTAGTTTGTGCCCCTCTGGATTACAACCTTCTTCTGGGTCGAAGTTGGTCTTATTCTATGACTGTTGTCATGTCTTCCGTCTTTTGGTTAATCATGTTTCCTCATAAAGGAAAGATATACTATTCGTCTAACCCAGTTTCTATAGATAGTATTCAACATGTTGGAAAATTGACTATCCCATATGAAGATGTTGGGGTAGGTTTAGTAAAGGACTCTACTTTGATGGGAACTTTTTCTATGCCTCCACCTAATGTACCGCGTACTATTTCTAATATCAATATGATTTCATCAAGTACTATTCCATTTGATGACCCTTGGATAGTGCCTTCAGAGTCAGAAATGGATTCTTTCAATGGCGAGATGCCTTTGAGTCCTTTTGAGATAGCATATCAAGCAGTACAATATTTTTCTAATACACTTTCAACTGATCATGATCCAATTAATGTGATCACTGAAGAATATTCTTCACTATCAAGCTCAGCCTTGACATCATTTTCCGATCCTTTTCAACAAGTATTTCATACTGATGAAAGTATTCGAGAATTCTTGTCTATGGATGAATTACCCTGGGATGATCTACATAATAGATCTTCATTTTTAACTGAACTTGATAGATTTGAAAATGATTTTTCATCTATTTTTACAACTGATTATGTCAAGGAACCACATAATCCTATATCGATTACAAATTCAGATTCTGAGATTAATTTGGGAAACATTTCTACAACTGTTCCTATCGACATATCAGTTAAACCTGGAGTTGTTGAAAATATTCATGTAGGTGCTTCGTGTACAATGGACGAAATTAGTACACATAAAGCCCTATTTCAAGAATTTCGTGCAATATTTGCTTGGACCTATGAAGAGATGCCAGGAATCAATCTGAAATTGTCATTCATGAAATAAAGACATACCCAGATGCCAAGCCTATTAGACAAAGATTGCATCTGATACATCCACGAAAAGCTGCTGCTATTAAAGTTGAAGTTGAAAAGCTACCGCGAGCAGGATTTATTTATCCGATCCATTTAACAGATTGGGTATCTAATATAGTTCCCGTTACCAAAAAATAAGGGACTATAAGAGTATGTGTCGATTATAGGGATATTAATAAATCTTGTCCAAAGGATAATTATCCTACCCCCTATATCGACCAAATCATTGATGATTGTGCCAAAAATGAAATGTTTTCAATTATGGATGGATTTTCCAGGTATAATCAAATAAACATACTCCCTGTTGATCAACCAAAAACAAAATTTATATGTCCTTGGGGAACATTTTCTTATTGAAAATTACCTTTCGGATTAAAAAATGTTGGTGCAACTTTTCAAAGGGCAATGTCTTATGCTTTTCATGAAATTAAACATATTGTGCAACCTTATTTGGATGATTTACCTGCTCATTCATTGCACAAAGAAGATCATCCTAATCATTTATGAACAATTTTTATGAGATGTAGGCATTACAAGATTCATTTCAATCCACACAAATGTGTTTTTTGTGTGCAATCAGGATGATTACTGGGATTCATTGTATCGAAGGCTAGAATTCATGTCAACCCCTCAAAGGTTAAGGCCATCATAAATTTACCTCCTCCTTCCACACTCTGCCAACTCCAAAGTTTGCAAGGGAAAGCAAACTTTCTGCGTAGATTTATCCCGAACTATGTCGAGTTAACAAAAGGTTTTACCTAGTTGTTGAAATAGAATGTTCCTTTTATTTGGGACGAGATTGCTGATCTATCTTTTGATGCTCTAAAACATGCATTAACCCATGCACCGTTATTGCATCCACCCAATTACAACCAGGATTAATTTTTATACCTAGCAGCCTCTGATTCCACCGTTGGAATGGTATTAGTTCAAGAGGATGAATTTCACAATGAGCATGTGATTTACTATCTCAGTCGAAATTTGAATCCGACCGAAATTAAATATTCGCATGTGGAAAAATTGGGCTTGGCAGCAGTTCAAGCTGTCCAAAGATTTCGTCATTATATATTGTTAAGAAAGACAATGGTGATATCTAATTGCAACCCCATGATGTACATTTTGACAAAAAAATTACTCAGGGGAAATATTCTAAATGGATTTTCATCCTACAAGAGTTTGATTTGGAATTCAAAAAATCTAAATCAAATAAATCACTGGCGTTCGCGGAACTTATGTGTGACTTTCCCAATACTGAGACGGAAACCGTGGTAGAGCATCCCATTGCAAATGAATCTATGTTTCTTATCAGTAAATTAGATCCATGGTATGGAGATATCATCATTTATCTTCAAACCAAAACCTTTCACCCAGAGCTTTCACGATCAAATCGACGGAGAATCCAGAACCAATCTCAGCAATACAATATTGTTGGAGACACACTTTATCGTAGGGGTGCGGATTCTGTTTTTAGACATTGTATAACTCATGAAGGGGCCGAAAGGGTTTTGAATGATTGTCACTCTAGAACGTGTGGTGGTCATATGTCTGGGTATGCCACAACCCAAAAGATGTTGCACGCTGGCTATTTTTGGTCGTCATTATTTAAAGATTGTATTATTGCGGTCCAAAAATGCCACAACTGTCAAATTTTTGATCGAAATATGTGTGTGCCTCCATCTCCTCTTCACCCAATAATTACTGTCGGTCCTTTTGCGAAATGGGGCATTGATTTTATTACATGTAACCCTCACTCGGCCGATGGGCATGGGTATATTATTCCCGCTGTAGATTATTTTACCGAATGGGCTGAGGAGATGCCTACATTCGCGACAGATGGAAAAACTGTAGCTAAATTCGTATTAAATCATGTGATTGCTCGTTTTTGTGTACCCCAAGCTATTATCACTGACCATGGGAGTCATTTTAAAAATATAATGATGACCGAACTTTTCGATCAACTTGGCCTGCGCCATGATAACTCTACTCCATATTAGCCGTAGGCTAATGGTCAGGTTGAATTCGTTAATAAAGTTTTAACCACCATTATTAAACGGATTATCAGAACTCATAAATCGAATTTTCATACCATGTTTTTCTCGGCATTATGGGCATACTGAACCTCAGCAAAAACTGCTATAGGGTTCACTCCTTTTCAACTGGTTTGCGGTTTAGAAGATGTGTTACCTATTGAATGTGAAATACCGTCACTCCAATTAGCCATAGAGTTACTAACAACTACCTTTGAAGAGGAAAAACTCTTTTTGTACTTAGCATAATTAGATTAGACTCAATGCACTGCTGGATTAGCAACCGAAGCTCATAATAAAAGTGTGAAATCTCAGTATGATCAAAGTGTTACACCTCGTGTTTTTTCAGAAAGTGACCTAGTCTTAGTATATGATTGTTGGGTATGTGTTATATTATTTCCACGACTAGTCACACGCCGAGGGGGGCGATAGCTCCCCGTGTACGTTGTGCCGGGCACAGCAGGGGGGTCACAGGGGGGGCAGGGCAGTGCCTCGGGAATTTTTTTTTTGGATCCTATTTTTCGGTGGGTGGACCCGCCCATGGTTTTGTGCATGGGTTTGCACATGGTTTTGGGGCATGATGTTTTTCGACCCCTGGTATTGTGTAGATCCGGTCAAGGGAACTATGGTTATGTTCTAATCCAGGGTTAATGGATTGGGGTTTATGTATGCTTCGGCATGTATATATACATGTGTTGTAACATTAAAAGGAATATAATGAAATATCAAGTTGGTCGTCCCGATTTGGGATCCAGGGGAAAATCTCTATGTTTATCTGTTTTATGTTTTTTTTCTCTCGCTATTGTTTATTTTTTGTTTTAAGATTCGTTTGTAGATAATTTCTATACAGGGTTAAAACCTACAATGATCAAGCTAACAATAAACTAGGAGCTGGGAAATTCGAACCAATGTGGCATGGTCCTTACATTTTGAAGTGAGTGCTTGCAAAAGGGGACTATGAATTGACTGATTATGACGGGGTCTCTTTAGATAAGCCCAGAAATGGTCTTTATCTGAAGAGATATTATGCTTGATTCTCGTGTGAAGATCTCACTTGTATATTAATTATTTTTCTAATTAGTGTGCCTTAGATTATATAAGTGTGCCTAGTTTAAGTTTGTTTTTTCTACTATCACTTCTTATCTTGATTACTCTTGATATTGTAGATGTCGACATCCCTTCAAACGTACATTGGTTTTGCTGATGGTGCCTGTCGTAGTACACAAAATATTTCTTCCACGGCCTTGGTTATATATTCACCCACTGATGAGTTAGTTTCTATGCATGGGGTAAGCCTTAGTCAAATGATGAATAATATTGCAGAGTATAGCGTAGTTATTGAGTTATTATTTGATGCCATTTCATTTGGAATTTTATGTTTGATCATTAGGTTAGATTCATAACTCATTGTATTACCTTTAAACAGAGTATACGCAATCAAAAATCCAATGTTGTTGAGATTATTTTTTAAGGTTCGTCTCTTGGAAAGAGAATTTGATTACATCGAATATCAACATATTTCAAGAAATTTAAACACAGTGGCTGATGCATTAGCTAATATTGTTCTAAATAGACATTTGCAACATTAAAATAGTAAACCAAAACAACATTCGATACATGTTGAACAAGGTACTCAGAGAAAGTAGTAATACCATAGATAGGTTTGTTTTCAAAAAATATTACATCATCTCTGATCATAGGTTTAAACACCTTATTATCTGTAATATATTGATACAAAAACAAAAATATGTCAATCCACGATGATCATCTACAATCCGTGGTGATGATCATGATAGTAGACTATGGCACGTGCCACCTTGCGCATAAATCTCCTAAACTATTCTGGTACACCTGTAACATGTCTCTGAAGATAGAGAGGAATGTCATTTGTCCCTGTCTCAGGAATATATATGGTTAACCTCTCTAAGTTGTGTGCCATATCGGTTAGGACTTCTGCTGCCTGATCCTATGGTGGTACTATAGGCTATGCTTGCCGCCTTTCAAAGCGGCGGAGAGTAGCTGGCCGTCGTGGACCAACATCTGCATTTAAAATTTTGTTATCAGTATTGGACGATAAAAAACAAATAAAATTAGATTTAAAACACATCAAAATGATTCACTTACCTGATTTTTCCCACTGTGCCACTGGAGGCAAGGACATCTCAGGATCACCTTTGAAATCTATCCCTGCATAAGGAAAGTCTTCAATTGTGAAGACTTGATTCTACAACCACATAAAATATGTCGGAGTGAACCGAACCACTGTACTGCCGTCACCACCATGGAGGATCATTAATGCAACTCAACATACCATGCGAGGTTCTCTAAGTTCACCATGATCTACTGGAATAAGTTGAGGGGCGAGAAGTGGGATTCTCTCCAAAGCAAAAGAAATCAGGATGGCGCCATATCCAAAGTTTTTTAACTTTTCATTTTTTTCTCTAGTTAGTTGGCCAATACCCCTTCGCACCAGTTGAAAATGGTGCCTCTGAAACACTCCACTGCGGTCTACATTTGAGATTTAGTGGCCACATGTGGAGTTGCACTTCCACACAGCCTGGTTACTGTGAATGCAATAAATTTGAGATCAAGTCGCAAGATAATCTTTATGTCTATGTGATTATCCTTTGGATCTTCCACATCACTGCAAAACTCTTCTTTTTAACTAGCAACGAGTAGGCCACCTTGTCTAGCTCCAAAAAAAGATATATTTCTTCCTCTTTTGGACAATCCAGTGAGAAAGTAAATATCTTCGAGCTCGATTTCAAGCTGATGATCGCCAATGATAAAGCACTGATCTTGAACATCCCATTTGTTCACTAACCATGTCATCAGTTCCACTTGTGCCCTCATACCTTGAATTTCCCAGAAATTATACAAACCAAAATTTATAAGCACACACATTATGGCTGGATCATTCATAGCTGCATCGTCTACATCTTCATGCTCACCTTCTCTCCACTCTAGCATAGTGAAATAGTCTGCAAATGGACGCATTTGAAGGTTAGAAAATTTTTGAGAGGGAAACTTTAACCATTTTAGAGAGAATTTATTACTTTTCAACCGTTCACGGCGCCTCCGCAGTTTTTGAGCAGAGATCTTGCGGACGTTCGCACGGGCTCCACATGAAAACTGTGGTAGCACGATAATTTTCCTTTAAGAAAATTATCGAGGTTCGCAGGTAACGCATGCATGACTTGCGGACCCCAAGAGCGAAATTTTGAACATAATTTATCCTAAAAAAATGAAGTTAAAGCTACAAAAGAGAATTTAAATGGATAGAAATGAAGAGAAGGGTGTTGTGGATTACTTGGTTCCGACGAATCACGATTTGAGCGGACAGTTTTCTCGATATCAACTTCGGAACTTTTTTTGCCAAAAGCTCTCAATTTACAACTCTGAAGAAAAAAGGTAAAAATGACTTTGTTAAACTCCTTTTTATAATTTTTTTGAATGAAATAAAATATTATATTTTATTTATTTTCCACTTTAAAAAGTTATTTTTCGATGTTTTTACTTATTGGAAACATGTATGTTTAATCTTTCGAGTTTTTGTGCAGAATACAGGTTTTTTTGGTGAAAAGAATTATTTTGATGCTGAGTACAGTTTTATCACTTTTTCGAGCTCTTGAAAATTACAAAAAAGCGAAACCCTAGAGTTCTCTTTTAAGCCCTTTTCAGACTCTCTAAATATGAAAAGATCGCTGAGTACTTGACTATTCGAACTCGTTAAAGGAAATGAACAGTCATCCTTTGAGTATAAGTTTACCCCTTTTACGGACTGAAATGGACTATTTATGAAAAATGTATACGTTGACTAATTGTGGTCAATAGAGTTCTCTCCTGTATTATTTTATCCTTTTTCGGGCTTGAGAGACTAAATTTACGAAAAATTACAACCACAAAGTTTTCTTATGTTTTTCTTCTGACTCACTAAAACTAAAAAACACCGAGTTTCTCCTATACTGGACTCGTTAAAACTTAACAGTAAAGGACCTATCGATTACAAATAGGACCAAACCACTCCTTCTTAGGGTTCGATTTTAATACTAAGATGGACTCATCCGAAGGATGAGCTTACACAAACAAGCAAACGTTATCCTCCTCAAGCTTGTCAAAAATAAAGAGGTACTTGCCAATAATGGTAGGGGGAAATAAAGAAAATGAATCCAGTTGTCACACTTTGTTTTGAAAAGAAGTATACCACTCTTGAACATGACACTTTTTGTCACACTTGTACTTGGGTTGTGAAATCTTTTGTCTAAAATTTAATCAAACCACATTGAAAGTCTTCAGCCAGTTTCTGGGTATTAGCTTTAGGTCAATTGTCACCAAACCATCTGCAGTGTTGTTATGTGTTCAAGAGAACAATTCAAATTAACCATTCATTGCAAACATTTGTCTCCATTCACATTGACCATCCCTGAGTCAGTACTTGCTAATATTTCTTCAAAACTTGATCTAATGGTTTCGTGTCGTGGGCTTTCCTGCGATGGGTCACTTTCTACAACGACAACTCATCATCTAGAAAGTTTATCTAGAATCCTATTAGTACCTTGGAATCTGCATGCCTTAATGGCATGTTTCTCGCCTTCGATGACAGGTTGCATCATTGAACTTCGATCGAATGATTCTGTGAAGTGTTCGACTGCAAATCATTCATTCACATTTTGCAGATTGTACTGAGTACTTTGAGAGCCATTGTCATTATTGGTGGTTTTTCTCACACTTGTTAACAATTTACATCAATGACTGGTAATCAAGTGGTTTCTACCATGTTTGACTTCGACAGAGTCAATTGCATGGATAGACTCGTACTATTTCAGGAAGTGGAAATCAAGACCCTGGATCTAGTTTCCACCATCCAAGCTGCGAGGAGTTTTTATTATTCATAATACTATAGACTACTTATGACAGATGGTTCTGTCCATGTTGTGTCTACTATTGATGTAATATTAAAATCATTTATATAATAGAACATTTAGTTAGTTTTGATATGAGTATGGGAATTCCTACCTTAGCGATGATATACATATATATGTTTGCATTGAATTTTTTAACAGGTTTTTGACCGGTGTGTCCGCAATCCAATCCTCGGAATGATAAAGCACTTCACACTTCAAAATTACCTCAGACTTCGCACTTTACGGGGCAATCTGTTACACATCATTTTTTCACCATGACATTTTACTATCAATATAGGTTCATCACTACCTTTATTATGCTCCCTTAGAAGCCAAAAACCCTAATTTTCCTAAACCAAGTCTTGAAATTGGAGAAAAGCTCATTAAAACCCTAAAAAGTCTAACTTTACACTTTTCCTAGCTCTTTCCTGCAAATCCGCAGATATTTTTTCTATAGCCTGCGGCACATCCCACATGTTTTTCTTATAAAACCTGAAGACCCCCGTAAAAGTTAATTCGAAGGAAAAATTAAGTTCTAGAAGCCCAGCTGGTCGAATATTCTCCCAACTAGAAGCTTCTAGAAGGGCGTTTAGTTCGAGCTTTATCCTCTACTCATGGAGCTCTATCCCTTTACTCATGGAGTTTATCCCTTGGTATATGGAGCTCAAATCCTTTCATGAGAGGAATCCATCCCCCTCGTCATGGAACTTAAACTACCTCCATTTCCCTATAAATTGAGCTCATGTTTCAGTCTCAAGGGTAGCTTGTAAATGGTAGATTGTGAATGATAAACTATAGCTAATTGCTGGAGAAATTCTATGAGAGCATACTCTTTGTGTCAGTTGCCTTTGACATGAGAATGATCAAAAACTCATGTTCATAACTCTATACTCAGAGAGAGAAGCTTGTCAAACCGAAGGGAGGATAGTTTTTCAGGACCCCATAAGAACCTGTATAACATCAAGGCGATAAGTTGTAAGGTTACTTCTTATTATACAAGTTAATACAAATGGATTTCATTTTCTCATTGAATTGTTCATGTATCTATTTGATTAATTCAATTCTTAGTTTCCTTGATCATTAAGATAGATGAGTGTTTTCTCAATTATTATATCTTGCAGGTGCTTTTAATCCTTTTATCTGTCTTTGATTGCAAGTTTCATGTGCTGAAGTGACCTCTTTTGGAGCGACTAGATAAAAGATTAGAGCAAGCGTTGGACTTCAGGTAGGGGCACGTCCTCATACTTTGTTATTAATAATTTTGAATCACAAATGGTCTAGAGAAAATGGTTTTCAATTGGTTGTTTGTTTCTAGATATCCTTAGGATACTAGGGATATCATTCTTGTCTGCAAGAAGGATTTATCCGCTTAACAACAAGTCTTAGCAACACCTGCACTAGTGTGGGCTAAATTTGGTGCATGTCTATTTTAATTATCCCTTAATTAAGATGGACAATAAAATTTAATCTAATCTCAAAATAACTTGTAATAGTTAACTAAGTGCGATAAACTCAGTTAGCTCATGAATTTCAGGTTGAGTGTAGTTGGTGAGGCATGCAGAGTAATTCTAGTTGTAACAGATTTCGAAGTGCAATGGTGCATTAGTTAATGCATGTTGTATTCAGTTTAACTCAGTTAAGTGAGTTAAAGTCAATTGTGCTAGTTGTAACTGTTTGTTGCACTAGTGAGAGATCAATTGAATTAAATATTATTTAATTCACAATCAGTGATCTCACATACAACTGAGGATTTACTATTATTAGTTGCATGCATGTCAGTTCTAGTGGAGACCCAGTTGAGATCTAGGTGAAAGGGAAGTTGACTATCAGTTGTAGGATTATTGGGTTGCACCCATGCAACCAAAACCCCATTTGATTTCCCATGATCCTTGCACAATTTAGGAAGGCAAAAATTCCTATGGAATAGGGATTGCGTTCCACACAAATTGCGCAAGCCAGGCAGGTTGTCTGGAGGTAGTAAATTGGCTAAGTATTGGTCAGTTTTATCTGAGATAGTGTGAGATAGTTAGCTGAGTATAGGAGGGCTCTTGTGAGAATATTTGTATGTAATTGTTTCATGTATCCATGCTGAATATACAATAGAAGATAGTGGGGTTTTGAGCAACAATATTTCCTCGATAAATTATCTATGTTGTGGGTTGATTGATTCTTCTTTGCTTCATTTGATTGGCGATTGTGTTTTTTAATTCTGCAATTGATTTGTAGAAGCGATTCAATATTTAAATTTAGTACATTTTTAGATTAGATTGAATCCATGATATACATGCTTGTCGTATAGTTTCTAAATGGATTTCCCGAGGGATTGTGTAGCAGAGAAGGGAAGGTTGGGGATGGATTTGTTTTGGTTATTAGCATTTCCAGATGGAACTGGATGCACATTGGGAGTGTGCCCTGGAACAATGAGCCATTAACTGTTCACTGAGGGTATAGTAGCGCCGGATTGTAGCACTGGACATTGGATGTAGAATTTGACTTTGGAAGTGGATTCTGGACTTCGTAGGAAGGAGGTGAATCTTGGTATTACTTTGAGGGTGGAGGTGTGAGCCTATGGATTCCCTTCTTGTTGATACGAGCATTGTATCCTTTTATTTGTTGGTTGAGAAAATGTGCATATGTTTATATGTGTATATTATTATAAACATTGTATCAAGCTGGATTTATAAAGCTCCATAGACAATATGGCTGTATATATGGTTGTTATTGAAAATATTGTAATGAGCTATGTTATAGATCTCTAGTACACGATATGTTTGTCATGTTTCAACAATGGTCATTGTAAATACTGCAACAAGTTGCGTTATAAAGCTCCATGGGTAGTATGTTTCATTTTCAGCAGTTTTCTAGTTTTTAGGTGTCATTGAACACCGAGGATGGTGTTCCCCCAAGGGGGAGGGTTCTGTAACAACCTTGGTGAAAATTCCATGTAATAAAGCTAAAATAATAACCACAGTTGGGACATGTATTCCATGTTGAATGTTGGGAAAACATCCAAGCAGGTGTTCACTTTGGTTTATTATGGCTAAGGAAATTGGCAAAGGCAATGGAAAATGATTTTGGAAAGGCATGAGGCATTAATTGGAATTTTATTTATGAAAATAATGGAAATTAGGATAAAATGAAGGTGAAAGGTCACAAGTTGCATGTGAGGAGGAAAATGAAGGAAAATAATGGAAAATGAATAAAATAGAGGCCTCATTAATAAAAAGGCTTCTGAGGATCAGTTGGTAAGTTTTTTGTCAGAGCATTTTAGGAGCTCTCTCATTATTCTCTCTCTCTCTCATACCCTTGGACACTTAGAGTATTCTTGGAGAACTCTTGGAGAGTGTTTCATACTTGGAGAACTCTGGGAGAGTGTCGCATACTTGGAGATTCAGAGCAAGAAGGTAAAGGAAAAGTGGGAAATCGCAAGAGGAAATCAGGATCAACAACTACAATGAGTTTTGATTGCAGGTACCGAGTTGCATGTATGTTTTCATCACTAGTTTTGGCATACATGGTGTATGCATGTGGATTTTCCTAGCCATGCCATTTCCTGGATAACCATGGTGTTGTGGGTTTATTTCCATTGATTGTTTTCTGGTTGGTTCTCATGATTCCTTTAGCTGTGGGTTTAGTTATTAGTTCCTATAAGCCTTGGCTATACAAATGCTCTGGAAGTCTGAAAAAAAACTATGGGTTGAGTTACTAGTCCTGGAAGCCTTAGTTGGACAAATGATATGGAAGCCCTAGGTAGGTTTAGTTACTAGTCCTGGAAACTCTGGTTGGAAAAATGCTTTGGAATTCCTGTAACAGTTGGCATTAAGTTACTAGTTCTGGAAGCCCTGGTTGGAACAAACACTCTGGAGCCCTGTAACAATTTGGGTAGAGACCAATTCGTGATGGTTGAGATGTTTGACTGTGAGGTGGAATCACTAGTTTAGGGTTGAGGTGGTTTGACCTTTGGAAGCCCTGGATTACTTTTGATTAATGTGTTTGATGAGATCCCACATTCATGCCTGGAATATGGCACAGGGTGATTGGCTGAAGACAGATTTGGTTCAACCAATCTATGGTCGGGTGGAACGTGGAAGCTCCATACCCAGTTGGTTTTTACATTATGTAATGAAGAGCTCATTCCCTTGGTATTTGGTGTGCAAATGTACTGGTTATTATGTGGATTATATTGTTGTTGTATCTATGGTATTTCTATTGTTATTATGTTTTTTATGAGCATGCATTTTATTAGTGATGATGTATGGCTTTCTCCATGTTTTTTCTTGTGAATGAATGCACATTGTTTCTATGGTAAAATAGATTGTATTTCAACTAATGATGTAAGGGAGAAATTATTCTTAGCGATTATCAAATAAGTATGATACCCATATGCTCTATTATGTTGTTTATACCTGTAGCTTTCCTGTTTGTGACGTGTTTGACAAAATTCCTATCATGGCTAGGAGAGGTCCATATGAGTTCTTATTGATGTAAATTTTTTTCCTATCATATTCTTCTTGTTATTTATCATCTTTGAACTGTACATGAAGTTCTGGGCACAGCACTGCGTTCTGGGCCTGAAAAGGTGGCTCAAATCCTGGGGACGTTGGCACAAAATTGAGTATTTGGGGCCCTGACTACTGGCATGCAGTGTTATTCCTACAACTATAACCTCCTAGATGTAGGCATGCAAGCCTATGCCTGTGGATATGGCTCAAAGAGATAAAAATTTCAGTGTGACCCAGGGGTAAGAGGCCTGAATGGTTGGGTTACCTCCCGGGGTTTGCTGTTGTACAAGGTCTGTATGTTGTGTTTAGGTCAGTTCCACTTCCTTAAGGTCACCTATGATGTTGAATCTCATTATAGTAGCATCTCGTCACATGTTTACCTTAGTTGGATGGTTACTTGGGTAGATGTGGGAAGAGGGTGTTACAATGTATTTTAAATTACAAAAAAAAAGGGCTAAGTTAAGAGACATGGATTCCAGAGACTGGGGAAGGTCACTTGCTTGTGTGGTTGGAGATTTTTTGTTGCAAGAAAGAAAATATGAAACTGTTCATGTTAGCTCTTGAAAGTTGGGTGGTGAAATTTAATGGCCTAATATTCTCAAAATTAATGGTTGCAAAGAGGAGTGCACACGCTCATATTTTCCTTGGAAAATTATACAAGAAAAAACGAACAAGAAATTAATGAAGAATGAGCAAGTTTCTAGTTGGTATGGTATTCTAGCCACCTACTATAGCAAGCTAACTAACAAAAAAATTTGGAAATAGTTGTACAAGTAGCACCTTTCCTATTGGTAGATGAGATTGAAAGAGAAGTTAGAGTAACATACCCCTCAACCCTTTGGAATTTTTCTTGTGGGTGACAACTGTAAGTGAGGATTGGTTGAATTGTCTATGATTGGGTGGAGAGTCATAGTCCCTAACTTAGTTTCCCAAAACTTACAAGATAAGTGTTCCTCATGTATTTTTCCATGATAATGAATGTGTGTTACATTTATTTTCTGAAATGGAGTTATTAATGTATGGGGCATAACTTGTGATTTTAACGTCTACAAGATTGACCAATATGTTGTTGTTACTATTTTAAAGGTTTTGGAACAATATGTAATTGTCTTCGCTATGTTTTGAAATAATCAATATGGAATTCCTTGTTGCGCCGAGAGGCACATTCTACAACCCAGTATGACCTCGATGTGTAAGTATGTCGGAAGCCAAAACAAAATGTCGGCTTGAACAATAGCTTACATAAACATATAAATGAACAATTAAAAATTTATTAAAAATAAATTTAAACGATATAAACTTAAAATATGAAGAGTTTACTAACACTAAAAAAAGAGATATGGTAAATACATAAAAAGATAAATAAACCATAGGTGTGGTAAATAAATAAAAATATAAATAAACTAGAGGTATGGTAAATAAATAAAACCAATTTTTTATATTTACTCAATAAACCACTTTATATTTACAAAAACTCAAAAATAGGTTTTATTTAGGTGAAGCCTATGTGACAAATTATTATTAATACCATGGGCCAAATACCATGGGACAAATTATTAATAATACCATGGGCAAATACCATGGGCCAAATAATATATTTATAAAATAGGTATGGTAAATAAGTAAATATAAAAGAGGTATAAAGAGGTAAGGTAAATAAATAAAAATATATCAAATACGATTAGAAATCAAGATCTAATTATATATGAAGTATAAGGGTCAAATACCATGGACCAAATTATTATTAATACCATGCCAAAAAAAACATTATTAACCCTAACATTACTATTAAAATATTAATATTATTAAATTTAATGTGTTTAGATTAATACAATATTAAATTTATTATATTGTAATATATATTAATATATCATGATATATGATAGAGGTGGAGAAATAGGGGGAGTGACAAGGGAGATATGGAGATAAATTGAAGGAGAGGGGAGAAGAGGAATGAAGAGACAGAGAGGGAGAAGAGTGAGAGAGTTAGAGAAGGGTAAGAGAGGGAGAGGGAGACATAAAGATGGAGGTGGGAGAGAGATAAGGAGAGAGGGAGGGAGAAGGAGAGAGGATTGGAGGGTAGAGAGTGAGAGGAAGAGAAAGAAAGGGGAAGGGAGAGGGAGGTAGGAGAGAAAGGGAGAGAGAGAGAAAGGATGAGAGGTGGAGGAGAGAAGGAGGGATAGAGAGATGGAGCTAGAGGCGGAGTGAGGAAAGGAAGAAGAAATACATAGAGAGGGAGTGACAAGGGAGAGATGGAGAGAGTGTGTATGCTTATGGGTGGGATAAATATACATAGGAGTGATGGAGACAAGGGGGAGAGAAGAACAAAGGAGGAGTGATGGAGACAAGGGGGGAGAGAAGGATAAAGGGATAGAAATAGTAAGATAGTTGGAGAGTGAGATAGAGTGATGGGGGAAGAGAGAGGATTGGAGGATAGAGAGAAAGAGAAAGAAAGAGAGTTGGGGGGTCAAATAGACGGAGGTGAGAAAGGAATGATGAGAGAGAGGAAGAGAGTGATGGGGGGAGAGAGGATTGTAGGAGAGAGAGAGAGAGAGAGAGAGAGATAGAGATGGGGGAAGATAAAGGGAGAAAGAGGAAGGAAAAGGGAGGGGACTTGAAAGAGAGGAGGAGAGAGGGAGGGATAGAAATATGGATTTGGAGGGGAAGAGAGGGAGGGATTGAGAGATGGAGAGAGAGAGAGATGGGGGAAGAGAAAGTGAGATAGGAGAGAAAGGGAGAGAGAGGAAGGAAATGAGAGGGGACTTGAAAGAGAGGAGGAGAGAGGGAGGGATAGAAATATGGATTTGGAGGGGGAGAGAGGGAGGGATTGAGAGATGGAACTGGATGAGGAGAGAGGGAAGAAAGAATAAATACATAGAGTGAGTAGTGGAGAGAGAGGGGGAGTGACAAGGGAGAGATGAAGAGGGAGTGTGTATGTTTTGGGGTGAGATAGAGAAACAAATAAGGAGATATGGAGAGAAGGGGGGAGAGAAGGAGAGAGAGAGGCATATGGTAACAAAGTTGGAAGGTGAAGATAGAGAGAGAGAGGGGGGGTGAGAAAGGAAGAGAGAGAGTGAAGAGAGGTAGGGAAAAAGATATGAAGATGGAGAGGGAGAAAGGGGGAGGTAAGAATAAAGACATAGAGGGTGAAAGGTGGAGAGAGAGAGAGAGAGAGAGGGAGTGATAAAGAAGATGGAGAGAGAGGGAGAAAGGGTAGCAGGAAGGAAGAGAGATAGAAGCGAGAGAGAGAGAGAGAGAGAGAGAGAGAGGGAGAGAGAGGGAGAGAGGAGGAGGAGGGAGTGATAGATAGATAGATAGATTGGAGAAAGAGAGTTTATGTTTTGGAGTTGATATAGAGAGATAGAGTGAGATATAGATATAGATGTAAGGTGAAGAGAAAAAAAGATAGATGGAGAGGAGGGAGGGACAAGGAAATTGATAGATATGGAGTGAGAGAGAGTGTGTGTATGGTGGGGTGAGATAAAGAGAAAAAGAAGGAGAGATGGATGGATATATAGATATATATGGGGGAGAGAGGGAAGAAGGTTTCTCGCAGTAGATGCATTGATTTCAGTGTAGATGGTGATTTCTAATCCTATTTGATTTCTTGTACTAGATGAATTTATTTTGGTGTAGATGTTGATTTAGAATGATATTTGATTACTTACACTAGATGGATTGATTTTAATGTAGATGATTTGTAATCCTATTTGATTGTTTGCACTAAATGCATTAATTTTAGTGTAGATGATGATTTCTAATCCTATTTGATTGATTTCACTCAATGCATTAATTTTAATGTAGATTTTGATTTTGGTTATATTTGATTTCTTTCACTAGATGAATTGATTTCAATGTAGATTATTTTTAATCCTATTTGATTGCTTGCACTGAATGGATTGATTTCAATGTAGATGGTGATTTCTAATCCTATTTTATTGCTTTCACTAAATGCCTTGATCTCAGTGTAGATGGTGATTTCTAATATTATTTGATTGATTGCACTAGATGCATTAATTTCAATTTAGATGTTGATTTATAATTATATTTGATTGCTTGCACTAAATGCATTGATTTAAATGTAGATGATTTAACTAAATGCATTGATTTAAATGTAGATGATTTATAATCCTATTTGATTCCTTGCACTAAATGCATTTATTTTAGTGTAGATGGTGATTTCTAATCCTATTTGATTGCATGCACTAGATGCATTTATTTTAGTGTAGATGGTGATTTCTAATCCTATTTGATTGCATGCACTAGATGCATTGATTTTAGTGTAGATGTTGGCTTTAAATCCTATTTTCCTACTTGCACTAGACACATTTATTTGAGTGTAGATGTTGATTTCTAATCATATTTCATTACTTGCATTAGATGCATTGATTTTAGTGTAGATGTTGTTTTCTATTATTATTTGATTTCTTGCATTAGTTGCATTGATTTCAGTGTATATGTTGATTTTTAATTTGATGTAATTGGATGTATGATGGTACATTAATTTTAAAGTCATTGGATTAATAGTGTGTGTGCAATGATTTCAGTGTAAGCACAAAAAATTATTGAAAATGTACATTGATTTTTGTGTTATAGTAATTCAACCTATTAATATTGGAGAGCAAGAGAGACAAGGTATGATGTTTACTACAACAACTCGAGCTAAATATTTAAATGGTTTACGATTCCAACTGTCCTTTTCAAATAATCAATATGAAAATATGACAAAACTAACATGGGTGAAAATAAGAATAGTAGAAGAAAATAGTTTGAAATCGATCACGATGAAGACTATTCGTAATTGACTACATTCTTATTATTCACAGTTTCTATCATTCAATATTATTACATTGTCACTTTGCATTCAAAATTTTATTTCATCATTAAAGTTATTTTACAATATTTATCATCTCAACAAACTGAGGTAACTAATGAAATTTAAAATTAAAATGACTCAATAAATCTCAAACATATTTAACATACTTAAAATGGTTATGTTAATATTAGATATACTTACATATTAATGATAAAATTAAGCATATATTCCTCATATTATCGATAGATTTTCCTTGGTCGCACATGACTGAAACCAGCCTAGATCCATCTTAACTCCGGATCTATCAAGCGCTGAGAGGGATCAAATCTCTCGAGGTGAAAACCTTTCCTCAAGTTTTGCACTCAAAAAAGAGGTTTTCACCTCGAGAGATTTGATCCCTTTCGGTGCTTGATAAATCCAGAGTTAAGATGGATCTAGGTTGGTATAATTACAATGGCATTATTTGAGATAGTTGCAATTTCTTACTAGCGCTAATCAATATCATGTGTAATGATGTTGGTAAATTCTCCTTCTCTGGGTTTATTACCCTATCTATTTCACCTATATGACATTCCTAATATTCAGCAATGTATGCCGAGGTTATGAGGCATGCAATCTATTCTCTTTAAGCTCATGAATAAATAGACTGTATTCTATGTGTTGTCATTGAGAATGCTTTATAAGCTTGGAAAATTGTTTTTATGATTTCAACACTCTGGTCTTGAGGTGGCATTGTATTTATTATATCTGCACATACATACATTCACAAACACCCACACACACAATGAGAATTTTTCTTTCATTATTAAGGAGTCTACTATGTACATATATATTTTGGTACTATGTTAATAGTAAACTCTGGGTCATAACCTTGAAATTTTTTATGCTTTAGGTTGGCTGGAATGCACATTGTGTGTCCTATTTGGAGACAACAGTTATTCTTTGTAATGTATTATTTATGTTAGCTAGTTATGTCCTGAAAGGAGGTTCGGTGATCTCCCAATCCAACATACAATAGTAAGACAATGCTTGCATGGGAGATGCTTGATAACATAAAATGCATGGGTTATGTGGCATTATTTTCACATTATAATAGATATATCCTTGAAATAAAATAAAATGTTAGACTTGGTGTCCTTCATGTACATGATAGTCGAAGCGAATCGATGCAATCGTAATTCAATATTCTCTCTATCATGATAATTCCTGGGGTGTTTCAAAGGCCTAATAGAAGGAAATTAAAATGGACTTCCTTGTAATGGCATTATACGCTCAATTACAATTGCATATCCAAACTAATTCATCGTTCCATATACACAGTTCTTGTGGTGGATGGAATGCCTTGTAGATGGGTTTCGTTGGTTGTACATCTCCGACTGCACCGCTCAACAATGCAACAATTGCATTGGTTATAAACCACAATTAGTGACTGCTTTTAACTGGTTGCGCATAGTGATATTAACCCTCTATATTGATTGAGTGCACATAACCAAACAAATCAGTAGAGTTGATCCAGCTCGAGCCAACCCTGGGGTCGAGAGTCAGGCCCTTGGTAGTTTATGCATGTTTAGGCCACGTCGCCAAGCTAACGTGCCATGAGGGTGGTTGGACCGATCTGTGAGTGGAGGTCAGATGGTCGGGGGTTGGGCCAAAGGGGCAGTAGCAGTGGATGCTAAGAGGAATTTGGATCGATATTACGGGTATGCCTAAAGTTCAAAAGGTCGGGGACGAGCCCATGGGGCAGAGATAATAGTTGTTTCTTGAGGATGGGGCCGGCCTCCGAATCGGGTCATTTTGAGTTCTGCCCACCATTGGATGTGCTGGAAATTGTGAACCATCAAATAATATATGTAGACCCCACACTCACCATAACGTTGCGTATGCTGTGAATATATATATATGTATTATATAACGTTCATCAATGGCTAAGGGGATGGATCCAGGGTGGGATCATGACCATGTGGTTGGGGTGTCCCACCACATAGATAAATAAATACTAAGCCATATATGTATCATATGTATGTAGTCGCAAAACCACATTTGCGTAGATATGATTAGGACTCATGAACATAACCAAAAGTGGCATGCTATGTCACGTGTGCGCCACATGGCGGAATAGAGGGAAGATAATTTGTTAAATTAATGAAATTTTATAAAAAGTGTAATCTAAGACCTCTCAGTCCAAATTGGGAAAAAAATTATATCACTAGAAACATCCATAATGGTGACATCCATTTTGAGGTTTAAGAACTCGGAAGGAAGACACAAATTTTTTTATCTTTCCATTCCTTTAATTGTACCAAGGGAGTTGGGTGGGTATTATAGTGAATAATTCACCACGAGTAAGGTGGGGCGTTTACAAGTGGTATCAAAGTCTTTGGGTTCAACACTTGGACTAGATGGGTTCTATCATGGGAAATTAACAACAAAGTTCCTATGAAGGGGGATTTCATAATCACTTTAGAAAATAAACTAAATAAATGTTTAGGTGTTAAAATCTAATCTATAATTGATTTAATACTTGCATGGTAAAATGCACGAATCCCTAGTTTAGGGATGGAGCTCAACTCTGATATTAATGTTTGAATATCAGTTGATGGTATCCTACTCGTAGTGTTGGGTTGAACTGCATAATAAATTCAATGATGTTCAACATGTCATTTGATAAATGTATTGGAAAGGATTTTATTACTATCCGACATCTTGAAGGTCGGGATAAGCAGTGGTTGTGACCATGGAAGTTTGCCTTTTCTTTAAATTTTACAAGTATTGCTTTCAAGGTGGTGAGTATAGTTATTAGTAGCATATCATCACCATTTATTGAGTGATGTGATATTGCATGCTGTTGTAGCTGCTACAACCCCCTCCAAAATTTTGCATACACTTTGATTTTGGAGCCTACCTTTGACCATAAGAAATTTTGTTTAATTGGCATAAAATTTTCTTCTTGTTTATTAAGTGTCACAATGACTTAATATTTTCTGTTAGGCTTGTGATATCTTAACAGTGTTTTCATGATGACAATTAGGCCTTGTTGACAATATTTGCTTAACTTCTAGAGACAAGCAAAGCACTTTTTAACACAAGCTAATTCTTGCATTGATAAACATTGATTGCATGACTTTCCTTCAGGAATTGTGGAATCCTCTATCACAATAAAATGCACAAATACTTGTCGGAGTGAATTGCGCAATCCTATGAGACATGCAGCTACACAATCAACTGTGAAAGAAAACTGCGTAATCACCATGTGAGAGAAAACTGTGCAATCCATTGATAAATAGAATTGCACATTCCCTTGTCACAATGAACCTACACAATCCCTTGTCATAGTGAACTGCGTAGTCCCTTCAACTAGTGAACTTCGTATTCCCCAGAATCAGTCAATTGTGCATTCCTAGAAAATAGGAGGTGAGCATGTCCATGCAACAGTGTGGCACAAGTTTCCATTTTCATCTTCAAACAAGTGTCAATTAACTAAAGGTCCCTCCTTGATTTTAGGAATGTAAACCTGAGACCCTAACCTTGATCTCGTGAGTGCCAATCTATATAAGAAAGGCTCATAGAGCTCATTCTAACCCTTGCCATTGGATCTCTGGCCATTCTTATGAACACAAGGAGATTTGGATACCATTTGTGCTTATGAGATTTATTTGGAAGAATATTTCTTAAATTATGAATCACAAAAGCCTCCATTCTGAAAGATTCTCAAGTAACACTTTTGTCACTTTTGCTTTCTCTTTTATTGATTTTTCTTTTGAAAGTTTCATTTTTCCTTATTCTTCTTGTAACAAGTGGAATTTATACTATTATTAACTTCTAGAAGTGTCATTTTGGTCTTTTGAGCTTCTTTTCAAGTGTCACATCTCATTCCTTGTCTTTTCACCTACCAACAATTGTTGTTGTTGGGTGTATTTATGCATACATGTTCTTCTCTTTTCACTATCTTGTTTTCTTGATGGTAGTAACTAGTTTGAATGATTCTCGGGTTGATCCACATCCTTGCTCCCTTTAGTCACAGATTCAGAGTCTGCCTTTCTGCTAGATAATACTACACTATCGTTTAGGCCTTTATGCCCTCCTCAATTACGCATTACACAATCACAAGCACTAGAGGCCTCTCTTTGCTAGTTGCAATTGTGCACTACACATTCATTGGCCTTTCTAATTGTGCACCACACAATCACAAGCAAATGTGAGGCCTCTCTACCAACTACAACTACACACTGTGCAGTCCAGGCCCTCTCCCAGCAAAAAATTTTCATTGTGAAAATCTAGTCCATAGTTAGCTCCCATACAAACAAGAACTGAGCAATCCTCCTTCAGAAGCTACGTAGTGCACATTTCCAGTGCTCAGTCTTCCCCTCTTATGACCAAAATCGTGCAATCCCTTTCCTCAATGAATATTTTCTATAAGTTGATTTTGTAATTGATCTCTTTCATAACTAACTTATTATCGCCATGAGTGCATCTTTTACAATAGGTATTATAGATCCTGAACACATTAGTCTTTCATCATCAAATAATACCATGCCTCAAAAGAAAGCATCATCAAATGAGGTCACAAAGAGCAGTACTGAAGAGGTCATTGACAATACCTTGATAGGAGTGCCTATATTTTCAGATACCCAATGTTTTATTTAAAAGCGTGCCACTATCACATGGATGACTATTAAATATGCATTCACTTCAACAAATTCCAAAGAATATTTGGAGGATATGGAATTCGATTTAAACATTCAATGATCAGGATTCGATAAAGCGACTTGTAGGTATCCAAAACTACCATGTGAAAATGTTATCAAGTGGATATTGTAGGGTCTAGACACTAAGAACATGGCATTAAATAGTGTCAGTGGGAAACAAATTGCCTCCTATCAACCACTTGACATTCACTTGATTTATAACTTGCCCAAGCCTGAGGAGCAACTAGATTCTCGATTCTATGCAGCTTGGAGTTATTTGAATACTAAGGAAGTGATCAAGTCATGGTGGAAAGAACGAGCTAAATTTCACTAGAAGCCTGATAGTACTTACAAAACCAAGCCTCTTAGAATAATTTACCAATACTTTATGGCTATATTATTCAAGGTCTATGGACACAGGAACATTGAATCCCTCCCTGAAGGGTGGATCTACATGCTATATTTGACCATCACATAATGGAAGGCTTTCAATTGGTCACATCTATTACCCCAACAATTGCATATCAATTCGAACAAGGAGAAAAAAAATCCTCAAGGAAATCAAACACAATTTTACATGTCTTCCTACTTACTTGATGGAATATGTACTAGCCATGAATTCCCTGGTCTAAAATTGAAGTGGACCCCGAAGGATCTCCCTATCCATGTGTATTACAAATTGTTGTCGAAGTATAGTTACAGGGGATTGTATGAGAAAATTGTTGAGTACTTCTTCAAGGTTTTGTATCAGATGGCATTTGAGGAAGAAGCTCCTTGCATGTTCGATGAGGCAATGAAGATAGTGGCAAAGGTAGCAGATTGGTTTTCCTCACCTGATGGAACATACCTCAGAGTATTCAGTTGTCATAAACCTCCACACCTTTTGCCAAGGTATGTGATAGATAAAGTGGTCATGCAAGAGGTTTATTATCACCTTAGAAGAGGTCTCTCCTAAATGCTACAAAAGAAGAATCAGGTACCTTGGCCTTCCTTTCCTCTACAAGTCGGATGAGCTCAAGAGATTAAAGTCACATAAGCATACATAGACCTACTTAAAATCCTTAAGTTCGGCGAGATGAGATTTCACATGTATGATTCTAGAGGAGTATGCAAAAGACATTGTGCTAATTGAATTTTTGTTGGGCTTATCAGTGTTATTCGAGGACAGAGGAAGAGAAAATGAAGAATTCTTATAATGCTTCCCGACCACATGCACCAGGAAAAGAAGTGGGCCCTTCTAGTGAAATACATGAGCAAAGTGTGACCCAAGAAGGAAAGTAGTAGGAAGTGCCCACTCTAGTCACTACTAAATATAAGAGAAATTTTTTGCATAACCCAGAAGTAGAGTGGAGCCAAAAATTCAAAGAAGGTCATATTATTCTAAGAACAACCATTGCAATATAAAAGAGGAGAAAACAATCAGAAGAATTGAAGAGGAAGTAGAAGGAAGAAGAAAGAGTCAGGAGAAGGAACAAAAGCAAGAGGAGGAATGGATACATAAATAAGAGCAAGAAAGGAAAGAAAGATAATTCATGCAAACACAAGAAGAATTGAGAAATAAGGAAGAAGAAGAAGAGAGATAGAAAAAAATTGAGGAAGAACAACAAAAACAATTGGAAGATGAAGAAAATAGGAAAAAGCAAGATGAGGAATTTATATGGTAAATTGAGGAGTAGTTATAAGCCCTAGACATGGAAGTTGAGTGAAAGGAGGATAACCAAGAGGCCGACATTGTTTCCATTGCAGAACAAGCCAACAACTAGTCTTCACCTCCACTTATAGGTGGACACATCCCATTCAACGAAATGGGAATATCTTCTCCAGATGATGATATGGTCATGGATATTTCCAACTTTACATGCGGAAATATTTTCCTAATGACCTAGTTCATCTTGTTTCCATTCATACAGAGAGGGTGATTGTGCACAATACCAAAATGAATCCAAGGACAGTCGCGACAACAAATATATCCTTTGTAGGAGCTGCAAAAGTGAACCGAAATTTATTGATGGAGGAAAGAAAACAATTGGCAAAGGACCTAGCTACTGCAAGACAATGGATTTATCATATCCAAGCTGAGAACCAAATATTTCCTTCCACTGATTCTCACTTGAAGGAGTTGCGAGTAATGATATACGATGAAATCCAAACATTGGGAGACACCATGGGACATATTTATGAAGAGATGATCACTCTTCGCAAGGCGGTTGTTCCTTTACATGTAATGCAAAAGAGATCATGGGAGAATGTGAAATTTTTGAAGGTGATTCATACAACCCCCAATGCGATCCAGGAATGGGTTACTAAGTATAGGGATGCACCATTTGAGTTGTCCGGAAAAAAAAAAAGTAAGCAGAATTGGAAAAGTCTAAGGTTAGAATGCTTACACAGAGTAAAAAGAATCTCAGTGTTTACGTGGCCAACATTATAATTAAAATTTGGACTCCTTGTTCAGGGCACACGTGATTCCTTCTATTAGATCATTTTCATAGAAAAAGGGAAAAAATGTTATTAGATAGGAAATCCAATAATATTTGAACAATTTGAAGCAGGTCATCACTAAATAAGATTTGGAAATCACAAGGGAGAACATGCAGTTGTATGTAGCCAGACCTACTAAGGAAAACATGAAGTTGTTCTTATTATAGAATAATGTTCAATTTGGATCCAAAACTGTCTATTCAAATACTATGGAGGAAAGAGTAAGATATGAACATAATCTTCCTTCAAATTTTGAGGAGATAACAACAGAATATAAATCTTGATAGCAATATGTCAAAACAAAGCTACATGTGGAAGTTTTCGAGCTAGAGTTTCCTCAAGCTCAAGCATAATTTAGAAAGTTTTGTCATATTAGGTGCTAGTCACATTTTTTCCTATTTGTGGAGTTCTGTCTTATTTTATTTAGAAAATAATAGAATTTTAAATGTGAGTGAACTCCAAGAGTCAAATGTGGAATATGGAGAGTGATTAGTTAGAATAAAGATAAAATAAGTCCAAGAGTCGTGAGGGAAACTCAAAGGTCACAAGGGGAGATGAAAGGTCATCCCATTGGTTATAAATATGTTCTCATAACTCAAGAAAAGTGCCAAGAACTAGATATTAGTAGCCTTGGCTTCTCTAGTCTAGCATAGGAGTGAGTATCATTCTTTGGAGAAGCAAGTGGTGGCTTCATGTTCCACTATTGGGGCTGGTGTCATATCATTGTAATTGTATACTTGGAACTTTAACTTATGATCATAAGTTATTAGAGCCAACACACTTTTCATGTAGGTATCATGGATGTTGTAAGCCTACTCTTTAAGTGTTTACGATATATGTTATTTCATTCATGCTAATGTCAATGAACTATTTTGTTAACTTTAGTATGTATATTTTTGAATGTGTGTTGTATGTGCTTACATGATCATTGTTATATTGTGAACTATTTTGTAGGCTAACTAACAATTATTTCATATGTTTGTGCATCTCCTTTATGATAGTACTATTACTTTTCTTTTGGAGCCTCACTCTCTTCCCCTTTATGTGAAAGAACCTCTTATGCGTTACAGTTGATATTTCACAAAGTTTATTCACTTTTTTGTCACCAAAGCTATGTGTATGTCATCTTATGTGTTTATTATAGCCAAGGTACATTATTGAGATCATTGTTATGGAGATTGTATGTATTTCTGGTTGGGGCTCCTACTCTAAAAGATGTGGGGTCTAATTGGGTCTTCACATAGGGAAGAACCCCTTCCTTATTGTCGGCATCCAACACCGTCAATAGGTTTTGGCACTAAAAGGAGGGCCAGATGACAAGATGAGCCCGTGGAGTCTAGTTTCAATATTTCATCTTGAATGGTTTCTTCCCATATCATAACCCCAAAATGTTTTTCTAGAGTTTCAAATATGAATTTTCCCATGCAGATAATCCATAACTTGTTAAATATGAAGTTTAATAGCGAGGGTGAAACACCCATTCTTGAGCACACCCTTCACTTTCTTGAATTTTGTGATTCTTTTGAAGTTAATTGGAGGATGATACTTGCATATTGTTCATTCTCACTCATGAAGGTCACGTTAAACAATGGTGTTATATGTTGTCAACTGCCTCTATTTACTCTTTCGAAAAACTTGTCATGGAGATTCATCAAGCCTTTGACATGTATGATTATCAAAATGTATATAAGAAAACCATTCATCTCATAATGAAATTTGATGAATCCGTAGAAGATTTTCTTGATCGCTTTCTTCACTTCTGTTATGAGTTTTCAAAGGAAGACATAGATTGGTATTTCATGAAATATATTTTTCAATATCTTGTGCAAATTTCTTTGAATCCTCTTGAATCTGAATATCTTACAAGTCTATCAGATTTTCTTGGTCATGGAGCCCTTAAAGTTTCAAAGGAATAATTTGATCTTTCTTGTGACCCTTCGTCTTCTCTCATTTATTTATCAAATCAAGGAACCCCATGTAGAAATGTTGAGGTTGGAAAACTTGAAGATAATATCATTGATCCAATCCCATGTTTGCCTTCCCCTCGTAATCAAAACTATGATTCATCTGCCACTCTGAGCTGAACCACCCTCTATCTGCGATGATGCTGACACTACACTGTACCACCTATACTACTTCCAACTCTTCTCTGTGTTGCAACTGGTCACATGTTATTGTTGCTGGTATAACTACTGCAACTAAGAAATATATTATAAATCAATTGTGTCTTTGTACCAACTTTGCATTTGTCTCCTCAGTCTATGAATGTTACTATACTTTTCACTATCCATTGAGTAACTGTTTGCATTGAAACTGCTCTGTGCCCCTCAACATATGATTTCAACTTGTACTACAATTTTCACTCAAGATCTGACTGAGCCATCCTGAACACTGATTCATTTGCTACTAAATACTGTGGGCCCCTTGTTGGACAGGGTACCCCTATGTTTAAGTTTTGGTAAATAATCCACATTTTGAGGAGTGGAGCGCACTGCGCATAGATGTCTAAGAGTTATAAGGGATTTGGGGTGGGTCAAAGACCCTTATTTTGTAAAGGGATGGGAATATTTTGGATACTTTGGGCTACGTCCATGGTTTTCAGACCATGGTATTACAAAAGGAAAAACTATATTAGGAGTCTAGTGATATCTCTTGGAGATCATAAAATTCATATGGATGTCATGTTAGAACTGAATTAAGTCTGTATTCTTTTGTTTTGTGCAAAAGATAAGGATCCTGCAGCTGTGTGCATAGAGACATTAGGAAGTATGCAGCGAGGTGCGTAGATCCTTGCAATTGTGTGCGCAGGGTAAGAAGTGTTGTATTTGGATGATATGAGCTAATAAAAGAAGACTTTGAAGACAATCTGTGTATTTTACTTGTATGATTGCATTGTCTATGTTTTATGATTATATGTGCTAGATTAGGGTTTATATCTATAATTTCATTATGAAGACTTGAATATGGTTCATTATGATGATTAATGCATGTTAAATTAGAAAAGCACAATCTAAAAATTAGTTAAGTAGATTTGTTGAACAACGTCTTTATATTTTCCATATTGATCCTATGAAGCTTTGAATAAGTCTTAAGGGAAGATCAACCCTAAAGCCACACTCCATGGTCCCTTTGGATGCAAAAACCTGGTTCTAGCATCCCCTAATATTTCCTCAAGTAAGCCTTCAGCCTGTGCAACAAATCATTACCAAAATGGCCAGTAATAGATGGTCTTATTGATTTGCGCAACCATCTATGAACCTGGGTCTAGGCCCCCTCAAGCTAACAAGTACTGCTATGTCTAAGTTTTGGTAAATAATCCGCATTTTTGAGGAGCGAAGCGTGTAGATATCTAAGAGTCATAAGGGCTTTGTGATCAGGAGATCAAGTCTCTTGTAGAAAAATGCTCAAAAATGAAGTTACTCAGAATTGGTCCAAACTAGATCGACTGGAAAGAGCTCGAAAAAATGATTCTGTAGATGTGAACGGCACTGAAAATCAACGTCGTATGAGGAAGATATTCAATTTTGAAGTTTTCCAATTTCAGTTAAAAAATGGTCCAAATTTGACTTTAGAAATTTTTTTTTTTATTAAAAAAAAATATTCCACAGAATATTTTGGGAATATTTCGTGGAATATTCCACAAAATATTCTGTGGAATATTCTAGTGGCAACCAATGAACAAGCGCCACGTGGCCAGCCCGGAGGCTGCCACGTGGCCCCAAGTGGAATGGAATGGCAATCAAAAATTGTTTTTTGTTCACGGCAAGATTTGAACACGGGTTGGGGCGGACACAACGGAGCGACTTAACCATTGAACCACGAATGTTTCTTATTAAACATTGCAAACACACATATATTTAAATGTTTGTATTGTTTTGGGCGGGGCCCAAAAGGGGGCCAGTCCCCTCATCATACAACCGTGGCTCAGAACCTTGGCGTAACTCCACCGGCGCGCAAACTTCGATGTCATTTAAAATTTATTATAACCGTTTAACATGTGAATGGAGACGGCAATGGAAGTTATGGTTTAATTAAACCTTGTGGTTATTAAACTGTTTGTTCTAACCATTAAATCACGGCGGGTTGGATGGGTGCATGTGACCATGTCCACAACATTTAACTTAACCGCCTGATAAATTTGGAGCGCGCCGCCAAATTTGGCGTTTGTTGCCATTTTTAACTGGAGTTAACTCCAGTTCTCCACATTTAGTGGAGTTTTTCTAGGTGACACTGGGCAAACTTCAGTTAGCCATAACTTTGGCTAGGGAAGTCCTTTTGGGACAATTTTTTTTTTGATTTTGGGGTATTGAAGCATTTTGGAGCTGTTGGGATAGGTTGTAGAGCCATCAGGGTGCTCTATCAGTGATTTTACCAGCGATTTTGGTTGTGGAGCCACTAGGGCCTAATGAAAGATCAGCTGTGTTGGACTATACTCATCCATTGGAGGTGAATGAATAGTCGATTTATACTAATTTCAGTCCTGTGTTTCTAAATTTACAACTTATTTTTCCTTTTGAGGATTGCTACATAGTGTAATTCATAATTTGAGCATTAATGAAAAAGGGAAAAGCCTAATTAGAGGCTTTTGGACCCAGCAGAGGTAGCCCAAGAGAGGGGTGAACTGCTTAAACAAATGCTTATTGTTATGCTATGTATTTTTGCTGTTATATTTCAGATTCTGCTACATTAAATAGTAAATTTTCATAAGTACACTTTTCCCAAGCAGACTTATACAGTGAACAAAACTCATTAGTTCAACTTCAAACCACATTACTTCATTTGCAGAATACTTGAACTTGCTTATTCACACATAAAATTTTGATTAATGAATACTTTGCACATAAACAAATACTTTCATTGATTGGATCTATTTCAGTGTTTACATTTTATTTCTTTAGGCAGAGCTAGTTTGTGGGCTAGAAGCTTCTGGTTTCATCCTTTCTAGTAAAGGTGAAATAACTAGTAGAAGCCCCCTACTGTCAATCTCTGTATGAGAAATACTTTGTTCTCACAATTTCAGATCAGATTGGTATCGGAGCTGTAGGTTTTGCTTAAGAGTTTGTGAAATTTGTGCAAGAAGATTGTGTTATTCTACAAAATTTGATGCTTACTAGGCTTAAATTGAAAAGAGGGGAAGGTAAATTGGTTAGAGAACAAGTTAATCCTCAACCAATGAGGGCTAGAGTGCCATTATATCCACCTTCCATTTCATCCTCATTAGCCTTAGAATCAGCCACAAACATGTCTTCCAGAGAAGGAGAAGAACATGAGGAAATGGATCCCAAGGAAGAAGAAAGAGTCTTTAGAAAAGCTTTCTTGGACATGAATGAGATGGTTAGGATCCTATACCAGGAGAGAAATGATAGGATTGTTGGAGAAGGGTCTAGAAACCAAAAAGAAGAAGGAGATTCTTCAGGAGGGAAGAAAGACAAAGATGAGTCTAAGAAAGGGAATGGAGGAAATGGTGATCCACCATCTCCATCGTCATCCTCTCCCTCCACATCATCCTCTTCAACTTCTGTTAATCAGTCGCACAAAACAAAACATCTCTTAAAAATCCTTTGTTAAAGCTTGATGTGAAGTTTGAGTTGTCGATGTTTAATGGTGATGTGAATGCAGAAAAATTGGATAACTGGATTAGACAGCTGGAAGTCTATCTAAGAATTCAGAATCTGCATGATGATGACACAAAAATCCAATTAGCCTCTTTGAGAATGGATGGAGCAACTTTGGTTTGGTGGGAAGCCAAGACTAGAGAGGAGATTAAAAAGCATGGTAAGATAACTCTAACATGGAATGAGTTTATTACAGCCATTAAGAAACAATTTTATCCTCTTGCTCATATTCAGAAAGAAATCATGAATTGGCAAAATTTTAGGCAACTTAAGGGTCAAAATGTGCAAGATTATACCCAAGAGTTTAGAAGGAGAGCACTTCTACTTGGAGTAGACTTACAAAGTCAAGACACCTTGTTGAAATACATAGGAGGTTTGCACAATTACCTTCAACATACTATTCTAATGTTTAATCCTACCAGCTTAGATGAAGTCTGTGTGCAGGCTACACATTTAGAAGCTAGAGGAAAGAATAATTTTGATGAGGATAGTAATTTCAAAAACAAAGGAAAGAAGAGAGTTGCAAATTCAAGAAAAGAAAAAGGAAAGTTCTTTTGCAAGAACTGTTCTAAGACAAGTCATGATGAAGATCATTGTTGGAAGCTTCATCCTGAACTGAAACCAGAAAAATTCAAGAACAAAAACAAGACCAAAGAAAAGGAGAAAATTGTTGCAACAGTTGAGCAAGACTTAGGGTCAGACTCAGGAGATGAGACAAAAAGCATAGGCATGGTTTTAAAGAACATTAAGGGGAAAGAAGTGGTGCAAGACACAATTCCTAGTTCTAGCTCTTTGAATTGTCACAAAGACACTCATGAAGAAAAGAGGAGGATAGAGCTCTTCCATGTGAGGGTAATTTCAAAACATACCAAAATTGACACACTATTTGACAGTGGGTCACAAGCGAATCTTATATTTGAAGACTTGGTCAAGCAGCTTAAACTTGAGACCATTCCACATCCGAAGCCTTATCCACTTGGATGGATATGCAAGGATGCCAATTGTCAAGTCTCAAGGAAGTGCATATTGCGCTTTGCAATAACTGCACACTTTATTGACATAGTAGAACTTGATGTGGTGCCGCTTGATATCTCATGTATTGTTCTGGGAAGTCCTTACTTATTTGACAGGAAGCCCATCTTCTATCGCCATGAAAACAAGTATCACTTGTTAAAAGATGGTAAAGAGTACATTGTGAGAGCTCACAAGAAGAAGCTGGAATGTTATTTACTCCATGCAAGTCAATTGAAAAGACTGGTTAATGAAAGTCAAAGTCTAACTTTATTAATGTTGAAACGACTAGATTTTGAGCATTCACCTTTTTATGATGTTGCTAATGATTTGTCTCAGTTTGATAATAGTTTGTCTTTGAAAGAAGATGATGTTATGTTGTGCAAATTACCTTTTGGGTCAACCAATGTAGAGAATGAAGTGTCAAAGCAAAGCAGTGCAAGCAAGAAGGACACACCATTCAGCATGGGAAAAAGTTGGTTTCGGAATGGTAGAATTCGCCATGGGAACAATTTGCAAGGTGAAGGTTATTTTAAGTCTTCTGGGAAGTTTGTTCAGTGTAGAAAAAAATTGTTTTCTACAAATTACAATTGCTGTTCTGCAAATTTTAATCATTTGCATCATGACTCTGTCAATCTTAGCAATGGTCGATCAGTTGATTCCAGAGACAGATTATCATTTTCTCAAAAGCTTCATTTGATGAAATCGGGTAGATTTCAGTTATTCAAGGGTGGAAGAGTGGAGAATCAGTCTTCACATCATCAGTTTCAGTAATCAGATAGCTTTTGGGGTCCAAAAGCTTCCCATTTTGGAGGTGTGATCAGGAGATCAAGTCTCTTGTAGAAAAATGCTCAAAAATTAAGTTGCTCAGAACTGGTCCGAACTAGATCAACTGGAAAGAGCTCGGAAAAAAATCCTGTAGACGCGAACGGCACTGAAAACCGACGTCGTATGAGGAAGATATTCAGTTTTGAAGTTTGCCAATTTCAGTTAAAAAATGGTCCAAATTTTACTTTAGAAAAAAAATATTTTTATTAAAAAAAGAATATTCCATAGAATATTCTACGGAATATTCCAGTGGAAACCAATGAACAGGCGCCACGTGGCTAGCCCAGAGGCTGCCACGTGGCCCGTGGCCCCAAGTGGAATGGAATGGCAATCAAAAATTGTTTTTTGTTCGCGGCAGGATTTGAACACGGGTTGGGGCAGACACAACGGAGCGACTTAACCATTGAACCACAAATGTTTCTTATTAAACATTGCAAACACACATATATTTAAATTTTTGTATTGTTTTGGGCGGGGCCCAAAAGGGGGCTAGCCCCCTCATCATACAACCGTGGCTCAGAACCTTGGCGTAACTCCACCGGTGCGCAAAGTCCGATGTCATTTAACATTTATTATAACCGTTTAACATGTGAACGGAGACGGCGACAGAAGTTATGGTTTAATTAAACCTTGCGGTTATCAAACCATTTGTTCTAACCATTAAATCGCAGCGGGTTGGACGGGTGCATGTGACCACGTCCACAACATTTAACTTAACTGCCTGATAAATTTGGAGCGCGCCACCAAATTTGGTGTTTGTTGCCATTTTTAACTGGAGTTAACTCCAGTTCTCCACATTTAGTGGAGTTTTTCTAGGTGACACTGGGCAAACTTCAGTTAGCCATAACTTTGGCTAGGGAAGTCCATTTGAGACGATTTTTTTTTTTGATTTTGGGGTATTAAAGCATTCTGGAGCTGTTGGGACAGGTTGCAGAGCCATCAGGGCACTATATTAGTGATTGTACCAGAGATTATGGTTGTAGAGCCACCAGGGCCAAATGAAAGATCAGCGGTGTTGGACTATACTCATCCTTTGGAGGTGAATGAATGGTCGATTTATACTGATTTCAGTCCTCTGTTTTTGAATTTGTAGCTTATTTTTCCTTTTGAGGCTTTCTACACAGTGTAATTCATAATTTGAGCATTAATGAAAAAGGGAAAAGCCTAATTAGAGGCTTTTGGACCCAGCAGAGGTAGCCCAAGAGAGGGGTGAACTGCTTAAACAAATGCTTACTGTCATGCTGTGTATTTTTGTTGTATTATTTCAGATTCTGCTACATTAAACAATAAATTTTCATAAGTACACTTTTCCCAAGCAGCATTATACAGTGAACAAAATCATTAGTTCAACTTCAAACCACATTACTTCATTTGCAGAATACTCTAACTTATTAATTCACACATAAAATTTTGATTAGCAATACTTGCACACAAACAAATACTTCATTGATCTGATTCATATTTCCGTTGTTACATTTATTTTTTGCTATAGTCAGCTTCACTTTGTTTTCCCATTTCATCCTTTCTAGTAAAGGTGAAATAACCAGTAAAAGCCCCCTACTGTCAATCTCTGTATAAGAAATACTTTGTTCTCAGGAATATTTTGGATACTTTGAGCTCCGCCCATGGTTTTTGGACCATGATATTGTAAAAGGAAAAACTATATAAGGAGTCTAGGGATATCTCTTGGAGATCATAGAATGCATATGGATGTCATGTTAGATCTGAATTAAGTCTATATTTTGTTTTTTGTGCAAAATATAAGGCTCTTGCAATTGTGTGCGTAGAGACCTTAGGAAGTATGCAACTGAGTGTGGAGACCCCTGCAGATGTGTGCGCAGGGCAAGAAGTGTTGTATTGGGATGATCTAAGCTAATAAAAGAAGACTTTGAACACAAATTTGTGTATTTTACTTGTATGATTGAATTATTTATGTTTTATGATTATCTATGCTAGATCAAGGTTTCTATCTATAATTTCATCATGAAGACTTGAATATGGTTCATTATGATGATTAATGCATGTTAAAGTAGAAAAGCGTAGTCTGCAAAGTAGTTAAGTATATTTGCTGAACAACTTTTGTATATTTTCATGCTGATCTCTCGAAGATATAAATAAGACTTAAGGGAAGATCAACCCTAAAGCCACACTCCATAGTCCCTACAGATGTAGAAACCAGGTTCAAGCATCCCCTAATATTTCCTCGGGTGAGACTTCGGTTTGCGCAGCAGATCGTTGCCAAAAGCGCTGGTAATAGAGGGTTTTGTTGGTTCACGCAACCATCTCTGAACCTGTGTCTAGACCCCCTCAAGCAAACACCCCTATAGCAAGGATAATGATCCAGGAAGAAACACCTACCCAATGCAGTCATCCTTGGACCCTGCCTAAATATCTGTAACTCTGATATATAGAGCTCAATGTCTCCCCACCCCTCTCCTGGAGGTATAACTGCATATAGTGCAAATTCATCCTCCAATCTAGAGGAAAAATTATCTATCTCCGTTGAAGTTGCTGTCTACTCATGGTTATTCTTCTTGTCCTTCTTACTCTTCAGACATTGGGCATTATTGCAACTACACTTGAGTCCCTTCTGGCTTGAACTTGTCTCCCTTGCTTGATCTATGCAACTGGGTATCTCTATCTGCCAAGGAACTCACACTACTAGTGTGTTTATCTCCAACCCAACACTAGGCTCTTATAATCTTTCATTGGGGAACCAACGACGATGAATAGATCCCCATCAATGGATAAGATCATCTCAAACTCAATCCATGTGATTTCTAGAGCATTCTCACCTTTCTCAATTAATTGTTGTTAATTAATATCTTTTCCTAAGTTATACTTTAGAAATATTTAATTATATATCAATTAACTTAATTGATATTCCAAAACAATATCCGCATCATCCTATATATAACATAAAATTATGAATGCAACAAATATCTATCGATGGTAATATACAATATTTATAATTTTAAGCATTTTCACCCTCAATAAATCAACTTTATATATTCTTTGTGGGTACTTGCAATCTTTTAACTAAGTTACCATTGATGAAATTAAGTTTGCAACTAAAATTTATAAAAATAATAGCCTTCTCTTGCTAATTACATCCATGGATATATAATATGAAGTTATCATATGAAATAAACCCATATTTATTTTCTTATTTTCCCTCATAACATGAGATCACTTGTCCAAAAATACTTTTTCATATTTTGATCTAAAAGTGCTTTCATCTTGTCATATTTTAGCGATTGCCACTATATGGCCACATATCTTCTAAAAAAGTATGGAGAAATTTTCCACTGCTTTCAACACACAAACTTCATTTTTTTGTGTCTTTTTTCAGTACTAGGACCATCATCTTTGCTAGTAAGATATATATTGAAACGAAAACCCAAAAATGTTACTATAGTTTTAAATAAAAGAACTTACTTTTTAATAGAGGTCCTTTATTAATTAGGTATAGACGCTAAAAATGTAAAATAAACTTAACTTTTGATATACTTCTCAGATTGGCTATTATGACCCTAATTATGAAATTCCATGGATTCTTTGGATATATTAACACTATTTTGACTTAAATCTATGAATTATATCAAAATATATCTAACCTTAAATGTGATATTTATATCAACAATATCTATGGTTCCCCATCGTTATTTTAGACCTTTTATTTTTTATTTTTTTTTATTTTATTATTATTATTATTATTTTTTTTTTCCGAAATTAGATGTTTTTCAAGACGAATTGAGATGTAGGGTTGGTTTCTTCAAATTTTACATATAAAGTTTCAAAAATAAACCTAAATTCTAGTATCCTATTTCTCCCACTTTCTGTCTTAGAAATAGCTTTGATATCATTTGTATTAAACCTTAATAAAAAATATAAGAGAGGAGAAATAATTTAACTTTAGAATTAAACCCTTGAACATCTAAGACACAAAAAAAATCACCATAAACAAAAAAAGATTTGAGAGAGAAGAACCCCTAAGGTAGGGTAACACCATTGATGATTTCTTAAGGAAAATCAGTCCACAAGCCATGCTTGTTGCAAGATAATACAATCAAATACACATCTAATTAAATGATACATATGTGTATTTAAACATAATCATAAGTATTCCTAATGGCCTATGCCAACTACCCCTCATTATTATATTATTTCCATTTAATTACATATGGGTCTATTGCATTATTTTGGCCACACTACTTTCATTATCCCTTTGGGTACCTCCATAGGTATCCATAATATCCCCCCTAATTATATTAAACTCCACACTAATGACTTATTTTTTGTAGTGATAGTTTATGTTTGAGATAAAAATTATTATTATTATTATTTAATGAGCAATTAAAAAATATAGCATTCTATTCTCTTTAATTTTTTTAACTGTAACTAGGGGAATTTATTAATCAAAATCAATAGTCTAGGATCATAATGGAGATGGACTAGGTTGGAAAGCTTGAAGTGTCTATAATTTATAACAAGATAGTTAGAAGTCAGGCCTTCCAGAGCATATATAAGCAAAACCAGAGCATATATAAGCAAACCATATAGACATAAAAATTTATAAATTTATACATAGGCTAAAGAAGGCAGCCAAAGTTTAATGTTCTTTGTGAAACATTCAAATTAGTTTGGAGTAATGTCATTTTTGAATGAAAGGAAATTCACCTTCTCCATTGCATTTGACTGACGTATTCAAATTTGAGAGTTTAGGTATAGAAGGCCATGCCATCCAGATGACTGAATTGAATAAGGGAGAAGGATATTGATGTCACTTAGAGGTCCTTCTTTCTTGATCTCTTACAATTAGCTTCATAAACATTCAGTTTCATCATATAGCAATTGAAGCTATTTTCAGTGCTAGATTAGGATATCCATGATTGTTGAAAGACTGAGTCACCAACTGTTCTGACCAAATCTACATTTGTTTTATAAAATCTTGAATGTCCTTAATTTTTTTTGTAGATATGAGGAACCACTTATGTTAGGTAAACTTGACTCAAGGAAATAGTCAAAGTTGACTGGGTCAAATGATAGTGGTTTTCGGCCCATGGTTTTTGTTTCCCATGATTTTTTCCCCATGGATGACATGTAATGAATCCTTTAAAATGCTTGGAAGACTTCATTGTATGTGGGCTAGGATATGTGAGTGGTGATAGCTCACTTGGCCATCTTGAATGGGTTTTGGCCAAGCGATCTGATGGAATTTCATTAGATAGGTTTTTCCATGGAGTTGGGGTTTTCCAAGGGTAAACATTGTGAGCATTGTGTTTATTTTTTACTTTTTATATTGTGTTGTTGGTAATTACTAATTCTCTTAGTAATTTTCTCTCTAGTGAAATTTTAACATTTGGTATCAGAGCTGAAGGTGGATATATCATAGCCAAGTGTTGACTTCAAGGGAACACTTCTATTGTGAAGTGTTTATTTGGCTCGGTGGATGGAGAGATTTACACAAATTTTGTTCTCTGATTTGGCGTAGGCGCAGGTACCATGGTTGTGAGTTTTTATTGCTCATGTGATTTCTATTGAAATGGTGGTTGTGGATGGTAGTGGACAATTCAAGTAAAGATGCAGTTGTTGCATAAGAGAAGTAAATCACTATGAAGTTTATTTTTAATTAAGGTTTCTGAACTAATGATAAGAGAGATTAAAGAGGTGGCTTAGGTGCTCGTGGATGCCCTAGTGGAGAACAATGCTCTAGAGTTCCTTATCCAGAACCTCATTGGACTTGATGAGGGTGACCCCGATGAGTTGACTACAATATATAGTAATAAAATTATTCATATTTCTCCAATTTGGGTTTTGATACCCTTTCACAGTCACAAAAAATTAGATGCATGGTGCAGAAGCAAGAATGTTGTCGACACATAATCCTCCAGGATTGGGATAATATTGTAAATATGTAAATACAAAATAAGAATATGAAAATAACTTGGAATGTGAATCCCAAGGGTATCTCTCTCCTAGTATGTATATATTAAAGCTCTTCCTAATAGAAAATCACAATTAGTGGAGTTACCAAACTTGGATTGACATGGTATCTGAATGCAAGTATGAATTTGGCATTCCTCTACCCTCTTTGTAACTTCTCTGATAGTAAAAACTAGTCCCTTTGCTAAAAATTTCCTTTCTCCTACATACTTGTCTGTTGGGAGTGCTCAGAAATTTAACTTGCATCGATTCATATGTTGGTTCAAGCGCTAGTTAATAAATTATCATACCATATTTTATGCATTGTATACACTGGTCGAGGCTCTGTGCATGTTGTAGACAACATTTCATAGCTCCATTATTGAGTGAAGGGCTATGGTGCATTGGTGTTAACACTGTTTTTGAGTGTTGAATGTATTGTTAGAGCGTATGCTGCATTGAATCACAATGCATATGCATTGAATACATTGAATCACAGATAATACACACGGTGTGTGGTTGAATACAAATGTTGGTCTATTCATATACACTATTTTGAACAATTAGTTGTATGTTGGTTCCATTGCTAAGTTTTTTTCTCCTACAATATGATGTATTTTGAAATCCATTCATTCTCTACGTTATATTTTGAAATCCATTCATTCTACATACCATTCATGTAATGTTTTACGATTACCTTAAGAAAACCTGGGGTTCTAGCGTCTCTAGGGTTTTATTATCCTCTTCTTTGATATACTTTGTTGCATGAGTTTTCTTATTAGATAACTTTCTACCTTTCTAGTCCATTTCCATTGTGCAATTGAAGAGTGGTTGGTTATAGATTTGTTCGAGATAAAGATCCTCACCGTGGAGACTTGGTTTATTCTCTATGCATTTGTTTGAGTTTTAGCATTGAATTGTATTCATATGTGTTGTTTAAGTATATATGCAAATTGGTTTGTTATATTAGTATTGGTATCTACGCATATTGTAAAGAAATATTTTAATATAAGGGTATCAAGTATGTTGCTAAGATAATAACAAAAAAATGAAAGAGAATAAGGCTTTCCTTTTGTCAATATTCTTATTTCTTTGGAAATTGAAAGCTCTTTTTATAGCTAAATCTTGGATGTTGGAACCATTTCCATTCACAAGAATGGTTTGCAGATAGTTTTCTTTCGAAAATGTATTCTCTTATTTCCATTGTTGGAGTAGCTCTCACTAGAAAACGTAACTTCCATGAATGGTCCAAAAAGATAAAGCAAACACCCATTTTCAATGAACATTGGAAATGAGTATGTCAAGTAGAAAATTGGAATCCATCGAAAAATCCCACATTTGACAAAGAGCTCACCATGTGGGAAAAAAAGAATAACAAGGCATATGCCTTGATTGTTGCATCAATAAATGAATAGGTGAGTCATCACATTGAACCATTTACTAATGCCTTTAGTGCTTTAAATAAGTTAAATACTTATATGACTCACACTCAAAGCTTAAATTAGTTCAACTAACGATCAAAATCTTCAATATTGAATTGAAATATGATGATTCCCTTTCCCTATCCTCTATGATTAGAGCTATTATGCATGATGTAGAATGCCAACAATGTTAAATTGGATGTTCCTCTGACAAATTTCGTCAAGGCACTATATCCCACATATTCTCACTATCTTGATTCATTACAAGCTAGTGGAAAACTTAAACATATTACTTTTGACTCTCTTGTGGAGAAGTTTGCAGAGAGAGAGAAATATTTTGAGATCAGGAAGAAAAATTCTTAGTCTTCTGAAGAATTTATGTGTCTTGCCCAAAATGATAAGAATCAGGAACAAGATTCTTCTAGAGGAAGAGGTGGTTGAAGAGGATGTGGAAATAGGAATAACAAAGGTAGGGGGGAAAACATTACCAAGGAGGAGGACCTCGTCTTAATTGTATATGCTGCAATAGAAATGGACATGATGCTTCCACATGCAAGATCTCTTGGGATATAATCAAGCAAGAAAAAATGAAGAGAAAGGAAAATTTCTATATCTAGGAAAAGGTAAAGCACCCAAGTTCGCTCATTATATTGTGCCACATTACACTATTGGAGTAACTAAAGAATTGTTTAATACTTCACTTGATTCATGGAAAAATGCATGGTTTCTTGATTCAGGAGAAACCTACCACATGAAATTTCAAAAGGATTTATTTAAAGAATTCAATGACAATGTAGATGGAGAAATCTACTTTGCATAAAATTCAAAACTCCAACCATCTAGACTTGGCACCATCAGGGTCAAATTTCCTAGGCTCCATGAATTTCTTCTGCATGAAGTTCTCTACCTTCTAAAGTTGTGGAGAAATTTTTTGTTCTTGGTCTACATTCGCCAACAGGGACACTCCATTCACATGTTTGAAGGAAAATTTGAGGTGAGAAAATCATCAGACAGCTCACTTGTCATGACGAGAATAGAAGAAGAAATACTCTTGAAGCTATAAGGAACATCTGTTGGTGCACATAACTATGCATACAGTTCTTCGTGTAATGAAGGAACATTTCGATCCAGTCTTTTATGACATGCTATATTTGGACATATGAATTGTGACAATCTTCATTTATTGAAGGGAAATTGTGTTACTAGTTTTCCAACCATTCCAAGGAAACTAAAGCAATGCGATACTTGTATCTTAGGAAAACATATCAAACAAATATTTCATGATTTTATTTCCATAGCACAAATAAATATTGAAATGATTCATTATGACTTGTGTGGCCCTATGCTTGTTCCTTCTGCAAATGGAAATAAATACATGATGATTTTTATTGATGACAATGTTAGCACAATTCTATGCTAAGTCATGAGTGTGTTTTAAATTGTTTGTCTTAGGTTAAAAATTTGTAAATTTCAAAAATTTTTAGAATGCTATCGAAAGTTCTGGTAGAGTATGTTTTAGCCCTTTCATACAGTCTACTTTATTTCTATTTTATGTCTATTTTCCCTTTACTCAATGCTACTAGAAATTCAGATAACCTCCCCTATTTTGAAAAAAAAAAAAAAAAGTGCATTTGCTTTTGTGTTAGCCACGTGTTCTCGATATTAACCAAGGTATAAATTTTATCATGAGTTATGTCATGTGATAGGAAAGGTTTACGTTGAATGATGTCGCGTTAAGTTGTGGTTATACGTGGAAGAAGGTAGGTGTCAATCCGCGGTTGTAAAAGCCAACCGTTGTTTGTCCTTTTTGTCAGCTGAGTCGTTATATCCACATGTCAAGGTACGTATTAAGTGTCAAGGTGGATCTGTAATTTAATGTGATGACTGTTTGGTTTGATTACGCATGAATGCTGTTGAAATTTTAAACCTGTCATAAAGATACAATGGAGGTGACTGCCAACTCCAACTCTGTTTAGCTCCAGCCACTTGTAGCATATTGTCTGAAACACAATAGCCAACTAAAGTTAATCATGACTAGTACAAGGTGTCTTTTACAGTCCAGGATATTTCCCATTATTAAAAATCTCATGCATGGAAAGGTGAACCAACATATATTTTTTAAATCATCAAAAGAAAGGGAAAACCATTAGTTTTTGAGTTCAACTACTGGTGAATGAGCAGTTTCAGTGAGCATCTTGAGGAGGGAGACCCATATGTCAGACAGTTTGTATTGAATACACAACATCACCTCTTAAGTGATCTCTCCTAATCTTGACACCTATCAGATTATAGAAGACAACCTTATTTATTGTTGAAGATGACTAAGAAATGAGGAAAACTAAAATGCATTGAACTCCAAGGAGCTGATTTAGTTGATGCTAATCCAAATGTGAGGAGGTTCTTTGTTCAGGAATGGTGGTATCCATTTTTTTCAAGAATAGGAAGCTCTCATCTAGGAGTAGCTAAGGATTTTTCCCTCTCTTTTGATGGGCAAGAAGCAAATATCTATGGCCTCAGATTGCAGGTATCAATATAGTCTATTGCTGAAGCTTTCCACCTTCCACAGGAAGGAGAAAAATGGTTCAAAGGCCAAGTAATCACTGGAGGAGACCTCAAAAGTTTTATCAAATATGAACACAAAGACCCTAACTGGGCTAAGGGGATTCCTAGAAGATATCTCAAGAATGAATGGGCTGAAACTGTCAAGCTCATCTAGATATACCTTACTTGTGAGAGAAGGTATAATGTTGTTTTTCTTTATCACATGAGGTTTTTTTTTTTCACATTGCATGTATGAATACCCTCATCCTACCTTTAGTTCTACTGAATATCTTGAATAAGATGTAAGCTAGGATATAAACCCATGCAGAAGCATCATAGTATAGCTTATATCATCAGGCTCTTATCAAGGTATTGGTTATTGAAGAACTCAAGAAAAGACACGAGTCATGGGAACAATTTCTATTTTATAGGTCAGGCCAACCTGCACCTACACAAGATATTCCTGCTCAGCTATCTTCAGCTTCACAACAACACCCTCAACCTGCCAAGTAGAAGGGAACTGAGTCAGAAGCCAACTACTTCATCAGTTGGTAAAAGGAAATCTAAGAAGGAGAACATCTACAAAAAGGCTAAAGGTAGAAAGGAAAAGGCTCCCTCAAACAAAGTTGAAAAGAAGTTGGAGAAAGGATAAGGTTCATTGACTAGCAAGCCAAAATGAATGAATATTGTACCTCCTATTTCTCCTTTTCCTAAGGTTTATACCATAGCACAAAGAGGAAAGTCTGTAGATGCAAAAAAATCCAAAGAACAGGTGGTACATAATTTTTCAGAAGAAAACATTCAACAAAAGACTCAGAAAGAATATCAACCCACCAAGTCACATGAGGAGATCTTGAAGGATGCAGGGTATGGTATTAGCAGCACGAGAAGACAAAAATATGCAAAACAAGTTGCTGGTAGCAGGAAAATACATACAAGAACTAGCAACAAATTCAGGCTGAAATCCAAAGCCCTGCATAACCCAAGGTTGATGAAAAAAGTCATAGTTGCGGAGAGGAAACCTGAAGGGTTACAGACAATAAATCCTTCAATTTCTGAATCTATTGGGTCCAAGAAGAAAGATAAGGGTAAAGCCCCTTCAGACCAACAAACAAGATCCTCAAAAAGAAGAAAAATCCAGAAGAGTTCAGAAGAGAAAAATACCATTACAAAAGAGACAACCACCAGGAACACAAGGTCAAAATCAATGGTTAACAAAAAAAAATATTTAGACAAGCTTGCAGAAGTTGTAGCTCATATGGAGGAGAGCTAAAAGGATGTCCCAGTGAAATATAATTTAGCCTACTAGTTATATTTTGGAACAACTCAATTTTGAGAGTGTTTTAGTCTGCACAGAGTTTTTCAAGTATCTTACTGTGCATTTTTGAAAAATAAACAAAGAGCTACCAGAAATTCCGGTAGCATTACAGTTTTTGCAAAGTTACAGGTTTTTACCAGAAGCTCCAGTAGCGGCCGTTTTAAATGATTTTTGACAGTTGTCAGCAAATTTTTTTAGCTAGTCCAAGAATGATAAGGAATCTTACGATATGGACATGTAAAGTGATGTTTTATAAGTGGTTTTGAGGTTTTTAAATGACACATTTAATGAAGACACATGGGTTTTAAAGAACTAAGATCATGGAGAGATAAATCAACGGAAAAGGAGGCAGATTGCTAGCACACTTAGCAACACAGTTCGAATTGTCTTCTTTCTTCCTATCTAAATTTGTCTCATTAGTTATATTTCGATAGGATATGTCTTTAATATGCTATAACTCCTATGTAATGTGAGCAAGAGTGGAATCCTTATTTTTATGAGAGATGGAGTTGGTGCCTCTCTCTATAAATATCATTCGTAAATGCCATTTCAGGGTTTGATTTTGGTTGACCTGAAGACTTTTCATAATAAAGAAAAATCCATTTTTCACTTCATGTTGGAGTATTTTGTGTTTCAGGGACTATCTAATGTATGGTGCGTTTATCTCATTGTTTTATTCTTCTGATTTATGAGTTGCAACAGCTAGTAAAGTGTGAGTAAGAGAATTGTTAGAGGATCTAATAGCTAATTATATGATGTTTAGTCTTATGCAAATCATATATATGTTGTGTAAAGCATGTTAGTGAAGGTTTCATGAAAGATTTATGAAATTATTTATGCATGTATTCTACTTTATAAATGTCGTTTCCTTTACATAAAACAAAGTTTATGTAAAATGCCACTCTTGTAGTTGTGTGACTGATTTAGGATATGTATATTTCTTAGATTGAGTAAAAACTATCTGTCACCTTTAATTTGTTACAATATGCTCCCTTATAATACCAATTTACCGATACAAATTATACTTGCCACAACTTTCCAAATGCATGAAAGTATAAAAGAATAAAAATCATTTCAAATTATTTAAGAAGCCATCCCACCACTCAAAACCTTTTACTTTGAAATGAATTACGATGTGTCAGGCTTACTCATTTGCAATCAAGGAGTGACTCCTTGCACTAACATACTACACCAAAATGTTTTGGGTATATCCATTGAAGAATAAATCTGAAGCTTTTGAAACTTTCAAAAAATTTCATGCGTGAATTGAAAACAATACACAATCTTATATTGGATCTATTCGTACTAACAATGGAAAATAATATACTTCAACTGAATTTGAAAAATATCTTCGCCAGCATGCAATTCAACATCAAACAACAATGCCTTATAATCATCAACGTAATGGTATAGTAGAAAGAATGAATATGGAAATCTTAAATATGGTTCAGTCAATGATGTTTTTAACAAATTCTAAGTTGATGTTTTGGGTTGATGCAATTTTATGTGAAATGTATATTAAAAACATATGTCCATCTCATGCTCTCAAAATAAGACTCTTTATGAAATGTGGTATGGACACATATCTTTGGTGAGGCATCTCAGGGTTTTTGGTTCCACCTGTTATGCTTTGATACCTAAGGAACATAAAAAAGACTTGGTGCAAGAAGTTGAAAGTGTATCTTCTTAGGGTACTCAAATACCTCCAAAGCATGTTGTCTCTACGATGAAGTAAATAAGAAGTTTATACTTTCTAGAGATGTGATTTTTCTTGAATATTTTAAGACTGAAAATGTTGTTGAGATACAATTTGACTGCTTGGACAAATTCGAGCATCCAAAATCCTTTTAGGAATTTGATAATGACATTCAACATCTTGAAGGGGGGATACCTATCTTGGATAAATATGTGGAATCTCCTTCTGAAGCACTCTCCCCCCCCTCATGAAGCTCCAACCACTGATCAAGAAGACACTTTGAGTGATGTGATTGAGATAGTTGGGATGCTAAATATTGATTCAACCCCATCTTAGTCAACTGAACAATTTGGGCCATGTTGAAATTGTAGCAAGAAAAAGGCTCAATTTCAACTTGTGCTTTAGTAAAAATGAGTAAATTTATTTTCCACATCAATAGGGTAATTTTATTGTAGTTATCTTGAGTGACATGTCCTAGTCACTTAGTTAATTGAGTAATTTGAGTTAGAGTCTAGAATTAGAGTTGTGCATGTAGTGATTGCTAAGATTTAGCAATCTAATTCAATTATTTATAGTTGATCTCAGTTAACTGAGCTCAAGTCTTTAGTTGATTCAGTTAAAGGTTAGTTGAGCAGTAGAACTATTGTTAACTCAGTGATCTATCAATTAACTAGTCAGTTAGCTAAATATAGGCTATGCATGCATGAAATTCAAATTGCCTTACTATAATGGAGATAAAAGGCACATTGTAATTATCAAATATATATTAGTTGAGTGTATAGAGTTAGTAATTGTTTGTGTGAGAAATTCCTTGGTAATTGCGCAAGGAAGTATGGAATGCCCTATTATTTAGGAGCTCAATTTATCCTAAATTCAACAAGGAAATAGGAGCTTGCAGAGTCTGAGAATTGGATAACTATTGGCTAGTGCTGGACATGAAGTGAGAGAATAAGTTTGCAAGTGAAAAGTCTGCTTCATACTTGAAGCAAGAAATTGTAATAGGTTCTCAGTCTCATCTAATTAATTCAAATCCAGATAGGGGTTTTTCCCAATTGGGTCCCTTAGGAAAGAATTGTTTCTCTTATGGTTTTTCTTATTGCATGTCTATGCATGTTGTTCTTAATTGTGAATTAATTTCAGCAGAGTAGTAGAGTAGAATTGTGTCTCTTGATTTAGATTAAATTTCTTGAGTAGTTACAATTATATCACTATATTTATACATACCATCTCATAAAGGTCCTCCAAAATGGCTAACTAAGACACTTTGAAAGTGTTCATCTTAATGAGGTTGGAAAGATAGGAACAAGAAGTTCTACTAGAAAGAATGGAGGTTATGTAGATGATTATGATTCAACTATGGATATGGATGCTTTCTTATGATTGTGAAGTAAATTTGTTTACTAATTTTGAACCAAATTCCTTTAAATAAGTTTCTTCTCATGATTAATGTAAATAATAAATTAATAAAAAGTATGATTCTCTTATAAAGAGTGGAACCAGGAACTCGGTGGACCCTCCATTTGGAAAAAAACATACTGGCTGCAAGTGGGTCTTCAAGAAAAAGTATAAATCATATAGATCACTTTACAAGCACAAATAAAGTCTCATCGTAAAAGGTTTTGTGAAAAAATAAGGGTTGATTATGAGGAGACGTTTTCCCCCACAAAAAAATGGGCTACCATCCAGACTCTCTTTTCCTTGGTAGCTCACAATGGATGGAAATTCCATCAAATGGATGTAAAAGCTACTTTATTGAATGGATATATGAAATAAAATGTTTTTATGACTCAACCAAAAGGATTTTTTGTGAAGGGAAAAGAGCATAAAGTATGTAAGATTATCAAATCCTTGTATGGCCTCAAACAAGCACCATGATCCTGGTATGAGAAATTGATTGAGCATCTTCTGAAACTAAATTTCAAACACTATGAACTTGATGATGCAACTTTATTTTTAAATAAAATTGGCAAAACTATATCCTATCTTGCGGTCTATGTGGATGATCTATTGATGATATGAACCAATGAAAAATATATTTCATCCATAAAGAAATAATTGAGGAAATGTTTTGAGATGACAAATTTGGGATATGCTCACTACTATCTGCGTATTGAAGTAATCCAACATCATAAGTTTATATTCCTATATCAAAAAAAGAACATTTGAGATTTATTGAACTAATTTGGCATGATTGAATTCAATCCTTTTTCCAATCCAATGGAAGAAAATTTAAAGCTCACATCCAAATAAGGAAATGAATTTGAGGATGCAACTAAGTACAAACAACTAGTAGGAAATATTAACTACCTCACTACTACTATACTAAACCTTTCATTTGTTGTTGGAATCCTTTCTTGGTTTATGCAAAAACCTTGTGAGGGTTATTGTTACACTTCAAAAAGAGTTCTGAGGTAATTGAAGGGAACTCAAGACTTTGGAATTAAATATACATAGGTGGATGACTTCATCTTGATTGGATACTCTAGTTCAAACTTAGATTGAGATAAAAAAAATGGAGTATCTAATTTATGTTATGTTATGAGTCTTGGATCAAGAGTCGACTCCTGGAGGTCACACAAACAATCAGTTCCAACATATTCCACAACAAAGGAAAAATATGTTATAGCTGTAGAAGAAACCAAGGAGATTGTGTGGCTCAGGAAAATTCTTGAATATTTGCAAGAGAAACAAGTTCATTATACTCCTCTTCTAATTGACAATACTTCTATAATAAAATTGGCCAAGAATCCAAAATTCCATTATTGAACCAAGCATATCAATACAAAGTATCAGTTGGTTCAACATCACGTTGAGACCAAGACTAGTCACGTACACCATTATTACACATATGAGAAGATTGTAGTAATATTCAACAAAGTGCTTAGAAGAGAAAGGTTTGAAAGATTCAGAATGATGCTTGGAATTATAAACACCCTTTCATATTAAGGGGGGGGGGGAATGTTGACATCTAATCCTCTTGGATTGGGAAAATATTTTAAATTTGTAAATACAAAATAAGAAGATGAAAAGAACTTAAAATGTGAATCCCAAGGGTGTCTCTCTGCTATGTATATATTAAAGTTATTCCTAATATAAAATCACAATTCGTGGAGTTACCAAACTTGGCCTTACAAATGCTAAAACTTTGGAAATATTTGTGTCAAAGAAGTTGAAAAAAAAAAATACGAAATGAATGAAATTATTGGAAAAAATATAAATGATCTCGTTGATATGGTGGCAAGTGAAATTAATGTGAGCAATGCATTAGTTGATAGTATTGTAGTAGACCAGGTGAAGAGAAAATTAGGGATAGGGCCACATGGGAAGGAGAGACATAGTGAAAATGAAGTATGTAACCTTCTCAAGTATATTGTGGTAAAATACTATGGGATTCTCATTATAAACATTGCTACAAATGAACATACCAGTAATACTATGCTTAATTATGATAAGGTTTTAATTCATGATTTTATACCTTTTGAAGTGGCGTGTATGCTCAAAGGAGAGAGTGATATCATCAGGAATTATCTGTACATTGTAGTTGTAAATTTTCACATTTCTTTGGAGCATGTTCTCCAGTGCTTAACAAAAATTGATAGAAGCTCAATAATTCCTAGCAGAGAACGTCATGGATAATATTATTAGTCAACTCATGCATGAAATTGTTGTAGTGGAAGAAGAAGTGGCACCAATGATGTGATGGAATGAAGATATTATGGAAACATTTTGTATTAGTTTCAAAGTACAATGTCTGATATATATTGATGGGATTATGTTTTTTGTTCCACGAGAACACATGGAAGAGGGTCATGGAAATGTTGTTGTGAGCTAGGATTTCTAAAGATGGAAGGAGAGTCAAGCTTTAGCCTCCAAAGGTTTAACATTTTTACATAATGTTATGTTGCAAGTGCACTAGCAAGAGCATTGCTAGATATGATAGATTAAAGGATGAGGGATTGACCAACTAGAAGAGAAAATCATGTGCTTTGGAATCTGTAAATACCACCAATGAATATGTGAGGACCTTGTAGAAGTGGTTGTGCGAAAGATGGATTTGGAGATGAGAACATTAGGTGAGAGGATGGCAACATAAATGCTGGAGTAATATTTATTTATTTATTTTTAATAATGGAGTCAAATTTTTAAAATTGAATGTAAATGGGAATATTGTTGTAATACATGCCCGTTAGGGTTTGGGGTCATGGCCAGTGGATGCTTAAGGCATTCGTGCTGCTTTGCAGGTCATGAGTTCGAGTCTCGGATAGCCCAAGGGCCATTATGGCGAGCGTGGCAGTTCCTCCTAGGTTTATAGGGGTAGCCAGCGGGATTCACCTCGTGTCACGCGAGTACGATACTGCTGTAGTTGCCGATTCTCCTAGAACTATATATATATATATATATATATATATATATATAGATATATATATATATATATATATATTGTTGTAATACATGGCAAGGCATGTGTACACTTGGGAAACTATTGGTAAAATATGGTGTTAGACCTTAGTGATAGGAGGCATCTCAAGTTAATAGATACCCTAAGTATAAACTTTGATGGGGAAGTATTAGAGTGAGTGGTGTTGACTGAATTGAATGGTTTTGGCTAGATTTGGTTAAGGGAAACCCTAAGTTAAGTTTTGATGGGGGATTTTTAGGTAAACTTGACTCGAGGAAAGAGTCAAATTTGATTGGGTCAAATGCTAGTGGTTTTGGAACCATTGCTTTGATTGTCGATGGTTTTGTGCCTGTGTATTGCATGTAATGAAGCCTTTAAAAGGCCTTGAAGACTTCATTGTATGTAGGCTAGGGGATGTGAGTGGTGAAAGCTCACTTGGTTGGCTTGCCTAGGTTTTGGCCAAGGGATTTAATGGAATTCTTCTATTAGGGTTTTTCCCCATAGTTGGTGTTTTCCCAGGGTCAACATTGTGTGCATTATTTTTATGTTTTTTATATTGTGTTGCTAGTTATTGTTAATTTTATCAATAATTTATCTTTAGTAAAATTTTAAAAACTTGCATTGACCCAAGGGAGAAGGAGAAGCCATGACAAAGAGATAACAAGAAAGGGACAAGCTAATTTCCAACTAACAAAGCACAAAGAGGTCTAGAGAAATATGTAAAGTGGATCTAAGAAATCCCATCGATTCCATAAGGAGGTGTGTCACTTGATGTTTCATTATGATGACAATAACCATGAACTTACCATGAACTCACAATTATTTTGATGGTACATAATCATGCCCTTTGTTGCAGGGGAGATCATTCTCCCATCATAGTTGACTAGCATGATGCCAAATATTCTAGTTTGAGGTTGTGATATCCCCTAGTTAACATTTTCCCCTTTTGTAAATAATTGTAATTAATTTAAAATATTTGAGAAAGGAACACAAATTCCATTGCTTGAGGAAGAGGGTTTCTTGAGGAAATGGATATCTTTTAAATATCAATCCTGGTTGGTTGAAAGGGATTTAATGTACTGACTATGCATTGAATGTAACTAGAACATGAAGGACTGGTTAAATTGTCCTTCACCTCAAATAGAAATAAAGGAAAAGGACAAAATTCATGAGCAGGATGGGTTGCACTGTCAGGGGAGGAATATTGTGTGACTTGTGGAAGAAGGAAGAAAATTAATATGTTGGAGAGAAGAGAGGGAGGGGGGGGGGATACATTCATTCTCAGGAACACATGCTCCCTCTTGCTTTGATGTGCAAACAAGCGAAGGAATATTGGAAAAAAAATGTAACATTCAGAGCTACTGTGTGTGGAAGAAAACAAAGATGAAAGAAAGATCAAGTGGTATCTAGAGCATTGATTCGACTCCAAGAAAATGAGCACCAACTGTTGAACCTTCTGAGTGAATATTGTTGTGTTAATTTTTTAAGAGAGCATGGCTTGCCTGTTAGGCTAAAGAACCCATTAGAAGCTGGAGGATTGATGAACCTGTTAGAAGTGGGAGTAATCACTTAGGTGTTTTGAGGGTTGAAGAACCACCAGGAGGTGTCTTGGGGGGTTGTAGTGCTAGTGCTTGACTCACTGAGAAACACCCTAGACAAGTGATTTCTTTACCCTTTAACAACTTAATCACTTATGAACCTTCCTGATAGTGGACTTTCATCTCCTGAAAGTGACTTGGAGTTCTTTGTATTGTGAAATGTTGGCATGGTCCCATGTATGCATAAACTGTGTGACCCATAATGAAATTAATTAGTGGATGAAGGCAATAATTACCTTGTAACATCATGTTTAAGTTGTTTTGGTTGAATGAAAGCACCCATAAGCACCTCACTTGAAGCTCTAAAATCCAACCTGTGGGTGAGATTATATGGATTTAAATGATTTTTTATAGAAAATGTATTGTTGTAAATCATTTATTTTATTGTATGAATGACTCCAATATTCAGACTAAGAATGTAAACTTTATATATATATATATATATATAATATATATATATATATATATATATATATATATATATATATATATATATGTATTTATGTATATATATATTCCGTGGGTGCAGATAATTGGTAATACTTATTTAATAAAGAGTATTTGATAAGCCTAGGCATCAGAGGCTTGTAATAATGAATATTTGATGACTAACTGGGTGGGTCGTGCTTGGAATTCTTATCCATATGAATGAAATGCTTTTAGGCTTGTGTTATTTTTTCTTATGTTCATGTATTTACGACTTATTCCTGAAGTCAAACAAAAAAGGGAAATTCTTGTGTACTCATGAAAATATGGTCTCGTTGTGGTGTTCTCAGCATCGTGGGTGGGTCATGCTTGGAATTCTTATCCATATGAGTGAAATGCTTGTAGGCTTGTATTATTTTTTCTCATGTTCATGTATTTATGAATTATTCCTAAAGTTAAACAAAAAAGGGAAATTCTTGTATACTCATGGAAAGATGGTCTCCTTGTGGTCTTGTGGTCTTCTGAGCATCGTGGGTTCTCTGGTTGTTTTTATGAGCCCACTAGGGTTATTTATTTCTTAAAACATACCTTTAGATCTCTAATATGATATATGTTTATTCTGCGTAAGATATTGAGGACCTAAGAGACTGCAAAATCCTTGAGAGAGTGTATGGAAAAGTCCCCGAACCATGCTTTGTGTTTATGTTGTTAAGAACCCTTAGAGTGTGCTTCATAACACTTTAATGGCTATAGTTAAACTTTGGCACAAATCAAGATGTGTGTAGAACCACCATGCGCGAGCAATGATCAAAGCATGCCACAAATGGCTCTTAATGGAAACGAGGTGGCAAGCCTGACCTCATGCTTTAGCCTCATAACCTTATACCTTGATCATGGTGGGATTTACCAAGAAACTTGGAACTTGGCTGATGGCTAGGTCATTTTCCCATGCAACCATAAGGTGTAATCGAGAGCGGGAGCTATGTTATTGAGCGATTGTAAATAAAGAATATAAATTAATGGAGGAGAGGATGCTTGGGATGACGTGTCATGGAAGGTCACAACCCTAGAAGCCCATAACAAAAGCACCAAAGGGATGCCAAGTTGATGAGGACCGGGATGACCTGGTGGAGTTGTCGACATGGAAGCGACCAAGATTAGTTAATTCCCGTGCATTGGTCATTTGAAGAACAAAATCCCAAGAAAAAGGATTGTCATGACGTAAGGGAGTTTGGGTTGTGGCCCGCTTGAAAAATAAGGATCACGGCAAATAACATTTTTTTTTTAATCCTAGAGTCCATCTCCGGGAGGTGGCAAGGAATAACACTAAAGGGAGAGCCAGGTTGACTCAACATCGGTATGCCATGGTAGAAGCAAGGCCGTAGGAGCATTCAATCAAAAGAGGAGTTGCTCGTTATGTGGAGGTGAGAGTAGCACAAAGGAGCGGCCTACCAAAACACGTAAGCCCGAAGACTAGTTCCCAACAATTTGAAGGAAGGTGCATGTATGAGAGGGGTGGGATGATGCAAGCCCATGAAAATGCAGCTTCCATGTGAGCCCAAACATATTAGTATTGGCGTTGGGTGGACCCACATGATAGGTTATCCCAGAAGGGTCATGCCCTGAGAAATTTGCGAGAGTGAAAAGTAGAGAGGGCTGGGTAACAGTGATATGTGGTTTAACGGTAAGTTCTGCTGGGTGAAAATCATGAGACAAAGGTTCAAATCCCATTGAGTATATGGCCTGTTATGATCCGGCTCAAGGAGTAGGCTCCTCCTTTCCCGTGGAGTCATGGCTCTTGCTAAATCATAAGATTTCGGTATGTCTAGCTTGCAGGTTGCTGGATATACTCTTGGTGTTATAAGGTAACCACGAGGATCCTGGGACCTCCCTTAGATTAGTCTAAAGAGTTACTAATTCACCATGGTTAAAAAAGAAGAAGAAGGTCGGGTAACAAATTCTAGGAGACAAGGAAATTGTTGTCGGTAATTGATGCTCATCAATATATATATATATATATGTATGTATGTATATATATATATATATATATATAATATATATATATATATATATATATATATATATATATATGTATATGTATGTATGTATATATATAGATATATATGTATATATATACATATATATACATATATCTACATACATATATATATATATATATATATATATATATATATATACATACATACATACATACATACATACATACATACATACATATATATATATATATATATATATATACATGAAAATGAACATGAAGACCACAAACCATGAGCAGGTTGACAACTAATATCCCTGTGCCAAGTCCTCCCTGTTATATTTACCTCACCAATATTTCCTCTATACTTGGTCACTGGTCCCCTCTCTAGAACTTTCCTTGAGCATTCCTCTACTCCTCCTAGGCTTCAACTCATCTGCACTTTTGAGAACACAACTTTCCTCTTTTATTTTAATCACAAATGAAATACTAGGTTCTGGCCACATTCTTCTTTCACTCAGAAATACTTACTAGCTTCTTTCATCACTTCTTCTTAAGACTGTGATCTTCTTTTGTTGAGATACATCATTAGCTACGATTATCAATCTTCAATCTGTCTTTAACCTACAAAAATAAAATCAGAGTTAAATAAAACAATACCTGCATGATTTCACAAACAACCTCCATCTACTCTTGACATTTGAATGGATCTTCATTCTTAAAAATAAAACAACCATCTCTTTGTCATATCTTACTGTTTGGCTTTTATTTCTACACTTGTCTCCAACTTTTCAGATTTATAATCTAACTTCTTCTCCTCTGATCCGCAATCATGTTGAATCTTATTTTGTTCTACTACCAAATGTCTTTTGCATAGTTCAACTCTACAATCTTCATTTATAACAATTTTCATTCACCCCGGGCTCTAATACCAAATGATGCAACCATAAGGTCCCAAATATCCAAATAATGCAAGGTTAGTAGAATTAACCCCACAATTCCCCACATATGCAGAAAATTTATACGTTTTTCCCATTTAATATTGAAACTTCAATCATGTGATTTGATCCTTGCCGTCTGATTGCCTCCTTTGGAAATATTCTAAGTGTTTCTATCTTAGTCGATTTCTTTGCTTTCTACTGTCGATGCTTTGCAACATCGTTTCCTCCATGATGCTCCTCCTGAGATTTCTCCTGTTTTTATTCACTCCGACTTGGAATTATTGCACTTGATACACGCCTTACTCACTGTTTCAATTCGGAATACAGACCATAATTCTGTATTACTTCTTCGAGTCCAGAATTCATGATTTGTTTCTTACTCGACCAGTACACACATCCGTTAGCTCCAGACTGGAATCACACAGATTCTATTTAGTCATTAAGGCCTTTATCACTTAGAAAGACTTATACATTCAATTTGAATTCATTCACCATGTTTATCACACAAAAACCATAAGTTCTCAATTACGGATCACTCAACACGTAAAAGGAATAACACACAGTCACAATGAATTCAATTTCCTCACTAATTAAATAAATGTACATATACAAATAAAAAACATGTTTACAATCTAGTTTTGGCCTGATGTGCCTTTTACATGGCCCTTTTCTCTTCCTCTCTCTCTCTATATGCTCATAGGCTTACAATTAAGTTTTCTCTCTAAGAATCTATATCCCTTATGCCTTTGAGGCTTTACAAATTTATACAAAAGGTTCTGTAACCAATTCTGGTTTAGATCCATAGGTTACTCAACAAAATCCTAAAAATCCTCTAAGTCCTCAATTAATTCCTAAAATATCTTCTTTATCCCTTTAGGATCTAAATATTCAACTAAATCCTAAGGATCCTCCATAAATCATGAACTAATTTTTAATATAAGATTTACAGTATTTCAGAATATCTCAATCCACACAAATCACACTTCAATCACTCATGTTCTCCTACATTCAAGAACATTTACAAATATGCCTCTCAATATTCAATTAAATCCTATTCTAAATGTCTCACATAAATCACTCCAAACATACATTAATTAAATACTTATGAAACCAACTCTTTTGAAAAACAAAATACCCTCTATATTCTACTAAATGTACAAATTTTCGGAACCATGCTGCTCCTGCATCACTCAGGCCAACAGATTTAAGGAATATGTATAAATTACCAGAGCCTCAGAAGAAATATGACTCACAATTAGTTCAGAAGTTCATGCAAGAGAACAGCAATCCCGCAGCAGTAATCAAAGAGTGGAGAAATGACCCTAACCGGCATGAGCGTGATAACAAGGGTATCTATTCAATCACTTCTCTTAAAATTCCTTACTCTCAAATAGCTGCAATGATGTGTCACATGTTTGGGTTTGTAAATACTAGTAAGTTTAAAGAGAATTGGACACCCTTGATAGAAGCGGCCTTTGATGGGTATATTCTAAATTGGGCAACCATTATTTCCGATAATTTTATAAGAATCATTACAACCTAGAGGGAAAATCGAAATGTCAAAGCCAATACAACCCCTCCTTTTTACATGAGCTCTTATATCATGGATACAGTCTGTTTTTCTTGTGAATTTCCCTCCTTTGGATGGAAATGGACCAAAGAAGTAGAAACCCCCATATTTTTCTAGTTATATTTCTTGTGGGAACCAAAATGCTACTCTAATATTTTCAAAATCTGCAATGAAATAATGCTCCATGTTTACCAAGTCATTTTTGAAGTCAAAATCCCTAGAATTTCCCCTGAAGGTGATAAAAGTATTAAGTATATAGGTAGGTGGTTTGGTGAATATTACTTTACATACGTCTATGTTTTTGGAAGCTATGCCCCTCCACATGCCCTACCTCTATACGTACTAGAAAAATTATTGGCCAAAGAGATTTCCTATCATACAGTTGGCAACAGTTTGAAAAAAGTCTTGATAGACGCCAAAAAGACTATTTGGCCAACTTTCCCTTTTCCGTGTGGTTCATAAGAATTAAAAAATTTCGAGCATTCATGTCTTGAAATTGATCAATTAAAACTGTTCAAATTCCCAATTTTTCCCAATAGAAATTATGATGCTTATGGTATTGCTAGAGAAATAAAAAATCAGGTCAAGCTTTGATCATTTCCAAGTGAGCCTCATAGGTTTGATGATATGTTCGAGTCAATTTCTGAATTTTCCATAGTTCAGCAAATAGTAGAGGAAAGACTCAGTCCTAAAGACTTGTTAAGGTTTAAAAAGTATCGAGAACAAAGAAATGCTCATCTGTAAAAATATTTGTTCCAAATACCAACACTGGAAACAAAACAGGTTGCAGTTTCAACATCTCTATCTCAGGTACCAATTGCAGATACAGGTAGTGCAAATATTAAGCAAGATGACAAACTCACCCAAGACTGGGAAGAGTTTGAGAAAGTGATGTCTACAGTTGATATTCTGACCACTAATTATACTATTCAGTTAAATGTCGCACTCATTCTTGGCACTACAAACTCAGTAGCTTCTACAGTAGAGCCAAGTATACAACACATGTCTACTGATAAATATAATTCGAAGAGTCAAGAAGAAAGAAAAGAAATCTCATTCACTACAGAGGCTCCTAAAAAAGATGTTGAGCAAAGTGAAAGCTAAAGAAATAGTGATATAGAAGAGAATAGAGAAGCTACATCTAACCAAGACATGGAAATCATCCTAGCTTTACCCATTGATGAAATAATCCTCAACATTGAGGGAGTACCTCCATTAGACATATTCTATAGTCCAAAACATAAAGTTGTCATGACTAGATCAAAGAAGAGGTGAAGGATGGATAAATCTCCAAAAATAACTCCAAATGTAACACCAATGCAAGTCCTTTGGAAATAGACTCAATCGGCTCCAGAGGAATAACTTCATAAACTATCTCAATTTGTAGGTGTGTATGATGTAACCATTCATAAAGCAGCAGAAATTCAAGCATTAATGAGAGAAAAAGACTAGAAAATTGCTCAAATGGAGCAAGTTTTATTGAATGAAGAGAAAAATATTGAGCATGAGCTGCATTTAAATATCACTACTCTTCAGAAAAAGTTTGAGGATCTTAAACTCAAACTCGGGAGCGAGCTTAACGAAAAATATCAACTGATTCATCAGTTACAGCAGAGAATTGAGAAGTTCCAGGAAAATCGAAATCAATGCAGTCAAGAAGGAAGCAGCAGAGTTGGAGACATTACTGTCAAAACAATAAAAAACTTTCTATCACAAGCTAAACCAAGTTCAAGAGCTAGTTAAAACCACTTATTACAATGAGATTGATGATAAAGTGTCTAAGTATATAAATTGGAAAGACACTGCATAGTTGATCTCCCTCGTCTTGAAGAATCAATCAAATACATAGTATTTGGAGACTGGGATATCAAAATGAAAAGTGTTGAATTAGCTATTATCAGAGCTAATAATCTATCTTCTAGCATTTATGAATACATAAAAGGTTCTCTTTTGCAAGCTAGCCTAATTCAGGATAGTCCAAAATACACTTTTCCAGATATCAAATTCCTAAGGCAATGTTGGCAAGAAACATCAACAAGAAAATCTCTTGACATTCAAAGCGTGAAAAAATCAAATATGGAAAGTTACTGATACTTGTTTATTAAACCTCATAGCCAATGGCTAACGTTGATGTGTCTCTCCAACGCAGCAGATCAACTTCTTCTAGAATTAAAGGATGCAATATTCACGGGGCAGATGTGAATGCAAGAAATTCATCCCCCCCCCCCCCGAGCTTGAACATATGATGAAAGCGTTCCATCTCAAGGATCGGTTAGAGAATGAATTTTGGAAACAGTCATGAGACTGTTCCAACCGATGCAATTTATTTTCCTAGTTTTTAGTTATATAGTTTTAGAGACTTGTTTCACAAGTCTTCTATTTTTGTAATATTAATTAGCATTTAAACCTCTTTCATGCATTTAGAAAGGGGTCTAGAATTTTGAGAAGATTGCTTTTGGAACTTGCACTATTGTTGGAACATAAGTTATCTAATTGGAAATCTGAACCCTGAAGCTATCTTTTTCAGATCTAAAGCTATGATGTAGTGGGTATTATTATCTGTGTATTAATCATTTTATGTTTATGAGATTTATAGCAAACTTATTTTTGTCTACTTGTTTCATTCTGATAAGCATTGAAGTGATATATGTTCTTATTACTATTGATATAATATTGAACAATATGTTGTTAGATGTGAAACTAAGAAGTATTTTATGTGATTGATGTTCTTCATCAACTAAATTGATTATATTGATTTAGTTTCTTACATGTGCTCATATTCATTAAGTGTGCAATGATCTATATTGTTTCATTCTTGTGAAACCTTTCTCTATAATCATATAAAAGAGTTTGATCCCGATAAGTAGTTAGATTTAGTTGTAATTTATATTATCATTAGAAATAAATCACCTTGTTTGTGTTGATTCTATTCCTTTTTGTTATTCATATAAACTCTCTTTATACAGGAAACTAGTCCCTATATCCCCAGTCAGACCCACCATTTCAACGAAAAAGGAGTTGCTTTAAGCTCTCGACCGGGTGGAATCCCCAATGTTGAGGCAACCACCTTCCAACCTTTAGCAGGTTTCCATGTTAAATTCCTATGTGCATTTGTGTATAATTCTCATGTTAATGGTGTGTGTTCACATGATAAATTTATGTTTTTGCTTATGTAATTAGTTGTGAATTCTCATATGGGTAATTTCCAAGTTAGAAGAGAAAATAAAAATTGGGATCAAAATTTTAAAATAAAATTAATTATTCATTCACCCCCCTATCAGTAATTCCTTATTCCAATGTCTCTCTCCCTCCTCACTTAGTACCTCATCTCTTTTTACTTGCCTTAATTTATTCCTTTGTAATGTTTGGTGCTTCTCATCTTACTTCTAGTTTTACCCTTTCCCTTCCATCATGCCTCAGCAGTGCATGTGTAGTCACCGAGGAGGGGGATTTCATGGCCCTCGGGGAAAAACTTGGGCCCAAGCCCAATCTAAAGAGGTCGCAACTATTTATAAATTGTCTACTCCTTAAGAAATTTAATCTAAAAATTTTCATCTAGAAGCTTTACTTACTACTAATATGTAATCCTTTTCTTATTTTGATTTCATTGATGAGGTTTCCCAATGGGTTCCTGACCTTGGTAACACCAGGGGAATAAGAAAACAATACCTCAACTCTATTACATTGCATTGGCAATTGAAAACCACCTTGGGTTAAGTGTTGAAAGAAAAATAGGCGAAGCAGTACAACATATTTTCAGCTCTAGAGGACATCAAACGAGCTAACTAGAATCAATTTTATTGGATAGAGTGTTCGGATTCTCAATTAGCTCACCTAGAGAGACATATCTAGTGTGAGGAGAAACACATAATTCCCCCGAGCACTGGCTACAAGAACCATGCCCAATGAATGCATTTGGATGATGTATTTGCTATGAATTTATGTATTTAGTTGTTTAATTTCCCTGGTCCAAATAGGACAGTTTGATTCTAGAGGATGTTCTATTTTTCTCAAACTGTATTGTGGGTAGGTGATAAATATCTGTGGTTTCCTAAGTGGAAAATTGAGATCAACTATATCAAGCTTAGCTCAATTATGGAAAATATGTGGAATGTAATGATATTTTGATTTTTAAAGTAATACTAAATTAATTCTCGGAGAGAAAAAAAAGAAGTTTTAATACCTTAACAAGCTCAAATATTATATTATTCATGAACTTTCTACCTCTAATAATTAGATCATGAAAAAATATATATCTAAGTTTATAATTGATAAAAGAAATATTTTAATTAATTAATTTAACCAAATGTTTAAACTCTATCAAAATTTCAATACATTAAGAAAGTAAAATTAGATATCACCAGTTTATGTTTCTTAATGATATAGAGTTATATCTTTGTTGAGAATAAAAAATGGAATATTAATCTATTTATTTATTTATTTTGTTAAAAATTTTAAGAGAAAATAAATAAATGTTTTCTCTATTATGTTTTAAGATTATTAAGTTCCAAAAATCCTCTAGCTCTAGGCCCTCATCACAAATGATCTTCAAGCTTATTTCGACTCTAAAATCCTGGAGGAGGTAGTCAATTGAGTTCTTGACCCCGATCATACCAAGGGAAGATGAATTTGATACTTGAATTCCATCAACCCCCATTGGTAGATGAAAACTCTTCTGTGTGGGGTCTTAAAAGAGAAGCATGAGGACTGTAATGATATCATATTGTCCTATAATGAAATTAAGTAGGTGAAGCAATACTAGTGTTCTTTATTGGCTAGTTTCGATACCCGGCTAGCTCACTTGGAAAGTCACCTTCAGTGTGAAACTAAGACTCTTGATCCTACAAGTGCAAATGCTAAGACCCAATTCCTGTGACCTCTTTATACTCTTAATATCATGATATGTTTTTTACCAGGTGTTTCTCTTCTTTATGTAGTTTAGTACATGGTAGCTAAAGTAGTTTTCAACAACATATGTTTACATTTTTGCTATATTTGAACTTTAGTCTATGGTCAACCATTCTGGTTTCTCTCAAAGAAAAATGAGAACAAATTCTGTAAACATTGTATGAAATATTGATGCTTTTGATGGCATATTTTGAAATACTAAGATAATACAAACTTAAATAATAAAAAAATAAAAATTTATCATGTTCTAGATCAAAACATACTTATCCATGTATTGAAGAAACGTCTACTAATAATAAAGATATATGTATTTGTGTATGAATCTAATGGTAAGACCACTCCATTTATTTATCTTTCAAAGTCCAATGACAAGTACCCAAACTTCCAAACTTTATATGTTTCCACTGACTCTTGATCACTTTCAACATATTTATGAGAGATGGTTTGTGTTCTTACAAATATTGTTGTATCAAGATCAAATTGGAGACTCTTAATAGAATTTTCATGAAAGTGTTGACACTATTTAATTACTTCATTAAACTCATCATCATCATCCAAGTTATTGTCGTGATCATCACTTGCATCATCATCCTCGTCGTCTTGTTCCTCATCATGATCCTCAAGTTTAGGTATTCCATTCAAGTTATCAAAATAAACATTAAGTCCTTGTAAATCATCATCAAGAAAGCTTTTGCTCACAAACATAACTAGTTTTAAGTACTTATAAATATGAAAGAAGCCAAAATTTATTCCTCTTGAATGTCAACACTTCCCAAGGTCTAATATATTTTTCTTTATTCTCAAACTCATCCTTATCCTCCTTAGTGTCTTCATCCAAGTTATCTTCTATGTCCTTAATATCTTCATCAAATTTCTCTATGCAAGTCATAGTTGTATGATTCTTAAAGCCTTCTTGTTCACTTTCAACAATAAATAATCTAATGAATGGATTATCTTTTAGAAGAAATATGGGTTCAAAATGTTGATTTTGTAACTCATCAAGTAACAATTTGTTTGGAATTTGAAGTAAATCAATCATTTTGTATTTGATGTGCACATATGCAGTCACATGGACAAGTGAATTTTTGTTGATTTGAATAATTGATCTTGATGCAATATGAATCAAAGTTTTTTGAAGAATGAACTAGTCTTCAATACTTTCCATCCTTATCCAAAAAGAGTGCTTCAAGTGTTGCACTGCAAAAGACAATGTGTCACAATAGTAAACACCAAATGTTGCAAATAAAACCTCCAAGTGTTAGAACAAAAGAAAAATCACCATATATGTTTTATCCCCTTATTCTATTTCAAGCTAGATCAAGTGAATCCAAATAAAAATTTCAAAGTGTGACAAGCATGTCAAATTGTTAGATCTCCAATACTTTGCAATGGATCCCTCTGACTCTACCTTTATGCTTCTAACTCATCTTAAGTTAGAAATAATCCTAAAAAATCAATCATACATTGAACAAAGCAATATCGCAACATTGTATGATATTGTTTCCAATAAATTCCAAATTAGGGTTTGCATTCTCTCAATAAAAATTGCAATGGACTCAAGCATGTCATGCTCGACTCAAAAATATACTTAATTTTCAAATTTGAAAATTATAATCAAACTTAATGAAAAAATTTCCATAAATTTATAAAATAACAACTACAAATAATCATCCATATTATATAAAATTTTTATAACTTATCCTAATATTAATTACTTTATTCTTTTACTTATTAGTTTGATATTAAAATCTTTAATTTTTTTATTTATAAAAGTCATCAATTATATATAGGTTTTCAAAAAAAACCATCAATCACAATGCACTATTCATTTTCATAATCTCATTTATTTAATTACAATTAAAAATGTTTATTTTTATTAACTAAAAAAAATCAATAACCAAATATTAAGTATTCAAAGTAAACTCTATAATCCCTTAATAATTTGATTAAAAAACCACTCTTTATTTTCTTCACATTAATATGCTATTTTCCTTCACAATTCTATATTAAGTATTCAAAGTAAACTCTATAATCCCTTAATAATTTGATTAAAAAACCACTCTTTATTTTCTTCACATTAATATGCTATTTTCCTTCACAATTCTTTTCTTTTTCTTCCCAAGGCATTACTCATCAATATGTTTGAAAACCAAGGCCATTATTGTTTATAAAATTATTAAAACTTTTTTTTTCTTCTCCCAACACAATCCTCATCAATAGGTTTGAACCCAAATAATTGGAAAGAAGATCTTTGGTTTACAAATCTCAAGAGTTTAAAAAAATTGAAGCGAACATGCTTGGAATTGATTTGAAATTTATAGATTTCACAAGCATAATATCAAGAAGAAAAAAATTGAAGTTGTCATTGTTTATTAAAAGTATTTTAGTCGGTAAAAAATGATATAAAAATATTTGTATTGCAAAAACAAATAAATTTAAATTAAAAAAAATTCATAATATATTTGATTCATTATTATTTTTATGCATTTTTCTATAAAGATAAAGGAAAATGAAATTTATCATTTTTCCTTGCTTCATGACAATTACATTATCATTACATTATCATTGCACCTATGTTTTCTATTTCTTATTTATTTACTTTAGAAACTGAGCTTAATTCAATTTGCATGCACTTCTAGGTCTACATTATTTCTTCTTATAAACCACAATTTACAACTAAGCCCCTACTATGATATAGGTTTGAGGAGACATTTAAAATTGCAGTCAGTAGATAACAAGGCGTTGATAATTGTTTATGGAAGATTGCACAAACAATACAGCTGAAACTCAAAAATCGAAATTGTTTTGTAATTTTTGTATTTTTGGTATTTTATTAACTAAAAATTTTGAAGTATATTTTTTTCAATTTAGTAATTAAATTGTATCTTATTAGCTTAAAATTTTTGAAGTACAATTTCTTCAATTTAGTAATTAAATTGGTTATCTTATTAACTAAAACACTTGAAGTACAATTTCTTCAATTTAGTAATTAAACATAAGAGTGAAGTACAATTTCTTCAATTTAATAATTAAACATAAGAGTAAATAGACAATGTATACTTTTTTTTGGGATAGGATCTCATCATATAACCATTATATTAATTTGTATTTTTAAATTTATAGGTAATTGGAAAATTGTAAGTGGCATTACATGATGGGAAACTATGGTATTAGCCACTTGAAAAGCTTACTTTGAGGAATTTGATGAAGTTGCTCCACAAGGAAAATTATATGGTATTCAACTCTCCAACAATTGAGGATGATTATTTTATTTCTCCCTTTAGTCTTGCCATGGAATTATTGTAGCAAAACTACTCCAATGGACAATGAAAATATCTAAAATTATTTAGAAATTAAAGAAGTTAATACAACAATTACGGTGATGGAAGGCGATTTAAAGATGGCATTGTGAGGTTGATGATATTTTTAACACACATCAAGTGTCTTAATCTAAAAAATATAGTGTTATCAAGAGAATTCTATATTTTGTGATTTTCTGATCCATGCACATATAATTAGATCAAAGCCCACCCCCATGTCCTTCAATATATTTATTATAGCGATGGGTGAAAGGGTGGGGGTTACAAAACCTTTTGTATAAATTTGTAAAGCTTCAAAGGCATAAGGGATATAGATTCTTAGAGAGAAAACTTAATTGTAAGCCTATGAGCATATATAGAGAGAGAGAGAGGAAGAGAAAAGGGCCATGTAAAAGACACATCAGGCCAAAACATGTTTTTTATTTGTATCTGTACATTTATTTAATTAATGAGGAAATCGAATTCATTGTGACTGTGTGTTATTCCTTTTATGTGCTAAGTGATCCGTAATTGAGAAATTATGGTTTATGTGTGATAAACATGGTGAATGAATTCAAATTGAATGTATAAGTCTTTCTAAGTGATAAAGGCCTTAATGACTGAGTAGAATTTGTGTGATTCCAGTCTGGAGCTAACGGATGTGTGTACAGGTCGAGTAAGAAAAAAATCATGAATTCTGGACTCAAAGAAGTAATACAGAATTATGGTCTGTATTCCGGATTGAAACAGTGAGTAAGGCATGTAGCAAGTGTGATAATTCCATGTTAGAGTGAATAAAAAACAGGAGAAATCTCAGGAGGAGCATTGTGGAGGAAACGATGTTGCAGAGCATCGACAGTAGAAAGCAAAGAAATCGTCTAAGACAGAAACACTTAGAATATTTCCAAAGGAGGTGATCAAATGACGAGGATCAAATCGCAAAATTGAATTTTTAATATTAAATGGGAAAAACGTATAAAGTTTTTGCATATGTGGGGAATTGTGGGGTTAATTATACTAACCTTGCATTATTTGGATATTTGTGACCTTATGGTTGCATCATTTGGTATTAGAGCCCGATGTGAATGGAAATTGTTATAAATGAAGATTGTAGAGTTGAACTATGCAAAAGACATTTGGTAGTAGAACAAAATAAGATTCAACATGATTGCGGATCAGAGGAGAAGAAGTTAGATTATAAATCTGAAAAGGTGGAGACACGTGTAGAAAGAAAATCCAAACAGTAAGATATGACAAAGAGATGGTTGTTTTCTTTTGAAGAATGAAGACCCATTCGAATGTCAAGAGTAGATGGAGGCTGTTTGTGAAATCATGCAGGTATTGTTTTATTTAACTCTGATTTTATTGTTGTAGGTTAAAGACAGATTGAAGATTGATAATTGTAGCTAATGAAGTATCTCAACAAAAGAAGATCACAGTCTTAAGAAGCAGTGATGAAAGAAGCTGGTTAGTATTTCTGAGTGAAAGAAGAGCATGGCCAGAACCTAGTATTTCATTTGTGATTGAAATACAAGAGGAAAGTTGTGTTCTCACAAGTGTAGATGAGTTGAAGCCTAGGAGGAGTAGAGGAATGCTCAAGGAAAGTTCTAGAGAGGGGACCAGTGACCAAGTATAGAGGAAATATTGGTGAGGTAAATATAGCAGGGAGGACTTGCTATTGCAAAGGCTTAAGTACATATTATAGTGAGTGAGGAGCTCATGAAGAGGAAGAAGAAGATTATTACTAATAGTCATAGCAGAGGTTCGAGAAGCAACCACAATGTGAAGACAGAAGATGCCAAATAAAATGGCATATGGAGATAGATGAGCGATGAAGAATATGAGAGAGATAAAGTTGAGATAAATTTCCAACTTGCATTATTGATGGATATGTTGCAGAGAAATAAGGTAGACTGGAGGTATGGTTGGATTGTGAGAAATAAAGTGAAATGGCATAGGCTACAAGAGAAGAGAAAGCAATAGGTGAATGTGTAGCTAATAGAAGAGCTGAGGAAGCTTGAACATATAATGAATGTTCAATTGAGGTCAGAGAAGCTCAAAGGAGTTGAGCTACAACAAAAGAAAGTTTTTGGAGAAGAACACATTCCTTTTGAACTTGAAGATGGAGCAATGATGTCTAAAACATCAGATGAGGCTACTGAGCCTTATGATTTTGAAATTAAAAATTTTTGTATGGTTGCAGGTGTAATACATGATGATGGACAATCTTTGGGTGTTGTCAAATAAGGGGAAGCAAAGACACATAATTTGAGTGTTGAGACAGTTAGATCTCATGAGGAATCTCATACACAATTGGAGGAAAATATTTTTTTTAGCATAATGCTAAAGTTGGAAACAAAGGAAGTTTGACTCACAATGATGACCAAAAGCAAGAAGAAGAAGCAAAGGATACCAAGTACTCAAATTCTATGTTTGAGGAAGTTGAGATGAATATCATTGAAGATTTTCTTAGCCATGTGGAAGTCTTGGAACAGAAAAATGATTTGATGACATAATCATCAAATAAGACAATTGAGTCTTATGGTTTTACAATTGAAAAATTGTGTGTGATTTCAGGTTTTGATGATTTTACAGACGATATACAATCACTGGAAACTTTCATAAAGATGGAGGATGAGACTATGTTATCTTATGAAGATAGCCAAGGAAAAGAACATGTACAATTGGTTAGTAAATGGGAGAAAGAATTGGAGTTATTGGAGAATTGGTTGAAAGCACTAGTAGAGAAGAAAGAACCTGATGAAGACTGCAAAGGATCTGCAACAGAGGAAGAAAATGTTACTACAGTCGGGGAATTTAAGAGAAGTTTACTTTTTGAAAGTAAAATTGCAGGTAGTGAGCAGAAGAGGGATGTTGCAAAGGGAGATATCTTAAGAGATATTCAGGAATTTTGGAAGGTAGCAATGTCCAAAGCAATATCTACAACAGTATTTGGAGCAATCTCAAAAATAGTAGCATAAGTTGAAGAAAAAGAAACTGAAGAAAGTAATCAACAACTTAAAGATGTTTGCATTCTAGAGAATGAAAATAAAGTGCAACAACCAAATAAATTGGATAAAGAGATAGAAAATTTCATGAAGCTTATGAGAAGGAAACATAAAGAAAGGAGTTGCGTAAAGAGAAGGAAAACAGGTGGTAGGATGAAAGGCTGGTCTATAAAAAACATTGAAGGAAAATTCAATGGAGTGTTACAAACGAAGGTGTGGAAACCAGGAAAAGCAAGAAAAGATAGCAAAATACATGGACAACAGTTAGAATGAGCACATGATCTAGAGATGGGATCTAGGAGGACAAAAATTGGAAGCACATGATCTAGAGATCATGAATTTTTCTACCTTGGGAGTCTGATGCAAGAGCATCATGGTTCAATTTTTTTTTTACATTTAGTAGAATCTAGGGGTCTTATGTTTTTCAAAAGAGTTGGTTTCCTAAGTATTTAATTAATGTAATTTTCAATGTTTGGAGTGATTTATGTGAGACATTTAGAATAGGATTTGATTGAATATTGAGAGGCATATTTGTAAATGTTCTCGAATGTAGGAGAACATTTGTGATTGATGTGTGATTGGTGTGGATTGAGATATTCTGAAATATTGTAAATCTTAGATTAGAAAGTAGTTCATGATTTATGGAGGATCCCTAGGATTTAGTTGAATGTTGAGATCCTCAAGGGATAAATAAGAGATTTTAGCAATTAATTGATGACTTAGAGGATTTTTAGTATTTTTTTGAGTAACCTATGGATTTGAACCAAAATTGGTTACAAAACCTTTTGTATAAATTTGTAAGGCCTCAAAGGCATAGGGGATACAGATTCTTAGAGAGAAAACTTAATTGTAAGCCTATGGGCATATAGAGAGAGAGGAAGAGAAAAGGGCCATGTAAAAGGCACATTAGGCCAAAGCTAGATTATAAACATGTGTTTTTATTTGTATTTGTACATTTATTTAATTAGTGAGGAAATAAAATTCATTGTGACGGTGTGTTATTCCTTTTACGTGCTGAGTGATCCGTAACTGAGAATTTATGGTTTCTGCATGATAAAAATGGTGAATGAATTCAAATTGAATGTATAAGTCTTTCTGAGTGATAAAGGACTTAATGACTGGGTAATATCTGTGTGATTCCAGTCTGGAGCTAACGGATGTGTGTACAGGTCGAGTAAGAAACAAATCATGAATTCTAGACTCAGAGAAGTAATACAGAATGGTGGTCTGTATTCCGGATTGAAATAGTGAGTAAGGCGTGCAACAAGCGCGATAATTCCAAGTTAGAGTGAATAACAAACATGAGAAAGCTCAAGAGGATCATCATGGAGGAAACGGTTTTGAAGAGCATCGACAGTAAGAAGCAAAGAAATCGACTAAGACATAAACACTTAGAATATTTCCAAAGGAGACGATCGGATGGTGAGGATCGAATCGCAAAATCGATGTTTTAATATTAAATGGGTAGAAAGTATACAGTTTCTGTGTATGTGGGGAATTGTGGGGTTAATTACGCTAACCCTGCATTATTTGGATATTTGCAACCTTATGGTTGCATCACCAAGGGAACCAATGACAGTTTTGTTACTGGTAACAAATTTTCTATCCTTTATATCCACATTTTCTAACACCCATCTGACTAAATAAGTGTATGGAAGCATTTTTGGATGAGCAAAAATTCTACGAAGAAAGTATTTAGCTGCATCTGTCCAGGATTATGAATCGCTGGAAGAAGTATCATTAGCTACGACTTTCCCATCTGGAATTACTTGAGGTTTATCATTCTCGAAGAGCTGGTAAATCCCTTCCCAACCTGAATAACCAATGTTTGGATTGCATGTGGTATCCGTGATTAAGGGAGCCATTTCATTGTTCTCCTCTTGCTGCATGACTAACTATGACAGGGTGGCGGATTTCCTTCGTTCTTTAACCAATCATGACATGCTTTTATGCCTTGCATTTTAGAATTATCCTGTTCAAACAAAACCAGAGATGATAAGCCCAAATCACTTCGAAACACTGTTAATAGTATTATTAATTGAATTCATGCATAATGTTAATCCTTTGGTATTTAATTTTAAAACTAAACATCAATTGAAAACCTCGAGATTACAAAATCACATGAATGAACATTAAATTCGAAAGTATGGGTCCATGTGATTCTAACAAGTGGCATTATATCCGAACGTTTCATTGGCAATTTGATAGTCATCATGCTTTAGTGATTTAATAAATATGTGAAATTCAAAATTCAAAACTACGACTATGCGATGTCTTTAAACAAAATACGATATCAATGTTTTGGCATTTCGACTATTCGCCACTTTACAATTTCGACGTTTTGACATTTCGGCTATTCGTTGCTTCACAATTCGGCACTTTCAGAATTCACTACTTCACCATTCGCTTTATCACAAATTTGTCCCGTTATATACTTTTTCTTTAATTTTTTTTAGTTTTAAGCGTTTTTTAGTGATTTTATTATTCATAAAATAAAATTAAAATATTAACCTAAGAAAATGATAACTTGGGTTTTATTTCTAAGGATTGAATATTAATTCTAAAAATTTAAAGGGTCCCCATTATTATTTATAATTTACTATCTAAGATAATGGAGAGTTGTTGTAATACTACAAAAAAACCCAAAAGGGATAAACCACCAAACTGTTTGTTAATATGATGTAATCTAAGCACCTAATTAATTACATCAAATTGTTTGTGAGCACCCACTCACAGAAGGCCCCATGCTCCTTAAAATTAGCAAGCCACAACTTGCGAGGAGGCACCAACCTCTTATAAATGCAAGCCACAACTTATTTCAACCAATGGTCGTACTTTTCATACAATTTTCAAACTGAGAACAATGACACACTTCTGTTACATAAAGCACAAAGAACCTGATCTATTGTCTTTTACAAATCCTTCCTCTTAATGTTGCATCCAGACTCTTAGATTCCCTCTTCCCTGCAACTTTAGTTCTGCTAAACTTTCTTCTCTTATTGCTCTATTGTTCCCTCACACTTCACAACCAACTCATCTAGGCACACAACTACAGATATAACTCTACACTCACCACCCTCCTGACTAAGTGTTTTCTGAGTTTTTTTTCAATAGAAAAACATTGAACAATGCAATTTTTCAGCTCATTAATTTCATCCTCAATGTAGTATGGCACACTGATATTCAATTAAAAACATGGGTATGGGCTCAATTTTCTCAACCCAATAACACTAGTATGGTCTCCACTCTAGTTTTGTTAGCAAACTATCAAAAATATTTAATAATCAACATGGTTCTTCTTGCTCATTAAATGAAATGATGAATTAATTTTGTGATTAGGAATTACTCTCTTTAATATAGACGTTGCATGATTAATTCTTTAAGTTTTCGTGGTCCTTGTTTCCTTGCATCTCAATTTTATGCAATCACAATTTACTCCAAGCACAAAATTTAATAGATTTCCCAGCTCTAGTGAACCTTTAAATAAGGCATAAATTCCAAATATGACTCATAGTTTCAAACTGGTTTCTGATCCAATTATGAAAATTGAGCTAGTGCACATGTTGATTAGTTCTCAACACTTAATAATCATGTATACATGCCTAAAAACCTTTGGTTGCTTTAAAACAAAAAACCTTCACAAAAATAACTCTTGGGAATGTATTCCAATGCAGGTTCGAAGGTCGGAGGTCGTGGGTCGACCCCCTCAAATTGCTATGTACATGCACTTTCTCCTACTTTCATTGAGGTCTAACTATCCCGAAGCCCTGAATCCAAGTAATTTTCTGCCGAAAACTAAATACACGTGAAAATTTTACCAAATTGACTTGCTAACGTGAAATTTGAATACTTTACCACATCATCCTGTATACGTCACGCCTGCATGATATTAACATCATCCATGCCTACGTGGTGCCATGTGTCACCCGCATTTATCCCACTTGAATACCTAAAAATGATGAAAAAACATGCCATGTGTCCTCTTATCGTGTTGGCATGTCACTCTATGCTGACATCATCTACCACCCTAGCTACCACCTATAAATGATCCATCACAGGTTACGGGTTGAGGGTTATTCCTTTGAACTCCCACTGCAACCTCCCAATAGGGTTGACCTCTGACTAGTACAAGGGCCCGACAAGGTAGTTGGTCCTACACAGGTCGGGGATAGGGGGGGACTTCCACTTTGAAATTATGCTACATGACCTAACCTCCGACTAGGTCCAAATCGCCTAAGTCCCGACCTTATTAAAAAATTCATCTAAGTCTGGAATCAAAGAAATTTCACACAAAACACAAGGGAGAGGCAAAGCCTTAATCCATGGAACCCTGTCTGTTGACTTCTCTAATTTGCATACTTTGATTGGCCACACCTTTTTATTTGGAAGGCATTTTTTAGTCTTCATCATATCGTTGGAAAGTTGTTTTGAGAACTATCCAAATATGCCACTTCTAGAAGAATATAAGCTTACCTACTAAGGTATAAATTCCTTCAAATCCTGGGCTACCCAACCATCATAGTTATAATATTTTATAGCTTTCTTACATATCCTTCTACTATGATGATTCTATACCAAAATACTCCAGCAACCAAAAGACTCCCTGTGACCTGAACACATCATGCATCTTCTATCCTTTCCCATTTTTCATCAATGCTATCCTAGTTGACATCAATGCCAACATATATGATGTCGCCTTCCATCCTAACAATGCCAACTTTCCAACAATATCCCCCTGTATCATTGATGGCAACAATTCCAAACCTGCAAATCCCCCTGAAACCAAGCAAATCTCTCTCTATCTCTCCACTCCCCCTGACCTCTATAATCATCTCTTGACACAAAAATTTATTCTCCAACTTTGAAATAAATGACAAAGGATGCACAAAAATCCCCCTGAAAATTTGTAGCCTACTCTTTAACTGAACCAAGATGTTGAGTAGTTTCTAATACCCATTCAAAATAAGTAATTTGGCCATAGGAGAAACAAATCCTATTTATTTCCTAAGATACTCAAAGGGTTATCGTGCCAGTGTCATTGTGAATATATCTATAAGATGCTCATAAGTGGCCACATATTCAAGTTGAACAACATTAGCAACAACCTGTTCTCTTAAGAAATGGAACTTAATTGGAATATTCTTGGTCTTTGAATGCATGACAGGATCTTTAGAGATGATGATAACACTAGTGTTGTCACACATGATTGGAATTGAAACATATAACTCTACATTAATGTCCTTTAAGGTATGATTCCTCCAAAGAATCTATTTTCAGTACGTGGAAACAACAATGTACTCAACTTCAGTCGTAGACAACAAGATTGAGTCTTGTTTTACTGACCCAAGGCACAAGACAATCCCCTAAAAAGAATGTTGCTCTTGAGGTTATTTTCATGTCATTAAGGCCTCCTTCCCAATTAACATTAGTATAATCTCTTGATTTTAAGTCTTTACCTCAATATGTTGAGTAGTTTCTAATACCCATTCAAAATAAGTAATTTGGCCATAGGAGAAACAAATCCTATTTGTTTCCTAAGATACTCAAAGGGTTATCATGCCAGTGGCATTGTGAATATATCTATAAGATTCTCATAAGTGGTCACATATTCAAGTTGAAAAAAATTAGCAACAACCTGTTCTCTTAAGAAATGGAACTTAATTGGAATATTCTTAGTCTTTGAATGCATGCCAGGATCTTTAGAGATGATGATAACACTATTGTTGTTACACGTGATTGGAATTTAATCATTCAAATCTACATTAATGTCCTTTAATTTCTGATTCCTCCAAAGAATATATTTTCAATAGGTGGAAACAACAATGTACTCAACTTCAGTCGCAAACAACAAGATTGAGTCTTGTTTTACTGACGCAAGGCACAAGACAATCCCCCAAAAAGAATGTTTCTCTTGAGGTGATTTTCATGTCATTAAGGATTCCTTCCCAATCAACATTAGTATAATCTTTTGATTTTAACTCTTTACCTTTAGCATACCGTAGACTAAAGTCATTTGTGCCTTGCAAGTATTTGAAAATCCTTTTTACAACATTGTCAGGGCTTTCTCTTGGGTTGGATTGAAATATGGACACTAGGCCCACAACTTTCATTATATCTGGTCTATAGGCAGTGAGGTATATCAAGATTGCAATCATTGATCTGTAGGTTGTTTGATTTACAAGAGGAATTTCATCCCCTTACATAGCTTACAACCAATGACCATGGGAGTACTAACTCGCTTGTATTCTTCCATCCAAAATTTCTTCAATGTTTCTTTTAAATACATTAATTGAGAGATGAAGATGCAATTTTTAGATTGCGTTATATGCAACTGAGGAGAAATATAGATCTCATATCCTAAACATCTCAAATTATTCATGCATTGACTCAAAAAACCGGTGTCTCATCTGCTCCAAATCAATGCCAAATATAATATCATCTACATAGGCTACCGCAACCAACAAATGATCATCTTCATATTTTATATACAAATGATTGCTTGAAGTCCCTCTTTTGAAACCTTGTTGTTGAAGATATATTTCCAACCTAGCATACCAAGCTCTAGGGGCTTGTTTTAGTCCATACATGGAATTTTTTAGTCTGCAAAAAAAATCTTTGTTTTCTGAGAGCATGAACCGTTCTGGTTGTTCTATGTATATTTCTTCTTCCAAATATCCATTCAGAAAGGCTGATTTCACATCCTTTTGATATACCTTTATATTTTTATGAGTGACAAAGGAAAGAAACATTCTAATGTTGCTATAGGTGCGATGGTTTCTTCAAAATATATCCCTTCTATCTAAGCATACCTTTTGCATACTAGTATTGCTTTGTTTCTCATCACTCATCCTTCCTCATTTAGCATATTTTTAAAGACCCTTTTGGTGGTTGTAAATTTTTTGTCTTTGGGTGTGGGGACAAGTTCCCAAGTGTTTTTTTTCTCAATTTGGTCTACTATTTCCTTGACCTAGAACTTATCTTCAGTCACCTAGCTAAGCTTTTTGGGCTCTATTTGTGAAAATAGTGCAATATTTGCACAACTTGGACCACTGAGGAATTTACTCCTAATTTGAACACCGAGTGTGTGGTCACCAATAATTTGAATTTCTAGGTGTTGTTTTTGCACATACATAGAAGGAGTTTTCTGCCTCTATGTTATCTCTTCTTATTTTTCTTCTACTTATGCTTCTGGTTCTTCTTGGTCTGAAAATCCAAAGGATGAATCTTCTTCTTCACCCGAGTCCTTATTTTCTAGATGGCTTTAAACATGGAAGTATTTCATCCACTACAATATCAATGCAATATTCAACCCTTTTTTCCTCTTTTTAGAACACCCGTAGCCTTTAATCTTGATTGGGTATCCTAGGAATATACCCCCATTAGCTCAAGAATCAAAATTTCCAAGATTTTTATCATTTCTCTTGATCTAACATTTGCTACCGAATACCTTGAAATGTTTCACTAATGTTGGTCTCCATTTCCACAACTCATAAGGAGTATTATCACTGTTAATCCTAAGTTGTGTCTTATTTTCTAAATTTACAACTGCTTATGTTTCTTCTCCCCAAAAGGTGTGTGGAACTTCCGCTTCATCCACCGTTGCTCTGGCCATGATCAGGTTTGGATCAAGGACCTAAGTGGTAGCTTAAAATTAAAAGTGTTTGGAAGTGTGTTGAACCTGAAAAATCAGATAGATCTCGTCTTCCCGATTCTGGCACCATGAACGGTTCGAAAACCTGACATTGTATGAAGAAGTTATCGTACTTTGAAAAGTCCAGTAAACTGCAATTTTAGGACTTTGACCAAGTTTGATTGGTCTTTTAATATTAAAAAAAAGAGAATATTCCTAGAATATTCTTGGAACATTCCTCGAAATATTCTGGAGAATATTCCATTCAGACCAATCAAATCATGCCAAGTGGCATGTTGTGGTTTGTTGGATTAACAACACGTGTTTTGATTTCAGCCAATCGGAGGCTGCCACGTGGTAGGCTCGAAGGCCGCCATGTGGCCCAAGAATGGTCAAACAAAATTTTTTGGAGCTGGCTGGGATCGATCCGATGACCTCTCGCCTACAACACCCGTGCCTTACCGTATGTGCTATGGTAGTTCTTATTAATATATGTCATCGCGTTTGTGTTAACATGTTGAGGTTTCTGCGTTGGGGGAGCGGAGGGGCCAGCCCTTCGAGCAGCCCCTCCCATATGAATGCAACCATAAAACTGAGGGAATAAGCCCCAATAGTCTCCGTGATGGTTAAATTTCGAAACTTGTCACATGCCATATGATTTGGCTAAATCTGCGGGTTGTTTCTGTCGGTTATACCGAAAGTCACGGTTGGTTAACCACATTTTTTATGACATGTGACCAATCTAACCACCAGATTTAAATGCTACAGTTAGGTATGGCGCTATTTCTGGTGGGCACCCCAAAAATTGCAGAGATTCCACTTTTAACTGGAGTTAAGTCCACTTCCTCCAAGTTTGGTGGAGGATTTTTAGCGGTCATTGGGAAAAATGAGTTCAGGCTCTATATTGAGCTAGATTCGACCAATTTGGGAGTGCCAATAGTCAATTTCAACTATCTCAAAAATTCCAGACTCATTGGTGAGGGTTTCAGAGCCATCAGAGGAATTTTGAGCAGGTTTTTACTTTAGATAAGTTCTAGGGGCTACTAGGGCCACCATGGGCCAACAACAGTTTGAGGCCTAGCCAGTGCACCTAGAGGCCTTATTCATAAATCCAATAGTCAATTTTGGATGTTTCAGATGTTCTGGAACTAATGGTGTGTTTTGAATACCTGTAGAGGAATTTTGAAAGCCAAGATGCTTTAGTGAAGTTCCAGGGGCCACCAGGGCTCGCAAGTGCCAGTAGCAGTCCGAGGCCTAGCTAGGGTAGCTAAACGCCTTATGTAGTAAACCAATAGTCATTTATGACTGTTTCAATACTTATAAATCCATTTATGGAGTTTTTAGAAGCTTTTGAAGGATTATAGAGCTAGAGAAGCCATAGAGAAATTTTCTTTGACCTTAGAGCCAAGGGGTTCCACCAGGGGTTGGAGGTGAAATAAGAGCATCTGTAGGCCAATTTCAGCAAAAAAATAGTCTATTCTGACTATTTTTGACATTATGAATCCATTGAATGGATTTTTAGAGTCATTTGAAGACTTCTGAAGGTCGAAGAGCCATAGGGAAGTTTTGGGCAGCCCAGGGCCAACTATGGAGGAAGGCCTAGATTGGGGATGTAGTGCTCATTTTGAGCAAATGATCAGTCTATTTTGGAAATATGATATGTGATGGAGACATTAGGTGAGGTTTCATGGACAGAAAAATAATTCTGAAGGATTTAGTGCCATAGAGAAGCTCAGGGTAGCTCAAGAGCACCGACAGAAGGAGTTAAGTCTAACAAAGCCTAGATCTATTTTCATAGTGATGACAACCATGATAGGGGTATGATGGTATTCTAAACCAATTGGTTCAGTTCAGTTAACCATTGGAGTTTAGTTTTGTAACTTGTAAAATAAATTTTCCATAATCCCAAAGAGCCAAGTCAAGATGACAAGGGCTCAAGGAGATGTAGCCCACGATCCTCGAGTGAACTCCTAGATTAAATTTGCTATTATGTGTTGATGTTTATTTTCTGAATTATATGGCTGTTGAACATGTTTAATTTAAGCAAAAAAAAATGGACTTAAAGCACTTAAACAGTTAAAAAACATACACTTTGTTCAAGTATAAAATTTTGCAAAAGTCAAGTATAAGCTAGATCTTTTATTTGTTTAACTAAGTGGGAGGTTCTTGAAAATCATAACACGTTATCCAACCCATTTTTAGATCAGGTTGGTATCAGACCACATGTTTTCTTTCTTGACACAACACAAGTTTTCTTGTTGAATTGAAAGGTGTTTAAACAGTGTAAAGAATTTGAATATTTGAAAACTGACTATTGCTTGAGTTTGCTAGAGGTGAAGGGAAAGCTAATGATAGCTAAGTCTAGAAGAGGACAAGAAGGAAGAAGGGATGAATGCATTTTACTTACCCAAAGGACCTCAAGGAAACCCTTGAAGCACAAAAGGTTTTGTTTGCAAAAGGCTGCTTGAAGAAGAGCTTGAATCTACAACCATTTTGTTCATAAGCTTTGTCAATTGTTTTGAAGGATTTGTGAATTTTGTTGAAGTTATTTTGTTCATTTTCATAATGAAAACTTCATCAAGTGAGATTTAAAAATCCTCCTCCTTCACAAGATTCTTCGATGAAGACATGAAGCGATACTTCTACATCTTGAAGGACATGGAACAAATTCTATTTGAAGATAGAAGAGAAAGCACTATACTTCATGAGAAATTGGTTGCTATGAAGCAAAAGAAGGAATAAATTATTCAAATATTTCATGATATGGAGATGCTTCTCCATCAAGCCCAAGAGGCCTTAACCAAGAACATGCTTGAAGCAAAGGTAATTCACTCAAATTTGTCTTTAGTTTCCTCTTCAGATAGATGTGTTGGTTCATTTGAAAAACAAACTAGAGGTATAGGGTCCAAGTTAATGTTTAAAATGGGCTATGAAGGCAAGGGTTTAGGCAAACATGCAGAAGGCATGATTGATCCTATTTTGGTTGAGGAACGACCTAAGAAATTTGGCTTTGGTTATGTTCAATCTAATGGCGAAAAATCCAAAGCCTTGAAGGCATGTGAGACAACTTCAAGAGAACTTTTGTTCCAGGTTCTAAATCACAAACATGTCAATTTTGTTTTCAAGTTGATTGTTATTGTTTAAAGACTATGTTGCAGCAAAAATATTGTAGACATGCAACTTATGGCGAGCATGAGAGTTCGGATTATTTTCAAGACATGAACATTGATGTTAGTCTCCAAAGGAAAGCTCCTCTACAAGTTCATCTCCTCATGAAGGTAAAAAATGGACATGAAAAGAAACATGCAAGGTATAACTCTTCCCATAGTCAAGTTGATTATGTTTCTGCAAGGCATGACAATTTTGCATGCTTGAATGGAAGAAAGAGTTGTTGTGCATATTGTGGTCTATGTAACCACATTGTTTCAAAATGATGGAAGACGATGAAGGCATACATGAAATAGTTGAGGCAAAGGAAACTTGCAAACAAGGTGCAAAGACTTGCACACATTGCTAGAAAAGGGGACATGTTGTTACCTAATGTTGGACATTGCATCCAAATAATCGTCCCAAGAATTTGAAGCACGAGGACATAAATACTAGTGAAATTGGAACCAAATATTCCATTATTGATGTGAGAACGGATGTTTCACATGAAGAATATTTTTAGCAGCAAAATTCGTCGTGGAAGTGGCTTGGTAAGAAGTGGTTTGACTTCTTGACACAGTAAGACATACATACATTTGCACATATGAAAATTTCAGTTATGTATGCATGTTTTCTATTGTAATCTCATGTTTGTTTGAGCTACCTTAGATCAATGAATAGGGACATGATGTTCAACTACCTTCTATAAATTTCTCGCCAAAAATTTCTAGGCGATTTCAAGGAAGAAAATTCTTGACAAGAGGACAAGAGAATTCAGGAAGGTAAGTGTTGACTACCTTCGAGTTATGGTTCAAAGGCACTAAGCCATGCAAGGCAAGTGTATGGAGTCTAAAAATAAGAGGGTGTTGTACTCTCATCTACTCTACAGATCAGTATATCAGTCTTTTGGGGTCGAAAAGATTCCCAATGGGGAGGTGTGATCAGATTTGGATCAAGGATCTAAGTGATAGCTCAAAATTCAAAGTGTTCAAAAGTGTGCCAAACCTAAGCGACCGGATATATCTCATCTCCCTGATTTCGACGCCACGAACAAATAAAAAAACTGACACAATATGAAGAAGTTATCGCAGTTTGAAAAGTCCAGTAAACTACAATTTTGGGACTTTGACCAAGCTTGACTGGTCTTTAAATATTTAAAAAAGAGAATATTCTTGGAATATTCCTTAAAATATTACCTGGAATATTCCATTCAGACCAATCAAATCATGCCAAGTGGAAATTTGTGGTTTGTTGGATTAACAACACATGTTTTGATTTCGTCCAATGGGAGGCTACCACGTGGTAGGGCTGGAGGCTGCCACATGGCCCAAGAATGGTCTATTGGGGTTCCTATTTTTTGGCAGGTTTGGCTCTACCAAAAGATAAGACAACATCAAAACCACTTTGGGACCTCAGGATCTAGCCCTCCTGGGTCCAGAGAGAGATCTCTCTATAAAGGCAAAGGTATATGTCTTTGAAGTTCAGTTTAAGATATTAGGCTAGTTATAAGGCACAAGGTTGTTGTTTGTTTTGTTTGTTTGGTTGTTGGGAAACATGAAGGAAGGGTTCAATACAAGACAAAGGGTGAGAAAAGAGGATTTTAGGCAAAGGAGAGATACTTCAGAGAACACTCAAGACCATTGGGCAATGGAGTCATAAAAGGGTTTACTTGCTTTTCAGTATCCAAGGCTTTCAATTGGGCTAGTCATCTAAAACAGAGGATCTTTAAAGATGATAGTGTGGTGTGAAATGATAAGGAATGAAGGTGAATGACAAGGAAACCTCCGAGGTGACCACTTAGGAAGCAGATCTAGGGACAGGGCATGCCTTAAACACCTATGATCCAACCCCTAAAAGGCTAACTCTTCAGATAACAAGAAACACTTAAGATTTAAACACAAAGGTGAAGCCTGAGATCAGAGAAAGGATTTTAACTTTCAATGCTTCGACATTCAACTTAAGGGAACTTATAAAGGTTCAATTGATTGAAAAAGACCCTAGTGAGATAGAATCAGCATTATAAACTCCCAGTATCCCAATTCTTTCGATTAAAACCAGAAAAGAACATCTAAGAACAGATTCATAAATTCATACATCAGTTAGCAGTGAATATATATTGAATTAGTTCTCAGATAGAACTATCAGTAGAAAACATCAAAGATAAGAAGAGCAGGAGCATTAGGGTACCATGCAAGGGTATATCCTAAGCCAGATTTCTAATTCTTACCAGAGAAATGAAATTTAATGTATTACAGAAAGAAAACAGAGACAAAGCTAGAACACATCACCGCTGCTTTAAATCAGGATCCAAAGAAATGTGCTTGTCATATTAAAGAGCAACACCAGTCATATACAACATTTTCCAACGGCTTGATATTCAGCCCAAAATCATCTCCTCAACCTATTTTACAACTTTACACACAGAACTATATCTCAAGAGAAACAACTTACACTTCACAGATATCCGATCAACAACCTTTACAATATGTTTCCTCATGAGTTCTATAGCTAAAGAGAGGCATAGGAGGTAGATAGAACTTTTAATGAAACATTAAAACAGAGGAAGAAGAGTGGCTTGAGGCCCATTCTGTCTTAATATCTATGCATTGATATTTTGGTACTCTTTGGATGAAAGAGTGGTCTTCGACAGACTGATAGTAACTCCAAGTATGTTCTTTGATGTACTTTTCGGCTGCAGTACTCTGGTGATAGGAAAAAAGGCAAATAAATGAATTTTGGGTCTGCCATACTGCATAACAAATGCTTTGGCAGCATTAGGACTTTCTGTTAGGGTGTAGATCTTCTCAGGAACTCGATGTAGAATAAAAAAAAGTATGGGCATTGTCCTTTCTTGGGAAAGAACCTTCTGTTGATGTGGGACACTGATAAGATTGTTTCTTGGACTTTAGGCCTCATTAGGCCTTCTGTGTTAATCACGAGGTCTTCAATATGGTACATTCACCCTTTAAACATTGAATTAGAGCTTAAAATCCTCACCAACAGGCATTAAACCTCTTTAATTCTTCACTGATACTCTTTGCTGCTTCCATGACTGTCTCTATCTGTGAATTTGCAGGGCTTATGGTGCTAGAGTCTTAAATGGAGTTGATACCCCTGATTTGGATAAAATATGCATTTAAAACCCTCTTAGGAGTCTTCCTGCAATCTCTGGCTCTGATAAAACATCGTTGGCGCTACTGTGTCACTAACAGTGACTATGTAGAAAAAACGGCTTTCACCGTCTGTAACCCTGCACAAAGACACAAACAATGTTAAGAAATCCATGCGAGAAGGAGGATGGATGCAGTGGAAGGCTGTGAGAATGGCAGCACAACAGAGATGAATGCGGTGGATGCAGTGGAAAATGGTTGAAAAATGCTGTGAAATGTTGGAAAACTGATCTGATGGTGGCCTGATTAAGAAATGCTTTTGAACCATCTGATTAGATCTGGTGGTGGAAATAGACGGCCAGATTTCACTGATGAAATGAATTTAGAAGGTCAGACGGAGAGAATTAACTCTAATGTTATAACACTAAAGTTTTAATGTTAGGCGGAAGAAATAATTTTTAATGTAAAGCATTCAGTTTCGACCTTTGGACGAAATACAAAGGAAATGCATGAAAAACACATGAAACGGGGCTTTAGATGGTGGGACCGGCATGGGCGAAGGGAGATTTAATATGGACCGTTAGATCTTAGGAGGAGATCAACGGCTGAGATGTCTTGATGAAGTTCTATGGAAGTCCGATGGAAAAATGTGAATGAAATGCGCAATAGAATGAGGGCCGTTGATCTATACAAATCAACGGTCGAGATTGCGTGGAGGAATTTTCAAAGGCGGAAGAGGGGAAGTGGTTTTCCAGGGGAAACAACTATTTTCGCGTTGCAAAAGGGTGGTTTTGAAATTTGGCCAAAATTATGCGATATCGCTTGCCGCTTGACACATGGAAAAATAAAACCACCCATATCGCGTGATTTTAAACCGTTAAAGCCCGAACACCAAAGTTACGCGATATGAATGCTGGCCGTTGGATCTGGGACTACGAGATTTGATGGTGCCGGACAAAGCACGATACAGGGAGATGTGAGGTCCGAAGCGGGGGTGTCAAGTCAAAGGTGGTTTAAACGTGGGCTGTCCAATCAGCGGAATGAATGGCTGAGATCAAAAGTGGGAAGGCGAAGGCAGAGGGGCAGGTTAATGGGCGGGAGTAATCTTGGCCTTTGGATCGAATGAGACGGACGGCTGAGATTCAATCGCAATCGGAGGAGGCAGGGGCCAAAACTCCAATGGGTTGATGTAGCGATTGAGCGTGGACCGTCAGATCAGCAGAGGATCGACGGTCGCGATTGGATCGGGGGTAGCCAATTGGGGAATACGGGGCAGAGTGAGATCAAATCCTGGCCGTTGGTTCTTGTGGATTCAACGGCCAGGATCCAATCGGGGAGATGGAAAGTGACACTTTTTAAAACTTGCGATTGGTGATTGGTGTGGCGGTGCGATGGCCGTTGGATCGTTTAAAGATCAACGGTGGAGATCGTAATCGGAGGTGAATGGAGAAAGACATGAGGGGCGCGGCGTGAGATTAGCGCAAACCATCGGATCTTATACAAATCAACGGGGGAGATCACACTAGCGGTCAACAGACCAAATCACTCTCGCATCAGAATTTTTCAGTTTACAAAGGAAGAAGCGCTCTCGGCCAATCTTCCGATGCGATAAGCGCTTTATGGCTTAGCGCTTGGTTACGTGCGGAGAAGGGGCTGTGGGCTGGGCCGAAAGGGGCTTAGCTTGTTATATGATAAGAAATGGGTTTTTGGGCTAAAAACAACGTTTTTCAAGGCTAAACAGAGGTTTCGATAGGGGTGAAGAGGGGTTTTTCACCAAATGAAGGGATTTCACATGGTTTGCAAAGGGGAATTAGATGGTTTAGAAGACTTAGGAAGGGATTTTGGGGGTTAAAGGGGGAACATTGAGAAGGGAAAAAAAGGGTTAAAATGGGGAATTTTTCCGGGATACAAAGGGGCAAATGGAGGCTTTTCTGAGCATAATTTTTTCACAGATAGTGAGGATTTCTTGATGGAAACAACAGTGAATATATTTTCAAAGGCAAAGGACACACAAAGGCTTCAAAAATGAGATATTTTCAGAGGAAATATGTCTCTTGAAGGCTCAGAAAACTATTTAGCCACCTGTTTGCTCTGTCAAAAATTTATAGGTGGCTAACATGGTCAAACAAATTTTTTTGGAGCAGATCGAGATCGATCCGGTGACCTCTCGCTTGAAGCGCCCATGCCTTACTATATATGCTATGGTAGTTCTTATTAATATATGTCATCATGTTTGTGTTGTTGAGGTTTCTGCGTTGGGGGAGTGGAGGGGCCAACCCCTCCCATATGAATGCAACCACAAAATCGAGGGATTAAGCCCCAACAGTCTCCGTGACGATTAAACTTCAAAACATGTCACATGCCATATGATTCGGCTAACTCTGCAGGTTGTTTTCGTCGGTTACGCCGAAAGTCATAGTTGGTTAACCATGTTTTTTATGACATGTGATCAATATAACCACCAGAGTTAAATGCTACGGTAAGGTATGGTGGTATTTCTAGTGGGTGCCCCAAAAATTGCGGAGATGCCACTTTTAACTGGAGTTAAGTCCAGTTCCTCCAAGTTTGTTGGAGGATTTTTAGGGGTCATTAGGCAAAATGAGTTGAGGCTCTATCTTGAGCCAGATTCAACCAATTTTAGAGTGCCAATAGTCAATTTCGACTATCTCAGACATTCCAAACTCATTGGTGAGGTTTTTAGAGCCATTAGAGGAATTTTGAGCAGTATTTTTCTTCATATAAGTTTTAGGAGCCATGAGGGCCACCATGGGTCAGCAGGAGTTTAAGGCCTAGGTAGTGAAACTAGAGGCCTTATTAAGAAATCCAATAGTCAATTTTGGATGTTTAAGATGTTATGGAACTTTTTGGCGTGTTTTCTAGAGCCTGTAGAGGACTTTTGAATTTCGAGATGCTTCAGTGAAGTTTCAGGGGCCACTAGGGCCAGCAGCAGTTCGAGGCCTAGCTAGGGCAGCTAGAGGCCTTATGCAGGAAACTTGTAGTCATTTCAGACTATTTTGATAATTTTTAATCCATTGATGAAGTTTGAAGAAACATTTGAGGACTTCTAGAGCTCGAGAAGCCACAAAGAAGTTTTCTTTGACCTGAGAGCCAAGGGGTGTCACTAGGGGTTGGAGGCAAACTGGAGCATCCAGAGGCCAATTTCAACAAAAAATATAGTCTATTTTGACTATTTTTGACATTTTGAATCCATTTAAGGGATGTTTAGAGTCATTTTAAGACTTATAAAGGTCGAAGAGCCACAGGGAATTTTTGGGTAGCCTAGGGCCAACCTTGGAGGGAGGCCTATATTGGGGATGCAGTGCTCATTTTGAGCAAATGATCAGTCTATTTTGGAAGTCTGAGATGTGATGGAGATATTAGGTGAGGTTTCAAGGACAGAAAAATAATTCTGAAGGAGTTAGTGCCATAGAGAAGCTCAGGGTAGCTCAAGAGCACTGATAGACGGAATCAAGTCTAAGGGAGCCTAGATCTATTTTCAGAGTGATGACAACCATGATAGGGGTATGATGGTATTATAAACCCATTGGTTCAATTTACTTAACCATTGGAGTAGAGTTTTGTAACTTGTAAAATAAATTTTCCATAATCCCAAAGAGCCAAGTCAAGATGACAAGAGCTCAAAGAGACGTAGCCCACGATATTCGGGTGAAATCCTAGATTAAATTTGCTCATATGTGTTGATGTTTATTTTCTTCATTATATGGCTGCTATGCATATTTAATTTCAGAAAAAACAAATGGACTTAAAGCACTTAAACAACAAAAAAACATACACCAATTTCCAGTATAAAATTCCACAAAAGTCAAGTATAAGCTAGATATTTTATTTGTTTAACAGAGTGGGAGGTTCTTGAAAATCATAACAAGCTATCCAACCCATTTTTAGATCTGGTTGGTATCAGAGAAAAAACAAATGGACTTAAAGCACTTAAACAATTAAAAAACATACACCTGTTTCAAGTATAATTTATATTTTTGGGTATATTTGGGTGAACTCCTAGATTAAATTTGTTGTTATGTGTTGATATTTATTTGCTGCATTATATGGCTGTTGTACATGTTTAATTTCAGCAAAAAAAAAAGGACTTAAAGCACTTAAACAGTTAAAAAAATACACCTATTTCAAGTATAAAATTCCGCAAAAGTCAAGTATAAGCTAGATATTTTATTTGTTTAATTGAAAGAGAGGTTCTTGAAAGGCATAAAAAGTTATCCAACCCATTTTTAGATCAGGTTGGTATTATAGCACATGGTTGCTTGTTTGACAGAGCACAATTTTGCTTGTTGACTTGGAAGGTGTTTAAACAGTGCAAAGAATTTGACTGTTTGCAAACTGACTATTGCTTGAGTTTGCTAGAGGTGAAGGGAAAGCTACTGATAGCTAAGTCCAGAAGAGGACAAGAAGGAAGAAGGGATGAAGGAATTTTCCTTACCCAAAGGACCTCAAGGAAATCCTTGAAGCACAAAAGGGTTTGTTTGCAAAAGGCTGCTTGAAGAAGAGCTTGACTCTACAACCATTTTGTTCATAAGCTTTGTCAATTGTTTTGAAAGCTTTGTGAATTCTTTTGAAGTTTTTTTTTTCATTTTCATAATGAAAACTTCATCAAGTGAGGTTTCAAAATCCTCCTCCTTCACAATATTCTTCGATGAAGACATGAAACAAGAGTTATACATCTTGAAGGACATGGTGCATATTCTGTTTGAAGATAGAAGAGAAAGCACTAGACTTCATGAGAAATTGGTTGCTATCAAGCAAGAGAAGGAGGAAATTCTTCAAATATTGCATGATCTCGAGATCTAGCTCCATCAAGCCCAAGACGCCTTAACCAAGAACACGCTTGAAGAAGAGGTAATTCACTCAAATTTGTCTTTAGTTTCCTCTTCAGATAGATGTGTTGGTTCATTTAAAAAGCACACTAGAGGTATAGGGTCCAAGTTAATGTTTAAAATGGGCTATGAAGGCAAGGGTTTATGAAATCATGCACAAGGCATGATTGATCCTATTTTGGTTGAGGAATGACCTAAGAAATTTGGTCTTGGTTACGTTTAAACTAATGGAGAAAACTCCAAAGCCATGAAGGCGTGTGAGACAACTTCAAGAAGAAATTTTGTTCCAAGTTGTAAATCACAAACATGTCAGGTTTGTTTTCAAGTTGATTGCCATTTTTTAAAGCCTATGTTGCAGCAAGAATATTGTAGACATGCAACTTATGGCGAGCATGAGATTTTGGAAAATTTTAAAGACATGATCACTGATGTTAGTATTCAAAGGAAAGCTGGAGCCTATACAAGTTCATCTCCTCATGAAGGTAAAAAATATGGGCATGTAAAGCAACATGTGAGGTATAATTCTTCCCATAGTCAAGTTGATTATGTTTCAGTAAGGCATGACAATTCTGCATGCTTGAATGGAAGAAAGAGTTGTTTTGCATATTGTGGTCTGTGTAACCATGTTGTTTCAAAATTATGGAAGAGGATGAAGGCGTACAAGAAACAGTTGAGGCAAAAGAAACTTGCAAAGAAGGTGCAAAAGAATTGAACACATTGCCAGAAGAGGGGAAATGTTGTTACCCAAAGTTGGACATTGCATCCAACTAATCGTCCCAAGCATTTGAAGAAAGAGGATAGAAATACTGGCGAAATTGAAACCAAAGATTCTATCATTGATGTGAGAATGGATGTTTCACATGAAGAATATTTTCAGCAGCAAAAGTCGCCGTGGAAGTGGCTTGGTAAGAAGTGGTTTGAATTCTTGACACAATAAGACATACATCCATTTTTACATATGTAAATTTCAGTTATGTATGCATGTTTTCTTTTGTAATCTCATGTTTTTTTGAGCCGCCTTGGATCGATGATCAAGGACATGATGTTCAACTACCTTCTATCAATTTCTCGCTAGAAATTTCTAGGTGATTTCAAGGAAGACAGTTCTTGACAGGAGGACAAGAGCATTCAGGAAGGGAAGTGTCGACTACCTTTGATTTGTGGTTGAAAGACACTAAGCCATACAAAGAAAGTCTATGGAGGTTGAAAAGAACATGGTGTTGTACTCTTATCTACTGTATAAATTAGTATATCAGTCTTTTGGGGTCCAAAAGATTCCCAATTGGGAGGTGTGATCAAATTTGGATCAAGGACCTATAGTGATAGCTCAAAATTCAAAGTGTTCAGAAGTGTGCTAAACCTAAGAAACCAGATAGATCTTGTCTTCATGATTCTGGCACCATGAACGGTTCGAAAAACCGACACAGTATGAAGAAGTTATCGCAATTTGAAAACTCTAGTAAACTGCAATTTTGGGACTTTGACCAAGTTTGATAGGTCTTTCAATATTAAAAAAAGAGTGAATATTCCTGGAATATTCTTGCAATATTCCTCAAAATATTCCCTAGAATATTCCATTCGAACCTAGAAAATCATGCCAAATGGCATGTTGTGGTTTGTTATATTAACAACACGTGTTTTGATTTCGGCCAATGGGAGGCTGCCACGTGGCAGGCTCGGAGGCTGCCACGTGGCCCAGGAATGGTCAAACAAATTTTTTTGGAGCCAGCCAGGATTGATCCGGTGACCTCTCACCTGTAGCGCCCACACCTTTCCGTATGTGCTATGGTAGTTCTTATTAATATATGTTATCTCGTTTGTGTTAACGTGTTTAGGTTTCTGTGTTGGGGGACCAGAGGGGCTAGCCCTTCGGGCCAGCTCCTCCCATATGAATATGACCACAAAACTGAGGGCTTAAGCCCCAGTAGTGTCCGCAATGATTAAAATCCGAATCCTGTCACATGCCATATGATTCGGCTAACTTCGTGGGTTGTTTCCGTTGGTTACACCGAAAGTCATGGTTGGTTAACCACGTTTTTTATGACATGTGACCAATCTAACCACCAGAGCTAAATTCTACAGTCAGGTATGGTGGTATTTCTGGTGGGTTCCCCAAAAATGGTAGAGATGCCACTTTTAACTGTAGTTAATTCCAGTTCCTCGAAGTTTGGTGGAGGATTTTTAGGGGTCATTGGGAAAAATGAGTTCAGGCTCTATCTTGAGCCAGATTCGACCAATTTTGGATTGCCAATAGTCAATTTAGACTATCAGACATTGCAGACTCATTGGTGAGGGTTGTAGTTCCATCAAAGGACTTTTTAGCAAGTTGTTGCTTCAGATAAGTTTTATGGGCCACTAGGGCCACCATGGGCCAGTGGAAGTTTGAGGCCTAGCCAGTGCAGCTAGAGGCCTTATTCAAAAATCCAATAGTCAATTTTAGATGTTTTATATGTTCTAGAACTAATGGTGTGGTTTTAAGAGCCTATAGAGGACTTTTGAATGTCTAGATGCTTCAGTGAATTTCCAGGGGCCACCATGGCCAACAAGTGCCAGTAGCAGTTCGAGGCCTAGCCAGGGCAGCTAGAGGCCTTATGCAGCAAACCAATAGTCATTTATTACTGTTTTGATACTTCTGAATCAATTGATGGAGTTCTCAAAAGCTTTTGAGGACTTCTAGAGCTCGAGAAGACACATAAGTTTTCTTTGACCCTAGATCTAGGGGTGCCTCCAAGGGTTTGAGGCGAAACCAGAGAATCTAGAGGCCAATTTCAGCAAACCAATATTATATTATAACTAATTTTGACATTATGAATCCATTGAAGGGATTTTCAGAGTCATTTTAAGAATTCTGAAGGTCAAAGAGCCACAGGGAAGTTTTGGGTAGCCTAGGGCCAACCATTGAGGGAGGCCTAGATTAGGTATCCAGTGCTCATTTTAAGCAAATGATCAGTCTATTTTGGAAGTCTGATATGTGCTAAAGATAGTAGGTGAGGTTTCAAGGAGAGAAAAATAATTCTGAAGGAGTTAGTGCCATAGAGAAGCTCAGGGTAGCTCAATTTACAACCATGAAAGGGGTATGATGGTATTATAAACCCATTGTTTCAGTTCAGTTAACCATTGGAGTTGAGTTTTGTAACTTGTAAAATAAATTTATCATAATCCCAAAGAGCCAAGTCAAGATGACAAGAGTTCAAGGAGATGTAGCCCACGATATTCGGGTGAACTCCTACATTAAATTTGCTGTTATGTGTCGATTTTTATTTTTTGCATTATATGGCTATTGCACATGTTTAATTTCAGCAAAAAAAATGGACTTAAAGCACTTAAACAGTTAAACTGAGTGGGAGGTTCTTGAAAAACATAACAAGTTATCTAACCCATTTTTAGATCAAGCCATCTCTTGAATAGTTTTTTTCTTTCTCTGTACTACTCCATTATGGTGTGGAGTTCTGGACACCAGGCACTGCCTCCTCGTTCCATGTTCTTCATAATACTCTTCAAATTATCTTGAGGTGAGCTCTCCACCTATGTTTGTTATTAAGCATTTAATATTTAGATGTTTCTCATTTTCAACTTGAGCTTTAAATATATTTAAATTTTCCAGATCTTCTTATTTTTATTTCAACAACATTATCCAAGTGGCCCTGGTGAAATCATCAATAAATGAAATAAACTACATTTCTCCTCTTGGGCTCTTTTCCCTTGTAGGGCCATATATATCAGTGTGAACTAGCTCCATAGGTTTAGAGTTTGAAAATTCCTTTGTCTTGAATTGAGTCCCTGTCTACTTTATAAACTTCCAAGACTGGTAGATTGAGCTATGAAGATTTGACAATCTTGGAAATACTTTGATTGCTTCTATTTTGCTAATATTTATTAGGATGTCAAAAATTATCATGAAAAGGCCTTCTATGCCACAAAAAAGTTTTATTTATCTTACTCAGGTAGTAGATTACTCTAGAATCATCAAACATATATACATTATTGTGAGTCTTGATTTCCTTTCCCACAAACTTCTCATTCTCCGGTTTTCAAATCTCACAGTATTTAGGTTGAAAAGTCACATTATGTCCATTATCACACATTTTTCTTGAGTAAATTGTGCTCGAGGCCTTCCACATACAAATTTTTTTTGGCCTTGATCTTCTCATCAGGATTGACTATGCCCTTCCCTTTAATTTTTGTTGAAACATTATTTCCAAAATTTACATTATTCCCTTTATCTTTTTCTTTTAGAAACAAGAATTTACTCTTGTCACTAGTCATGTGTTTATAGAAACCACTATCAACATACCATCTTTTTTCTTGATCATGTGCAGACAACACAAGTCCACATTCCTTATTTTTTCCAATCTTTTTCCTCGAACTCTTCTTGTCCCTGGGGAATGTTGGTTGCTTAATGCACTGTGGCTTGGAGGGGCGCTTAAATATGCTTATGCACTCAATTGCGTTGTGACCAAAATTATTGGACTTAAAAGCATTTAATTTAATCCATTATGGGAGAGAAAGGATTCCTATTCCTAAGGAATGAATTCTAAGCTCTATATATTTGATTATTTCTATATCACCTCTTTCAACTTTGATAATTTTGACAACTCTACAATTTATGGCTTTATGTCCAAATATACGACATTTATAGAAATGACCATAAAAATAATTTTGGGTACCTTGTATTTGTGAAAAGACAAGCTTGATTTGGTTGCAAGCACCTTTGTTGCCTTGTTCACTTATTTACATCTTTGTGGTGATAATTTTGTTGGGTATGTATTATATTCTTTCCACGATTAGTCGCACGCGATAACATTCCTTGTATGTTGCGCCGGGTGTAGCACCTTGAGATTTTTTTTTTCATTATTTTTGGTGGGCGGACCCGCTTATGGTTTTGTGCATGGGTTTGCACATGGTTTTGGGGCATGATGGTTTTTGACTCCTGGAATTTTGTAGATCCTTTCAAGGGAACTATGGCTATGTTCTAATCCAGGGTTAATAGATTTGGGTTTATGAATGCTTCGACATTTATATATATATGTGTTGTAACACTAAAAGGAATATAATGAAAAATCAAGCTAGTAGTCCCAATTTGGGATCCAAGGGAAAATATCTGTGTAAATTTGTTTTATGTTTTATGCTCTTGCTATTGTTTATTTTCTATCTTTAAGAATTCGTTTGCAGATAATTTCTTTACAAGGTTAAAACTTACATTTTGTATTAGAGATGTTCGGTGTTGGGCCGTGAATATGACCACTTTTTAACACTTATTTCATCCATTTCTACTCTTCTTTATTATGTAATTTATCATAATTTATCATATAAATCCATTTTATAATTATTTATGCTCTTATGGATAAATATTATTTCTTCTTCTTTATTTTTAATAAATTGATGATTATTATGCATAATTTTATCAATGATAGTTTATTAACATATTTTGTAACATCACTCACCATTTTAACCTCCAAGATATTTGCCAGATTGTAGATTTGATCTCCAAATCATCATCAAATATTCCAACTCAGAAATTCGCTAGAATAAGAAGTGACAGTTTTTCGGTTGATATTCTGGGAAAATGGAGATGAATCTAGAAAATCCAAAACATGGGTTTTGTCTAGAATGGACCGAATTAACTCTATAAAGGAACGGTTTGCTCAAATTTGGCATGTATTGAGAGAAACACAGGGTTATTTGAGCATTATTTTTTCAGATTTACTGTTGCGGCTGTCCCTCAAATTATCTCAGCTGCAAATCCAAATTCGACTTGCTCTTGTTGAAAGATTGATGGAAATATATTTTTTCTTGTTGATCAATTGGTTAGGGACAATCCAATTTTGTTATGAGAGATCATATTTGCTATTTAATTTCTCCTCTTTCTGATTATAAAAGGAGAGCATGTATTATGTATTGGAACAATGATGAGATGATTATTGAATTCATTTTGTAACTTTGTAATTCCTTAACTCTTGTGATCAAAGAGAAACTGATGTAAACGCTATTTATGTGTGATTAATACAAGAACACATTTTTGTTCAATTTCTTAACTCTGGAGTAAAGCTCGACGACATTTCACCAGTGGTTGAGGGCCCGACCCTGGTGGATCGATCTGCTATTTGTATCTCTATCTTTTCATTATTATTGTGTGACAATTTATAATTGTTTTCATTATGGTTTGCAAGTAAGTAGTTTATTGTTCATTGCTTATTTAATATTGGTGTGTTACATTGGTGAATTGCGTTGCCGTCCCTTTATAATTTAACAAGAATATTAATTACTTGTCTTGTTATGCTTTAACAGAGCTATGCTCTTCAGCATTTGAATTGATTGTTGTTTCGTTAGATTGTTGTTCAATAAAAATTTCCATTCGATTCCATTAGTTAAGAGTTTGTTGTTCGGATTTATTAAATAGGATTTGCTATTCAATTCCTTTGATTACAGTTTGTTGTTCATTTACATTTCTGTTCAATTCTAGAGTTGCTGTTCATTTTAGTTGATTAATTGCAAAGAGTTTGGTTTTGAGAGCTTTCCTAGTTTACTTTCATTAGGAGCATTAACGATTTAGTTCAATTTCTATTTTCCTTTTAATTGCTTTAAAGCATGATTGTCAATTGTAGAGAACATTGGTTATTGCTTCCACGTTCCCAGATTGATTGTCTTGTTTCAGTTTGATTTCAATTGCATCAATTTATAGAGGAATGAGTTATTGCTACTGTATCCTCGATTGATGTTTGCTGAGTGAATGGTTGGATTTAAGAGCATTTGAGTTCATGCTATTGTAACTAGATTTCTTTTTCAAGCATCCGTTTAATCTTGTATTTAGAACACTGTAATACATATTGAAGAGCATTAATTTTGGATAAATTTCCGCCTCAGACTGAGTACACTCTTGAAATAAAAAGTCGTTCCCAGATTGATTATTAATTTAGGATAAATAAGCGTTAAAAAGACACCTTTTATACCTCAACATTTTGGCACCGTTGCCGGGGAGAGTGTATGCCATTTAGAAAGAGTGATGCATATTTAAATTTTTCTGCTTGGGAATAATTGGGTATTAAAGACAGAAGGTAAGAACCTGCGCATCGAGCAAGGAACACACTTGTTTACTGGCCCGCTTCACAGCAGAATTGAGTGAAATCTTAAGGTAGAAATGAATGCTTGCGGTTTTTTTTAATTTTAGAGGTAGAATTTTTGAAAAAAAATCTTGTAATCCCACTCGAGTGGTGATGTAAGCACCACCCATTTCACTAACCAATTGAAAGGAACATTTTAAGGATGATCCTCAAAGAAACACATGAAGAACATCTTCTATTATGGTAAGAAATGGCTCACATTGCAACTTTTTAATTCCCTATCAAAGATCTAGGAGGAGTGACACAAATGCACATAATTCTCCCATTGTCTCTACAAAATTTTCATGGTTTGACAAATGAAGATCCAGATACATTCTTATTTGACTTTGAAATACTTTGTAGAGGATATGATTATTGCACTAATGATCAAAGGTTGAAAGTGTTTCCTCTTACTCTAAAAGGAGCAGCTCTCCGATGGTTCATGAGCCTAGGAGGGAACTGCATCCAAACATGGGAGGACATGAAGAACATATCTTTGAAGAAGTACCAAGACTATTGCAAATCCAATGAAGATATTTTTCGGTATGATACAAGGGGAAGATGAAAGCTTGGAGGAATATGTAGAGCGATTTTGATATAGCCTTCAAAAATCAAAGCATAAACATTTGGAAAAAGAGATCTTGAAAACACTCCTTAAAAGAATCAAAGATGAATTTTTAGAACTCTTAAATCTGATAGGAAAAGGTGATTTTTTTCAGTTATCATATGATGATGTTTGTGAGTTGTGCATAAGGTATTCAAGAGGAATTTCCAAGGCTAGTAAGAATTCTAGAGAAGTTTCTTCTTTCTTTTCCAAATTTACTACAAGAACAAGAGACATAAGAGTTGAAATCAATGTTTTATTTGGAAATTTTAAGTATGATTTTATTAGCTCTCTAAATTCACAATTGAATGTTTTTCAGGTTCGGAAAAATCAAGAATTTGATGAAGTGTTTTGCCCCCATTACCAAAAGGAGCATCCCATAGATAGTTGTTCTTCCTTATCTAATTTGGAAGTGGCATATCAAAGAGATGGGGAAGCTGCAACAAGGTCAACAGGTATGGTTCAAAATACTTCCTCTCCATTCTCTTACTTGCATAATCCATTATGGAATACTCATATGTTAGCGCAGCCATGCCAATCTCAATATAACCACCACCAATCTTGTCTACAAGCTTGGCATGGTTCACCTTATGATTGCATGACTACTCTCTCTCATCTTGTAGCACAAACACATATAACAGCTCTTCCACAACATCTTGCTTGCCTATCGAAATCATCCACTCAACCCAATCAACTACATCATTAAGAGCCTCCATTCCCTACACAATTTCCTGCTCAACTCATTCCACACCCTCACCATAATAAACCAGTACAACATGCTTACAGTATTGAATTACAAAATTTACCCACCCTTACCACCCATTCTATCTCACATGCACTATTGGAGAAAACTTACACTGAGACTCAGAATGTATCAAATCCAAAAATTGTAGAAGTTATGAAAGAAAATGAGGTTTCTTCTACTTTGCACCAACAAACCATTTTAAAGGCTCAAGAACTTCATGATACGATGGCTATGGGAAATCAAGAAAGTAAGGGATACATTGAAGATTGGTTTCGCTCCATCTTTTATTTGCAACATCACTCCATGCTTCAACAATTTTTGGCACCATCTTTTCAAGGGGAGTTGGCTTCTCATACCCTAATTTTTATCAACATGCATTTTTCAAATTTAGGTATGTACATACTAGAGGCCTTATTTCTAAAATGTTTCCACTAGAAATACTCTTATACATAAACATATTCAATTTTCAAAGAAGAGTAGGATAGTGGAGAAAATAAAATAAATAAGGAAATAAAAAAAATACATTTTTTTTTAAATTTTTGTAAAAATAGTTGTTTTTTTGTTGCAACACGCTGTGGAAATCAACATTGATGATAAATATTCTAATTTATTTGTGTATGTAGATGAATTATATTGAAAATAAAAATTCTACAAACACTTATATTCATTTTTATCATCAATATGGAAAAATTGCTTGAATATCATTTTTTTTGCTTGTGGGCTTGATGAAATTTCTGAAAACAAAGTTGGGACAGTCATGTTTTGAGGGACCAAAATTGAATATTTTTAAAACCTATTTCTATCCTAAGTAGCCCTCGATGTCTAGTAAACAAATAAATTTTAATCACTCCATTTGGATTTGAAACGAAAAATTTAGAACCAAAACATTGACAGGGTGTCTGGTAGGCAACTCAAGAATAAAGTTGGGACAGTCAGTTTTTGGAGACCTAAATGACTATATTTTTAAACCTGTTTCTATGGTAGATTCCTCTATGAATATAGTTTACAACGAAATTTTAATCACTCAATTTCGATATCGTATGAGGAATTAATGACCAAAATACTGACTGCCTATCATAAATTAGCACTCTTGAAACTCTGTTTTCTCGGCTGTTCACTAGCGTATTTGACCCATCAATTCTTCTTGTATTCAAAACATGTTTCTATTGGAGATCAATAAATGAATCTACTTTAATCTCCAATTTTAATTGGTTCAATCCGCCATTAAACGAAAAATTTATGCTTGAAATACCAATTGTTGGTCTAAGTTGGAAAATCGAAAATTACTCTATTATGCAGGTTGTTCTAAACAAATTTGACATATCATAGCATTGAATTTTTAAAACCTGTTTCTATTGGAGATAAAACTTTGAATTATCTCTCATTTTTCTTTGGAATCATTCAAATCGGATGAAAAACAAAGAATTTATGATTGAAACACTGTAGGTTAGCATGATTGGCCACTACTCTCCCGCAGGTAATAAATTAATTTTACTTTGTCCATGGATTTGTTCTATAGAGTAACTACTTGTTAGTTTTTTGCATAATTATTGGATTAGGGGAGCCCGTATACCTCTCTTTCTCCATGATTTAATGTTTTATTGCAGGTAGACACTCGTTTTTTGCAGGTCTTAGCAGAATAAAGAAGGTCAATTTATGGACGAGTGATTCTTGAAAGAAATTTTAGTGAAACAAGGGCATTTCATCCAGTTCATTACTTAACAGATTCATAAAAAGAAGAAATGAAGAATTGGTTTCCATTTGAAGATTCATGTCACTGTTGCCAAACATTTTTCAAAAAGATCATTTTTTTTTTCCATTAACAAATTGATATTCCCTTAGGAAATAACATCATAGCTATTGTAACTTAACAAAGTGTTGTTTCTTTTCTGATTTCTTTGATGTTTTTGTGTTTTAGGTGTTGATCCCTCCAAATTGCAGTTTTCATTCCATTTGTAATTGCACAATAAGGACCCCACCATGCAAGTTTCAGTTGTAGAAAGTAATTCTTCGGTACCACCAATTCTGTAAAAAATTACTTTTTCTTGAAACCTGTACATAAATTTTCCTTTCTATTTGATTGGATTTGCTTGACAATGATTGCACATTAGCTTTGTTCTTTCCTTTATTTTATTTTCCTTTGCTGTTTCCTACAATAATTTTTGCGTGCATTTTCTTTGCTGTTCTCTACTTTTTTGTGTGCCTTTATTTTTCATGTTGTTCCTCTTAAGGAATAGCAACCGTTCCTCTTAAGAATCAATGCGTTTGTGTGTTTATTTTTGTTGTTCCTTCCAAAAGGAACAACATTTTCGCTGATTATTTTTGCTGTTCATTTAAAAAAGAACAACATTTTTGCTGCGTGTTTTTGTTGTTCTTTTCAAAAGGAACAACACTGAACAACACTTTTGCTGCGTTTTTTTGTTGTTCCTTTCAAAAGGAACAACAGTTTTACTGTTCCTTTCAGAAAGAAAAACACTTTTTCTGCGTGTTTTTGCTATTCCTTTTGAAAGGAACAACATTTTCGCAGATTGTTTTTGTTGTTTCTTTCCAAAGGAACAACACTTTTTGAGTGCATTTTTCTTGTTTCTGAACAACTTTTTGAGGATTTTTGTGAATTTTTCATGACTCTTTTAAAGACAAACACACAATTTATGCAAGGATACACAAATTAGAGGTTACTAGAATCAGCAAAGCAAGAGAAATTGTCATTTTTAAGAAATTGTTTTGTAGTGATAAGAAAAGGAAAGGACACAACTATCTATATCACTTTGTGTCTTTATTTTCACTAAAACTAATATGATCAAATATCTTTATCATGTTGGTTCTTCCCTAAATCTGCACATCTCTCTTTGATTTTTATTTATTGAATAAGAATAAGGGCATAATTTCTCTATTGAGATGTTCAGATTTCTTCCACCATCCCTACTTTTAAGGAGTGTTGAACCACCCTTTATATATAAATAGGGAAGTGCTATATGTAAAGAAAAAGAAAAAGAAAAATCTCTATATGATTACTAACAATTCTATGATATGGTAGATGGGGGATAGGGGATCTCATTAAGAGCCAGCCTACCATGGTTATAAGAGAGCAGTGAAGTGGCATTACCATTATGGCCACCACACCAGGGATATGATCCAATGGAAAACTCATAAAAATAAAAAGTCCTTAGAACAAGAGGTCTCATCACGAGCCGACCTGCCCACCTTTCACTTCTCTTTGGTGAATGGCATTGTGATTCATCTGGTTCCTAAGATAGCACAGTGGCCTCCATCATGAAATCACACAACACTTCCCTAGGCATAAATAAAGGATAATGGTTTCAAGGGTGAGAAAGCAACTTTGTCAAGGTTATAGACACCTGTGGGAAACAGAGCTCTGCTGATGATATTGAAGTCATATTTTTCACAAATCAATAGTAACGATAAACCCTTTTCTTATATATTTATCTAATATCAGATGAGAGTATGCCCCTAAAACCTTTGTTCGGAACCGATTATGCATGAAATTTATTTATAAATCGATCATAATGGTTTATGTGGATAATGACTGCATAAGTATTTTTTTCAGCTGTCATTTTCCCTTATTTTCGAATCATTACATAAACATTTCCATATCTACTCACGATTTCAAAATATGCATTGATTTCAGTAATGCAATAATTTGTTGATCATATCATAAGTATGTATGCCTTTCCATGCTGTACAATTGCTGTGCAGTACGCTGCTCTTCTATTTGCCACAATATTCATACTGCATTTCTACAGAAGTTTTTCTGCTTAAATTTTTTGCATGCATTTGTTGCCATTCAAAACTAAAACTGTGGATTCAAGAAAATTTCATACAGAATCATGATTTTTTTACAAGAGAACAAAAAGTATGGGGGACACTTCTATTCGCAGCACGACCACACTATTGCAACTCATAGTAATGGCTCACGCAACTTGCAAACACACACAATTCTTCAGACATGATGTGCTTGCATGGATTCCACCTTTTGCATCACTTTCAGTATCCGCTCAGCCTACATCAGCTTCAACAAAGGCCAGTCCCTACATGTCATTCCACATTTTTTTCGGAGGTAAAACTTGAAGTAAAATATCGTAATTTTCTGATTTATTATGAATTTAGGAGAATTTCATGAAAATCCATTGAGCATTATTTATCATCATTCATTCCACATCTTTACCACTTCCCATTTTTCAGAGACATCTCATCTTTCAGTTTGGGGGAGTGTTGCTTTCCTTCATTTATTTCTTATGACCATGTCAGTAATCTTCTTTATCATCCATTGATATTCTTATTCATTCTCAACACCTCCCTTATTCCATGTTTTTTTACACCAAGCATAGATTTCAACAGATTGTAGCAACCACCTCTCTTTGTTTTCTAGCATCGCATGAGGACATGCTAATTATTCAGTTTTGGGGGGGAATTTCTACACATTATGGATATTTTCTACTCTCTTTCTCGTTTAAGGCATACAATTTCATTTTTATACGTTGCAGAAATTGATTTGCATATATCTTTAAAACTATGAACTAAATTCTTGTGCTTTTTGGATAACAAAGAGGTATCATTAAAATACACAAACCCAGAAAATTTCACACTAAATTAGTTCATAAAATTTTGAAAATTATGCACTATCACCTAAAACTATTTTGTTTATATCTCATGATCCGTGCATCAAAAAGATATGATTTTTGAGAAAATGATTAATGAAGGTTGTTGTTACTTATGTCACATTTTTATGCAACTTCATATACATATAATTGAACGTCAACTGTAAAAATTGTTACGCCTTCATCAAGATTGCTAAAATTGAATATTCATTATTTGAGGAAAAATCCATGTGTTCCATCCATTTCATGAGTTGGGATGAACAAATTTTCTTTGCTTGGTTAACACATGGGTTTTGTTTTTGGGTTGCATGAGGACATGCAATATATTCAGTTCTGGGTTGCATGAGGACATGTAATATATTAAGTTTGGGGACATGTTGGGCCACGAATACGACTACTTTTTAACACTTATTTCATCCATTTCTACTCTTCTTTATAATGTAATTTATGATATAAATCCATTTTATAATTATTTATGCTCTTATGGATAAATATTATTTATTCTCCTTTATTTTTAATAAATTGATGATTATTATGCATAATTTTATCAATGATGGTTTATTAATATATTTTGTAACATCACTCACCATTTTAGCCTCCAAGATATTTTCCAAATTGTATATTTGATCTCCAAATCATCATCAAATATTCCAACTCAGAAATTCATTGGAATAAGAAGTGACAGTTTTGCGGTTGATATTCTGGGAAAATGGAGAAGAATCTGGAAAATCCGGAACATGGGTTTTGTCCAGAACAGACCGAATTAACTTTAATTATAGAACTGTTTGCCAAAATTCAGCCTGTATTGAGAGAAACACAAGGTTCTTTGAGCACGATTTTCTCAGATTTACTGTTGCGACCATCCGTCAAATTATCTCAACTGCAAATCCAAATTCGACTTGCTCTCATTGAAAGATTGATAGAAATATATTTTTTCTTGTTGATCAATTGGTTAGGGACAATCCAATTTTTTTATGAGAGATCATATTTACTATTTAATTTCTCCTCTTTCTGATTATAAAATAAGAGCATGTATTATGTATTGGAACAATGATGAGATGATTATTGAATTCATTTTGTAAGTCTGTAATTCCTTGACTCTTGTGATCGAAGAGCAACTGATGTAAACGCTATTTATATTTGATTAATACAAGAACGCGTTTCTGTTCCATTTCTTAACTCCAGAGTAAAGCCTGGCGGCGTTTCACCAGTGGTTGAGGGCCAGGCCCTGGTGGATCAATCCGCTGTTTTTATCTCTATCTTTTCATTATTATTGTGTGACAGTTTCTAATTGTTTTCATTATGGTTTGCAAGTAAGTAGCTTATTGTTCATTGCTTATTTAATATTGGTGTGTTACATTGGTGAATTGCATTGTTGTCCCTTTATAATTTAACAAGAATCTTAATTACTTGTCTTGTTATGCTTTAACAGAGCTACGCTCTTCAGCGTTTGAATTGATTGCTATTTCATTTGGTTGTTGTTCATTTGCAGATTGTTGTTCAATAGAATTTTCCATTCGATTCCATTAGTTAAGAGTTTGCTGTTCGGATTTATTAAATAGGATTTTCTATTCAATTCTTTTGATTACAGTTTGTTGTTCATTTACATTTCTGTTCAATTCTAGAGTTGTTGTTCATTTTAGTTGATTAATTGAAAAGAGTTTGGTTTTGAGAGCTTTCCTAGTTTACTTTCATTAACATCATTAATGATTTAGTTCAATTTCTATTTTCCTTTTAATTGCTTTAAAGCAGGATTGTCAACTGTAGAGAACATTGGTTATTGCTTCCACGTTCCCAGATTGATTGTCTTGTTTTAGTTTGATTTAAATTGCATCAATTTCTAGAGGAATGAGTTATTGCTACTATATCCTCGATTGATGTTTGTTGAGTGAATAGTTGTATTTCAGAGTATTTGAGTTCATGTTATTGTAATTAGATTTCTTTTTCAAGCATCCATTTAATCTTATATTTAGAACACTGTACTACATATTGAAGAGCATTACTCTTGGATAAATTGCCACCTCAAACTGAGTACACTCTTGAAATAAAAAGTCGTTCCCGGATTGATAATTAATGTAGGATAAATAGGCGTTAAAAAGACACCTTTTATACCTCAACATTCAGCTTCAAGGGGGCACCTTTGCTACTGAGGGGTTTTTTTCTCGGGCCTGTGATAGGCCCTATTCAACGGGAGATTTGCGTGATCAATTCTTGTGGTGAAATAAGATGGCGAGTAGTGGAAAGATAGAGATCGAGAAATTTAATGGTCAGAGTTTTGAGTTGTGTAAGCTCAAGATGGAGAATCTGCTGGTGATCTGAATGGAATGTATTAGTTTCACTGTGCTAAGTATCCAAACATTAATTAAATTGTGTGCACAAGGTTTACTGAAGTTTGCAGGTGAAACAAATGGTTTTATATTAGTTAAACAAATTTTTGTGTGAGGTTAAAGCATGTAAATTTCTTGTAAAACACTGTACAATAATAAATAACAGAGAATTAAACATCACATGTAACAATACCCATCAATTTTGATGAAGCAGTTCACCCCTCTTGGGCTACATCTGCTGGTCCAACTTCCAATGGCATGTCCCTCATATCTTATTGCTAAAAAATGGTAAGTACATGTGAATAAAAGCCTTAAATGGCTGTGCTCTCTATAAAAACAGCTTCATAATGCTTAAATTAGTCAGGAATGAATATTCATTTTCAGAAAACAGAGAATGGAAGCTCAATACACTGAAAACACCTTACTGGCCCTCGTGGCTCCTTGACCTATCCCGAAGCTAAACTTGCACAAGATTACCTCCGATGGCTCTGAAAATTCTGCCAATGTATTCAGAATGTTGAAATTAGCCTAGGTAGACTCTTGTTTCACCAAAATTGGTCAAAAATTGACTTCCCCATGCATTTTTTCCAATGACACCTAGGAAAACTCCACTAAATGTGGAGATTGTCAGTTAACTGGAGCTAAATTTAATGAAAACCCCAAATTTGGGGGGCACACTCCAGATTTTTTAGCGGTTAGCTATGGCATTAAATGTAATGGCAGGGAGTGGTCACATTATGCATCCCGCTGAAACTGCGGATAGACTGCCGAGAACGCCGTGTGGATAGACCACCTCTCATTAACTATTGCCTTAACCACCGGGAAGGCTCTGGCCACATGGCCATTCTAAACTGCACGGATAAGCTATTTTAACTACCATCCAATTTTTATCCCCATGGTCTTAGCATCGGTCTCGTGGGGTGTGGGGTTTGACCCACTTTGCCGCCAATATAATCCATATGAAACTTTAAATTAAAATTGTCGGTATAGTGGTTAAGAATCACCAGTAGCCCGAGTAGTCGAGCACTCTGCTCGTGGGCGAGAGGTCACACGTTCAATACCCATTGACTCCGGGCAGGCCACGTGGTGCCCGCTAATAGGCCCAACAACTTTTTATAAAAAATATATATATTTAAAAAAAAAAAAATTATCCAAAGTCAAAATGGGTCAAAGTTCCAGCATTTAGAGTTTACTAGGCTCTTCAAACCTTCATAACTTATGCATATGACCTCTGTTTTGCGAACCGTTCACAACGACAGAATCACAATGATGAGACCTTTCCTGTTGCGCAGGTTGCAAACACTTCTGATCACTTTCATTTTGAGCATTTTTTAGCAATGGACATGATCTCCTGATCACACCTCCCCATTGGGAAGCTTTTGGACCCCAAAAGCATTCAACTACCTATTCAGAAGATGAGGGTACAACTCCCTCACCATTTCCACTTCCATCCATCTTTCCTTACTTGGTGTGTTGCCCTTAATCCAAATCTGAAGATAATCAACACTTCCTCTCTTAGAAGTGCATGTCCTCCTGTCAAGGATGGCATCCTCCTTGAGTTTGTCTAGAAATTCTAGCGAGAAATCTTCTATTGATAGTAGCTGAATGTCACTCCCTTGATCAAAAATCAATGGAGGCTCATATAAACGTAAATTCTCCACATTGACAATGGAATACATTTGCATATATGAAGGCAAGTCAAGTTGAAATGAATTATTACCAACTTGTTTAATAATCTTGAATGGACCATAACGAATAGGCTTAAGCTTTTTACCTTCTCCTTGCAGCCTTTCTTTGCTTATGTGCAACCATACTTCATCACCTTCTTGAAACTTATGATCAACTCTATGTTTGTCATGCCTCTCCTTGTACTGACTTTGACTCTTTTCAAGTTGTTCTTGAACTTGCTGATGAATAAGTTGAATTTGCTTAATGAACATGTGAGCTTTATTAATGCCACTGTTCCCATCAATGGCAACATCCTTCTCAAGAATGAAATCTAGAGGTGACTTTGGCAAATACCCAAAACAAGCTTCAAAAGGTTAGGTATTTGTAGAAGAGTGCTTGGCCCGATTGTAAGCATGTTGAATGTATTGTAGGTGCTCATCCCATAACTTAGGATGCTTGCTGCAATAACCTCTCAAAATATGCACAATGGTTCTGTTCACTACCTCAGTTTGGCCATCTGTTTGCGGATGAAAAGCAATACTTTTTTTCAATTTGGTGTCCATCATCTTCCATAGATTGGACAAAGAATTCCCAACAAATCTGGAATCCCTGTCACTAATAATAGAAGTAGGAAAACCATAATGAACCCATACATGTTGAAAATATAATTCAGTAGTTTTTTCAGCAGTAATATATTTCTTACATGGCATAAGAATACACATCTTGCTGAATCTATCAACTACTACATAAAGATAATCATGCTGCTTTCAAGACATAGGTAGACCTCCAACAAAGTCCATAGAAACACTTTCCCATGGCCTTGATGGTACCGGTAATGGCGTATATAACCCAAGCTTCCTATTTCTAGGCTTGCTTGTAGCACATAATGAACAACCTCTAATAAAAAATGAAACACTATCTACCATGTGAGGCCAATAACAATACCTCTGTATATGTGCCACCGTTTTGCTTACCCCAAAATGTCCAGCAAAAAGAGAAGAATGAGCTTCTCTCATGACACTTAGTCTCTCTCTCCTTGTGGTATACACAACTTGCCCAAATGAAATAACAAATTGTTATGCATGTTTTTAGTCATCAGTAATTTTTTCCTTTTCATATATGACTAAATGCTTATCCTAGATTTCTAGAAACAAAATTCATGAATATTGTGAGTTCTAGAAATATCACTGCCTTCATTATCCTTAGGATAATTTTTTCAATATTTCACTACTCTATCAAGTCATGGCCAGCCTATCACTCCCAGAAGACCCATCATGGGCTTATGCCACTCATTTTTTTCCCATTTTCACACCCATGACCTCAATACTCTGTTCTGCCTACCTATAACCCTTCTACTTCCACCTTGGATTACCAAGTGGCCTAACCTTTTCCCATATTCACCAGGTGCCTCAAGCATTGGTGGTCTCAAGCTACCTCTCTAGGCTCTTTAGATAAATCAAAATCAACAATTTTGGGTTTGCAATGCATAAAGTTTGTCATAAGCTCTGTTTTACACCTAAAGACCCCAAGTCAAGTTTTTAGCCAAAGACCAGCCCAAAAAGCCTCTCACTAGGTCATTTAGGGTTTCATAGGTTGTAGGATTGTTTTGGTGTTTGAAATCACTGATTTACATGTGCCAAGAAGATGAAATTAAATGGAAAGGAGGGTTAGCACTTGATTATCCAAAATAGATCAAAAATCCTTCAAGGAAGGCCTCCTTGGTCAAGACAAAATTTTGCAAAGGTATAATTGTGCATCTTAAACATTTTTGCAGGAATGATTGAGATAGCTGTCAGTAGAAAGATAGGTAAGGTAAGAGGCCATCTCCCCACTAAAGAACATCCACATCAAAGAAAAGGAAGCAGGCCTATGTTTAAAGAGAATCAAGGTTTTTAGGACTGATTGGCTAAAACAATGTTGCCAAGTAAAAATCCAATGCACAAGGCCACAAGGACAAAGGCACATCTACAAAACCAAGAAAAAATTGAAGACTTTTAGAAGTTATAAATGAATAAGAGAAAAAGGTGAGGTTAACTGAACAGAAATGAATGAACTTGAAAGGGCTATAGAGAAATTAGAAGACAAAATAATTATTTTTCTCTAAGAACCCTAAAACCTAAATTTTTGGGAAGGTAGGCAAACAAGGTGAAATAAAGATTATGAATCTCCATGATGACAACAGGCAAAAGGTTGAAGAAGATATCAGAAGGTGACCTCCATAGTTTGCTAGGGTAATAGTGCTTCACTGCATCGAAAGGAAAGAAATGCAAATAATATCAGGGTGAGGGAGATCAAGTTTTCAAGTACAGAAAATTGCGTTCAAAGGGTCAAAGGAATGAAAGTATAGTTTTGGGTTACAATGGTAAAAAACTGACATGAGCATGAGTTCAATGCTGAGTAACTAAAGTTATCAAAATCCAAATAATGACAAAGGAAAAATCAAATCAAATGTGTCATGGCACCCACAACAATTAGAAGTGGCCAAGAGGAGACATATCAGGTATAATTTATATTTTTTTTCAAAATGGGTACACCACTGTCAAAGATCAGTCAGAAGGTAAAAAAACATGTTTTTAGTTTATCAGTGCAAGCATAAATAGGTTTGGCAGTGCTCAGGCCCTCAAGGTTAAAAGGGACCTCTTCATCTCTCCAGTATGCCATCACCAAAGGGAGAAGAAGTGCCTTGAAAAGTTTTCAAAACACCTGCAAAAAGGTCAAAACGGATATCAGTCCAATGAAAAAGTAACAAAACATAGCAAAAGTGGGTTTTTTCTTTTTGATTTTGATTTATTTTTCAAAAGTATAAAGGCATCCCACATGGCCTTTTAGCTCATTTTGCGTTTGAAGAAAGAAAGAAACCCGTCAGGTGAAATTTCTGAGAATTTGGACAGTTTCTTGGCCAAGTCCCTGGTGCTGCGTGAATAACCTAGCGTTGCGTTCATAGACTCTCGTACTGCTCAAATAGAAGTCTTCAAGGTGCAGTTTTACACTGCGCTACGCATACACCAAGTGGCGCTAGGCTTAGAGGGTGGCGCGACGCGTAGGAAAAACAACATGCCCAGGACCTGACTCTGCCTGGTGGTGCGCTTAGAGAGAGGCCCGACCCGCCCGACATTGCGCACAGAAGGCGACCCGACAGTGTGGGCAGGGCGTTGCGCTAGGAAAAAAACCTAGGGGGGTGCCAACTCCCCCTGGCTAGGGGTTAGCAGGGGCAGGTAGTCCACTGCACGGGGTCCAGGGAAGTGCCCCGCAAAAATTTTTTTGGACCCTATTTTAGGTGGGTGGACCCGCCTATGGTTTTGTGCATGGTTTTGCACATGGTTTTCTACCCCTCATATTTTGTAGATCCAGTCAAGGGAAATACAATTATGTTCTAATCCAGGGTTAATGGATTAGGGTTTATGAATGCTTAGGCATGTATATATATGTTTTATAACTCTAAAAGGAATATAATGAAAAATCAAGGTGGTAGTCCCGATTTGGGATCCAGGGGAAAAATATCAGTGTATATATATTTTATGTTTTATGCTCCCGCTATTGTTTATTTATATTTTTAAGAATTTTTTTACAGATAATTTATGTACAGGGTTAAAACCTACATTTAGTATCAGAGCTATTTCAGCTTCAAAAACCTTTGTTGCTGAAGGGTTTTTGCTAGGGCCTATGGTAGACCCTATTCAGTGGGAGATTTGTGGGATCGATTCTTGCGAAAGAAGATGGCGAGTAATGGAAAGATAGAGATAGATAAATTTAATGGTCAGAGTTTGAGTTATGGAAGCTCAAGATGGAGGATCTGCTGGTGGATAAATATCAGTGGATCATGGTACATCTGGGTACTAAACCAATGTCAATGTCAGATGAAGACTGGGAGAACTTAGATCGGAAGGCAAAGAGCATAATACGGTTGTGTATCTTAGATTAGGTATTGCTTAATGTATCTGGGGAAGCTACAACGAAGACTTTGTGGGTCAAGTTAGGGACCTTGTACCAACTTAAGTCTCTGGTGAATAAATTGTTGATGTAGAAAAAGCTGTATAACTTGAGGATGAAGGATGGAGACTCGGTGACAGAGCATATGAATGCTTTCAATACTGTGGTAAGTTAGTTATCATATCTTGATATGAAAATCTCAGATGAAGATAAGTGCATCAGTTTGTTGTGTTCTTTACCATATTCGTGGGACAATATGTTTATTGCAATATGTAGCAATACAACTAACTTGAATTTTGATGAAATTGTCTCATCCTTGCTATCGGAGGAAATGAGACGGATAAACATGGAGGGCAAAAATGGAGATGCCTTATATGTATGAGGAAGGTACCAGAATAGAAACAAAAATAATTTTTCGAGTAGGAGGTCTAAATCTCCACGAAATCCTATAAAGGTGTGCTGGAAATGCGGAAAGGAAGGGCACTTCAAAAATGACTGCAAATCTAAAGGTCATGAGAATGGAAAGGGATCTAATGATGCTCCTTCTACAGAGGCAAAAAACATCTTAGATGAAGTTGGAGATGTGTATTTGGCTTCTTCTTCGAAAACACATGTAGATCACGAGGCATGGTTGATTGACTCAGGCGCATCCTTTCACTTCACTCCCCATAGGGAGTGGTTTGACAAGTATGAGAAGTATGATGGTGGCAATGTCTTCTTAAGGGATGATAGGAAGGCCAAAATCGTTGGACGTGGAAAAGTCAAGCTAAAGATGCAAGGTGGAAGGATTAGAACACTTCCTAGTGTTTTGGATATTCCTGCATTGGCCAGAAATTTGATTTCTGTAAGCAAGATGGATGATGCAGGTGTAGAAAAAGTGTTCGAGAAATATACCTTCAAGATGTTTCAGGGAGCACTGGTATCAATGCGGGGAGTTTATATTGGAACTTTGTACAAGCTTCAGGGTAGCACTGTAATTGATGGGTGCAACAATTACGTGGTTCGTGAAAGTGGAGCGGAAAGCCTAGCGATCTCTGGAGAAAAGACCATGCTATGGCATAAAAGGCTTGGACATATTGGAGAGAAGGGCCTTCAGATATTGCATGGTAATGGTATGGTAGAAGGATGTCTAATTTTTCTCTAGATTTTGATTTCTGTGAACATTTTGTATATGGGAAGAAGAATAGGGTGAGTTTTCCTTCTATTGCTTTGGAAGAAATATGAAGTGTTTGACAGAGTTAAAGAATTTAAGGCTCAAGTATAAAAATATACAGAGAATAAGATAAAGGTGCCGAGTAAATTTAATGGTGAAGAGTTCTGCAAGAAGGAATTTTAAGATTTTCGTAAGAAGTGTGTTATAGCACGATAGATGAATACTCCATACACACCTCAACAAAACAGAGTTGCAGAAAGAATGAACAGAATGTGGATGGAAAATTCAAGAAGCATGCTCAATGGTACTGGGTTAGGACATGAATTCTGGGTAGAGGCAGTGGAGGCTACATGTTACTTGGTTAACCGATCACCTTCATCAGCATTGGAGGATAAGACTCCACATCAGGTATGGACTAGTAAGAAACCCTCTCTTTCAAATCTGAGGGTATTTAGATGTGATGCATATGTACTTGTTCCAAAGGATAAAAGGACCAAGTTGGATAATAAATATGAAAGGTGTAGCTTTATTTGGTATAAGGATGGTTTAAAAGGTTACGAGCTTTGGAATCTAGGAACAAGGAAGGTTGTGTACAATAGAGATGTGGTATTCACAGAGGTGAAATATGTTGTTAAACATTAATTCCTACCAAAGTAAGCTGAGAAGATAGAGTTTGAACTAAAGGAGGATGAATCAAACTCTACAATTGAACAATATTCAGAAGAGGAAGAGCCACAAACTCTAGCTGTGAGAAGATTAGTTCACAAAAGAAGGCAATCGTAAAGGTATAGTCCATTTGCTTTCTGTTCAAATTTTTCTTTAACTATCACTGATGATGATCCCAGAACTGTCAGGGAGGAAGTGGATCCAAAGGATGGAAAACTCTTGAAGGAGGCCATGGTTGATGAAATGTCATCCTTGCACAAAAATGAGGCATGGGATCTAGTGGAGTTGCCAACTGGAAGGAAGCCCATCGAGAGAAAATGGGTGTTTAAGAAGAAGATGAATGCAGAAGGCAAGGTGGAGAGATAAATCTTGGTTGGTAGAAAAAGGTTATTCTTAGGCATCGGGAATTGAATTTGGTGATATTTTTTCTCCTATTTCCAAGGTTACTTCTATTAGATTACTTTTATCTATTGCTGTTGCATTTTATTTTGAGGTAGAAAATATGGATCTGAAGACACCATTTCTTCACGGGAATTTGGAAGAAGACATATACATGAAGCAACTTGAAGGCTTTGCGGTGAAGGGTAAGAAAGAACTGGTATGCAGGTTAAAAAAGTCTTTGTATGGGTTAAAACAATCACCAAGGATGTGTTATTAGAATTTTGATACCTATATACTAGGACTTGGCTTCACCAGAAGAAAAGAGGATCAATGTGTGTATTTTAAATTAATTGGTGACCGTGTTATTTATTTGGTCTTGTACGTGGATGATATGTTGCTGGTTGGAAATGACAAATAAATTATCTAGGATTTGAACACCCAATTTTTCTCCAAATTTGACATGAAGGATCTTGGTGCTACAAACTATATTTTGGGCATGGAAATTAAGAGAGATTGGGCAAAGAGGAGGCTCTGGTTAAACTAGAGGAAGTATGTCGAGAAAATATTGCAGAGTTTCAATATGCAAGATAGTAAACCGTTGAAAGTTTCTATTCTGGTAGGTGTAAAGCTATATGCTGAACAGTGTCCCAAGACACAAGAAGAAGAGGAGCATATGTCCCGTGCAACATATGCAAGTGTAGTGGGTAGCCTCATGTATGCAATGGTTTGTACTAGATAAGACATTGCACATGCAGTGGGAGTATTGTGCAGGTTTATGTGAAAACTAGGGAAGGAGCAAAGGACAACAATGAAGCGGGTTTTCATATATTTGCATGGCACTAGTGATTATGGTTAGTGATACCAGGTAAGACCATGATTGAACATATTTTTGGACATCTTTGGTTTTTTTGATGCAATCTGGGCTGGAGATCTGGAACAAAGAATATATACAAGTGGGTATCTGTTTCACCTATTTGGAGGTGTAGTTAGTTGGATGAGTAAAATATAGTCTGTAGTGGCTCTTTCAATGACAGAGACGAAATACATGGTAACCACTCATGCAAGCAAGGAAGAAGTTTGGCTGCAGAGATTGTGTTTGAGTATGGGGTTGGTGCAGCGAGCTATAAGGATATACTATAATTGCCAAAGTGCAATTTTCTTGGCTAAGAACGCTGCTTGTCATTCAAAGGCAAGGCACATTGGTGTTCAGTATCACTTTGTGAGAGATATGGTTGAGGATAAAAAGGGGTTGCTGGTAAAGGTGGACATTTTGAAGAATGTTGCAGATGCATTGATGAAGTATGTGAGCACTGAGAAGTTATATTGGTGTAGAGAAAAAATGGGTGTTACAGGGTTGGACCAATGACTAAGCTCTCCTATGGTCCCTTGTGGAAAGAAAACAACAAGTGGAAGAATGGTTTGTCTTATATTCTTTCGACGACTATAAGCTGACGCAAAGTGGGTGGTAAGGCTCGCATGGAAAATTTAGTGGCTAATATTTGCAAGTGGGCTAATTTTCCATGATTTTTCTAGAAAAAAAATCACCAATTTCCATTTTTCTATAAAAATGATTCGCCCAAATTTTACAATACATAATTATTTTACCTTAAAAATCACCAACGTTATATAGATAGTATATATAAAATCATTATAGATTTGAATAATTTTACAAATATATCAATAATTTTTTTATAGTTTGCATACTAGGGAGGGAGCCACCATCCTTAAAATTTTCCTTGAAGAGGGGGGAGGGAGCCGCCCTTCGCTTGCGTTGGGCGCAGCAAGGGGGTAATAGGGGGGCAAAAACCCCCCCTGTCCAGGGGTTTGTAGGGTGTGGGTAGCCCCCTGCACGAGATCTAGGGTGGCGCCCCGAGAAATTTTTTTGGACCCTATTTTAGGTGGGCAGACCTGCCTATGGTTTTATGCATGGGCTTCCACATAGTTTTGGGGTGTGATGGTTTTATGCCCTTGGCATTTTGTAGATCCGGTCACGGGAACTACTGTTATGTTCTAATCCAAGGTTAATGTATTGGGGTTTATGAATGCTTTGACATGTATATATATGTGTTGTGACACTAAAAGGAATATAATGAAAAATCAAACTAGTAGTCCCGATTTGGGATCCAGGGGAAAAATCTCTGTGTATATCTATTTTTTGTTTTATGCTCTCGATATTGTCTATTTTATGTTTTTAAGAGTTTCTCTTACAGATAATTTCTGTACAGGGTTAAAACCTACACCAAGTGTGTCTTCCAATGTAGGTTCGAATGTCAAAGGTCGTGGGTCGTCCCGCTCCACCTGTTACGTTCTTGCACTTTCCCCTACTTGCATTGAGGCCCAACTAGCTCAAAGCCCCGACTCCAAGTCGTTTCCTACTGAAAACTAAATACACGTGAAAATTTCACCAAACTGAATTCTTGACATGAACTTCGAAGACTTTTTCCATATAATCCTACATACATTGGGCCTACATCATACTAACGTCATCCATTCTTAAGTGGTGCCATGTGTCACCCATTTTTGGCCCACTTAACCACATAAAAATGCTAAAAAAACATGCCATATGTCCTCTTACCATGATGCCACATCACTTTGTGCTAATGTCATTTTCCACCCTGGTTGCCACTTGTAGGCGATCCCTCATAGGCTAGGGTTTGAGGGTCGGTCCTTTGAACTCCTACTGCAACCTCCCTATTGGGCTAACCTCTAAATAGTCAAAGGTCCTAAATATGTAGCTTGTCCCACATAGGTCTAGGATCAGGGAGGAATTCCAATTTGGAATTTTGTTGCACGACCTAACGTCTGATTAGGTGTTAATCACCTAAGTCTTGAAATTATTCCAGAATATTCCTAAGCCCAAAATCAAAGATTTTTTTCACAAAACACAAGGTAGAGGCAGAACCTTGAGCCATGTTAGCATTCTTGTTGACTTATCTGATTTTTATACTTTGACCAACCATAAATTTTGATTCAGAAGGCCTTTTTTAGACTTCTGCATATTGCTAGAAAGCTCTTTCCAAGCATTATCTAACTATGCCAGTTCCAAAATAATTTGAGCTGATCTATTGATGCAGAAATTCCATCAAATATTGGGCTACCAAACCATCATGTCTATAATGTTTCATAGATTTCTTACATATCCTTCTACTATGATTCTCTACCAAAAGATTGCAACAACCAAAATACTCCCCTTGAACTGAACACACCATGCATATGTTATCCTTGCTCATTTATCATAAATTATTTCCTAGTTGATATCAATGCAAACAAATATGATGCCACCTACTATCCTGACAATGCTAACTTTCCAAAAAGAGCATCCCAAACATGCGATCCAAATAGAAACAACTACACCGTGAGATAGTACGATAAGAGGAAGGAAAAGGGTAAGATGTAGAGGCGGTTTTTACGAGAGGACCTCCAGTAAAATTAATTGGAAACCACCATTGCACATATGACTCCCAATACAAACTAAAAATCATGCACCAAGCTCTAGAGAGGCGAGAATGCAAAGTAAAAGTTTCATATTTATTGTTGTTGAGCTCATTAGAGTTTCTAGCCATGCTAATTCCAACCAAGAGCCAACATCACAGAAGCTAGTCGCATAAAGAAAACCAAATCCAAAGGCCGCCACAAGTCTGCATAAGTTTTGAAACTAGAGAGGAATATCCACTCTATAGATGATATTATAACTATATCGCCCCAGATGAACCATGCCCAGGTGCTATTGATTAGTGTAACGCCAATAATAGACTCAACTAACTTCAACCCAAAATTCAGAGAAACCATGCCCCCAAAGCATGCAAATCAACTGTAAGAGTTCCATCGAAATATATTCACCACCATGAAAAAATTTACCCATGCCATCAGGGAAAGGATATCCCACCTATAGTTGGTGAGAAATAGGGAAATACCATATAAACATGAGAAAACTTTGCTTGTGAACAAGGAAGATAATGGGAAGTTGGTGATTCCTATTGATGGGAAACATTAGATGTCACACACTTTTGCATGTGGTTTTTTGGCCATGACATACTCCTCTTAAATGAATTATTACGAGGTGGGGTGGTGGGCTTGCTCCCCAACCCCATACCCCACCTCTTTTTCCACCCCCATCAAGGAAATTTTTTCTTCGTTCAAGATGTTTTGTATCTTATCCATCCAACTAAACTGGTTTTCCACCAGCTAAGTTGAGTGGAGATAAATATATTTATCTTGGCATCCCATGGTAGCAAGAAAATACAAGTATTTATTATCAGTTCTTCTCGAGCGATAGTTGATAAAATATAGAATAGAGAGGATCAATGTTTGAATGCGAGATATAATATGCTCAAGTCACAAACTCTTGACCAATTTGGATAAAGAAGCACCATAGAATATCTTATGGGAAATCGATACAACCAACTGGGAGTCTCCATTTTGTTGGATGGATAAGTCGTTCTTGTGGACAAGACAAACCTCCCAAGTTTCCTATGGACAACTAGCAACAAACAGACAAACAAAACTATCTTTCTCTAGATATATTGCGATTCATAATTAAATGCTATAAAGGTTTAACGATCTTACCTTTGATCCAACACTTGTTTGTAGTAGTAGTCCTTCAGTCGCCCGAAAGAGTTGTCTTCGAAGATCTGCAATCAAAAACAGACAAACATCAAATAGCACCAACATAGCATGTATTCATAAATCATATCTATTATGGTGATCAAGGAATCCATAAAATAAACCAATCAATTGACAACTTATTGAGAAAAATAGATTTATTTGTATTAACTTAAATAAGGAAGAGCCTTACAACCGTGTCCGCCTTGATGTCATACAGGCCTTCCTGGGGTCCGGAATAGGCGTTTCCTTTACTCTGACTAGCCTTTCACTCTTCCAACTGAGATACATACAGGTATGTAATCTTTCCCACATGAAATCTTAGCTACAAGGGTCCAAGTTTCAATAGCACTTCGCTTCCAACAATACTAAAAATTCAACTCATCAATTGTAACCCTTTGAGGCTGCCCTATGCCTCTTTTTATAGTGAAAGAGAGGAAGTTACAGCTTCATACAAGAAGGGATAGAATCCTCCTTCAAAGGGATTAGCTCCTTACATCAAGGGGTTAGCTCCTTAATGGATGGGATACATGAACATGAAAAGAGTGGACTTTCCACCACAGGAATGTTTCTATAAGTTTCCAAAAATGATTCAAACTAAGCTTCTAGATTTTACTTTCGTATTTTTAATCTTTTACAGGGGTCCGCACCCTTAATGAATAAACAGTGCGTTTGGCTCCACGGGATTTATAGCCAAAAGGTGTGGCACCACAGGAAAAACTAAAAGAAAGTGTGGTACCAGAGTTTTTAAGACTTTAATGGGCTTTTCTCTTAATTTCAAGGCTTGGCTTTAGGAACTTTGATATTGTAGACTTCTAAGGGAGACTAAAATGTCATGGTGACAAATTTCAGTGTAACAAATTGCCCCCTAAAGTGCGAAGTTTGAGAATATTCGAAGAGTGATGTGCTTTATCTTTTCAAGGATCAACCTGTGGACACCCTAGTCGAAACCCTGTAAAAAAATTCAATGCAATACACAAACAAAAACACACACACACACACATATATATATATCATCGTTGAGGTAGGCATTCCCATACTCAGATCAAAACTAACTAAACTTGTTCTGATACAAAAATGATTTTAATATTAAATCAATAATGTAGACACAACATGGACGCAACCATCTATAATGAATTATCTACTGCATAATGAATAATAAAACTCCTCGCAGCCTGGATGGTGGAAACTAGATCCAGGGTCTTGATTTTTGCTTCTCGAACTAGTACGATTCTATCAATGTGATTAAATGTGTTGAAGTTGAACATGGTAGAAACCACTTGATTACCAGTCAATGATGTGAACTGTTAACAAGTGTGAGAGAAACTACCAATAATGACAATGGCTCTCAAAGTACTCAGTACAATCCATGAAATGTGAATAAGTGATCTGAAGTCGAACATTTCACAGAATCGTTCGATCGAAGGTCAATGATGCAACCTATTGTCGAAGGCGAGAAACTTGCCATTAATGCATGCAGATTCCAAGGTACTGACGGATTCTAGATCAACTTCCTAGATGATGAGTTGTCGTCGATAGAAAGTGATCCGTCATAAGCAAGCTCACGACACAAAACCATAGATCAAGTTTGAATTTTTCTTTTTGCAAGGACTGACTCAGGGATGGTCAACACGAATGGAGACAAATGTTTGCAGATGAAAGGTTTATTTGACTGACCTCTTAAACACATAACGATACTACAGATGGTTTGGTGACAGTTGCCCTAAGCTAATACCCAGAAACCGGCTGAAGACCTTCAATGTGGTTTGATGAACTGATAGGTGAAGGATTTCCAAACCCAGGTGGAAGTGTGACAAAAAGTGTCGTGTTCAAGAGTGGTGTAATGCTTTTTACAAATCAAAGTGTAACAAAAAAATCTGTTTTTCTCTCTTTTCCCCCACCATTTCTCGCAAGTACCTCTTTATTTTTGACAAGCTTGAGGAGGATAACATTTTCTTGTTTATAAGCTCATCCTTTGGATGAGTCCAATTTAGTTTAAAATCGAACCCTAAGAAGGAGTGGTCCGTTCTTGTTTGTAATCGACAGGTCCTTTACTGTTAAATTTTAACGAGTCCAGTATAGGAGAAACTCGGTGTTTTTCATTTTTAGGGAGTCAGAAGAAAAACTTAAGAAAACTCCATGGGTGTACTTTTCCGTAAATTTAGTCTCTCAGGCTCGAAAAAGGATAAAATAATGCGAGAGAGAACTCTATTGACCATGATTAGTCAATGTACACCTTTTTCGTAAATGGTCCATTTCAGTCTGGAAAAGGGGTAAACTTATACTAAAGGGACGACCGTTCATTTACTTTAACGAGTTCGAATAGTCAAGTAATCGACAATCTTTTCATTTTTAGAGAGTCTGAAAAGGGCTTAAAAGAGGACTCCGTGGTTTCACTTTTTCGTAAGTTTTAAAGAACCCGAAAAAGTGATAAAAGTTTACTCTTTGTCAAAAATGACCATTTTGCCTGAAAAATCTGTTATTCTGCACAAAAACTCAAAAAATTAAACATACCTACTTCAATAATAAAAATATTTTTGAAAAACCGACTTTTTAAAGTGAAAAATAGACAAATTTAAAATTCATATATTCGAAAAAACTTATAAAAAGGAGTTTTTCAAGTTCATTTTCACCGTTTGAGTTTGGAGTGAAGATTTTAGAGCTCTTGGCCAAAAATGCTTCGGAGAAGATTCTGGGCAAACCGACTGTTGGAATCGAAAACCGTTTGCTTCAGGTAATCCACAACCTCCTTATCTTGTTTTTCATCTGTTCAATTTTTTAAATTAGGGTCAAAATTTCATTTTTGGGAGGAAAATAGATTGAAAAATTCGCCCTCGGGGGTCCGCAGGCAGGACACTAGGTACCTGCGGACCTCGACATTTTCTCACAAAGGAAAATGTTGGGGCCCCGCACTTTTAACACAAATCCCGTGTGGAGCTATGCACTGTATCTGAGCATAAAGTGGGGGGGCGCCGTAATGAATTTAAAAACATATTTTCTTCGTAAATTACCCAAATTTTTTGCTTCAAAATGTTTCTAATCCTTAATTTTACTTGTTGTAGGATATCTGCAATGCTCATTTGGCGAAAACGGGAGCATGAGGAGGTAGATGAAGCAGAAATGATTCATCAACCAACTTTTCAAGTCTTAAGAGCATGCAGGCTTTTCAAATTTTGGGTTATCAGTGGCATGAGAGCTCAAGTGGATCTTCTTACTTGGCTGGTAAGTAAATGGGATGTTCAGGACTAGTGTTTCGTGATCGGAGGTCATCGGCTCGAGATTGAGCTGGAAGACATATATTTCTTGATTGGTTTGTCTAGGAGAGGTGAACCACTATCTCTATTTTGGGCTAGGCCAAGTGGCCAGTTTGTTGCCAGCCTGCAATTAGAGTTTTGTAATGATGAAGCCAATCCCAGAGACAAACTGATTGACATTAAAACTATCATCCGTCCCGAGCTAAAAGTGATCTATTTTACCATTTTCAAGTTGTGTGGAAGTGCAGTTTTGCATGTAACCACTGGATATCAGATGCGCATTGCAGTAGATTTTTTTCAAGGCACCATATTCAACTGGTGCGAGGCAGTGTTGGAAAATGTGAAAGGCCAACTTACCAGAGCAAATAATGGAAAGTTAAAAAACTTCGGATATGGGTCCATCGTTGTCACCTTTGCTCTAGAGAGGATCCCTATGTTAGCCCCGCAGCACATTCCTGTTGATGTTGGTTGACCTCGAGAGCCTAGGATGGTTCGTTGGGTTGCTTTGATGGCCCGCCACAACGAGGGTGGGGAGATTGTTCGTTTTCCTTTGACTTATTTTCGTTGGCTAGAACGCTAACTTTTTGTGATAGAAGATTTTCCTTATGCTGGCATGGATTTTTGTGGTGATAGGGATATGGCCCTTCCTCTAGGAGTTCAGTGGGATGAGTCAGGTAAAAAATCTCTTTTGACATGTTCTAATTTCTAATTTTTTTTTTTTTTTTTTTTAAATCGTCCAAAATTGATAACAAAAAATTTCAAATGTAGACATGGGGCTGAGTCAACCAGCCATTCTCCGCCCCTTTGACCGGAGGCAAAGGGATGCAGCAGCAGCAGCACCACCCCCACAGGATCAGACTGCATAGATCCTGACTGATTTAGAGCACAATTTGGAGAGGCTCACTATGGATATTCCTGAAACCACCATAGATGATATCCCACTCCGTCTACAACGATATGTCATTGGTGTTCCTGGACAATTCAGGAGTTTTTTGACTAGGGTGGCACGAGCAGTAATGTATTATCGTGATCATCACCACGGATAGTGGATGATTGGCTTGTAGACTCATTTTTTGTATCAATTTTTTCGATCATAAGGCGTTTTGAGCCTATGATCGAAGACGATGTACTATTTTTTGAACACTACATCTATACTATGATATACTATTATTTCCAGTTTACCTGTTCAATCATGTTATGGAATGTTGATTTGTTACTTTGTTATTGCAAACTTCTATTTATAACATTAGAAGAAAAATAATCTGCTAATGTATTTAAATTTCTTGGAATGTGTTGATACTCAATATAATCGAACTCTCGTTCCAAGAGACGAACCCTTAAAAATAATAACAATAATACTGGATTTCTAATGGCATATACTCGGTTTAACTGTAATACAACGAGCTTAGAATCTAACCTAACGATCAAACTCCAAATTCCAAATGAAATGGATTCCGATATTAATTCAATAACTGCACTATATTCAACAATATTGTTCGTTGTTTGACCGAGGCTTACCCCATGCATCGATACTAAATCATCAGTGGGTGAGTAAATAACCCAAGCTGCGGAAGAGATGTTCCGTGTACCATGAGAAGCGCCATCAGCAAAACCAATATACGTTTGAAAGGACGTCAACATCTGCGATATCAAAAGTATCCAGATAAGCAGGAATAATAGTAAGAGAACACTTATGCTAGGCACATGTTTCTAATCTATAGAACACCAGCTAAAAAGTAACTAATATATAGAGAATATCTCCACACAAAATCAAGCGTAATATCTCTTCAGATAAAGTCCATTTCTGGGTTTACCTAAAGAGACCTTGTCAAAATCAATCAATTCATAGGCCCCTTTTGCAAGTTGTCGCTTGAAAATGTAAGGACCATGCCACATGGGTTCAAATTTCCCAGCCCCTAGTTTATTTTTTGCTTGATCATAAATCAAAACTAGGTCTCCTTCTGAAAAATTACGAGGGGTAACACTTCTATCATAATGAGCTTTCATTCTTTTCGCATGAGTCTCGGTAGTTAATGCAGCGGTGCACCGATTCTCATCTAATTGAGCCAAGTATAAAAAACATTTCTCCTCTTAAGAAGTGTCTGGTAGTAACTCTATGGCTAGTTGGAGTGACGTTATCTCGCATTCAATGGGTAATAGCGCTTCTAAACCGTAAACTAGTTGAAAAGGGGTAAAACCTGTCAATGTTTTTGCTGAGGTTCGATATGCCTAAAGTGCTAAAAAGAGCATGGTATGCCAATTCGACTTATGAATGCAAATGATTCATTTGATCATGGTGACTAAAACTTTATTAATCGCTTCAACTAAACCATTGGCATGGGATAATATGGTGTAGAACTGTCATGGCGTAGGCTAAGTTGGTCCATTAACTCGGTCATCATGATATTTCAAAAATGGCTCCCGTGATCAGTAATTATCGCTTGGAGTGCACCAAAATGAGTAATCACATGATTGAATATGAAAGTAACTGCAGTTTTTCCATTTGCCGCAAATGTAGGCATTGCCTCGGCCCATTTGGTAAAATAATCTACCGCTAGAATACTATACCCATGCCCCTTGGCCGAGTGAGAGTTACATGTAATGAAATCAATGCCCTATTTTGCAAAAGGAATGACAACAATTATAGGGTGAAGAGAATTAGGTGTTCCACGCATTTTTCGATCGAATATTTGACAATTATGACATTTTCGGACCGCGTAAATACAATCTGTAGACAAGGACGGCCAGAAATAACCTACGCACAATATCTTCTGGGCTGTGGCATACCGAGACATATGACCGCCACATGATCCAAAGTGACATTCATTTAGAACCTTTTTGGCTTCGTCATGAGTTAGAAAACATCGAAAAACTGAGTCCGCCCCACGATGGTATAGTGTGTCGCCAACAATATGATATTGTTGAGACTGGAAACGAATTTTTCATCGTTGCGACCGTGAAATCTTAGGCCAAAAATATTGGGTCTGAAGATAAACATAATATCTCCATACCAAGGATCAATGGTACTAATAAGAAACAAGGATTCATCCGTGATTGGTTGTTTCGCCACATTTTCTGTATCAGTACATGGGAAATCACACATAAGTTCATCGAATATCAATGATTTCTTGGATTTGGATTTTTCAAACTCCAAATCAAACTCCTGCAGGATAACAATCCATTTAGAGTATTTCCCCCCTAGTAATTTTTTGGTCAAGATGTACATCATAGGGTTACAATAAGAGATCACTGTTGTTTTGCGCAAAATTTTTTAGTGACGAAAACGTTGGACAACTTGTACAACTGCCAAGGCCAATTTCTCCACATGTGAATATTTGATCTCAGTTGGATGCAAATTTCGACTAAGATAGTAAATCACATGTTCACTATGGAATTCATCTTTCTGAACTAAAACCGTCCCTATCGTGGAATCGAAAGCGACAAGGTACAAAAAGTAATCTTGGTTGTAGTTGGGAGGATGTAGTAACGGTGCATGGGTCAATGTGTTTTTCAAAGCATCAAAAGAGCTATCAGTGACTTCATCCCAAAAGAAAGGAATATTCTGTTTCAACAACCTAGTGAAACCTTTTGTTAACTCGACGTAGTTAGGAATAAATCGACGTAAATTTTTTTCTTTCCCTTGCAAAATTTGGAGTTGGCGAAGAGTAGAAGGAGGAGGTAAATTGATGATTGCCTCAACCTTAGATGGGTCGACACGAATGCCTGCCTTTGAGACAATAAATCCCAATAATCGTCCAAATTCTACCCAAAAAACACATTTGTGAGGATTCAAACGAATCTTATAATGCCTACATCGTATAAAGATGGCTCGTAAATGAGTAATATGATCTGCTTTGCATGAAGAATGAGCAGGAAAATCATCGAGGTAGGGCTGCACAATGTGTTTAATTTCATGAAATGCATAAGACATGGCCCTTTGAAAAGTGGCGCCAGCGTTATTAAGGCCAAAGGGTAATTTGCGATAAGAAAAAGTTCCCCATGGACAAATGAAAGTTGTTTTAGGTTGATCAGCAGGAAGTATGTTTATTTGATTGTAGCTGGAAAATCCATCCATGAACGAGAACATTTCACTTCCAGCACAATCGTAAATAATTTGATCGATGTAAGGGGTAGGATAATTGTCTTTTGGACAAGCTCGATTTATATCCCTATAATCGATATATACTCTTATTGTTCCTGGTTTTTTATTTACCGGAACAATATTAGATATCAGTATGTTAACGGGATCGGATAAATAAAACCTGCATGAAGTAATTTTTCAACTTCTGCTTTGATAGCGGCAACTTTTCTCGGATGAATCTGATGTAATTTCTGTCTAATGGGTTTTGCATCCGGGTATGTCTTAATTTCATGAACAACAATCAATGGATCGATTCCTGGCATTTCTTCATATGACCAGGCAAACATGTCACGAAATTCCTGAAATAGGGCTTTATATGCTTGAATTTCTTCAGGCGTATAAGAAGCACCTATGTGAATGTTTTCAACAATTCCAGGTTTTATTTAAATGTCAAGAGGAGCCGTCGTAGAAATATTTTCTAAATTCAATTTAGAATCAGAATGTGAGAGAGGATTCTGAGGTTCTTTGACGTAATCAGTGGTAAAAATAGAGGAAAGATCATTCTCAAAATGATCGAGATCAGGTAAAAACGAAGACCTATGATGAAGATCTTCCCATGGTAACTCATCTATCGACAAGAATTCATGAATATGTTCATCAATATTGAATACTTGTTGAGCAAGATCCAGAATTGTTGTTGAAGCTAAACTCGATATTGAAAATGACTCCTGGTTGATCACATTCACTAGATCAGACTCGTTTGAAGGAGTATTAGAAAATGACTGTACATGCTGATATGCTAACTCAAAAGGACTTAGAGGCATTGGGCCATCGAAAGAATCCAATTCTAATTCTGAAGGTACTATCCAAGGATCATCAAAGGAAATAGTACTTGATGTAATCATATTGATATTAGCAATAGCAGTTTGTATGTTGGGAGGAGGCAGGGAAAAAGTTCCCAGTAAAGCTGAATCTTTAATCAAACCTACTCCAACATCCTTATAAGGGATAGTCAATTTTCCGATATGTTGGATGCTATCAGTAGAGGCTGGGTCGGATGAATAATATGAGAGATGATCTATCTTAATGATATTTCCTTTATGAGGAAACATGATGAGATGAAAGATCGATGATACAACAACAGTCATGGTGTAAGACCAACTGCGACCCAGGATAAGGTTGTAATCCAGAGGGGCATCAACCACCTCCACATCTAGATTAACCATTTTGCCTTCGACCTCTATTGGTAGATCTTGTAAAGTACCATATGGCTGAAAACCTCTTCCATCAAAATATTTGAGAATAGTTGGTGATTGGTTGATATTCAGAGAACCAAATGATTTCCAACATTTTAATGACATTATACACATAGAAGCCCCTTCATCAACAACAGTATGAAAGATGCGTTTATTTTTTACTAGTACCGGAATCTGAAAAGCCATTTGATGGGGTAGGCGGGGTGTAAAATTCTCTAAATCGAAGATCATGAGGTTCGAATTGTGGAGATCTACAACTCCTAAGGCTGACAAAAGCAATTTTATTTGGGCTGGGCATGATTGCAATACTTCCAAAGCCGACATTGCTGAAGGGGATATTGCCAAATCTTCAACAATATTGTAATTCTGAGCAGCTCTCGCATGTGGATTGAAATCTGATTTACAAAGTACACCTTTTGCAGGCGGTTTAATCACTAAGTCAGGATTTTTTTTCTTGATCTGTAATGGATCAGAAATAGAGGGAGATGTAGACGATGCAGAATTGGATGTTTCTGCTTCTTTACCAGTATTTTTACTACCATAATCTTGCGATCGTGTCGCAACCATCAAGATATCCTCAACTGGATTGGAGGAAGATCCAACCATGTTACTATCTTGAGTGGGAAAGGGATCCTTCAAGACAACAGGTATAGGCGAACCCTTAACAAATTTTAATACCTCAGATCTATGCGGGCACTCTTTTGTAAAATGATCCTGGTCACAAATGAGACAAGGATATCGAGGTTTGCGTTTTTCATAATTTGGTTCAGTTGTATCGTTTTTCTCTTTTGAAGATTTTTTCTTTTTATTCCTTCCTTTACTCTTACCACTAGTTTTAGATTTGGTCGTAGATGTCTCTACAACATGGATATTGGCGGAAGTTTCTAGGGAAGAATCTCCTTTGGGTGAATCGGGTAAAGTGATAATAGGAGAAGTAGTCTTGGAAGACTTATTCTTACTCTTACCAGTACTAACAGAACCAATTACACCATCAATGGCATGAGAGCCAAAAGGAGTTGCAGTTAACTGAATAGGTTTTGGTCAATCGGGGATTTTATCATACAAAATACCTGACTGAGTAGAGATAAGGTCAAGGTACTGAGCCTGAGCAATAAATTTCTCTTCCGTAACAATGCCTCCTTTGGCCACATCTTCAGTAATTTTGGGAAATAACGATTTAATAAACCATTCAGCCAAAATTTGATCAGGAATAAAGACTTTCACTAAACGCCTTCTACGTCTCCATTCATGAATGTGATCAGATATGTATGTAGACGTAGACTATTTTAATGAAGTCAGCAATTTTGTGCCATTGTCGTATCTAACAGGTAACTGAAAATGGGTTAAGAAAGCAGTAGCTAGCGCATTAAAATTAGTAAAAGAGTCGCGTGGTAACTCAATGTACCATTTGGCAGCTAGACCAATGAGAGTTCTTTGAAAAAGACGTAATCGAATCGAATCATCAACTAATGAATTGGATGTGCACCAGAGGTGATAAGTCATAACGTGATTAGATGGGTCTTCTCGTGACTTACCTTCAAATTTCGGAATATCGTTGGGCAACTTGTTAGGCATCGGTGGCCAATATGGAAGATAAAAAATGGGATCATTCATAAGGCGCGACAGATCCGGTAAATCTAAAGTTGCTATGAATGGTAACCGATGGCTAGGGTCTTGATAACCTTGAGTGATCAAACCATTTTTAGGAGGAGGATAGCCATAATATCCTGGAATTGGATGTGCATTTGGAATCGTGAAACCTCCTGGGTAACCAGGATTAACCGGACCATACTGGGGTTGTTGAGATATTTGATAAGTATACCGAGGGTATGGCTGATACTGATACGCTGGATTTTTGTAGCTTGACCAATTTGATACTGTTCCTGGTACAGTTGATAAGTAAACTGTGGTTGACTAGAGACAATCGTACTAGCACCAGCTTGTCTTGTAGGCATTTGGATCGTAGTCTGAATTGTAGGTCCTGACTGTGGTAGAGATACTTGAGGAATTTGCACTGATGTAGGGATAGAAGAAACTAGAGCTACAGATACTCCAAAAATAGGTGTTGTAGGTTGAACAGAAATTGCAGTAGCTGCAACAGTTTGAGGTGGAGTCTGAGGTGTACTAGGCCCAGGCTGCTGAACAAAACCAGGTGCAGGGATTTTAACAGTAGGCTGGACAGGTTGCTGGGTTGGACCAGAAACTAAAGCCTGTCCAGGTTGATTAGGTAACTGCACATTTGGTTGCATAGTCTGTTGAATTTGAGATGGATTCCATACCATGTTCATTCCGAGGTATTGACTCATAGAAGGTTGTGCATATGAAGGACCATAGCTTGGTTGAACGTAGCGTTGATAATTAAGTGGTAAATTTCCAGCTCCTTGTAAAAATGATTGACCGGAAGGTGGTTGGAAACCGTGAGTTGGGTACTAACCTTGAGGCATGTACTGAATCTGGGGTTGATAAGGACTCTAAGGAATATACTAAGTCTGGGTTGAACTTGGGGTATGTATTGTCCTTGAGGTTGATAACCTTGAGGTATGTACTGTCCTTGAGGTTGTTCTCCAGGTAAATAATACTATCCTACATTTTGTCCCGGTAAAAAATTACCTTGAGGTTGGCCCCCAGGCAGTAACTGACTAACTTGAGGTTTCCCCCCCAGGCGGTACCTGACTACCTTGAGGTTGCCCCCTAGGCAGTAACTGACTACCTTAAGGTTGCCCCCTAGGCAGTAACTGACTACCTTGAGGTTGAGGATTTGGAATATTACCAGACATCATAAAGATTTGCTCTGCATTCAACGTTTCAGTTTTAGTTCCATTTGTACTAGTTGATAACAATTGTTCAATTGGTTAGGGAGTTTCTCCTGAGAAAGTACTAGAGAGTGACTGGTACCTTGAAGGAATAGAAGGACCACCGTATAAAAAATTTTCCGGTGATTGGGAAAACATATATGACTCACTTGACATAATTGATGAAGGATAATAACCTCTAGGTGTAGTATGAAAAGGAATTTGGGTGGTGAAAAACTAAGACCCGGGTTTTCTAAAAAATCTGTCAATGATAAATAAAAAGCGTCACTTCTAAAAGGACTGTAGAATATATATTCATGCTCCCTAAGATTCAAAGTCTATTGGGTTTTGGGAAGAGTTACTTCTTCGTTTGGACCGACAAGTTCTTCAATGGAAATGAGGTCGGAAGGAAGATTTTCAGTAATGATACGTCTTACCCTAGGTGAACCAGGATCACTAGAAGTCGGAGTAACAAGTCCTAAAGATGGTTCCAAAACAGCAGGTTCAGTGTCAGGTTCAGAAATTTCAGGTTCTTCAGCTAATTCACTGGAAGGAGAAATACTACCATTAAGCTCGGAAACTGAAATCGGCTCTTGAATATGCTCTATTGTTTGTAGTTGATAATTAGGATGAACAACTATAGATGACTCTCCTGCTTCTGTTGATCTAATTCTACTGTTAATAAGCGATACTAGAGCTTGAAGCCCTTCAAGTTGGCTTGGTGTATACTCAGGGGGCTTCCCCTGAAGTCTACACGATTGTCTTGGTAATTCAGCCACGATTAAAAATTATTAATCACACGCAATCAAATGAAAATTTCAATAAAAACTCCTAGAGTCACTAAGGAAACAAATAAATGAATCACACGCCTAAAAATCTAGGAGATCAAACCACACACAAATAGTAACTTCCCACACTAAAACACTAGTTGGTGATGAAATCCAACGTCGTAGTATTTAATGCAGAAAGGGTGGTTGGAACATTTACCCCGACAACCTGCTTAATGAAACAGACCGGTGCAAGTTCCTCCACTTAAACCATCTCGAGTGAAGATAAACCTTCAGAGAATCCAATTGAGTCTAGTCGACGTCTTCTCCAGGTACAGTGGGATCTTTCCTCCACCATCACCTTAGGAAAAAACCGTAAGATTATGGTCACTATGGTTACCAACAAGAACTAATATACCCGGGGGAATAGTCTACGGTAAGACATACGCGCGAGGGCAGAGTAACAAAGCTCAATCCCCTTGAAGGCTCCTTGACATAATCCAAGGTATACCGACAAGTGACCCCAGGCTCCTCGACAATGTTCTATCCGAGGTTTACCGTTGTTAACACACGCATATCTTATATCGTTCCCAATGAGATAGAATTGATTATCCCACTGGTTCAGATACGACCTCATGCTTGACTCCTTTAAGAGGAGCTTCCCAGAGCATACAAGCGACTATTGGATTTTTTCTTACTGTAAGATCAACTACTTGTTTGTTTTAACTGTCTTGGAGAGTTAATTACTCCCTACTCCAAGACACTAGCCTAAGCTATATTGGTGAAAAGAGCCCTAGAAATATAAACGTTACTAGATTAATTTTAATTTAAGTGTTGATTTTAAAAAGCTGTTTCTTAGGACAATAGGTGCGAAAGTGAAACTGATGATATGTAGTGACCCAACTCAAAACATACTAAAAATGCATCTATTATGAGAAACAATTAGTTTTCTTTCAATGAATTCTAGCTAAAGGAAGAGTTGAGAAATGCAATATTTTATAAACAAATCTTTCCTTTAAACAAGAATAAATGAAAAGAAATCTACTTTCAGTGAGAACTCAAAATGATCTAATGCTCAACAAGAAATCCCTTTTATTCAAAATCGAAACTACAAACCAAGTTTTTCTTCAAAAGACACTACAATTTCTAGAAAAACACTCAAAGCTAAAAACATTAATATTGAGATCTAAAAATTCTAAGACTAAATCTGAATTAAAACTTCAAATATTTTAAGGATGTCTTACTTATCTTGTAATCTAACTAAGAAATTCTTTGCTTGAATTAGAAAGAACTCGAAAAAAATCCAATTTTCGTTTTTAAAGTGAAATTCCAAACTTATTAACAAAAGTTTTTAAAGATTTGCAAATGAAAAAAATGGAATCTAAATCTCATAAAACAATTTCTGCTATGATGTTAGACTCAGAAAGAAGACAAGGGAATACCAGTGATTTGAAGGTATACCAAGGTTTCTAATCTTTGAGCGGGATGTAAGACAAAGCAAAAATCATTATAACATGCAGATCTTTCAGAAAATCGTTCAAAACTAAAAGTGCTGAAATAAACTCTTAACCAAGGATTTCTGACAGATGACACAAGTCTGGGTATTCACTGAGAATATAACAAAATAAACCAGAAAAGAGGCTTTTAAGATTTTTCAAAAATACAAGGTCTGTAGGATTCAGTGCAAACCAGTGCGGTCCCGCACTGTGGGTACAGGAAAAGTGCGAAACTGCCCGCACTGTTTCTAAAAGAAAAGAGGAGACACAAGAAAACTAGAGAAAAAACAAAAAATTCTCAAACATTTCTCAGGGATTCTACAGGGATAAAATACCCAAGCCAGTATCAGTCAAATAAAATCAGGAAACATAAATTCATAAACCAAAAGTAAAAGAAATCAAAGCTCAAAATCCTTCCCCAGTGGAGTCGCCATTTTGTTGGACGGATAAGTCATTCTTGCAAACAAGACAGACCTCCCGAGTGTCCTACAGACAGCTAGCAACAAACGGACAAACAAAACTATCTTTCTCTAGATATATTGCGATTCATAATTAAATGCTATAAAGGTTTAACGATCTTACCTTTGATCCAATTCTTGTTTGTAGTAGTAGTCCTTCAGTTGCCTGAAAGAGTTGTCTTCGAAGATCTATAATCACAAATAGACAAACATCAAATAGCACCTGCATAGCATGTATTCATAAATCATATCTATTATGGTGATCAAGGAATCCATAAAATAAACCAATCAATTGACAGCTTATTGAGAAAAAATGGATTTATTTGTATTAACTTAAATAAGGAAGAGCCTTACAACCATGTCCGCCTTGATGTCACACAGGCCTTCCTGGGGTCCGGAACAGACATTTCCTTTACTCTGATCAGCCTTGCACTCTTCCAACCGAGATACATAGAGGTATGTAATATTTCCCACATGATATCTCAGCTAAAAGGGTCTAAGTTTCAACAACACTTCGCCTCCAACAATACTAAAACTTCAACTCATCAATTGTAACCCTTTGAGGCTGCCCTATGCCTCTTTTTATAGTAAAAGAGAGGAAGTTACAGCTCCATAAAAGAAGGGATAGAATCCTCCTTCAAAGGGATTAGCTCCTTACAACAAGGGGTTAGCTCCTTAATGGATGGGATACATGAACCTGAAAAGAGCAGACTTTCCATCGTAGGAATGTTTCTAGAAGCTTCAAAAAATGACTCAAACTGAGCTTCTAGATTTTACTTGCATCTTTTTAATATTTTACAAGGGTCCACACCCTTAATGAATAAACAGTGCATTTGGCTCCGCAAGATTTATAGCCAAAAGGTGCGGCACCGCAGGGAAAACTAAGAGAAAGTGCGGTACCAGAGTTTTTAAGACTTCAATGAGATTTTCTCTTAATTTCAAGGCTTTACTTTAAGAACTTTGATATTGTAGACTTCTAAGGGAGACTAAAATGTCATGGTGACAAATTTCAGTGTAACACATCTAAATGTAATTTAGAGTAACTTGCCTCTACATCCAACTGTAATCCTCTTTTTAATGCCACAAAATTTGATACATTGTTGCCAGTTGTGCCACAATTAGACACACACACCATAAGAGTATACCTACTCTAGTCTCTGAATATTCCTCCATATCATGTTGGATCGAGATTTCCTTTAGAAGCAGCATCAAAATTAAATTTGATGAAACCTAGAGGTGGAGGGGTAAAAAAGGATAGTGAAGATATTCGAGGAGGGATCTCAGACACAAAAGGAGAAATCATGGCCTGTGATATTTCTAAGTTATTTATGATTTTAACCTCCTGGTTATTAAGTTTCCAGTCATCTAGGGACCAATATTCTGAAAGCTAATATTTTTTTTGATGGCATGCCAAACTGTGTCAGTGGATTATTTCTTATTCTGAAAGATTCTTCTATTGTATTCCTTCCATACCACCCATATAAAAAAATCCAACTAGAATCTAGGCTCTATTAATTGAATAAATTGAATCGCCAATGCTCCAATGTTTCAACCAGAATATTGAGGGTGTTATTTATATGGTTGGAGAGAAAATGAACATGAGACCAAATCGAGTCTACAAAAGGGAATGAATTAAAGAGGTTTTCCATTGTTTCTTCCTATTCCAAATAGAGATGGTAGAGTGAAGGACCATAAAACCCTTTCCTCCTGATATGATTTCACGTGAAAAATTTCCTCCTTCCAACTAACTAAAGGAAGTGACCAACTTTGGGCCAAAAATTATTAGTCCAAATTTTTATCCACAATGGTTCTCGAGGTAATTATTGTTCGCCAAGTAACAAAGAGTATGCTTGTTTGAGCATAAACATACCTTTCACTTGATATAAGGTATTAAAACTTTAATTGAGTTTAAACCACCGATTAAATTAGCTAATGAGCCTTTTATATTTGGTAATTTATATGCAAAATTTGAACTGTTAAATAATAATAAAAACATTTTTTGTATTTTAATTACACCGAAGGTTTTCTCTTTTCTGGATTGGGTTGGGTAAACACTGTTCAGCCCAACCAATCCTAAAGCACCATTTTCGTCGTTCTGTCTAATGAAAAACTGACAAGTGGAAGTAGTTTTGTGTATAATTTCACGTCAATGGAGCCAATAATGCCCCACGGTCGTTCATGATTTTGTAGCCGTTAGAAAATGGAGCCATCAATTCTCCTACTACAGTTCACATTTCATGATTTTGAAGTTGTAGAGGAATCGTTCCCTGGGATAAAAATGAGGGAGCTTATCACTTCATTCTTAAAACTCCTCCTTGTTTCCTGTGAGCATGTTGTGGATTTGGACATGAAGATGGTGAAATCACCTCTGATGGAGTATGAGCCTTATATAGTGTCGCTTCTCAACGCCATGAAAAAATCACTTTTATTTTATTTATTGATCAAGAGATCATGTCCAAGTTATGAAAAATGCTCAAAAATGAAAGTGCTCAGAAATGGTTGCATTCTGAACGACCGAAAAGGTCTCTTCACTGTGATTCTGGTACCGTGAATGGTTCTAAAAACCAAGGTCGTATGTAGAAGTTATGGAGGTTTGAATCGTCCAGTAAACTCCAAAAAAGGACTGTTTGACTTGGTTTGAATTTTGATATTTTAGCAAAAAAAATATATGTCAAAATTTTATAATTTTTATTATGGTTGGTGGAGGCCAATAGGAGGGCACTATGTGGCTTGCCCAGAGGCCGCCACTTGGTCCCAGGCCTAGGCCGACAAGGCATTGCATGAGGCCTTAGGCAGGACTGAACGTGTATTTGGGTCTCTACCTGCATGACACTTAGGGCACGCCCTGCACGTAGATGGGTCAGTCTGCACACTAATTCGGGCACCTCCTGAACAATTATTTGGGTCGTCGGGTCACACTACACGTTCAGCTCGGGTCACAGTGCATGCAACTCAGGTCAGTCTGCACGCATCTGAGTCACTTTTCACATCAATTTGGCCATGGCATGACCATTTGTTCACCCTACACGCATTCGGGTCGTTCAGCTCGCCTCTGCATGCGTTCGGGTCAGCGCCCAAATAGTAGGGTCGGGCAGCATGGTTTCATCGTTTAACAATTTTTTTTGCAAGTTTGATGGTTTCAATCGTGGGTGGCCTGGCTGTCAGCCCACATGCCTGACCGGGTGGGCTATATGGTATGTCTTAACCATCTATGGGCGGCATTACATTTTATTGTTTGATTTTTTTTTGGCGGAAAAAGTTAAGGGGCTAGCCCTCAGGGCCAGCCTCGACTCCACATGACTCGTATGCTCGCGACCGGGGATTCTCCACCAAACCACCACTGCCGACGGTTACGGCTAGCAGGAATCTCGCATGTGAATGTGGAGTTAACGTTTAATGCCATGGTTGGGATAACCGTAATGTCAAACTTTGCGGCAATGGTTTTGTCGGTACCAGTCACATGCATCTGACAACGAATAACGTTAAAATTTAGTGCTTCTGCTAAATTTTGGGCAGAGTTCGACAATTTCGGTGGGTTTGCCAATTTGGTGCCATTAATTGAAGTTATTCCACTTTTAGTGGGGTTTTTGGGGGACATTAGGCAGTTTTTTTTGGGAGGCCATAACTCCCTCATTATTGAACCAAATTTAGTGCAATAATAGTTAATTTTCGGTCTCTTTGACATTATGAGTACTTTGGAATAGGTTTCAGGTTGAACAGGGGTGATCTTCAGTAGTTTTTGCTTCGAGGAAGATGACAGAGCCATCAGGGCCATCATGGAGAAGGTAGTGTATTGGGATCATTTTACCTATTTAGTGTAAATGAAAAGCCATTTTTAGCTATTTCATATCTTCTGAATCTGAATTTACAGTTATATTTTCATATTAAGGCTTATTTTCACTTGTACTTGAATTTTGAGAAAATTAATACAAGAGGGACATGCCATTTGGGAGGCTTGGACCAGCAGCCGTAGCCCAGGAGGGGTGAACTGCTCAACAGATAGCTGAGTAATGTGCTTGTGAGATTTATTTGTTGTTATTTTCTTCTATTCTATGTTAAACAACAAAATTACTTAATCAATCCTCACACAGAAACCTCATAAACAAAGCCAGAAAGATTTGTTTAACTAGCAATTTAAGGAGAACCATTTTCACACATTATTATATCTATTTGGATACTTTTCATAGCGTAACAAATACTTCCATTTCAGATCAGGTTGGTATCAGAGCACTTGGTTTCTTAATTGACATAGTGATAACTTGATTGTATAGCTTGAAAGGTGTTTAAACAATGTAAAAGATTGACTGTTTTAATGCTTGCAAACTGACAGTTGTTTGAGTTTGCTGGAGGTGAGGGGATAGCTACTGATTAGCTAAGTCCTGGAGAGAAAAAAAAGGAAGAAAGGGCTGAAGGCATCTTCCTTACCCCAAAGGACCTCAAGGTCACCCTTGGAACACAAACCCTCTTGACGATTGTTTGATAAGAAGCTCTTGGAGTTTGTTTGTTGTTGGCTGCTTGAATAAGAGCTTGTCTTTACAACCATTTGGTTAAAAATATTTGTCATTTGTTTTGAAAGATTTGTGAAATTTGTTGAAGTTAATTTTGTTCATTGACATCATAATGACAAATTCTGCAAGCGAGATGAAGCTATGAAGCGTGACTTTATTATATTGAAGGACATGGTGCAGATTCTATTTGAAGATAGAAGAGAAAGCTCTGAGCTTCATGTGAAATTGTTTGCCATGAAGGAAGAGAATGAAGAATTATTCAAAGATTGCATGTTATGGAGATGCAGCTCCATAAAGCCCAAGAGTATTTGACCAAGAACATGCGTGAGGAAGAGGTAATCAACTCTAATTTGTCTTCAGTTTCCTCTTTAAAAATAAGTGTCGGTTCTTTCGAAAAGCATACGAGAGTTATAGGGTCCAAGTTAATGATTAAAATATGCTATGAAGGCAATGTTTTAGGAAAAAATGCACAAGGTATGGTTGAACCCCATTTTGTTGAGGAACGACCCAAGAATCTTGGTCTTGGTTATGTGCAATTTAATGGCAAAGACTCCAAAGCCATGAAAGCATGTGAGGAAAATTCAAAGAGAACTTTTGTTCCAAGTTCTAATATGCAAATATGTCAAATTTGTTTCCAAGATGATTGCCATTGCTTTAATCCTTTGTTGCAGCAAGAAGATGGTATACATGCAGCTTATGGCAAGCATGCGAGTTCAAATAGTTTTCAAGACAAGAACGATGATGTTAGTCTGCAAATGAAAGTTGGAGCCTCTACTATTTCATCTCCTCATGAAGGCAAAAAGGATGAACATGCAAAGCAACACAAGAGGTATAAATCTTCCCATGATCAATTTGATTGTGCTTCTGCAAAACATGATAATTTTGCATGCTTAAATGGAAGAAATATTTGTTGTACATATTGTGGTAGATTTAACCATGATGTTTCGAGATGCTGGATGAGGAAGAAGGCATACAGGAAGCAGATGAAGCAAAGACAAATTTCAAAGAAGGTGCATAAGACTTGCACATATTTCCAAAAGAGGGGACATGTTGTCACCCATTGTTGCACTTTGCATCCAACTAGTCGTCCCAAGCACATGCAGCAAGAGGACAGAAATATTGGCGAAGGTGGAACAAAGGATTCCATTATTGATGTGAAAACGAAAGTTTCACATGAAGAAGAGTTGTAGCAGCAAAAGTCGCCATGGAAGTGGCTTGGTAAGAAGTGGATGGACTTCTTAGCACAGTAAGACGTACTCATTTTTTACATATGCAAATTTCGATTGTATGCATGTATTTTATGTTATAATCTCTCATTTGTTTGAGCCACCTTGGATCATTGATCAAGGCAGCGATGTTCAGTTTCCTTCTGCAAATTTCTCGCCAGAAATTTTATGAGTGAGTGCAAGAAAGACAGTTCTTGACAGGCGGATAAACACATCCAGGAAGGGAAGTGTCAATTGCTTTCTAGTTATGGTTCAAAGTCACAAGCCATGCAAGGCAAGTGTTTGGAGGCTGAAGAGAAGAGGGTGCTGTAATCTTAGTTACTGTATAGATCAATTTCAGTAGTCCAGAGAGATTTTGGGGTCCAAAATCTTCCCAGTGGGGAGGTGTGATCAGGAGATCATGTCAAAGTTATAAAAAATGCTCAAAAATGAAAGTGCTCAGAAATGGTTGCATTCTGAACGACTGGAAAGGTCTCATCGCTGTGATTCTAGTGCCATGAACGGTTCTCAAAACCAAGGTCGTATACAAAAGTTATGGATGTTTGAATCATCCAGTAAACTCCAGAAAAGGATTGTTTGACTTGGTTTGACTTTTGATATTTAAGCAAAAAAATATATGTCAAAAGTTTATAATTTTTATTATAGTTGGTGGAGGCCAATAGGAGGGCGCCACGTGGCCTACCCAGAGGCTGCAACGTGGCCCTAGGCCTAGGTGGACAAGGCATTACACAAGACCTTAGGCAGGACTGAACATGTATTTGGGTCTCTGCCTGCATGACATTTTGGGCATGCCCTACACACAGATGGGTCGATCTGCACGCTAATTCAGGCACCTCTTGAACGATTATTTGGGTCGTCGGGTCACATTGCACATTCAACTCAGGTCATAGTGCACACAACTCGGGTCAGTCTGCATGCGTCCAAGTCACTCTGCACATCAATTCAGCCATGGCACATCCATTCGTTCACCCTACACGCGTTCAGGTAGTTCAGCTCGCCTCTGCATGCGTTCAGGTCAGCGCCCAAACAGTCGAGTTGGGCAGCAGAGTTTCATCGTTTAACAAAATGTTTTTCAATTCTAATGGTTTCAATCGTGACTGGCCTGGCTGTCAGCCCACAGGCCCGACCGGTCGGGCTATATGGTATGTCTTAACCATCTATGAGCACCGTTACATTTTATTGTTTGCATTTGTTTTGGGCGGAAAAAGTTAAGGGGCTCGCTCTTAGGGCCAGCCCCGACTCCATGTGACCCGTATGCTCACGGCCGGGGGCTTCTCCACCAAACCGTCACCGCTGACGGTTATGGCTAGCAGGAATCCCGCATGTGAACGCGGAGTTAACATTTAATGCCACGGTTGGGATAACCGTAATGTCAAACTTTGCGCCGATGATTTTGTCGGTATCGATCACATGCATCTGACAACGGGGAACACTAAAATTTAATGCCTCCACTAAATTTTGGGCAGAGTCCAATAATTCCGGCGAGTTTTCCAATTTGGCACCCTTAACTGAAGTTATTCCACTTTTAGTGGGGTTTTTAGGGGACATTCGACAGTTTTATTTGGGAAGCCATAACTCCCTCATTATTGAACCAAATTGAATGCAATAATAGTCAATTTTGGGTCTCTTTGACATTATGAGTAGTTTGGCACAGGTTTCAGGTCGAACAGAGGTGGTATTCAGTAGTTTTTGCTTCGAGGAAGATGAAGGAGCCATCAGGGCCATCATGGAGAAGGCAGTGTATTGGGCTCATTTTACATGTTTAGTGTAAATGAAAAGCCCTTTTTAGGTATTTCATATCTTTTGAAGCTGAATTTACAATTATTTTTGTCTATTGAGGCTTATTTTCACTTGTACTTGCATTTTGAGAAAATTAATACAAGAGGAACATGCCATTTGGGAGGCTTGGACGAGCAGACATAGCCTAGGAGGGGTGAACTGCTCAACAAATAGCTGAGTAATGTGCTTGTGAGATTTATCTGCTGTTATTTTTTGCTTTTCTATGTTAAACAATAAAATTACTTAATGTATCCTCACACAGAAACCTCATTAACAAAGCCAGAAATATTTGTTTAACCTGAAATTTAAGGAGAACCATTTGCACACATTATTATATCTGTTTGGATACTTTGCATAGTGTAACAAATACTTCCATTTCAGATCATTTATCGTTGCAAATGACTAATGCTACAGTTGTTTTTCCAATACCTCCCATACCTTGCACCGCCACAAGGGACACCTCTTTCTGGAACAAAATCCTCTTCAAATTCCCATTATTTTTCTCTAAACCCACTACAAAATCACGCTTTTCCAACCCATCATAACTATTGATTTTTTTAAATGCGTTTTTTTAAATGTATTATTTACTGATTTATTTTGATGTTTACATTTTGTTTATTTTTTATTTAACTATTTAATAAAGTATTATTTATTTGTTTCTTTTTCTTCAATTATGTTTTTCTAATATATATATATATATATATATATATTTAATCTTTTATAGGTTAATTTTTTTATTTTTTTTTACGTTTTTACGTTTGGTTTTTTTAAAAGTTTTTTAAATTATTTTTATATATTTGATTTTTTTGTCCTTTTTTTTTAATTTTATGTTGTTTTTTTCTAATATATATTTTTATTATTATTAAATTTTGTTTTTTCATCGTTTTTTATTTTATTTTTATTTGTAGATTTTGTTTTCATTTTTCTTTTGAAATTTTAATGTTTTTCGGAGTCATGATATGTTCTCTTTTACGCCATTATTTCAATATTGAAAATCTATCCAAAAAAAAAATGGTATTCCAACATCAACACTTTTCGTTTTCAGGGCGTTTTTCGCACAAAAAAAATTGGTTTTCACTGCTATTTTTAAAACATGCTGAAAATTTACCCCATTTTTTTTTTTGTTATTCTAGCATCAACACTTTTCCTTTTCGAGCTGTTTTTCATGTTTTTTGGGAATTTTTTGTTAGATTTCTCGTTTTGAGTTTATAGTTTCTGTTTCATAGTTTACATTGTTTCATTCTTTGTTCTAATAATAGCTCATTGATTTCCTAACACGTCTTAGGTTCCACTGCATTAAAATAAGTTGCCACTGAATCATGGGTAAAGAGCCTTGCCCCTTGCTGCTGAGGTTGAGTGCTACCACCACCTCCGTATGAGAATTTTATTTTATTTACAGAAACTGTTTGCAAAATATTTAAAATATAATTTAAAAAGAAAAATAAAAATAAAGTGAAAATAACTCGTGTCTTTATTTTATTTTTAAATTAAAAAATCATAACAAAAAACTTTTACCAAAATTTTCCCTATCTCTTTTAAAATATTTGCCTATAAGACACTCTACTCGAAGGACAATAATAATTATAGAAAAGTAAAGCCTCAATTTTCAGATATAAAGACAATAGATACATAAATTAAAATAATTGAAAGGAGATTCCTTTTTTTTCTTCGGGTTTAAACATTGCCTATAAGACACTCTAATACAAAAATGAAACATGATTTGGTGTTCTAGAGGGGAAGGATGTACGTAACGATTATTTACGAACACTACTAAAATTTTCCCATACTGGGCACTATACGAGCATAAGCTACATGGATAGCGTGAAGGTGCAGGTCATAACTACCGCATGATATGAAGATGAAAACCTTCTCTCTCAATGATTTTCTCATTGTTTTTATGAGATGAAAGTAGTTGCAAGGATATGAGAAAATCCCTTCAGTCTTTATTAGTATTTTGAAATTTGAATGATGGGATGGAACAATGTGCTCAAAGATGCTAACCTGCTCTGCCACAATGGAGAAGTGTTCTATAGATATATTAGATATTAAGGGTTACATAATAATACAATTGTTTGTTCGCTAGAAACTAGCTCCCAACTCTTAGCATTACACTATAAAATTGTTAGCAGGTACTCTAATAGGTTTGCAAGTTTGTAATACTGTAAATATGCAAGGATGGGTCACTTCTAGTATGAACTTTGTGTTGAATATAGAAGTAATTAAGTAATTAGCAATAATTTTATTGTTTTTTACTGCTTTATATATCTATAAATGTTGTATAAGATCCATAGAAAGAAGTAAACATTAGAAAATCGTTTGTTAATTAGAATAATAATTGTTTTATATGTATTTAATATAAAAAATTTATGTTTTAGAATGAGTTATACTAATAAAAAAATGTAATATTATAATAATAAATTATGAATATTTATTTGTGTGACATTTTAAATGGTGGATATAAAAATTATAATTAACTATATTATTTTTAAAAAATATTGTACTTGTAGAGGTAGTTTAATTGGTGATCATTGGGTCCAATCGAGCCTTTGAAGCAAAAATGCACCATTTCATACTTTATAACTCCTTAAGTGATGTGTCTTACATTTTATTACACTTTCATCTTTGAGAAAGAATCCCTAAACAAAAAAATACATCACTTATTAAATGGACTAATTCATGCTTTGTAACTCCTGCAAGAATCCCTAAACAACAAAATGCATCACTTATTAAATGCACTACTTCATGCTTTGTAACTCCTTAAATGATGCTTCTTACATTTTATTGCACTTTTTTCATTTAGCAAGAATCCCTAAATAACAAAATATATTTTTCTTTGTAATGGCTTGAATAACATATTTAGATTGAAGGTGTTCTCTTTGCCAGATTGGGCTAGGCAAACACTGTTCAACCTAGTCAATCTCGAAGCACTGTTTTCATTGTTCTGTCTGTTAGGTCCCCGTAATTTGCTAGATTGATTGAGATACAAATGGACAGGGGTAACATCAAACCAAGCTTTGGAATCCAAGGACCTAACCTTCCTGGATTCGGAGAGGGATCTCTCTAGTAGATGCAAAGATGTGAATTTGTTTGTTGATTAGGGTTGATTTTAGGCTAGATGTTAAGTGCTGGGTATTTTGATTGTTTTTGTTTGGGTATGATGTTCAGATAGATTTAGAAAGAAAACAAGGGAGATTGTTAAGTCATTGGGAAATGGAGTCTAACAAGGTCATGATAAGTTCATCAATGGTTTCAAGAGCATTTGCAGGGAAATTTTAACTTGGTTGGTGGATATTTTAAGGTTGTGAAGGGTCATGAAGTGAAAATTAAGCTTGAGAACAATAAGCTAATAAAGGGAAAAAACTGAATCCTTTATGTACTTGTAAACTGAGAGAGTTAGAAGATTTATGAGCATAGTAAGAGAATGAATAGTCATAAGAAAAACCTAATCCATTTGATTTCAGACTGAAATCAGATAATCAACCAAGACAAACATTTAGATGAAACATAGAAAGGCAAGAAACTTATTTAACTTTCATAGATTTCATCATTAAGAGCAGAAAAACATTTAAGATGCACAAGTAGCTATAACCATAGAAGGAGAGAATACCCTGAACATCTAAAGTTATATCTATGAAGGTTCCTTGAAACCAATTTAGCTAAGTAAAGGCAAAGAGCATGATTGAAACATACTTCTTTGATAAACCTAGGCAAAGATGCTTTTAAAGAGATGATTCCAAGTACAAAATATTTCGGTGGCAAAAATATGCAGGGCTAGCCATGAATCATACTTGACACTAACTGATCTAAACCATTCAAGAAATGGACAAGCTAAGAACTTCTTAGGGAGAAAGAGATGGATTCCCTAACATATCTCAACAGAAGAAAACATTGAGGCAGTGAAGGACAAACAAAATTAAGGTGCCATTAGAAAACATTTCTTAATCTAAAATTTTTGTCCTATTGAAAAATAACAAGATGGAAAACATAATGGAAAACTAGAAAACATGAACATAATAAAACTTCACCATCAACCAAGCTTATGGATCCTGCAAACAATCTCTCTCCATCAACAAGCAAACCAGGGCATGCATGAGCTCCAAGACATCAAATTGTTATCAAAAACTCCAAGAGACTATGTATCGCTTCAGCATAAGTCATCAAAATCCAAATAATACATAAGAGCCTCATGCTCTATTTATGGAGAAAATGAGGAGGTGGAGAACCTAAGAGGCTTCCAGAAATCCTAATTTAGCCATAAATGTCATAAAGATGCTTAATGACCATGCAAGGCCCAAGACACATAAGAGATAAGATAATAAATGAAAAACATCAAAACATAACTCCCAAATCAAATCTGGAGTGATTTGTCCAGAAAAAACATTAAAAAACCAATTTGTCGTTAATCAGTGTCTATTGTTGACTTTTTGGCAAAAGGCTGTCTCTATGCATAGCGCCATTTCAACAAAAAATAGGGTCTGTTGCAGCTGAGGTTTGGACCCCTTCCCGGCATCGGATTTGACCCCGTGATGGCTCATTGGAAATATTGATGAGTCTAATTTCCAAAAATACTTGATTTGTGCTAAATGGATTCCATTTACCTGCTCAAAAATCAAATCTCCCATGACTGCTCTGTGTGCAGCGCCAGGCCTAAAAAGGAGGCAGAAAGGTCAATTTTGAGGTGTTTTTTGACCTTTTGAGGGGGGGAAAATGCTCCCATTGACCTGAAATTTTGTGGGTAGAATGTTGGTGATATGAAAAATCCAAAAATGTAAACTTCAGCAGCTGAGGATGCCCCAATTTTGTGTGTAGCACCTAGGGTGCTGCGCTCCTAGGGGTCAAAATTTGGAAAAAACAAAAAATTGTCCAAATTGCCTCAAATTTGGTGGAGAAGGTCTTCAAGGGTTTTTAGAAGCCTATGAAAAATATTGAGCCATGTATATAAGTTTTTATTGGTCTTTACCTTCTTTGAGTGCTCGAAATTCAATGCCTCCTTACTGATTTTTCATTGTCACTTTGTTCCTATTTTTCTTCACTACCCTCTTGCTCAGCATGAAAACCACTCTCTTCTTTGTCTTCACCATCTTCTTGTCTCTTATCTTGCTACCTTTAGTGTTGTTGCCTTGGTTTTGGAGTTGATCATCTGCCTCCTTATCTGTTTCACTTTGGCCTTGTCCTTCATTGATGTCTTCTTCTTTGTACTCATCATTATGTTGCTACTCCTCTTTAGACTCTGTTTTTGCCCTACTGTCTTTACCATTTTTAATATGTTCATCTTCTTGATTAGGCTCTGTGGTTGCCTCACTGTTTTCTGCTTTTTATTTATTTTCACCACTTTCTTCCATGTTATCATTATCCCTTTGATCTTTCTTATTAGGCTCTGCCTCTTGCTTGCTAATGTCATCTCCTTTGTTCTTCTTTTAACCTTGTCTTTGACTCACTGATTCTTCTTTAGACATGGTGGCTGGTTTAGAGGTAAATGTCTTTTAAACTTTGTTTGAGAGCCTCTAGGTCAAAGGATGACACTGAGTGATGTAAGGACAAATTTTGCAAATGAGGGCCAAATGAAATAAGTATGGGACAAATACAAAGTTTTAGGAGGAGGGTTATAGGCACTGAGTATCTTTAGGCTAAGGAAAACCTATAACTTGTGAATTTTGCCTTGAAAGGGTTAAATATTTGATCTTTACTGAGATTAGGGTTTGGTCATTTTAAGCCTTAAATGTCCTCCTTGTTTATGAAAAGGTTGCTTGCAAAGTGAGGAAGAGAATTAACAACCTTATTTCTTTAACTACAGGAGGTTTGGAGGTGAAAACTAGAATTTTTTACCCTTCTTAGCAATTTGAGACACACTCTGCCTGTGGGTAGCGCCTGGGCGTAACGCTAGTCTGTCTGTGCACAACGCCATTTTGCAGAAGGCATTTGGAGGCCTTCCCGGTGTCAGAATTGGGCCCCTGATAGCTCGTTGGAAATCTTGACTTGACTAATTTCCAAATATACAATTTTGTTCTTTTTTTGAGATGATTTTCCCAGCCAAAAGTTGATTCTCCCAAGACTGGTCAAAAAGTCCTGAATGATGGTGCAAAAATGTAGAGTGCTGGTGCAGACCACTTTTGGATGACTTCCTCAATTCCAAATTGAGCTCATGATAGCTCATTTGAAATATTTTGTAGTCTAGTTGTCATTTGACTCATTAAGAAAGTCAATTGGACACTCCAGCTAACTGATTTTCCCAAGGTCACTCCAAAAGTGCATAATTTCTCCCATGACACCTGTATTTTTGACATTGATCTTAAACCATTATACCTGTGTAAAAAATGAAGGATGTTTTTATTCTTGGCCCTATTATGGACAAAAACCTCTCTCATTTTTTCCAAATTATCAGAAACACAATTTAAAGCAAAAGTAGCCCTAGGTGTGATACATGGCTTGTCTCTTGGAATGAATTCTTGGAAAATGATGGAGGAATGATGTTTATGAGTTGGTATAGAATTATTATTGCTGACATGATCTATCAAAATGAATCCTTTGCTCTTGTTTCTCCTTTTAATGTCAAACCCTAGCTTAGTTGGAAGAGAAAATTAGGGTTTGGTGTGAGGATTTAGGACTGCCTTGCAGAGGGAGGGGAATGAAGGGGTTAAGGGTTGTCTAAATTATTGGAGAAATTTTGTGGGACAAGGATAGACGTTAGGGAGTAGGGGAAAGTGGAATTTCAGGAATTGAGTGAGGGGAAGGGGTCCAAAGGTCAAAACACAGGCCTAGTCTTAAAAAGTGTCAATTTGTGGCAATAAACTAGGTTTTGTAGAAAAATGATGATTTTGAGGGATATGAGTGATGGGAAGTGTTTATGGAGGTATTTTAAGGATAGGAGGAGGTGTAAGAGCATCAAGATATAAGCCTTGTTGATGATTTAATCATGGAGGTCATGAAACCAAGAAAAATACCCTTAAAAACCCTAGATAGGTAATGGAGGAGTTTAGGCAAAACAAAAATAGGGGGCTGAGGCCAAAGGTGGTGAAACATAGTGATAATGAGTGGGATGAGCCCATGATGGGTCTTCTGGGATGGGTGGGCTGAGCTTGGCATGACAGAATGATGAAATAGTGAAAAATTATCCTAAGGATAATAAAGGCCGTGAGATTTCTAGAACTCACAATGTTCATGAACTTTGTTTCTAGAAATCTAGAACCGATACTTAGTCATCTTTAGATAGTGAAAATTATGGATGACTAACACTGTTTAATGAAAATTTGACAAGTGGAAAAAATTTTGCATACACTTTCATGTCAATGGAGCCATTAATTCCCCTCCTGTCATTCACGATTTTGTCATCGTTCATCAATGGAGCCATTAATGCTCTTGCTGCAATTCACAATTTCATGATTTCGAAGATGTAAAGGGATTGTTTCCTCTGGGCAACAACAAGGGAGCTTATCACTTCGTTCTTAAAACTCCTCCTTCTTTCCTGCGAGAAGGTCGTAGATTTTGGCATGAAGATGGTGAAATCATATTTGATGGAGAGTACGTGCCTTAACTATTGTTGTTTCTCAAAGCCATGAAACACACCACATTTTCTCATTTCTGCACTAGAGAGCGTCACAACAACCTCAAATAATGCGGGCATTGGGTTTGAATGACATTTTTAATTACAAATTAGAAGATTTTGTGGATAAATTTTCTTGTGATTCCAATCTCTACAAGTTTCTTACCTTCGTCCAATCGATTTCTCTGCTTCCATCTAGAGTGAGAATCTCTACCTCCTTTAAATTTTTTGAAACTTTGGACAAATAACATACGCTACAGGAAATTGAGCTCCAAAACACACTATGATTATAATGGACACTATGTACAGTGAACCCGGAAGAGCGAAGGCTATGAAAATATTCCCAATGGAAGAAATAACCATAACTATGGTCAAAATCGAGGGCCTATGATATTTATACTTTTGGAGAACGATTTTTGATTAAAAAACCAGCAGCAACACAAACTAGGAAATTCCAAAGGTTAATAAGCACAACAAAGGTACTTACAGTTGTCTGACTGTATCCATGAGCTTTCTCGACCTATCCCATGTTATCAATGGTATTCAAAGTTGATCCAATCCCGCAAGTACATTCTACAAACAAAATCAACATATGGATGATTACTAGAGTTTGAGGAATTGTGAAGCCGTCTCCTTTTTAGGGGCTTTTGAAGAATTTCACAATACATGATTGAACAAAAGCTCTGACTCTCACTTCATTGCTATGCCTAATATGTTATGTGTTGCTAATCGATTTTCCTTCATCGATCTCTAGGAAATGTTGCATATTCTTCTTCTCTTCATTTTCTTTTGTAAGCACAATTATTTTGGCACGATCTGTAGCTTCGTTTTTTGCGGTTGAGTTCTAGGTAGAAATATCTTGATGCTTCCTTTTCCATCTCAGCCTTAGCAATCACCACAGTATGATCCAAAGCTTCAATTTCTATGATTGAGCTCTCGGTGGAAAATTGTTGCTACTTCCTTTTTTCCATCCCCGCCTGAGATGTCACCATGAGAGGAAATGGAAGAAAAACCATGATAACTGAAACTACGATTCTATAGCCCACAATAGGGAAATTATTTGGCACATTCTCAACCATGATTAGAACCATAAGAAACCCCACTTATCCTAGAGATATGTAGAGAATATGCTAGAATGACTTCAACTCATTTTTTATCTGTGGTCTCCTTTGTAGGACAAACAAAAAACATGAAAATCAGAGAACCAATATTGGGCAAGTAGCTGAGAAGCATAATCAAACCCGCAGATCTATTGACACTATTCCCATTAACTCCATGATATATCTGTGTTATTTATCTGAAATTATCTGCTAATTTTAATGGAGTTAGTATTACAGATAAATTTCCTTCAATATATCTTTGCACCTTTAAAGCAATTGCTAATATACTTATTTATATATTTTAAAATAATACTAATTATTTAATTTTAAAATAATTGTTTTAAATTCTTGTATAAGATTATTTCATTTCACTACTAACATTTATGAAAAAAATGCATACTTTATCTCTTTCAAATTTCAACTTAAAACCTTTAAAAAAACACACATACTTTTAACCATATTATCTAAAATCAAAAATCTATTTTCCCTTTTAAAATAATACATAATAAATACATAATAACTATTTTAATTAGAAAGATTTAAAATTCCTTGGGGTAAAAGAAACAATTTCCAATTACTCATGAAAATTAAAGTATTTCCCAACAAACTGTCTGGTAATCCCTAGAATAATTGTTATTACATCACTTTCTCATGAGAGTTAAAGTCTTGTCAGTAATCGCAAAATTTATGTTTAAATTTTCACTTTGTCGTGGATGTATTTTTTAAAGTGTTTATGGTGGTCATGCATGGGACACGAGACTAATTTTTAAAGGTCTCTTGCATCTGACCCCTCTCTAATTTTTAAGTGTTTATTAAGATCGTGCTGGGTACAAAAGGAAGTTGAGAATTCGTGAGTTGTGCTTTGTCGTTTCGTTTTAATTTAATATTAATATGAACAATACCGATCAATCAATCAAAATAAATTATTTTTAATATAATTTAATATTAAGTTGAAGAATATCAATCAACCAAAAAGTAAACGATTTATTAATTTAAACCATATCTATCCATTTATATATATATAATTAACATTTTTATAAAATAATAAATTAATTAATTAGAAATGAACTTGCCAAACAATTAAAGAAAAAAAAATTAATCAAAATAAAAATTAATATATAAACATGAACATTAATATTTTTATAACTATGATTATTTTTATTTAAACAAATATTATAAAAGAAATAAAAAAAATAAAATTCTTAATAAACAAGTGTTACATAGTAGTTTTTTTTTGAATTAGTATACTTTGTAAATATAGTTGTAAAATGTTCGATCCTAAATATCTCATTGAAAGTTGCACTTTATATTAACATATATCTATGAAAATTGTCATAATATTGATAGCACAATTCCTAAAGCTTTTCACATTTTTACTTAGAGTTAATATACTTAAACTAGACTAGAACAATGAAGAAATAAACATTTCATCATTCAGTTAGATAAGTATATTACAAATTTGATGAAAGCTAAATAATACAAACACTTCAACTAGCCATGAATTTAATTTAATTTTTTTTGCTTAAGAATCAATACTATTCTATATGAATTATTTAAAAAAAATATCAATAAATTGAGAATAATAAATTAATTATTATTTGTTCTAACCATTCATTAAGCACAATATTATTAGACTATTTCCCAAATATATCATGAGACTTTATCAATTTGACAATGATATTGTGAGTGAGCCTCATACTATTACATTGGTGACTCATAGGGTTTGAATAGAGGTTTTATTAATGACAAGCTAAGAAATAAATATCCTTGATTAAGAATCTTGTTATATTGTAACTATTAAGTTAAATGCTTGTAAAAAATTTTGATTTTGAAATGAGTTATTGTTTTTAGGCATGTGGTATTGATAAAACATAATATTGATTGCTTATCTATAAAATAAAAATAAATCAAAATTTTATATAAAACTCAAAGTTGAGAAAGTACGAAGAATCTCAATATGTAAAAAAAACCTAGATTTTTTATAACTGTAATTTAAATGTTCTAAAATTTAAATAACGATTTGAATTATAAATTTAAAAATAAATATTAAAAAAACAAAATCTACCATTGAAAAAACCATATGTCCAAACTATTTTGAATCCCATACAAAACAAAGGTGGCCAGTAGACTGCTTATTCAAGTGATTAATCAATATGCTACAAATGCGTGCAGAGCTAAGTTCCACTTGTGATAAATTCTTACGCTTAAAAATCCGTAAGTATGTAAGTTGTAAGATAAATAAAACTTGGATCTCAACCATCGATGCATTCAGCTCAAGTACTGACAACTAATATAAATTTTTTAAATGTATGACATAATTTTCAAAGCAACGAACAATAATATGTAAAATTTGACAGCCAATCAAATTAAACAAAAATAAATTAAATTATTTATAAAAAACACTCAATTTTAATTTCTAATATTTAACTATAGAAAAATTGTATTGACTTTTTGTTTATGAGAGTTAAATTAATATAATTTGACTAAAAATCTCATGCAATATTTAATGCCATACAATATATATAATAATTATAGAATTTTGGCTTCTGTGATTTATTGTAAAATTATGAAGAATTTTTTGGTAATAATCACATTAAAATGAACATTGTCGACGCGTTTCGAACCAACTAGTGTGGTTCATCATCAGGACTAGGTGAGAGATCAGATCCGAACGTTGAGTTTAAATAGATGCAAAAATGGCTAAACTAGCCTTTAGGATAACGGCTAGTTTGACTTTGAGAATGCTAGTTCTATTTTAATTAAAGTAATTATTTACTTAATTATTAAATAAAATTAAAATTATAACAGCTAGTTTTATTTAATTAATTAAAAGTTTAATTATTTAATAAAATATATTTATAAACTTTTATATTTTAGTTAATTAATTTATAAACCTAGTCCTATTGACAATTTTCATTTTAATGTGATTATTACCGAAAAATTCTTCATAATATATAATAATATTATATAAAAGGGAAGCAAAAGGATGAATAAAATACATAATAGAAAATTTTTAATTTCTAATGTTTAACTATAAAGAAAATGTATTTATTTTTTTATTAGAGTTAAATTAATATAGTTTGACAAAAAATCTCATGCAATATCTAATACCATGTTAGAGAGATAATAATATTATACTAGCAGTTGTCTTAAAAAGTGCAAAGAGAGGCTGATAGGATTGTTAAATTGTGATAATTTCAAAGACATGTATAATTGAATTCAACATCCCAATATTATCACCCTTTCAACCGATAATACAAGACTATTTAAATAAAAAAATGAAAAGTACAATTTCAACTCATTAATTGACTCAAAACCTCTAAAAATAGATATGCTAATCTTAGTTCACACATACATAATTGACACTTTCTAAATTACAACTCTAGCATGATTGCCACGTCTTAAATTTAAACTATTTATAAATTGCCTAAAAGTGCATGCTAACTGAATGTCACTTAGAGAAAATCTCCAACATTCAAAATATTCTAAAATATTATGTAGAGATTAAATCCTTAAGTCATTAATAATTAAATTAAAATTATAAATCCCTATTCCAAAATAAATACACATGTCTATATAATTAAATATCAATTTATATTAATTTAAAAAATAATTTGTTTCACAAAAATATGTTTAAACAAATGATTATATAAAAAATTAGCATGCAAAATAAAGGAAATTAATCCAAATAAATTTAGGGCTACTTTCTATAAAGATTTTTTTTTTTTTTTTTTTTTGTATTTTAAAATTAGCAATGTATTACATATTTATACAGACAAAATCTTTCCTTTTCCATTTAAAAAGCTTTTTAGGCCTTTGAAAGCAAAAATTAAATTACAAAATGGTAAACTTTCTTATTCCATTATGATTTTCCATTTTTTTTTTTTGTATTTTCTTACTTTCTCTTTCTCATTTTCTAAGCTTTTCAAGTCTTTGAAAGGAAAAATGAAATTAGAAAATGGTAAACTTTCTTACTCCAATACCATTTTTCATTTTCTTTTCTATTTTTTTTACTTTCTCTTTCCCATTTTCTAAGCTTTTTTCCCTTTCCCATTTTCTAAGTTTTTTAATTATTTGGAAGCAAAAATGAAATTAGAAAATGGTAAACTTTCCTATTCCAGTATGGTAAAATAATTTGAATCACAAAAATATGTTTAAACAAATGATTATATAAAAAAATTAGCATGCAAAATAAATGAAATTAATCCAAATAAATTTAAGACTACTTTCTATAAGGGAATTTTTTTTTGTATTTTAAAATTAGCAATGCATTACATATTTACACAGACAAATTATTTCATTTCAATTTAAAAAGCTTTTTAGGCATTTGAAAGAAAAAATTAAATTAGAAAATGGTAAGCTTTCTTATTCCATTATAATTTTCCATTTTTTTTTTTTTTGTATTTTCTTACTTTCTCTTTTCCATTTTCTAAGCTTTTCAAGTCTTTGAAAGGAAAAATGAAATTAGAAAATGGTAAACTTTCTTACTCCAATACGATTTTTCATTTTCTTTTCTATTTTTTTACTTTCCCTTTCCCATTTTCTAAGTTTTTTTCCCTTTCTCATTTTGTAAATTTTTAAAGTATTTAGAAGCAAAAATGAAATTAGAAAATGGTAAACTTTCTTATTCCATTATGGTAAAATAATTTGAATCACAAAAATATGTTTAAACAAATGATTATATAAAAAAATTAGCATGCAAAATGTATAACAACAAATCTTCAAGTCAAAACCTTTCTCAACATCCTAACCTTAGAAAGATATAAAATGTTGATTCTCCATTTAAATTTGGAATTATTTTAAAAGCAATATTGGAGATGGCTGGTTTTTCTCAAATGCACTTACAATTTAGTAAGATTGTAGAAGAATTCTCCAGCCATGTTGAATTATTATTGCGAGAATTTTGCATAGTAAAAAATGCTATATAAAAATAATAGGTTAAAACTCACTTTAAATACTATTGAAGTTGAAATATATTTTTTAGAATTTTAAATAATATTGAAGTTGAAATATATTTCTTACAAAATTAAGGAATGTGATAATGAACATAAATAAATTCATTTGTTTTATAAATAAATTCATTATTTTACTAATATTATGAATAATTTTATAATTAATTAAACATATAGGTTAACCTTATAAGTTTTTTTTTAATTATTTCTCATTCTTTCCTTCTTTAGGTATTGGGATCTTTTGGTGCTCAATACATTTAAGCAAACTAAGTCCCACTCACATTCATGATAACTAAATATTATCTCACTTTTACATTCTAATTTTAATTTTTAATTCTAAAATATAGAAAATAGAAAATCATTAAATATTTATGAAAAAACTTACCAAACATATTAAAATATATTTACATTTTACCAAAAAAATGCAACACTATATAAACACATTTACAAATTGGAAATATTTATATTAATTTTTTCAACTTTCTTATAAATAAATTTTGCTAATTTTATATAATTCAAAATTATCTTATTAATTAAAAAGAAACTATATAGTAGAATTATTTATCGGTCATTATATGACATGATTTTTTGCGCTGCGCTGCGAACGTGACCTAGCTGTGCCGCCATCGCTCTTTGCTCTCTGGGTTCAGCTCCAATGGAGGCCGACGAGGGTGCCGAACCTGCCCCTCCCTTGCCCGAACTGATTGCATTCAAGAAGCTCAACGCTAGTTCTCACAAAAGACCAATATCCGAGGCACAATAGAAGTTCGTTAAAAAGCCAGATTGCATCCCAATCGTTATGAACTACCAATAGCAGAGACTTGTAGATCCACAGTCAATCTAGCAGACAGAGGGCTCATTGGACAATTTACCGGGCTCTGGCCCTCTCCCAAATCTGTTGAAGCATGGGTGCATAGAAACTGGACGCCGCTTGTATCTGAAGGAATCAAGAGCCATTTTGTTGGAAAAGGATTCTATGTGTTCGTGTTTGAAAGCTCGAACGACAAAAACCTCATTTTCAGAAACAATCCTTACTTCATGGGGCCTCAGGGTTTATACTTGAACAAATGGACCCCTGACTTTGACCCAGCCTAGGACGCTTCGTCTGTTGTTCCAGACTGGGTCCGTCTACCTCATCTCCCACTACATTGTTGGAATAAAAAATATCTACATGCTATCGGCAACTCGCTTGGAAGGTATATCGATCGAGTTGTTCGAAAAGATCAATACTCCTACGCATGGATCTGTGTGGAGGTTGATCTGGAGGAAGGGTTACCAGAGGCAATAAAACTTACAGCAGCTGAATGGTCGCACATTCAGGAGCTAGATTATGAGCAGTTACCCTTCAAATGTCGGCACTGTCATGGCTATGGCCACTTCGCAAGACACTGCAAAAAAAAGGAAGGAGAGGAGAGCAAGAACGCAAAAGCATAACAATGGACCACAGTGCAGAAAGCAGGGACAGAAAAACCCAAAACCAAAATAATTCCAAAGGGAAATAACCCCAAACCAAAGGGGCAAGAACAAAAAGATGGGACCTTCATCCCCACCTCGAAATCAGGAGATCAAAATGCAAAGTCCAGCAAGGCCATAGAAACTCCGAAAGAAAACAGGAACAACATCCCCACCTCGAAATCAGGAGATCAAAATGAAGAGTCCAGCAAGGTCATAGAAACTCCGGAAGAAAACAGGAACAACAGCAATCAATCAACATCCTCCCCTATCGGGAAAGGAGGAGAGGAGCAAGGGAAAACCCCCGAAGTAGCTCCCTCTCCCTCATACGCCGATGCAGCAAGAAAGAAAGTGTATGAATCACCAAGCTCCTCGGAGGACGAGATCATAGAAAGGCCTGCCAAAAGAGCAGGAAGAAAGTCTCACAGAGAAGTGAGGGAGGAAGAAGCGGAAAGACAAAAGAATCAAGGAAGCCTCAATTCTCCTCAAAACAGTGAAAGGAAAAGTGCAGTTTATAGTTGGAATACAGAGGAGGAAGAAACTCAAAACATAGCAAACAACTTGGGTTTTAATGGATACGCAAAATGGGAAAAAATCAACTATCTTGGACTACCACTAACACTGGGCACAAACAGAGTCAATTTGTGGGAAGGAATAATTACAAAAATCAGAGGTAAAATCGCTGCATGGGGTGGTCAATGGCTAACTCATGGAGGCAAATTAACCCTTATAAAATCAGTGTTGTCATCTATGCCAATTTATCAAGCGTCATACCTGATGGCTCCCAAGTCGATTTCAGGACATATTAATAAAATCATTAGGGATTTTCTGTGGCAAGGAGGCAAAGGAAATCATAGGAAATTTCATCTCGTGAAATGGGAGATAGAAAAGCAAACTTTGAAGGAAGGAGGCCTTCAAATTCGAGATCCGGACTCTACCAACGTATCTCTGGGATGCAAAATACTCTGGAAACTCCATAGCGACCCCAATCATCCCGTCAGCACAACTCTAAGGCATAAATACCTACCAAATGAAAATCTAAGAAACTTGCAGATCGCAAACAGCAAAAAGAGCTCGCTGTTATGGCAGTTATGTATTAAAGGGTAGAGTTTTTTCACTCGGAATTTATATCGTATCCCAGGGAATGGGAAATGCGTTAAGATGCTGACTGATAGTATAATGGGACATTCGCCATTAGCCACACAAGACAACCTGCATGAGATATGTGAGTATTTAGAAATCAAAGGGGACAAGATGCTCTATGATATCTCAAAGTGGAACGAGTCTGGGCTCTAGATTGATTGGGAATTCAGAGATATCCCAGCTCACCTATTGCAGCAATCAGAAATGATCAAACAGGAACTTAGTGAGGCTGCCCCGGTGCATAAATCAGAAAAGGATAAATGGGGATGGGGTCCTACAAGAGCATACACCTCAGCCAAAGGATATGAATTGATGCAAACACACAGAGACTGAATTCATCCAGCAAAATTTTGGAAAGAGGTATGGGATCCAATGGAATTGCCCAAGGTAAAATTCTTCTTCTGGACTCTAATGCATATAAAGATCTTGACTGGTGAAAACCTTATGAAAAGAAACATTGCAGGTCCGCATAGGTGCACACTTTGCAAAGAAGCCATGGAAACCATGGATCATTTATTTGTTGAATGTTCATATGCAAATAGAGTTTGGACCCATAATCTTCAAGGATTAAAGGCTGTAATCCCCACTAAAACTTCAGTTGTGGACTTATTCCTCTCATGGAAAGAGCGATACTCGTCGCTCTCCCTAAACTCATCATGGGCCAGAATCTGGATCACTCTCCCTAAACTAGTGTGTTGGAAGCTATGGCTAGCTAGAAATGAGCAGATATTTAATAATGTAACTTGGACCCCCAACATGGTAGCAACAAAAGCAAAAGGACTCCTTCTAGAAATTTTGAATTCTCAGAAAATCAAAGAGGACAATTCGATGCAGTAAGAGGAAAATAATTGGCTTGGCATTCAAGCATTCATCCAACGGATACACAGCACAAAAAGACCCCTCAGAAATCCTGAGTGGAGGCTAAGAGAAAAGGATGAAGCTTTTCAGAATTGGTGGAGGAAGCAAGGAATAACAAAATTTTTTTTTGACGGTGCCTCTAAAGGCAACCCTGGGACAGCAGGAGCTGGAGGACTCATATACTCTTCTGATGGAGGCATCATAGAAACCTTCAGTCGGGGTCTAGGACAACGAACTAACAATCAAGCAGAAATACTTAGCCTGTTAAAAGTTTTCCAAATAGCCAAAGAAAGAGGACATCGGAAGCTACAAGAATTCAGAGACTCAAAAATCTCGATGTACTTCTGAGATTTCAGCCTCAAGGCTCTGTATTTAGACTTATCACAGCTGGGTGGGCAGCTGAGTGTCAGGAGGTACTCAAAAATTTCTTTATACCAGGGGCTAGTGAGATACTTCATCTGTATTTTTTGAGTAGCCATTTCCACTTCTTGTCTCCCTGTCTGCTCCTCAGACTCTTCATTTGCGATCATGGATAAGTGGATGCCCAAAGCTTGGTGGTTTGACTCTGATAAAATCTTTGCTAGCCCCTGTCCTTTAATTAACTTGGTGGGTCTGATGTCCAGGTCGTATTCTTGTATCTTCGCAATCCACCTGCCCCTTCTGCCTTCACTGTCTCCCTGAACGAGGATGTCCTTAACTGCTGCTATGGGTACAAAAGCAGTAACGTGAGATTGAAAAATGTACATGCGAAATGCCTTTAGGGACTTTACCAGGGCATAAGCCTGTTTCTCCAGTATGTTGTATTTTCGCTCTGCATCATGAAGGACTTGACTAAAGAAAGCAATGGGTTGCTCATACCCATCCCCGTTCTTCTGTAGGAGGACCCCTGCCACCGTGTGAGGTGATGCAAAAGAGAAAATCATGAAAGGTTTAGTGAAGTCAGGCTTTGCCAGCACGGGAGCCTCAGAAAACGCATTCTTGATCCTGGCAAAGGCCTGTCTTGATTCTGGTGCCCATTTTACCTCATTATCCTTCTTTAACATATCTGTGATGTGTCTAACTATTTCGGCATAGTTAGGAATAAATCTTCTGAGAAAATTGATCCGCCCTAGGAATACCTGTACTTCTTTCTTGTTTCCGGGGAGGGATATACCGTTTATAGCTTCCACCCTTTTAGGATCGATTTTGACCCCATCTTTAGTTACTATATGTCCTAGGAGTTTACCCTCTTCTAATGCAAAGAAATATTTTTGAGGGTTAAGGGAGAGTCCATACCTCCTGCATTTCTCAAAGGTCTTCTGCAAATGCTGGACGTGCTCGACATCATCCTTTGAAAAGACTGTTATATCATCTAGGTACACCACCAGAAACTTATCCTGTTCTCCAACAAAGGTTATGTCCATCGCTCTCTGAAACGTGGCCCCTGCATTGATCAGCTCGAATGGCATCCTAGCATACATAAATGTTCCCCAGGGCGTGGTGAAGGCTGTCTTTTTCTGGTCCTCCGGGAATACAGCCACTTGATTATAGCCCGAGAACCCATCCATCATGGACATTCTAGAGGCCCCTACCACCTTTTGCAGAATATGATCCATCTTCGGTAGTGGGTAGTTATCTTTTAGAGACGCCCTGTTCAGGTTTCTGAAATCCACACACAACCTAATTTCGCCATTCTTCTTTCGTACTGGGACTAAATTGGCCACCCACTCAGAGTACCTTAGTGGCACTATAATTTTAGCCTTCAGCAACTTTTTTATTTCTTGCTCAATCGAGGGTAGCAACAGGGGATTAATCTGTCTGAGTTTTTGCTTGTGAGGTTTTGCGTCTCCCTTTAGTGGAATTTTATGCTGCATCACACTGACATCAAAGGTTTTCAAGTCTTGATACGACCAGGAAAATACATCTTTATAGGTTTGAAACAACTTTTGGTACAATTGTTTGTATTCATCTGGGACTTTCTTGGACAGCTTCACAATCTTTGGATCTTCTTTTGTACCCAGATTTAGATCTTCGACCTGGTCCTCAGCCACCACTTTGTTTGGCTGTAACGGAACATCATTCTTATTGAACAGCCTCTCCAAAGGTACCAGCCCTCGGGGAATGACATTCCCTTTCAGCTGCAGGAATCTGTGACCGGCTATCTTTTCTTCTAGCTTGTCTTCTGGAATGTCCTCAATTTCCTCTTCACAACTGTCAATCTCTAGGTTGGAAAAATCCCCAACAGTCTCCAGGAACCTCTTCACCTGCTCCTCATCTTCAAAGACCTGCCAGTGCTTGACATTATCAGGGATTGAAGGCCGGTATCTTACTTCAATTTCGTATCTCAGAAGAGGGTTCTGAGGTGGGCGGAATGTACTAGCAGCCACAGCCAAGGAGTCTGCCATTCTGTTCTGTTCACGGGGCATGAATTGAATGTTAAACGCTAAGAACGAGTTCTCTACCAGGTCCCACACTTCATTTCTATAGGCCTTTAGCCTAGGATGTTTGGCTTGACACTGGTTTTTCACTTGCCTCACCACCAACTCAGAGTCTCCCATCACCTTTAGATTCTGTATCTTCATACTCCTTGCTGTTTGCAACCCCAATATGAGTGCTTCATATTCAGCCACATTGTTCGTGGCCTCATATTCCAATTTGAATGACAGGGGGACCCATTGACCCATAGGTGAAATAAGCAACACTCCAGCCCCATTTCCTTCCCTGGAATTTTCTCCATCAAAGTGGAGTGTCCAGATGTCAGATCCATGGTCCTGCACTGATGACGCAGTCTTTATCTGGCAGAATGAGGGCTCGTGGGCACATTCCTTATCTTCTTACAACATCAGATAGGAGAAGTCTCCATCTCTGCTATAAACTGGGGAATTTACTGAATCACCTGCCTTGGTGACTGTTTTCACAAATCGGGTCTCTCGGTATAATCTCCTCTCTTGGCCACCAAAGACAGGAATGGTGGCATAAGACAGGTCCAGCTTGATTGATCCTCCAATTCTGATCCCCCAAGACCTTGACAATAGCATACCGAAGTGGGCTGGGATGTCAGCCACTACGATATCCATCACCACACTCTTGGCCGGGATCTGAGCCAGAGTGACTGCTAGATCTTTGATCATACCCAAACACTTCACCCTTTTGGAATCGAAAGAATAGAGGTCTTTGTATGGGCGAGTGATTTGGAGCCCCAATTGCTCCATGACAGACAGGGGCATGAGGTTGTGAGATGCTCCTGAGTCTAACATACAATTATGTAGCAATAGATCATGAATCACTAGAGATACATAAAAGGGAGGGGTGGAGGGATCTAGTTCTTCGACGTGTGGACCGAACACTACCATAGGCCTTTCTTCTTGCAAGTTAAGACTGTCTGGAATATGTGGTACATCAGGAGTAGAAATGAAAGAGGAGACTTGTGACTGATAGGCAGGCTGTCTCAACAATTCGGACAGAGGAACTGGTATTTTGACTTTTTCGAGTTCTTTTTGCAAACTGAAGGCAGATGAAGGCTTCTCTATTGGCACTTCCTTATCTTTTGACTCTTTGTTTTGCAGAGGAGGCTTGACTTCTTTAACTGGGGGTTTATTTTCAGGAGGAACATATACTTGTGAAGAAGAAGGCGTTTGACTATCAGATTGCAGAGATGGGTTTAGGGGCTTCTTACCTTTGTCTGGGGATTCTTGAGTATTGGCCTCTTTCTGTGCAGGCGCTGATCTTTGGGGTGCGTCTTCCTCTTCATATTGAGTGCGTGTTCTTTTCCTGGATGACCTGAGGTCATATTTCCTGTTAAACTGGGCTTGCATGAAATCAACGAACTATTTACAGTAGTCATCGATCTCTGGCTCTTCTGCATCCTCGTTATTCTTCGCTTCTGAGTGAGGTTGTAGTTCCCTTTCCTCACTTTCTTGCACAGGGCACTCTATGTCATCACTGTCTGAGAAGACGGGACATGCCTCATCTTGCTCATAGGCAGGATCTTCATGAGAAGCCTCCATTTGCCCTTCCAAGTATAAAGGATGCGGTACTTGGTCTTGTTGCTCTTTCTGTCCCCTATGCAGTATCTGCAAGGGTGGTTTTCTGTATTGAGGATTGAATCCTCTGCTTTGAGCATTCTGGAAGTTCTTTGGTGGCGAATTCTTAGCTTCCATCTCCAGCTTGACCAACTTGCTAGAGAGATTCTTGATCATTTTATTCATTTCTTCGATCTTGTCATTTGCTGAGTCTCTATCTTGGCTTGAAGTGGATACTTCTTCTTTGCCTCTTCTTTTAGTATCATGTTCTTGCTTCCCTTTGGACTTACCAGTTGAGACAAAGTTTGCTTCTATTTCCAATGCATCTGTTTGTGCATCATCTAGAGTGGCTGGATTTCTCTCTCTCAGCGAGAAACCAAACTCAGAATCAAATGCTGCCACGAAAACAACCTTGGCAGTGGTCTGGTGGGGCTTCATCTCAGTTGGGAGGCTCAGGTACAATTTGTTAAACCTTCTGATGAACTCTGATACTCCTTCATTGTGCTTCTTTTTAAGGGTGTTAAACTCGGTTAGGGCATCCCCGTGATCTTTCCTATCTCCCCACTTTTTCACGAAAGCTTCTTCCATAGCCTCCCAGGTGTTGATGGAATTAGCCCCGAGGGTTTTAAACCATTTTCTGGCCTCTCCATCTAGGGACTTCACGAACAATCTTAGAACCACATCCAAATGCTCCACATTAAAATTCTCTGCGAAAGAGCAGAAGATTTCAACATGCTTCTGGGCATCAACGCCGTTCTCCCCATTGAATCTGGGCAGAATTTTTAAATAGTCTTGTGGCATGTCATTTAGAACTGCAGGCAGCTGTAAAGGGGCGTACCTATTTTGTAAAAATCCAGGTATATTTGCCATTGGGGGAGGCGGAGGTAGGATGAGAGCCTGAGCAGTGAGTGGTGGAGGAGGTGGTGGAAGTTGAGTATGAATAATGATGGGGATGTAGTGAACAGCAGCTTGGGGGTTTGATGAGAAGGTAGGGCTGTCAACAATAGATACTTCAGTGACCTCTTTGACCTCTTCAACTTCAGGGGTAGGATGGAAAGAATAATGTGGAGTGTAACTAGACTCAGTTTCGTCTTTGATATGAACACCTTCTCGATGTGGGCTATCTGAATAATAACCAGTATTTCTTATAATAGGGTTAGAGCCTTGTATTTGGGCGACTTGAGAAGATGAGGGCTGAAGATATGGAAAGTTTTCAAGGGAAAACTCAGGAATTTCGGTATGAACTGACTGCCTTTCCCTCCAACCCCTTCTATGTAGGATTCGCTCTGGGTCAGACACAGAGGGTGTCCTTGACTGAGATGTATCTGACCTTAGGTGTGGCTTACGGGGAGCTAGGACTGCAAATATGTTTATCAGTAATATGAATGTGGAGTCGCCAAGGTGAGGGATGAACAACTCTCAACTCTTCGTGCTCACCTAACTGAAGAGTGGATGGGTTTTGTCGAGGCCCAGGGATTTAAATTTCTTCAACTCCGATCCCCGGCAACGGCGCCAAAAAGATGTTGTAACTCCTAGAGACAGCCTAGAGTTGCTATAGACCAGTGCCTAGGACATCTTATAATGTATGGAGAGCAAAAGATTCAAAACAACGTTTAGCACTTTAACAAGACAGAGCTCTCATACTACTTCTTTACAAACAGAGAATAACACTTGAGTGGGACCAAACTTCCGATAGTTTGAAGCATTAAAGAGTAATACTGAATGAATGTAATGCCGAACTCAAACACTGCTGTATCAGACAACTTTAAGACAATTCACAGTAAACAGGGCCGGATTCATGGTATATGGCAGAAAAAGAGGTATATATAAAGATGACTACTGAGCTGTATAGAAAGAAGGGGATATTAACTGTTAAGAAGACGACACCAAGAAGAGTTTCACAGCATATGATGGGCTTATACGACTAAGAATCCATACATGCTGGCACTTTCATCAATAGCACTTCATAACAGCCAATATAGCAGAAATATGTATGAATTGGAAATGAAACACTGCGTTATACCTGAGCCATTTTAAAGTACCAGGAAGCTAATGATATAAGTATCAGATAGATAAATTTATATCAAAAACAACGGGACACTCGCATTCCAGAATATAACACTAGAGACGTGAATGTAAATGAAATGAACAACGACATTGCAATAAGCAAGAGAGAGAGTCACACACTACCATAAACCAAGTCCAGAATCCTTATTAAAGTAAAACTCCTTATCATTGAGACCCAACGGGCTCTTCACATTAGCATTTGAGTCTTCACAAAACACACACACAGGAAATCCTTACACAGTCAATTTCTTCTGAAGAATTGGAACCTTTCTTTCTTCTTTTCTCTGTCTTATATAGGATTCCTTTGCCTTTCAGTGAGAAGATATTTCAGGGAAATATCTTCTTCGCATGAACAAAATTTGTTAAAAGTCATTATCATAACAACAAAATTTCATGATGGGGAGACAGCCCTCCCATCATGCATAAACAGGCCCCGGGCCAATTTCAAAACAGAAACTTAGACCAATGTTTGATGTAAAAAGTAAAAATGCAAGAGTGGGGGAAAAACAACCCACTCGGAAATTTGAAAAGCATAAACTAAATGAAAGTAAAAAAGGCCGTTTAGGCCATATCATGAGTAAACTGAAATTTCATGGGTGCAGCTGAGTGGAAGCCATTGCAGATGCTGGAGGAGGCACGTTGGCAGAGGAACTAGCATGCTGACTCATGAACTGTGTCAGTCTCTGCTGGCTCTCGGAGGTCGGTTCTGGCATTGCTGAGAGCTTCTCCACTCTGATAAACGCTTCGCCGAGAGTGTGAATACTTGCCTTAGTTGGGAGCCGATATCTGATCATGTGAAGGAGACTAAACTCCCTTTTGAGGACTGTGACAATGGTAGTGGCCTTGAGCTGAGTTTCTTTCCCCATTTGGAGGTCAGACCGATCCCTTTCCGTTTGTAAAAGTGCTGTGTATTGATCTGGGAGTATAAGCACGGCAGGGGCATTTGGTTCCCAACAGGAAGGGAGTCCGGCTGTGATGATCTCATCCCATACCTTGTCGAACTGTTCAACACTGTCAGCCACCTGTTGCAGGACCCTTGAAGCTGCTACTCGATCTTCCTCTTTATCAATGATCTTTTGACACTCGTTGATTTCCATAAATCGACTGGGGATGCCATGTTTCCCCAAGTCGTTCGCCCTTAGTGCATAAAGAAAAGAGATGTAGTCACCGGCGTGTTGAGCTCTATTAGACAGATTACCCCCTGCCTCCTGCAACCTTCTATTGAGATAAGGAAGGGTGGACTTGAGCTCTCCTATCATTGTCAAGAATTCCCACTGCTCGGTTACTGCTGTGATTATGTCCGACCAGATTAAGCTTCTGGCCTCGAGCAGGGTGAGATTTCCCTTTGCTCGACTCTTCATCTCGGCAATGGTTTGATGTTGCTCAGCCGTGACCCTTTTTCCTTCCTCGACTTCCCTTTGTAGTCCTTCAATTGTTTTGGCCTTTTCAGCCAGGGCACCCTCCAACTCTGCGACCTTTTTCTTGGCAGTGGATGTTTGTTTCTCCAACACTTCGATCTCAGCCATAGATGTGGATAGTTGTGCTGTCGCTGAACCAGTTCCGCTTGATGTTTCGGCTGCATGACAACTGTGCGCATCCCACCGGGTCTGTAGCTCCGTGGCTCTGCTTTCTAGCTCGTCAATCCTTTTAGCCATCCTTTCCTTCTCTTCTCTTTCCCTGAAAAGCCTAGCAGACAGTTCATTTTTCTCTTCCTCTACCCGCACCAATTCAACAGTCTGTACAGGATGCGAAGCCGGTATGCGGGCCTGTTTCTTAGCGGCTGTAATATCTTTCTGCAACTTGGCTATAAGTGCTGCTTGCATTCCTTTCCCTCCTTCATCCGAGTTTTTGATCTGATCCTGGAGGTCACGCACCTGATGTGCGTGCGCACGACAAGCATTCTGTTCTGCTGTAAAGGAATCCCTCAGCTGTTCATATTTATGTTCTGTCTTCTTTAATGCGAGGGTAATCTGTGATAGCTTGTCTTTCATCATGTCACAGACTGTTTGGAACAGGTCAGTCATGTCCTGTACCGGTACCTTCTGCATATCAATAGCCAATTCGAGCACCTTATAACTCGGAACATCCGAATTTGGGTCTAGGATGGCCTCCGCCATAGACAGTACCAGGCTTTCGGTGTCTGCATTGACAGAAGCGGAGAGCCTGGTATGGTATTTTTCAACGAACCCTCCTAATTCGACCCTGTATTTGTCTCGGACAGTTTTATTTGTCCGCTCCCTTTCGCTCGTCCTGGATGGAGTGGGCTCGACGATGGCTTGCGTGAATTCGGTGTAATCGGAGGAGGCGACACTGTCCCTCAACACTGTTATACCCACCTTGCCCTTATCAAATTGACCAAATTTCGTGAAGGGCTCCAATATTATCCCTTCCCCGATGACTTCCGCTTCACTAGTGGCCACCCTCTGCCTCTTGGGTGGTGGTGCTGTTCCTGAAGTACCTACCTCTTGCTCATCTGTGCCCTTGTTCACTTCTTCCTCTCCTCCTGTAGCAGACGAGTCTGTCTCCATCTGCGAAAACATAGGCCAAACTTCAAGGTTAGCCCTCCACTCCAGAAATGGCCTGGACTCATGAATGTAGGGCGCAGACCTGTTTCGTTTTCTTTTATTTGAAATGATTTCCCGTGGGTCATAAGCCCAGCTTTCCCCCAACTTCAGGTCCATGTTCTGCAACATTTTTTCGGCAATTGGGAGGGCATATCTAGAGTTTACCACAAAGGGGCCAATTTGGACAGGAAGCCTTAAGATGTAGCCTTTCTTAGCAGGAACAAAATGGAGCTGGTCAGCTTTGAGGGCTTGCCGGATGTACTCGAGGGCGTAAACTCGTCGGACGGGGAAAGCTGGTAGCTGGTATGGGGCAACTTCGGCTCCATAGACCCGAATTTCAGTAAATTCTTCAGACAGGAACCAATCACCAGTACACTGGTATTTCCCAGACTGCAGCCAGCGTTTCATCTCTGGGAAAACCCTAGGGGAAGGCGCGTCGTGAATGATGGTGTAGGCAATAGACATGAAGGTGTTCACGAAGTTGGCATAACCCTCTCCCCTAGGAAACTGACGGACAGAGTAATTCCAGTCGAAGACTGGTCTTGTCTGGGAATTTTCAGAATACATCCTATCTAACCCCAAATGGTTGAACTTATCTGCATGCTGGAACAAAAAGAGGTAGAACACCAATGAGCAAAAACGAAACTTTCGGGCTTGGGCGAGCTCCTGAAATTGGGTCAGGATAGTCGAGGAGAGGAAACCTGGAATATCCAATGTAACCCCATTCTGTGACATGAGCCACAAAAAGCGAATGCATACTGAAGAGATGTCTTCCGGGCTCCCTACCCCCAAAAGGCCGGTGATGAGAGACAGAACAGGTCGAACTTCTTCGGCAAACAAACTTAATGAAAATGGCTCCAATGTAGGCAGGGCAGTTGCCTGGTCGATGGTTATGGAGGATATGAAGGCACGGCGGGCTTCTCTTGACTGCTTATTGAACTGAGCGAGCAAGGTTTCATCTTTGAAACTGAAGTATGTGTCACTGGAAGGGAAACGGAGGGCCTGTCTGATAACATCGGGGGAAAGGGAAAGAATTATGTTCCCTTGAGGAGAAACGAAAGCGCCCCGATGTGTATCATAGGAGTCTCTAAGCCAGATGATGAAGTCGATACAGGAATGGACCTGGGGGGTGATATGGTGATAGAAGCCAGATGCGATAACTAGAAAGCGGTCGGCCTCCTTGCAGTGGCGACCAAAAAGCAGGGGCTTGATACTGCGGATATAAAAAGGATATTTTGGGTCGCAGATACCAGACTGCAAGTCGTAGAGGGGTTCAAAACCAGGGGGGTTTCTGGACTCACGGAGTTGGGGGGTTTCAGGTTCGTTTTTCTTGGGCGTTCCTCTTCCCATGGCAGACATTTTAACAATTTCGAAAAGAGAAAGGGAAAAGAGGGAAAACGGAGAATGGAATACCTGAACAGAGGGTGACAATGCTCGGGAAAGCGACGCGGGGAACCCTGACAGTGATTTGGATATACCAGGCGTTCTTCCCCACTCGGTATTCGCCGTAGAAAACAACCTGTGACGTTTTACCAGAGAGAAATACGGGAGTTTGTTACCACTGGAGTGGACTGTTTGGGTTAAAAAAGTGGATAAGTAAGATGACAGAAGGCAAGTGTCGTAAGGACACTGACAATGAGACACGTGGCGCGTGGGGATTGGGTATATCAAGGTGTAGGTGAGCGCCTCGTGTCGGGTTAAAGGCTGGTACGGGTCTTAGTACCAGCTGACCTAATGGACTTACCTTACCTTTTATCCACGTACGCTGTCCAACCTTTACCATGCATGATTTCCTTCGCCGGACTAACACTTGTCTTTCTCAACTGAGCGGGTCCATCTTTACTCTGCCACGAGATCACATCCCGCGACCCATCCTTAGCATCTCTTTCCCACCGTGAGACCTTGCCGTGCCACGTGTCGTAAGTCCGCGGGGGTATGGGTCTCGTCCTTTCCCCGCTGCTCGACCCCCTCGGACTTTCTCCATCTGCTTTCGTACATAACCCGCGGCTCTTTCAAACACATCATTCATGTGTTAGGCCTGCGTTCCCTTTACCCTTTATATCTCTTTTGTGTTTGCAATTTATACACTCCGCCTGTTGCTTTACTTCCTCTATTGGCTTTCATACATGCGGATTTCACTACCTTGTTTCTTTACGGCCCATCCTTGGAATATTTGTCTTTTGATACAAAGTTTTAATGTGTGACTTGTCCATCCTTTCGGTACACCCGTGGCTAATGCTAAGGATTGAACAACAATTGGCTCCACCTGGGGACGGCACGTTTGTCCCCGAACGTGTCGAGAACTACGCAGACCGCCTGTACATCTTCTTTGAACAACACTTTTCGGTTCTTGAAGCTTCGCCCTGTACAGATCATCATGACTCATGCATAATCTATGATAAGAAAATGAAAAACAGCAACTAATATACAATATAATACAGTCAGGCCTTTTTCAGCCTGCTTCAGAATTGGAAATATGGTTTGAGGAATTGCCCGTTTACAGGGGCTTCCAACAGATTTCCCTGTAAATTCTCCAGCTTAAATGTATTATTTCCTCCCTGCTCTACAATCTTGAAGGGGCCGAACCAAAGGGGGTCAAATTTACCATGCTTACCTTTATCGGCCCTTCGTACATCCCACCTGAGAACTAAGTCTCCCACCTGCAGCTTTCTATCCTTTGTATGCTGATCAAACAATTCTTTCATCTTCTCCTGGTAATCCACAAGTTTCTGGTTCACCTGAATACGCGTTTCTTCAAGTTCAATCAACTGATTGATTCTTCTGGTCATACCATCCGGTTCTTCCTGAGTCTCCTGCATGAAACGAGCAACAGGTAAAGCTAACTGTATAGGAAATACAGCTGCCCGTCCGTATACTAGTTCATAAGGAGATCTTCCCGTTGCCCTTTTACTGGTTATCCTGTTTGCCCACAGAGCAAACTTCAGTTGGGAGTCCCAGTTCCTCTGATTTTCATTTATCGTCTTCTTTAGAGCTCTGACCAGCGTTTTGTTTCATGATTCTGCCAAACCATTTCCCTGTGGGTAGTAAGCTGTGGAGTGGCCCAGAGTAATGTTATATTGCTGACAAAAATTCACCATTTTAGCAGATTTGAAAGCCTGGGCATTGTCTGTGACTATTCTAGCAGGACATCCAAACCTGGAGATAATGTTCTCTTCCATGAATTTTATGATCACCGTGTCTGTGGCGTTCCGTGCAGGAATAGCCTCCACCCACTTCGTGAAGTAATCTGTAGCGGTCAAAATCCATTTGTGCTGCCCACTGGAGGGTGGGTGAATCTCACCTATGAAGTCAATTCCCCATTGCTTGAAAGGTTCATCAACGTGCACAGGAATCAGGGGTAGAGCTGCTAACTTTTGTTTTTCAGCAAACTTCTGGCATTTGTCACATGCTCTGACCCAAGTGAAGACATCTCCAAATAATTTAGGCCAGTAAAAACCAGCCTTCAGGATTTTCTGAGCTGTGCTCCTCCAGCTATAATGCCCTCCACAGATTCCCTCATGGAATTCGGTTATTATGTTCCCTACCTCACCTTCGATGAGACATAACAGCAGTATGCCTGAAGGATCTCTCCAATATAATTGACCATTAGCCACAGCGTACTTCTGAGATTTCAGCCTCAAGGCTCTGTATTTAGACTTATCACAGCTGGGTGGGCAGCTGAGTGTCAGGAGGTACTCAACAATTTCTTTATACCAGGGGCTAGTGAGATACTTCATCTGTATTTTTTGAGTAGCCATTTCCACTTCTTGTCTCCCTGTCTGCTCCTCAGACTCTTCATTTGCGATCATGGATAAGTGGATGCCCAAAGCTTGGTGGTTTGACTCTGATAAAATCTTTGCTAGCACCTGTCCTTTAATTAACTTGGTGGGTCTGATGTCCAGGTCGTATTCTTGTATCTTCGCAATCCACCTGCCCCTTCTGCCTTCACTGTCTCCCTGAACGAGGATGTCCTTAACTGCTGCTATGGGTACAAAAGCAGTAACGTGAGATTGAAAAATGTACATGCGAAATGCCTTTAGGGACTTTACCAGGGCATAAGCCTGTTTCTCCAGTATGTTGTATTTTCGCTCTGCATCATGAAGGACTTGATCAGCAGTGGCGGTTACACCAACCTCGCTTTCGAGAGAGGACCCTCGCCACCGTGGTGAGGCAGGGAATGCAGGAAGCCGGAGGAAGCAGCCACGCATGGAGCCTCGTAAATTCAATTGATCTCCGGCAAAATTTTTGCTTGATTCCGGTGCCCATTTTACCCTATTGTCCTTCTTTAACATATCTGTGATGTGTCTAACTATTTCGGCATAATTGGGGATGAATCTTCTGAGAATATTTATCCGTCCTAGGAATACCTGTACTTCTTTCTTGTTTCTGGGGAGAGAGATACCGTTTATAGCCTCCACCCTCTTAGGGTCGATTTTGACCCCATCTTTAGTTACTATATGTCCTAGAGTTTACCCCCCTGAATGTGCAGATGGAGGTTGGGAGAGTCCATACCCCCGCATTTCGAAACAATTTCGCAAATGCTGAATGTGCTCGGCATCGTCCTTCGAAAAGACTGTTATATCATCTAGGTACACCACCGGAAACTTGTCCTGTTCACCAACAAAGGTTATGTCCATAGCTCTCTGAAACGTGGCTCCTGCATTAATCAGCCCGAATGGCATCCTAGCGTACATAAATGTTCCCCAGGGCGTGGTGAAAGCAGTCTTTTTCTGGTCCTCCGGGAGTACAGCCACTTGATTATAGCCCGAGAACCCATCCATCATGGACATTCTAGAGGCCCCTACCACCTTCTGCAGAATATGATCCATCTTCGGTAGTGGGTAGTTATCTTTTAGAGACGCCCTGTTCAGGTTTCTGAAATCCACACACAACCTGATTTCGCCCTATTCATCTGGCCTGGACTCATGAATGTAGGGCGCAGACCTGTTTCGTTTTCTTTTATTTGAAATGATTTCCCGTGGGTCATAAGCCCAGCTTTCCCCCAACTTCAGGTCCATGTTCTGCAACATTTTTTCGGCAATTGGGAGGGCATATCTAGAGTTCACCACAAAGGGGCCAATTTGGACAGGAAGCCTTAAGATGTAGCCTTTCTTAGCAGGAACAAAATGGAGCTGGTCAGCTTTGAGGGCTTGCCGGATGTACTCGAGGGCGTAAACTCGTCGGACGGGAAAAACGTGTAGCCGGTATGGAGCAACTTCGGCTCCATAGACCCGGATTTCAGTACAATCTTCAGACAGGAACCAATCACCGGTACACTGGTATTTCCCAGCCTGCAGCCAGCGTTTCATCTCTGGGAAAACCCTAGGGGAAGGCGCGTCGTGAATGATGGTGTATGCAATAGACATGAAGGTGTTCACGAAGTTGGCATAACCCTCTCCCCTAGGCAACTGACGGACAGAGAAATTCCAATCGAAGACTGGTCTGGGCTGGGAATTCTCAGAATACATCCTATCTAACCCCAAATGGTTGAACTTATCCGCATGCTGGAACAAGAAGAGGTAGAACACCAATGAGCAAAAATGAAACTTTCGGGCTTGGGCGAGCTCCTGAAATTGGGTCAGGATGGTCGAGGAGAGGAAACCTAGAATATCCAATGTAACCCCATTCTGTGACATGAGCCACAAAAAGCGAATGCATACTGAAGAGATGTCTTCCGGGCTCCCTACCCCCAAAAGGCCGGCGATGAGAGACAGAACAGGTCGAACTTCTTCGGCAAACAAACTTAATGAAAATGGCTCCAATGGAGGCAGGGCAGTTGCCTGGTCGATGGTTATGGAGGATATGAAGGCACGGCGGGCTTCTCTTGACTGCTTATTGAACTGAGCGAGCAAGGTTTCATCTTTGAAACTGAAGTATGTGTCACTGGAAGGGAAACGGAGGGCCTGTCTGATAACATCGGGGGAAAGGGAAAGAATTACGTTCCCTTGAGGAGAAACGAAAGCGCCCCGATGTGTATCATAGGAGTCTCTAAGCCAAATGATGAAGTCGATACAGGAATGGACCTGGGGGGTGATATGGTGATAGAAGCCAGATGCGATAACTCGAAAGCGGTCGGCCTCCTTGGAGTGGCGACCAAAAAGCAGGGGCTTGATACTGCGGATATCAAAAGGATATTTTGGGTCGCAGATACCAGACTGCAAGTCGTAGAGGGGTTCAAAACCAGGGGGGTTTCTGGACTCACGGAGTTGGGGGGTTTCAGGTTCGTTTTTCTTGGGCGTTCCTCTTCCCATGGCGGACATTTTAACAATTTCGAAAAGAGAAAAGGGAAAAGAGGGGAAACGGAGAATGGAATACCTGAACAGAGGGTGACAATGCTCGGGAAAGCGACGCGGGGACCCCTGACAGTGATTTGGATATACCAGGCGTTCTTCCCCACTCGGTATTCGCCGTAGAAAACAACCTGTGACGTTTTACTGGAGAGAAATACGGGCGTTTGTTACTACTGGAGTAAATTGTTCGAGCTAAAAAGGTGGATAAGTAAGATGACAGAAGGCAAGTGTCGTAAGGACACTGACAATGAGACACGTGGCGCGTGGGGATTGGGTATATCAAGGTGTAGGTGAGCGCCTCGTGTCGGGTTAAAGGCTGGTACGGGTCTTAGTACCAGCTGACCTAATGGACTTACCTTACCTTTTATCCACGTACGCTGTCCAACCTTTACCGCGCATGATTTCCTTCGCCGGACTAACACTTGTCTTTCTCAACTGAGCGGGTCCATCTTTACTCTGCCACGAGATCACATCCCGCGACCCATCCTTACCATCTCTTTCCCACTGTGAGACCTTGCCGTGCCATGTGTCGTAAGTCCGCGGGGGTATGGGTCTCATCCTTTCCCCGCTGCTCGACCCCCTCGGACTTTCTCCATCTGCTTTCGTACATAACCCGCGGCTCTTTCAAACACATCATTCATGTGTTAGGCCGGCGTTCCCTTTACCCTTTATATCTCTTTTCTGTTTGCAATTTATACACTCCGCCTGTTGCTTTACTTCCTCTATTGGCTTTCATACATGCGGATTTCACTACCTTGTTTCTTTACGGCCCATCCTTGGAATATTTGTCTTTTGATACAAAGTTTTAATGTGTGACTTGTCCATCCTTTCGGTACACCCGTGGCTAATGCTAAGGATTGAACAACAGAGTGAATCAATTCTATACGTAGTGTGTGACCTGGTGTAATGAGGGAACTGACTCTTTCAAACCATGTGTGATTCGATTTGATTGTTAACCAATGTCAAGTACCTAGATCTTATAGAATTATGTCTGTAATGAATGAGGGAACTGACTCTTTCAAAAAATGTGTGATTCAATTTGCTCGTTAACCAATGTCAAGTACCTAGATCCTATAGAATTATATCTTTAATGTAGACAACCCAATAAAAAGGAGCATGCTTGAGTGAAGATCTGGTGCATTGGAGTGAGTATTGGCAGTCTAACCTAGCTGCGTGGAAAAGGGATTAAATTTTTGAGCTATGCGATGGGAATAGTTTAGAACCTATGCATAATGTATCAAGATTATGGTAATGTAGTCGAGTTGGTTGTCAAATTACTTGTGCCATTATGATAGAGTTGTGCACAATATGATGAAACCATGCGTGATTAATATGTAGCAAAGATCAATATGAGAGAAGCAATCTAATGGTGAATTGATTTGTGTAATATTAGTGTGATGTGTAGAATCGATTTGAAAGAGAGAGCGAATTACTAATAGTTTTTTTGTTGTTAGGTCTCTATAATACTAGTGTAGCCCCATATTGTTATTGGTGTGTCCCATAAAAGCCTACTATTGTTTTTTTTTTTACAGAAACAGTTATGAGATATATTAACTGCTGGGTCTAAATGCCAGATTTCAGGTTACAATGAGAGGGAGAAGGGCCCAGGAAGTATCAATAGCCAGAAGTGCTATGAGACTTGTGGACAACTTCCAGCTCTTTTTGACTACAATTATGCACTCGATTTTTGTGATTTCCCCTAGCTTAAAAATACAAACAAATTGATTCAATAGCAAGCAGTAAAACATTTAAGCTGGCAGATTATGGAATTGGATCCCATGTTTCGTCCTCGTCTCGAATTATTGCTCCAGTAGAGATGAGGACAACTTTATTTGCTTCAAGGTCTGCTTCTTTGTTGTTGTCTCTCAACACATGATAGTAGCTCAACTTTTTAAACAATTTCCCCAAAATTCTGATTCTGGATATCAGCCTTGCCAATCTAAGATCCCGGGGGGAGGAGTTTGTCACCATAATTTTGATTATCACTTGGGAATCCCCAAAAACATTAACCTCCTTGATTTCGAGATTCAAGAGTGATTTAAGGCCTTGAAGGAGGGCCAGAGCCTCTGCTTGAATGCTGGAGTTGATCCCCAGACCCCATGCAAAGATGTGGATCAAAACACCTTCAGCATTTTTTACAATACCTCCTGCTCCAGCCCTTCCTGGGTTACCCTTTGATGCCCCATCAAAGAAGAAAGAGTGCACCTGTTGCTTGGAGATCCATTCTTGAAACTCAGCATTGTTCTTCCCCCTTATTTTCCAATCTTCAATGAGGGAAATGTTGCTGGTGGCTTGAAGAAATTGCAGGTTTAGGGAGGTACCCCAGACTGAATCTAATTGAGTGAGATTTGAGGCATCTTTTTGATTATCCAAGCTCTCCTTTAACTGGAATTTTATCTTGGCCGCCACCACCTTGACATCATGCTTAGTATCTTTAAAGATTCTGCTGTTTCGCTCAATCCAGATCTGCCAGCAGCAGATTTTGGGGAGGGCAGACCACGCCTTTTTTATCACTTTGTTTTTGGGTGGAGGACTGGGGTAACTGTTCTGCCAATTTGCAAAAAGATTAGAAATAGAGGAGGGAAGGAAAAAATTGGGGTTCCAGTAATCCATCAGCTCGCTCCAAACCTGCACAGTGAATTTACAATTCAAGATCAAGTGTGTGGCACATTCCACATTTTCTCTGCACAATGAGCACCTAGACGGACCATGGAAACCTCGTTTCTGCAATTTGTCATCTGTAAGAATTTTCTTGTGGCAAAGAAGCCAACAGAACATGTCGATTTTAGGCAGAGAGTGCAGACGCCAGATCGCAGTCCAAGGGGCAGGGTCCGGAGGGACGTGAGGCCTCAAGGTGAGCTTTGCGTAGCCTTGGGCTACCGTGTAACCTGCAGCCAGTAAACCCCAGCCATACAAATCTCTTCTGCGCAGATGAATGGGGGCAATACCGTTCAGCATGGAGCGAAGACAATTGCAATCCTGAAGGAGCTTCGGAGGCACGTCAAAGAAATTCCAGCCTGCCCAATGCGTCCCATCCCACGTGGAGATATCCCACAACGTAGTTTTCCCAGCAGAAGTCAACCAGCAACGAATCGCGTTCAAAGAGGAACAGTCACCAATTGGATCGCGACCCAGAATACGATCTGTCCAGATATTTATCTTCTTACCGTTTCCAGGAATCCAATAGGCGTTGGAGCTGATCAGGGGGGCAGCTTTGGAGCAGAGTCTAGCAAAGGGAGAGATGCCTTGGGGGAGAGGACCATCTAGGCATCTGAGTCTCTTGCCTTTGAAATATTTCTTCCAGAGTGCTAATTGGGCCCAGCAAGGCTTGGGCGCAATGATTCTCCAGAGCAGCTTGGCTCCCATGGCTATGTTCTGAAGAGAGAGATTCTTGAAGTTTAGCCCCCCCTCCCTCAGCGGTTTGGAGACAGTCTCCCAGTTAACCAGAGGGAATTTCCTCTCATTATGTTTGCCCCCCTTCCAAAAGAAGTTTCGAATATGCTGTTCCATTTTCTGAAGGATGCCAATTGGGGCCAATAGAACAGAGAACTGAAATAGGGGAAGACTGCATAGGACAACTTTGATGAGGACAGACTTGCCCGCAATATTGAGCCAGGGGAGCCCCCAAGCCTGGAGCTTATTTTTGAAGTTTTCCACTTGGGGGAGCCAATCCTTACTATAGGCCCTCTTGAGGAAGATAGGAAGCCCAAGGTATTTGAAAGAAGTCCAAACTGGAGAGGCTGCAAAGCCAAAACACCTTGCAATGGAGCTGAGCAAGCTGGGAGGAGTATTCCAACTGTAAATATGGCATTTCCCCTTGTTGAGGCTACTTCCCGACACCATACAATATTCATCTATAGCTTCTTTAAAGATGTTGGCTGAATGTAGTGTTGCAGCCCCCAGCAGCAAAGTATCATCGGCGAAGAGGGCGTGGTTGATGCTTTTAACTCCTCTGGCAATGCAAAGCCCTGTGATCTCCTGCTCTTGCATTTTCTTGTTTAGATAGAAACTGATAATGGAGGCCTGGAGGACAAACAAAAGGGGAGAAAGAGGGCAGCCCTGTCTTAGTCCTCTTGAGGCTTTGAAGAATTCCGCTGCTCTACCATTAACAAGGGGAGCAATCCAAGGCTATGAGATACAGGCCCGAATCCAGTTTATAAAGTTCTCCCCAAATCCAAATTTTTTCAGAACATTCAAAAGGAAACAATGCCTGACTCGATCGAAGGCATTAGCTAAGTCCAGTTTGACAACCATACCTCTTTCCTTACGCTGCTGGCTTGAGAGAATTGCCTCTTGAACCAAAATGAAATTGTCCACTAGCTGTCTACCGTGAATAAATCCCCCTTGATTTTCAGGAATGATTGTGGGGAGAAGATATTTCAGCCTGTTTTCTATTACTTTGGTGATCAACTTATAACCAATGTTACAAAGAGAGATGGGGCGAAATCTGTTGAAGGAATTGGCGCCTTTCTCCTTGGGGATGAGAGCAAGGAACGCAGATTTTGTGCTACCTCCTAATTTCTGACAGTCTTGGGATTTTTGAACCATTTTGTAGAGATCTTTTTCCACAATGTGCCAACAGGATTGCAGAAATCTGGCGGTGAATCCATCTGGTCCTGGTGCTTTGTCAGGATCCATGGCAAAGAGAGCATTCTTGACCTCAGCCTTGGTGACTTTGGCTTCTAGAAGATGGTTCATCTCAGCAGAGATTGAAGGGGGGACCCAGTCCAGAAGATCAAAATTTTGAATCAGATTCGCATCCTCACTGTACAACTTCTAGAAGTGAAGAAAAGCTGCTCGTTTAATGCTTGCAAAATCTTTATGATTGGAATTGTCATCCTTAATCTCAGATATGGTGTTGAAGCATTTTCTGGCTTGAGTTTGCTTGTGAAAGAAAGAGGAATTTCTGTCTCCCACTTTAAGCCATAGACAACGAGACTTAATCCTCCAAAACTCTTCTTCTGCCAGGCAGGCTTTGTGGAAGTGTTGTTGGAGTTGAATCTCCTTATCGAGGATTTCTCTAGTTACATATGCCTCTTCCGAAAGCAAGTGGTGTGCTTCCAGTTGACTTTGGAGATTTTTCCTTTCAGCTACTGGGTTAGAAAGAGTTTTGGCCCAGCATTTTAAGGCAGCTTTCGTTCTTCTAAGTTTTTCTTCCCACACGAAGAAGGGTGATCCATTGACTGGCTGAGACCAACTTTCTTTGACAATCTACGTGAAATTGGATTCCTTGACCCAGAGGGGGCTAAATCTGAAGGGAATGGGGCCGAGGTCGGGGTGAGCCCGGAGATCAAGCTTGATAGGATTATGATCAGATATGCTGCAAGGAAGGATTTGCATACTAGCATCTAAACCAAGCAATAGAAAGGAACTTTGTACAAAAAATCTATCCAGTCTTGCTGCTATGTGACCAGGGCCAACTCTTTTGTTTGACCAAGTGAACTTACCTAAAGAGGGCTTGATGTCCAGCAAATCCCAATCTTGCAGAAGATCCTCTGCCCATTCCCTCGCCGTATCTCGCACAATGCAGCCTCCTCTCTTTTCAGAGGAATGCAATGTGAGATTGAGGTCACCTGCAATAATGATGTTGTCAAGGTTCCCTAAATCTGCCTGGCTTCTTATAGAGTCCCAATAGGCCTTTTTTTCTCCAGCATTGGCCGGTACATATACGTTAAAGAGACAAAAGTATTCTTTAGTGACAAGATGCTGCATTTTTAGGAGCAGCCAGTGAGTGTTTGAAATTTCAGAAATTAGCGAGAACTTGCTATCATTCCAAAGAGTGCCTAACCCTCCAGAGGCTCCTCGGGCTGAGACAACTTTTGCTTTGTTTTACTCCAGATTCTTTTACTTGTTTGGAGGAAGACTGCTTCCTCCATCTTAGTCTCCTGGATAAAGAATCTGTCCGGGGCTTCTATTCTTATTAAGTTTCTTGTTGCCTCTTCCTTGATCTTGCTCCCCATACCCCTACAATTCCAGAAGACTATTTTCATTATTTACCTTTGTTCTGCTGGGCTCCCTTGGAGCCTTGGGGCTGGTTTCTCACCATCTTCGGCTTTTTTGCTAGTAGCTTCTCCAGAGTTGGTTGGCTGCCCTGTAACTTGTCCTTGTACGTTTCCTGCTCTCTTTTCTCCCGATCTGTTTTGCGACCTCTTGTGAATCTCCTAACAGATGCCTGAGAGTCACCTATTTCTCCTTCCTCCTTCGAGTCTTCCGACTCCTGGTCCTCTTCCTCGTTTTCAACAGGTATTCCTTTTGAGCTTTCTGCAACACTTGCGTCTTTGGAAGACATAGAGGGAGTCCCTTTGACCGGGGATGTTGTCTTTTGAACCTCCACCTTCTGGGTGTCCTCTTGGTGTGAGCTTAGGAGTTCGAACTTGTTTTCAGGAGCGGACTTAGACAGGATCTGCTGAGAAGAGGCCTGTTGGGGACCTTTGCCACTAGGGCCTCCCGGCTTTTGAGCCTTATGGGAGGTTTTGGAGTGCTTGACTTTATTCCATCCGTCCTCCTTCCCTTGCACAACCTCATTGTTGGAAGGACAGCCTCTGGCGAAGTGGCCATAGACATGGCATTTCCGGCATTTGAAGGGCAGCTACTCATAGTCCAGTTTCTGCACATGCGTCCAGCTTCCGACTTTGATTTTGATGGCCTCTGGTAGCCCAACCTCCAGATCTACTTCCACGCAGATCCTAGCGCAGTCATGCTGGTCCTTGTTGTTTGCTCGATCGATGAACTTCCCAAGGGCGTTTCCAATATGCATCAGAGAATCCCAATTCCAGCAGTGAACTGGCAGATTTGGGAGTCTAACCCACACCGGGACTGCTTTGGGCACATCCACAGCAGGATCGAAGTCTAGAGTCCACTTATTTAGATACAAACCCTGGGGGCCCATGAAGTAGGGGCCGTTCTGGAAGATCAGATCTTTGTCATCTTTTGAAGTGATCTCGAAGAGAAAGTAACCTCTCCCCAAAAAATAAGAAGTAACACTTTCTTTGATCAGAGGCGCCCAGTTTCTGTTGACCCAGCTCTCAGTGGTTTTGGGAGATGGCCAAAGCCCTGTGAACTGGCCTATGAGAGCTCGTTTAGCCAGTGATAAAGCAACCTGAATCGGAGTCTCTGCTGGAAGAGAGATCTCAGGTATTTCATCAATTTTCTTAACAAATTTCGCAGCTTCAACATTCTTCTTCTTAGGAAGCCCTGCCAATAAGCGATCGAAAGCCTCAGCAGAAGAGGGCGGGGGAGGGGGACGAGGCCCCTGGGGAGAGCCCAACCCCTCCATGGGCGCAAGCCCTAGCGGCCCGGATCAAGATGCGCAGGCAGCAACGCGTTCGCTCCAGCGCACAGCCAAAACCTAGCTTCACTTTTTATAAAAGCCTACTATTGTTATTGATGTTCCCTTACATTATTATTTTTATGTAGGCCCTCATTATATATTGACCCTTTAGACTCCTATATATACAAAGGAGGTCATGCCATTTGTATCATCCAATAATTGTTCATTTATGTGATGTAAAAGGAGGTTTCCCCATCAAAGAGGCTTATTTTCAAGACGTTGATATATATTTTCTTTTGTTTTGTGATATGGTTACATAACATTTGGAATCAGAGCTTTGGATCCTAGGTTTTCACTGCTTCAAACATGTCATCTTAACATTTTCACTATAACTTTAACTCTCTTTTTTTTCTTTTTCTTTTTATGCGAGGCTTTAGAAGTTAAAATGGAAACCACAGTGAGATGACGTGTTGAGTGATGTCGGTGTAATGTTTGAGACTGTAATAGTGTGTTGGTGCACATGGGTTGAGTGATTTGGTCTTGGAGCGATTTGATTGGTGTAGTAATGAATTGATCTGAAGAGACAAAAGTTATGTCATTATGCATGTATATGATGCTAGGTACTCATCAAGCAGTGAAAATGTAATGAACCTATTTGTAATGGTAATATGATTTTATCCTTGTTCGTAAAATCAATGATCAAGAAGGAATCTATGCATTGGATAAAATGTTATATGGGCTAATTAATGTGCAACTCGATGGAATATTGAATGGCATATTTGAGTATGTGTGTGCTATGGATTTGGTGTGTTGCTGCAAGTGTAATGGTGTGTATGTGTTGATCAATGAAGTTGTGAAGGAGCTAGGCAAGTGTGTGTGATGTTTCAAGAGTAGTCCACTGAGTCAATAGTGCGAATTTCTCCTTGTGTTGAAATTTTGGGGTAGCTAAGGGAGAAATTTCCCTTAGAAACCCTTAGTCCCCAAGAAGGAAAACTCCTTGCCCCTAGTAAAGGAAACAATATTTAATTTGTCAAAATTGAGCAAAAGATATATTAAAAGGATATTTGATTTTCCCTCTAAAGAAGGAAAAATGATTGTAAGAGAAAAATTCAAATCGAATTTGTATTTTCCCATCCTATTTGAGGTTGACTCCATGTGCTCCTTTGTCGGCTAGTCCTAAATGGTAATGTATCTTCATACTTGGGAACAACTATATATATTTCATGAATAGTTGGAGGATATGCACACTTCTGAAGTAAGGATAAAATACTCTGAAATTTATAGGCTCTCGATCATGGAGACTTCGGTTGGATATGCTTTGAGAATATAATTCTCTTGGATATACTCTAAGAATAAACTTTGCATGAATATATTTGATCAGTATGGACACTCTCACATGGATACAAATGATCTTTGTCTCAGGTTTTCATACCATATAGTGATCACATGTCTTAGTTTCACTTTCTCCTAGTTGAGACATTCACATATCATCTCACAAATTTGATTTGTGCCATTCATTGCTCTATGATTACAATACACTGATGCTCATGCAAATTAGAGTGAATTACATTTGTTTGGAACTTCTTTGTACACAACGGTATCATGTGACATCGCATTGTACTCTTGGAATCCCTTAATGTATGGTTTTTTCTTCAACTCATATTTTCAGTCACTCATGTATTATTCGAATTCAATGTGGCTCGCACTTGATGCTATCTTCTATGGCACACTCATGTCATCACTCTCATTATTCATGGTATGCTACGCTATGGTATATGTCTCTGGTTTTCTCCCTATAGCATGTTTGGATATGTATATGGTTCAAATCAATATGAATACTCTATCTACAATCCCACATTATGGATACGATCACGTGAGTGTTGTTGACACCTAATCCTAAGGGATTGGGTGAAATTGTATAATAGTGTAAATTAGGAAATAAGGAAGTCCAAGAGACATTCGAAAATGAATCCCAACAGTCTCACCTCCATGTAAAAATTCATGTACACCTTCTATCAAATTCATATTCTATTTTCTGGAGTTACCTCCTGGTTTGACATGGTATCAAAGCTAGTCCCTTTTTTGGCATTCCTGCCCTTGGTGTAACTCCCTCCTGTCCCTGTTCTGAATTTTTTTAGACTTCCATATTCTTGCTATTTGAAAGTCTATGCATTCGGATTTTTTGGTGCTCCCTGTTGCATTCATATTTTTTTGGTGCTCCCTGCTACATTCAGATTTTTGCTGCTCCTTGCTGCATTCAGATTTTTTTACTGCTCTTGCTAGTGCCTCCATTCAGTTTTTTTTTTGCTGCTTCTTCTCCTGGAAGCCGAAGCCTAAGCTTTCTCCCTCACTCATCGCTTATATCTCTCCCTCGCTCATTGCAGATCTCTCCTTCTCCATTCCTCATTCCCGTTCCCCCTCACCTCTCCTCCGTCCCCGCAGCCTATCCTCGTCATCACAGATCTCTCCCGCAAAATTCCTCATTCCCATTCCCCCTCACCTTTTCCCCATCCCCGCAGCCTATCCCTTTCCCCACATATCTCTCCCACTAAATTCAATCCCCATCCCCCTCACCTCTTCCCCAACACCACTCCTCCCTCTCCTCGTTCCCTTCCCCCTCCCCCTCACTCCCGCAACCCCTCACCACTCCCGCTCACTCCCCCTCTCCATCACCAATCCTCCCTATCCCCACTCTCATCCCCCTCCCCCTCACTCCCACTCACTCCATCTCCCCCTCACCTCTCCCCCATCACCACTCCTCCCTCTCCCTGTTCCCGTTCCCCTCCCCCTCACTCTCGCAGCCCTCATCACTCCTGCAACCCCTCCCCCTCACTACTTCCACTCACCACCCCCACACCCCCTCACCATTCTCGTTCTCATTTTCGTCCACCCTCCTCCTCCCCTCCCCACTTTCACCTTCCCCTAACTCACCTCCCCTAGGTCGACCTCCCCATGTCCGAACTTCCCCAGGTCCAAACTTCCCTACAAAAAAAAAAAATTACAAAAAAAAAAAAATGCAAAACTGTTTTTTTTACCAACAAAATATACATTTTTACTAGAATTAATTTTTTTTGCAACAAAGTACATTTTACATCATAATTGAGTTTTTTTTCCTCCAGCATTTTTTTTTTCAAGAGTCACAATGCATTCTCTCATATCTATTCTGGGAGTTGTTCTCCTCGGTATGGAGAACTATCCTGAATGGTCTCAGAAAATCAAGCACACTCTCATTTTTAATGAGTTGTGGAGAGGAATTTGTGAAGGAGAAGGAGAAAATCCATCGAAAAAGCCCACCTTAGACAAGGAGATCACCATTTGGGAAAACAAGAATTGCAAGGCCTATGCCTTGATTGCAGCTTCTATAAATGAAGAGGCGAGTCACATTATTACACCATTTTCAAATGCCTATGGAGCCTTGAGAAAATTAAAAGAACTCTATGACTCACATTCATAACTTGAAATTGTTCAATTAATGATTAAGTTGTTCAGCCTTGAATTGAAAAATGATGACCCTCTTGCTTTAGCATCAAAAGTAAGATCTATCATGCATGACATTAAGAATACTGGTGTAGAAGTTGACATACCTCTCATAGATTATGTTAAGGCATTGTATCCAACTTACTCACGTTACCTTGAGTCATTGCAAGCAAGTAGAAACCTCATGAAGATCACCTTTGATTCCCTTGAGAAAAAGTTTGCAAAAAGAGAGAAGGATTTTGGAAAGAAGACAACCCGTCTGACTTCTAAAGAGGCTGTATGTTTCGCACATAGAGCAGAGAATCATGCTCAATATTCTTCCAGAGGAAGAGGTGGCCGAAGAGGAAGAGGAAGAATGAATTTCAGAGAAAGTGGGGGGGTAGAAAAACTCAAACTGAAAAATCTGATCTTCATTGCATACGCTGCAATAAAGATTGGCATGATGCATCTACATGTACATTTCCTTGGGATAAAATTGAGCAACAAAGAAATCAAGAAAAAGGTAAAAATCATGATAGAGACAAAGGTAAAGCACTTGAATCCACTCATTAGTTTGTAGCACATTGCAACATTGGAGTAACTAAAGACTTGTTTGATGCTTCATTTACTTCTTGGAGAAAATATTGGTTGCTAGATTCAGGAGCAACATGTCACATGACTTTTAGAAAATATTTTTTTGAAGAATTTACTAACAAGGTTGATGGAGAAGTATACTTCACAGATAAATATAAAATGAAGCCATCAGGGATTGTCATTATTAGGCTTAATTTTCCTGGTCTTCCAGATCATCTTCTACATGAGGTTCTATACCTCCATGAGTTGAGGAGAAAATTGCTGTCCCTGGTCCACATCCTCTAGCAAGGACACTCCATTCACATGTTTGATGACAAGGTTGAGGTTAGAAAAGCATTAGATCGCTCACGTGTCACGAAGGGAATAGAATAAGGAAGACTCATAAAGCTCTAAGGTACCTCTACTCATGCAAAAAACTTTGCATTCAGTTCTCATCATGATGAAGGTACATTCCCATCAAGTATTTTATGGCATGCTAGGTTTGGACACTTAAACTATGACAGCCTTGGATTTTTGAAGACAAATGGTGTTACTGTACTGCCTACAATTCCTAGGAAACTTAAGCAATGTGATACTTGTATTCTAGGAAAGCATAGAAAATAGTCCTTTCATGATTCACATTCTAGAGTGTTACCACCCAAAAAAATGAAGCATCATTTGACAAGGTTAAATAGGTTCACGTGTCAAAAGTAGGGCTGTAGGATTCATTTTATATATGATTGGTCAAGGGAAATATTAAATTTTTCTTGTTTAAGTTTACCCTAAGGTCTAAACCCACTCATTTTCAAATCCCCTCATGTCACATCACTCATTATTTTTCGACTGATTTCAATTCCCAAGGTTTTAGTACTGAAAATGTCATTTTAGCCAAGAAACCACAGTTTTGTAGCGAAACACACTGATAAAAGTCACTTTTTGCTACGAAACTGCTGATAGTTTTGTAGCAAAAAAACCAAATTTACACTAGATACGCTACAAAAGCGCGATTTCCTGTCTGTCTTGTCAGATTAGCTTTTAGGTGTTAGATAATCATTGGAAAAGGGTAAGTTAGATACCATTCGAGTCATGGAGGGATAAAATCAAGGTACATGGTCAGGTATGAATTCATCATCATCAGTTTAGGTATGTATGAGTCATCATTGGATCATGAGAAGACATCAGAACTTCAAAATCTTCCCTAAATCAGGCATTTCTCATTTCTCATTCCTTCTTGCGTGATATTGAGCTCTGGAGAGCTATTGCATTAAGCTAAAGTTGTGGCTAGTGTTTTCAAAGGTTTACATTGAGCACTGTCAAGCGAGGCTAAAAAATATCAAGCGAGGCTACAAACTATCAAGCGAAGCTGTGAAGACATTAGAGAAACCACGGAAGAAAAAAGAAGGACAAAAAAGGGTGGCCAATGTCTAAGATATGAACCAGCAGATATGAATTTGATCAATGAAGACCCAACAACAGTGGAAGTCTTCAAAAGGACATGTTGCTTATAGTTTTGTGAGAAATTACAAGGCTGCCATGTACAGGTTTCCAAGGATTTTTCTTTAAATTTCAATGGAACATCCACCAAAGTGGGAATGCTTAATATTTCCATCACACCAGAGGTTATTGCAGCAGCTACAGGGATTCCAAGGGGACATGAGAAGTGGTTCAAAGGTTTCAAGTTTAGCATGGGTAGTGTAAAGAATTTATGAAGCCTAAAAACAGTGAATGGATCTCACTAATGCCATTCCAAGGAGCTACATATAGGACAACTACTCAAAATTGCTACTCATCATCCAAGAGTACTTTACTTGTGAAGGGAGATACCACATAATCTACTTATATCATTTCAAGTTACTTCTGCACTTTACTGGTAAGATTTCCCTTGATCTGCCTTTCTATTTACATAGAAGTTTGTCAAAAATGGTAGATAAGGTCCAAGTAAAATCTGAAGGGAGTGAGACTTCATTATTTCATCATGGTTTAATGAAATTGTTGGTTTTAGATGAACTTCAAAGGTTAGGCAGAGATTGATCCTGATTTTTGTTTGTTAGTGGTTTTGAGTTGGATGCTCTTACTCCTTCAAGAACTCCTAAACCTAGGAGAATTCCATCACCAATAGTAGCTAAAAAACATAATGAACCATTGGTAGGAGAACCAAGTGAGCCTGCAAGAGTAGAACCAATTGAACCAATCATAATGGAAATAGAGCAATTGTAGATTTTTGAAACACCAAATGTCCAACCTGTAAAACATAAATAAAAAGTGGCCAAGCCTACAAAACAAAAACAAGCTGTTAGTAAACAAGGAACCAAAAGGATGACAAGGAGCCAAACAGTGGCCTTAGAAGAGAAAACGATGGTTGTAGAAGAAAAAGTAGTAGTTAAAGGAAATCTAGAAGATATATTACATTCCATTGACATAGAAGAAACTCCTATAGTCCAGATTGAGGACATACAGGAAGGTGGACGGAAGTTAAAAAATTCCAAATCTACTAAGAAATTAGAATTTGAAGGAGAAGATGCAGGTTTTATGTTCCAAGAAAGAAAGCCTATGACAAGGCATGCTAGGAAACTATTAGAGAGTAGTAAAGAGGTTCAACCACATATTGAAACAGTTTAGCCACCATAAGAGATCATTGACCTTTCATCACCTGCAGAGAAAGATACAGTTAGCAAATCAAAGAAAGGAAAAGAGAAGGTGATGGAAAAAACAGAGTTACAACTCCTTGAAGAACAATTTAAATTGGCCAATCATGAAATTGCTGTTATGAAAAGAGAAGCAAGTAAACATAGTGTAGAGAATATTCAACTTGAAAAGATGAAGGAAATTTGGGAAGAGTAGGTTGATAGTGTTTCCAAGACTCTGGATAATACACAACAACTTATCAAATGGACCATTCCATTGAGGAAAGAGGCCAAACATGTCAGGAGGACGAACACACATTTGAAAGCCACCAATAGAAGGTTGAAATATTAGGTTAAGGACCTCCAGGAGTAGCTTGAACTAATTCATGAAGAGTTAGAGAAAAAAGGCCTTAAAATGACAGTGTTTGAAGAGCCAATATCTCAACCCATCATAAATGTGGAAGAAATGCCTCAAGAATCATAATGTGAGCTGGTTTGTGATTTTGAAGGTTAATGGAATGATAAAATCAAGTTTTTGGCACTTAGAGGGTATATTTTTCAAGCTACATAAATTTTTGGAATTTCAGCAGTTTTCAGCGGTTTCGTAGCGTGCCTGCGCTTAAAGAACAACAAAACATTATGAAACTACGATAGCTTTCTTTTTCCTTTTTGAACCAGTTTTGGGAGCTTTTAGAAGGTGAAATTTGTATGCGAGATGTGTCTAAGGATGATGAAGACCATATCAAAGGAAATAATAAAAAACATTGAGGGTGAATGGCATTTTTGCAGCGCAACGACGAAAGTAATCTACAAAACTGTCTTACTTTCGTAACATATTGTGTGGGAGCTTTTTAAGCAGATTTTTGGGCATCTATGGACACCTGGGTAATATTAAAGTGTTAGAGGATCATGAAAACAATTATTCAACACTTAAAGACCACAAAATGAAGACAAACTACCAGCCAAAGCATTCATTGAATATGAAGACCAGTTTGCCTAAAAAGAGGGTTTTATTTCCAGTTTTAGAGGACGTCAATTAAGTGGTCATGTAGTGATGAGTCCCATCACTCAAATTCGAACATGTGAAAGCATATTTGTCAAAGATGTAATTTCTTTAGAAGATAACGTTGTTAAATTTAATAATGAACAGTTTGAGTCCTATTAGGAAAAGGACTGTCAAGTAGGATAACTGTCATTTTGTGATTAAATAGATGTTTTATGGTTATGCAAGGTGTCATTAGGCAAAAATTCAATGAATCTAGCCAGAAGGCAGATCATCTCATGATGTAACAAGTCTATTAAAGGGCATAGAGTTGAATTTGTCAAGGGTTGGAGATTTTTTGGCAAAACTGCAACTTTATGTAATTTGATTGTTTTAGTAATACAGAGACCGTTTTTTGACCAACCTGAGATTCTGATTGAGTTTTTAGTGCCTATCTTATCTATATCTTTTGTTTGTATCATTTGCAGTGGTTTTCATATTTAATACTCAAAATTAATTCATGTAATGCTCTGACTTCCTTTATAGATGAATTGACTGTGTATTTTCCTGTTTCATGTGTGTGTGTAATACTGCTAAAAACTCTTACTTGCATCAACTTCCATGTCAAGTGAACTCACTATTGAATCACTGAAAGTGTTGACTCCATAAGCCCAATGTTTGCAGATTGGAACTATTTTCAACCTATACTCATCACAAGCAAGTTGTTTTCCAAGTAGAGTTAGCCATCTAAATACATCTTTACTCAATATCATTAACCCTTTGAGAGAGCCCTCTCAGACTGAAGAGGCTAAGCTTCAGTCACAAGATTGGTTTGAAACAGTTACATGAGATTGTCTGATTAGCAGCCTATCTAGTGCAATTTTGTGATAACACAAAGCACATAGAAAAATTGAGCTTATTCATTCAGATTTATGTGGCCCTATGCCTATTTATTCTGCAAATGGAAATAAATATATGATGAAATTTATTGATGATTACAATAGAATGTGTTGGGTTTAATTATTGAAGAACAAATCTAATGATTTTCAAACATTCAAGAATTTTCATGCATGGATTGAAAATGATGCACAAAATCATACTAGCTCTTTGCGCACTGATAATGGAAAAGAATACACTTCAAACGAATTTGAAAACTATCTTAGCCAACATGGGATCAAAAATCAAACAACTGTGCCCTATAATCCCCAACAAAACGGTGTAGATGAAAGAATGAATAGGACAATTTTAAATATGGTTCACTCCATGATGTTTTTTAAGAATGTAAAATTGATGTTTTGGGTTGATGCAGTTCTATGTGCTATGTACATAAAGAATAGGTGTCCTTATAATTCAATCATAAACAAAGCTCCTCATGAAATGTGGCATGGCCACATTCCTTCAGTAAAGCATTTCAGGGTCTTTGGTTCCACCTGTTATGCTTTGATACCTAAGGTACAAAGAAATAAACTTGGTGCTAGAAGTCGAAAATATATCTTCTTGGGGTATTCCAATACCTCCAAATGATATTGTCTCTATGATGAAGTCAATAAGAAGTTTGTAGTATCTAGATATGTCATATTCCTTGAATCTTCCAAGACTGACAATTTTGTTGAGCGACAAATTGATCTCTTGGATAGATTCACACATGCAAATTCATTTCAAGAATTTTATAATCATATTACACACGCTGAAGGGGAGATTCCTATACTGAATCAATTTGTGGAATCATCTTCCGAAGCACTCTCTCCCTCACATGAAGAACCAATCACGAATGATACCTTGAATGATGTGATTGATAGAATTGGGAGATTGAATCTTGATTCAATTCCAACTCAGTCAAATCAGTAGCCTGGGCCATCTCAGAAAGGTCCCCCAAAATGGCTGACAAAGACGCTAGAAAATTTTCGTCCCGATGAGGTTGGAAAGATAGGAACAAGAAGTTCCACCAGGAAAAATGGAGGTGACATAGATAATTTTGATTCACCTATTGATATGGATATTGCTTATAACTGTGAACTGAATTTGTCTACAGATCTTGAACCAAGTTCCTTCAAAGAAGCTGCTTCTCATGATGAATGGAATGAAGCGATGAAAAAGGAGTATGATTCATTGATAAAGAATGGCACTTGGAAGCTGGTTGATCCTCCATTGGGAACCAAACCAATTGGATGCAAGTGGGTCTAAAAGAACATGTATAAAGAAGATGGATCACTTGAAAAGCACAAAGCCAGGCTTGTGGCAAAAGGTTTTGCACAGAAAGAAGGAGTCGATTATGAGGAAACTTTTTCCCCCATAACAAAATTGGCCACGATCCAGATACTCTTTGCCCTACCAGCTTAGAAGGGTTGGAAAGTCCATGATATGGATGTAAAAAGCGCCTTTTTGAATGGAGATCTAAAGGAGAAGGTTTTTATGTACCAATTGGAAGGATTGTTGTGAATGGCCAAGAAAAAAAAGCATGCAAGCTTATAAAACCCTTTTATGGCCTCAAGCAAGCACCGCGAGCTTGGTATGAGAAATTAATTGAGCATATTTTGAAACTTAACTTCAAACATTTTGATATTTATGATGCAACTTTGTTTGTTAAGAAATTTGGGAAAATTGTTGTATATCTTGTGGTGTATGTAGATGATCTTTTGATGACATGGAATAATGAGATTTATATTTCATCCATAAAGAAAGAATTGAAGAAAGGTTTTGAAATTACTAATTTGGGCTATGTTCACTACTATCTTGGTATTAAAGTAACTCAACATCCTAAATTTATATTCCTTTCTCAAAAGAAGTACATTGGAGATCTTTTGAACAAGTTTGGCATGGATGAATGCAATCCTTTTTCCACTCCAATGGAACAAAACTTTAAGCTCACATCCATTGAAGAGAAGGAATTCGAGGATGCAACGAAGTATAGACATCTTGTAAGAAGTCCCATATACCTAACTACTACCAGACCAGACATCTGATTTGCTGTTGGAATCCTCTCCAGGTTTGTGCAAAAAACTTGTGAAGGAAATTGGTCTACGACAAAAAGAGTTCTAAAGTACTTGAAGGGGACTCAGGACTTTGGAATCAAATATACATAGGTGGGTGACATCAGCTTGATTGGACACTCTGATTAAGACTTTGACTGGGGACAAAGAAACTGGGGTATCTACTTCAAGTTATACTATGAGTCTTGGATCAGGAGATGTCTCCTGGAGATCACGCAAACATTTAGTTCCAGCAGATTCCACAACTGAGGCAAAATATGTGGTAGTAGATGAAGCGATAAAGGAAATTGTGTGGCTCAAGAAAATCCTAGAATATTTTAAGATGAAACAAATGCATTCAACTCCACTCATGATCGACAAAAATTCTGCAATAAAGTTGGCCAAGAACCCAAAGTTCCATGATTGAACGAAGCACATCAATACAAAATACCATTTGATTCGACATCATGTTGAGGCCAAAACTATCCATCTACGTCATTGTTCCACAAATGAGCAGACTACAGACATATTCACCAAAGTGCTTGAAAGAGAAAAGTTTGAAAAATTTAGAATGATGCTTGGACTCACCAACATCCCTTCAGATTAAGGGGGGAATTTTGACACCTAATCCTAAGGGATTGGGTGAAATTGTATAATAGTGCAAATTAGGAAATAAGGAAGTCTAAGAGACATTTGGAAATGAATCCCAACAGTCTCATCTCCAAGTATAAATTCATGTACACCCTCTATCAAATTCATATTCTATTTTGTGGAGTTACCTCCTAGTATGACAAGTGTCACATCTCTCATTGAATAGTATATTCGAGTATGACTTCATGTACATTATGTACGACATATATGTAAAATATGTATGAATGGCATTGTGATATTGATATAGCAGTATGGAAAATCATCATCATTATGTATGTGATCAAATCTTAAGTATGAATATGTATGATATTGCTCCAAGTACACATGACAATAAGTTTGACATTATACATAGAGAAATTATTGGAAGTATATATACATACATTAGTTTGGAATCTATCCCCAGAACTCAATATTAGTGCAGCACTTACATTCAGAGAAACATTATTGGTTTATATAGATCATTTATAATATACACAGAGTAGTGGAATCAATGTTATATATGTGTGTGTGTGTGTGTGTGTGTAGTAGTTGTCATTATTGTAGTAGTGATATGAAAAAAATATAATGGTATATGTAGATTGGTATGACACCACCATGTATGAACCCTAAAGAGAAACTCTAATTCTTCTATTGTGATGTTGAAGTAACCCTACTTCATGTTGACAATGTTTTGTATTCAAATCTTGTTCATAAACGATGTTGTGAACAAGACCTGTTTAGTCCTTAGGCAGTATGATGTGAAAGATTATGTCCCATAATATTGTACTTTCTATCACAACTGAAAAATTGATGAAATATAATAAAAGAAGAAGAAGAATTTTTTCTTTTCCCCCTTGTGGGGTTTTTCCCTGGTCTCTGACCAATCTTGCTTTCCCTTTGTGTGCATGATTTTCGTCTCATGTTCCATTTATTGTTTCGTTTCATTATTGATGATGTTGTTATTTCTACATAATTGCACATGTTGTAATAATGTTATAATATTTTGGGGTGAATTTAATGTGTAAATTATGTAATGCAATTGTTTGGTCAATTTAGTGTGTCCTAAATTGTTGCATTTAATTTGTCAATCCGGGATTCGTAAGCTGATGAAGTGCGGCGCACTATATGTGCAAGATAACCTATTTCTTAACTTTTTGTCGTTTTTGGTTTTCTAAGATGAAATGGAAATTCTAAAATGAAAACAAGTATGGTTATGTTTATTCAAGGAAATGATATCCTCTATAATGATTTACCAACTTGAAACTTAAAAAGGAATTTGAAAAGTACAATGACAAAACTTGAAAGGAAATGAAAATGCGCTGCTGAAATGAAAAGGTGCTGCTAGTCTAATAAATCAAAACAATGAACTAGTGAGCATGAAACCAAACTATTCTTGCTGCTGTCTAAACACAAAATAAATTATGCTGAAAGAAATCAAAAATTGCATCAAAGTAAATCTAAATCAGATTACATCAACTTGTCTTCTGATCCCTCATCATTAGTCCAGCTATGATTTTCGGAAGTAACCATGAACAACTTGAGTAACTGACATCTAACTTGCAGAAAGTAAACTAATATCAAACCATACATTCATAATTCAATCCCTCACCATCAGTCCAGCTGTGGCTTTCGGAGGTAACTAAAGATGTCATGCACAATTTAATATATCTAAATTTGCAGAAAGGAAACTAATACCAAACTACACATTTCATAATACAATCCCTCACCATCAGTCCAGCTGTGGCTTTCGGAGGCAACTGAAGATGTTATGAGCAGTTTAATATATCTAAATTTGCATAAAGGAAACTAATACTAAACTACACATTTCATAATACAATCCCTCACCATCAGTCCAGCTGTGGCTTTCGGAGGCAACTGAAGATGTTATGAGCAGTTTAATATGTCTAAATTTAACTACTGAAGCAAATAAACAAAACTGAATTAAACAAAGCAAAACTGAAATTAAACAGAAACTAAGAAAAACAAATTAACAGCAGAACAATGTTAATTCCATGTCATTAGTCAAAAAGCTATGAAAATGCCCGGGCTGCCTATCTATAACCTGAAACAAGAACACTGATCAGTGATTAATAACATAAAAACATGAAAGACAGAAGTGAAATGGAAAGCATGAAAGTTTATAAACAGAAATGAAGCATATGTATCATGAAAAATGCAATGTATAAACATGTGAATGGATTATGGTACAATGAGCTTTAAAGAAATGAAATAAGAACTATACACTAATGCACAAAACCTTAGCTGAGCAGGGGCCCTCTACACCAGCCTTGGCAACAATCTTCAAGTACGAATTAAGTTGGAAAACAGAGTCTTCTTATATTAAAATGCAGTCATAACAGTATGGTAGTATTACGGCTCAAAGGCAGCGTAATTACATTACAGAGTAGACTAATAAAAGATAACAGAGACTAATTGAGACTAACTTCATATGCGTATGCAAACGCGTTATATATAGCAAAAGAAATATAACTGTCTCCTAAAGTTTATGCTGGTGGAGAACACGTAGACCATTACGTCCACGGATCTAGGATCATGGCCGTGTTGGAAAGTAAATCTATGAGAAGTGGATGCTTGAATTCGGCTATGGATCCATGTACAGATGTCGACTTGTCCTCCGCAACTCAGAAACGACCATATGAACCTTTACGTGGAACGAACAGAGTCCTATCACCATAGAACTTCTACGGTTGACTTCCATTTGGACACCTTTGACCGCAACTTCTTTGGATGAGTTTGCTCGAGCCAACAGGACACGAACCATGTCCACATCATTCCTGACTTTCCCATGTGGCTCGTTTTCCTTGTAGACACCTGTAACATAGAGTTTCACAAAATAGCTGCGGAAAGTTGCAGTAGCTGCGGAAAGTGGCAGGATTCCGCAGCTAGATGAACAAAATATAAATCAAATAGAAAACACAAAAATATAATTAAAAACCATGTTAGATGCTCTTTTGCAATTGATATACAATGATATTTGACAACTTGGGAGGTTCAGGTGAGTGAAAATGGTATAGAAAAGTGTATGGAAAAGATGCAGAATTGAGACTCAACATACCCCCACTGTGAAGGTGTTGCATGTCCTCATGCAACCAAAATTTTGATATTCCTTCCTTAATTCATATGCCTTGACACTTCAGCCAACACATCCAAACCTCTCCTCTTCTTCCTAGGTGCTGCCAACATTCCGGGTTTCTTCATTAAGCACCTAAATTTGATATTAACCAGTGCTCTGCTTAACTTCTGGCATTTCCTTTTCAATTTCTTGTTCTTCTTCTGCCATATTCCCAGGTGTAGCATTGTATTATCATGAATGATTTTGTCCAGTTTGCCTTGTTCTTTCAATGTCTCATTTTCATTTTTGATGTGTCTATTCAAAAGCTCTAGCTCAAAGACTTTCTGTTTTAGTGATTGGACCAAATCATCCTGCACTGTATGAGGCTGAATAGACGAAGTACTAGGACCTGTAGCTGCCTTTTCCAAAGATTCTATATAGTCATATACTTCCTGCTGCTTGGGGTCTATTTCAGGTGTCATTTTTGTTGGGCTGTCCCCAAAATGCCATGAAGGAGAGTCATCTTCAAAATCTGGCTGAGAAGGGCTCACATCAACATCTTGCTGAGAATGGGATGGAGTATGTTCAATGTATGACTAAGAATGAAATGAACCAGGTTCACTAACTGACTGAGATGGACTATGGTCAGCTGGGGACTGTTCAGATGTTTCCTCTCCCAAGTCAATGAAATGAGGACCCTTCATTTGCGTTTTCCTCAATTTTCCCTTAAGTCTGCTGCTTCTTCTCACACGCTGTGGTACACTATCCTTTTGTTTTTGTTTTCCTTTCTCTGTCTTCTTGGCCATAGAGGACTATTTTTTGAAGATAAACTAATCTTTCAGATAACACTTGGTGATCTTCTTCTTCAGAAGAAGGAGTTTTATGTATAGCCTCAATAGTTTTTCTCTCTTTTGGTATTATTGGCTTCTTACCCTTGATTTCTTTCTTCTTCCTCTTTGACAGTCTCTCTTCCCTATCAGTTCTTTCAATTGTAGTAGTAGGAGCATTTTGAATTTCATCAATTGTCCTTTTTCTCCTACTTCTTCTTGCTGTGCTACCTTCAAGAATTTCCTGAGTAGGAGTAATTTGGGTTTCATCATTTATTCTTTTTCTTCTACTCCTTCTTGTCATACTACCTTCAGGAATTTCCTGAGGTTCCTCAAAGAAATTTCTAACCAGAAATTGTTCCCATGTGTCTTTCTTCTCCTTTAACTCCTTTTCAATCAAAATTTTTACAAGGCCGTGGTGATATAGATGAGGTTCTACATCTCCTAAATGTTTCTGAACAGTCATGGACATTTTCTTCAAACTATTGAATAGAAAATATGGGAGATTGAGAGTTTGATTATCTAGAAAATTCATCAATAACCTGGTATGGTACATATACATGGACCCAAAATGGCCTTCACATGTAATGAATTTCTGAACAACTAGCAGTAAAGTAGCCCATTCCTCTTTCAATGCATGCACAGGAATTCCTCTTTTAAAAACAGTTATGTCCATACCTTGATTTCGTAAGATTGTTCTCCATGCTTCATCACTGATGCTTTTATTTTTAAACCAACGCTCACCCTCTTGAAGAAGTTCCGTGGCTGTTGCTATAGATGCTTCATTGACCGCAAATTTAAGGTCTCCAATCTCTGCTTCCAAGCCATCAAATGACCTTGCGAATGCCTTCGTGACTTCTTTATGATAACCTCTGAATTTCTAGATAAACCGCAGCCAATTTGCTTTCTTCAATATCTCCTTTACTTGCGGATATCCCTCTATAAACTTAGGTCCTTCCGGTTCTGCTCTTAGCAATTTACCCATTTTTTTCTTTCTGCTCTTCACAAATTTGCCTGCGTGAGGGTTCAAATGGAAATAGAATGGCTGAATGCACAGAGATAAGCGCAATGACTGTGGGTAAATATCAGAGAATGGGAATGAGCACAATGAACGAAATGAAGTGAGACAGAACAGAGTGGGGTTTTGTAAGCACGGCAGAGACACGATAGAGAGATTAACAGAGTATAACACTTCCGACAACGTTTTGAATTTTGGTGGCTGCACAATAAATATGAGCACGTTTCAACAACGGTTATGGATTTATGCGGCTGTAAGAGTCCGTGGTCAAATCAAATACGTCTCATTGTCACCGGTGGGATATTGGAACATGAGTGAAGATCGGGGGTTTTAATTATGGAACTGTTTGAGAATGAATGCGAGAGGATAATATGGAGATCGTGAAAGGTTACGGAATTGTCAATATAATCATTGCACATAATGGATAGAGCTTATGGTTCAGAACTATATAAAAATGTGTTTTTCAATGCTATTTGAAATAAATTTTATTCATAACTTTGGAATCTTTGCCTTTTCCCTTGGTCTTCAACTGATTGCTCTTCATTTGTGTCTTGAATGCTCCAGGTCTTCATTTTTGATCCTCTCACCTGCATTTTATTTCATGATTATGGAAATAAGATCTGACTGTACATTCTTTTGAAAACAGAGTTGTAGCTGCGGAATCTGCTTCTGGCTGCGGAAACTGGAGTCAGTTGCGGAAACAGATGTCAGCTGCGGAAATTGACACAGCTATTACTTGAATGAATGGAGATGAAAAGATGACAAATGACCAGATGGAAATGGTCATGAAAAAGATTTTTTTATTGATGAAATGGATGAAATGAAATGGAATGGAGTGAAATGAAGTGAAATGAAATGGAATGAAGTGGAATGGAATGGAGTGAATGGTCAAAAAATTTGTGAAATGAAAGAGATATTTTTTTTTTTTGGAAAATATAGAGTGTCAGGTGTTCCTGATTTTCACCCTATATTTTCTGTATAAGACTGCCAATTAATGATTGGTTTTTTGGCTTATACCATTTTTTTTTTTTTTTTTTAACTGAAAAGAACAAAAGCTAGGCTGGTGGAGAAGAAGAATTCTTCTGTACCAGCCTGATTGCAGAACTTTCTTGAAACATTTTGACAAAATCCTCTTTTCAGAGTGGCTTATGATAAACTTTCAATCTATGGCCATTCACAATAAGAGGAGTTTGAAACTCATCAATGGTCTTGATTCTTACCGCTCCATTGTTAAAGATCTTGTCAATCTCATATGGCCCAAGCCAATGAGTCTGAAATTTCCCTTGAAAATCTTTAAACTTGGAATCAAATAACAATGCCCAATCTCCTTCTTAAAACTTCTTCTCTTTGATATATTTGTCATGCCATTTAGTTCTTTGATATTGAACTAGATCAGTTCTTAGAATTGCTTCTTGTCTGATCTCATCTAGCTCATTCAACTGCTCCATTCTATGCTTTTGGGCTTCTGATAAGTCTATCCCCAACTGAACTGCTATCTTGATGGTCTTGACTTGGAACTCAATGGGGAGCAAGACTTCTTTCCCATAAACAAGTTCATAGGGAGAATGTCCTGTTGTATTCCTCCATGTAGTTCTGTAGGCCCACAAGGCTTCTGGAAGCCTTTCTGCCCAATCTCTTCTATGTAGATGAACGGTTTTGGTGATGATACTTTCAAGAACTTTGTTTGTGGACTCCACTTGACCATTTGCTTGTGGATGGTAAGGAGTAGATCTTCTGTGCTTGATTTTGTATTCCTCCATCAACTTTTCCACCAAATTGGATGTGAATTGGCTCCCCTGATCTGTCACAATTTCTCTTGGAACACCAAAGCGAGTAAAAATATCCTCATAAAGAAAATGAACAACTGAATTTTCAGTAGCAGATACTAATGCTTTGGATTCTACCCATTTAGTAACATAATCAGTACAAACCAATATATACTTCTTTTGCTTAGATGGTGGATTAATAGGTCCAATGAAATCTAAAGCCCATTTTTCAAAGGGTTCAATGAGTACCTGTGTTTGCAATGGCATTTCATTTGAAAAGGTAGGTTTCCCTACTCTTTGGCAGCTGTCACACCTTTTGACATATTGTTTTGCATCTTTGAAGAGGGAAGGCCAATAATATCCTAAAGAGAGGATTTTATAGGCTATCCTTTTGTCTGCAAAGTGTCCACCGCATGGTTCATCATGACATGCCTTAAGAATATCAGGCATTTCATCTTCCCTGACACATCTTCTGATCACAAGATCTGGCCCTGTTTTAAACAATTCGTTAGAAATCCATGAATATTTTGATCTCTCCTGAATAATTTTTCGTTTTTCACTTGGAAATAAATGTGAAGGTAGTTTCCTTGTAACCAAATAGTTAGCAATATCTGCATACCAAGGAGTCTTAATAGTTACTGCAAACAAGTATTCATCAGGAAACTTATCCTCTACGGGAGAATCTTCTTTAGTATTCTGAATCCTAGACAAGAAATCAGCTACTGTATTTTGTTTTCCTGGTCTATCCAACACAGTAATATTGAATTCTTGCAAAAGTAAAAGCCATCTTGTCACTCTTCCATTAGTAACAGGTTTGTTCATTAAATATCTAATTGCAGAATGGTCAGTATGAATAAAAGTTTCATAGCCTGTTATGTAATGTCTAAACTTGTTAATTGCATGAACAACAGCTAAAAACTCTTTTTCAGTCACAGTATAGTTCAACTCTGTGGGAGTCAAATTTTTACTGGTGTAATAAATGGCATAAGGAACTAAATCTTTTTGACCCAACACAGCTCCTAGAGCTGTATCTGAAGCATCCGTAGAAATATGGAAAGGGAGTTTCCAATTTGGTCCTCTCAAGATAGGTGCTTCGGATATTCTTGTTTTCAAAGTTTCAAAAGCTGATTGACAATCAGGATCCCATTTAAATTCACAGTCTTTTGTAAGCAATTTGAAGAGTGGAGATGCTATTTTAGTGAAGTTTTCTATAAATCTTCTATAGTAACCGGTAAATCCTAGAAAACTTCTAACATCTCTTTGACAATTTGGAATAGGCAACTTGGAGATGACTTCAACTTTTGATCTATCAACCTTAATCCCATCTCCTGAAATATGATGTCCTAAAACAATACCTTCAGTAAACATCATAAAGAATTTTTCATGGCTTAATGAAAGGTTTGTTTCTTTACATCTTATAAGGACTTTTTCCAAATTTTCTAATGCCTCTTCAAATGAATTACCATAAACTGTCAAATCATCCATATAAACCTCTACACAATCATGGATTAGATCAGAAAAAATTCCTAGTACTGCTCTTTGGAATGTTGCAGGTGCATTACATAACCCAAAAGGAAGCACTCGGTAGGAAAAAGTTCCCCATGGACAAGTAAATGTGGTCTTATCTTAATCTTCAAGTGCTACCTGAATTTGATTATAGCCACTAAAACCATCCAAAAATGAAAATTACTTTTTACCTGCTAATGTGTCTAATACCTGATCGATAAAAGGCAAAGGAAAGTGATCCTTCAAAGTTTCTTTATTCAATTCCCTGTAATCAATGCATACCCTCCATTTACCATTCTTTTTAGGTACTATAACCAAAGGAGAAACCCATCGGCTATCTGAAATTGGATAAATGAAGTTTACATTGAGAAGTTTTGGAGCTCTTCTTTCACTATCTCCATAAGATTTGGATTCATCCTTCTTTGAGGTTGTCTGATTGGTCTACTGTTTTCCTCAATATAGATATGATGGATGCAAGTCTTAGGATCAATACCTTTCATGTCAGTATACTCCCATGCAAATGCAGTAGAATGTTTTTGCAAGATTTTGGTTAGCTCTTCTTGTTGTGACTTTTCCAAATGTTTGTTGATATTCAATGTTTTTTCTGGAAAAATCTCAATAGTAGAACTACCAAACTCTTCCATAGAGTAAAGAGACATTTGTCTTGATAATAAATATTCTATGTTAGATTCCAACTGAAATTGTGTGGGGTCATATTCTGAAGATGTCTCAAAATTTTCTAATGTGTTCAGAATTTGACTATCCTCACTGATTTCAGAAATGGTAAAGACGGGTTGTATAGTGTCCTCATCATCAACCCATTCATTGTCTCCTACTTCTGTGATTGCTCTTGCTGGAGGATACAAATTGAATTTCTTTGTCGAATTACCATTAGAAATGTACATGTCCCCGGATCTACAACTAATAAAAGCATCAGCTGTGGCTAGCCAAGGTCTTCCTAAGATAAGTGGGTGCCCTCCTAGATTACTCTTGGGAGTCAAAATCATAAAATCTATTGGATATTCCCAAGAATCTAAGGAGACTGAAATATCTTCTAATACACCATCTGGTTTAATAACTGATCGATCTGCAAGTTGCAGTAAAGTAGGTGTAAAAAGAAGGTTAGGAAGTTTTAGTTGTTCCATAGTCTGTCTGCTCATAATGTTGATAGCAGCCCCTAAGTCAATCAATGTGTTTGGAATTTCTATCCCATTTATATGTGTCTTGACAATTGGACTTCCTAGATCTACATACTTCTGCATAGTAATTTTTCCCATCATAATATCTGCAATCTTTCCTACCAGGTGGATTCTTCTTGTGTCTTTTAGTTTCCTTCCTGGTCTTTTGAAACTCAACTCCTTTATGGTTTTTTCTAGAATAGGAATCTCTCGAATGGCTTGTAGCAAGGGAATCTTCATACAAACATTCTTCAATTCATCTAGAAAGTCATAGTTAGGCAACAAGATTTTTTTTTCCACCCCTTTGTCAATTTGTAGTCTTTCAGGAAAAGGAGGTGTAGATGAAGATGCAGGTTGCTCAACTATAGGAGTTGTGGGTGTTAATTTTTCTTTTTCTTTTTGCATGCTTGAATTTTGAAGAGATTCTTCCTCAGAACCCTTATTGACTTCAAGAGAATCCTCCTCAGAGGTATCTTGCTCTTGAATATCTATAGAAGGTTTTTCTAAAACTCTACTAGATCTGAGTTGTACATCGTTGAGAGGAACAATCATATAGGTAGGAAATTGTTGTCCTTCTACCATGTAAGTATTCTGAGGATTCTTGTTGTTAGGATTTGGAAATGGCTGAGCTGGAAGTTGATTTGTCTTTTGTTGGTATGGGAGCATGAGTTGAGGATTTTGATTTTGTTGAGAAGGTTGTTGTTGTGGAAATGGAAATGAAAGTTGTGGATTTGAATTTGAAAATTGTGGAGCTTGTTGATTTTGAAAAGATGGAGGATATTGATAAAATTGAGCAAATCTCCCATAAGGATTTTGCATCCCTTGTACCCATGGCTGATATGAATTTTGATGTTGGGGCCAAGGTTGTTGCCAAGGATTCCAATTTGGTGGGGTTTGAATATTCATAGGGTTGTTAAACCCTTGAGTTTGTTGTCCCTGCCAAGGTCTTCTTGCAACAAAACAGAGAGATTCTACTGAATTTGGATCTTCTTGAAAGACAGCTTTGAGTCCAGGAATTGAAGGACAATCCTTGGTCTCATGATTCTCTAAGCAAATCATACATGTTTCTACAACTTTTTCATCCAAGGGACATTCCCTTAAAGCATGTTTCTTCCTACATTTCGGACAAAAGATGGCTAAGGCATCTGTTTCTGCTTTCTGCTTGTTTTGGATTTTAAGGGTGTCTAGTTGTTTACTAAGGCTCCCTAAGATATCAGTTTTGAACTCATCAAGCATGTTACCAATCTCTACCCTACTTACTAATCCAGTTGTAGATTTGTTAGCCCTAATAAGAGAAGGATCCCTAGGCCCTTTTCCTGTTTTAGATTTTCATCTTGAGAGATGGACACATAGTTCTGTTATGTCACGAAGTGGGAGTTGAGAAATGTCTCCTTTCCCCATCATGTTTAAAATATCTATCCATTCATCTCTAATGGCTTTTAATATGAGGGCTTTCAAGGTTTCATCATCTAATTTGCTCATCTTTGCTCTTTTCAAGTTGTATTGAAATCTTTCAAGTAAGTCTTCCAAATTTTCATCTTCTTTTTGCATCATTTTGAATACCTCATCCTTGTGATTGGTGGGCATACAATAGTCCAAGTATCTATCCAAAAATGTTTGCTTCATATCATTCCAAGTCCTAATAGATTGAATTGCTAATCCCATGAACCATTTCAAAGCAGATCCCTTCAAAGTTGAAGGAAACTGTTTGAGTTTTTGAGAGTCTTCCATATAGTAATAAGTTTGGCACACGACTTCAAACTCAAATATACATGTTTCAGGATCCTCACTTCGCAATCCATAAAAGTTAGGGAGAACAGATGGTGAGATATTTTTCATTGTTGTATGAGTTTCCTCATCAATTATAGGGAATCCAAACAAGTTGTCTCCTTCCCTATTTCTACCATTATTTCCTTCACCATTGTTATCTCCATTGTTTCCTCCTCTTCTACCTCTACCTCTACCTCCATCTATTACTTCCTCTGCCATGATAGTTTCTTTAGAGTCCTTAAAGTCCTCTAGTTCTTCTACCGAGGGAGGATGAGAGAGAGTCTCTTTGTTTTCTAAATGGGTTTTAGTAGGTGGTATAGGAGAATCCTCTAATTCAGCTGTTCCTTGACTTCCAAAAATCTTAAGGCTAGGGGTAGATGGTGATTAATCTGGTCTATGCCTTGAAGAAGATGGAGTTGTGAAAATTGAACTCTTGGCTTTAGCTATAAACCTTCCCCTAGAATCTCTTGCTCTATGCATGCCATTTTTTTATTTTTTTTTTTATTTTTTTTTTAAAGTTGGGCTAATAATTCTCTTTCTGATCTTCCAGGTCACACTAGGTGCAAGAAGAGAGCATACTTAAGAAATTACTGAACCAATAACTCTCTTTTCTGATCCTCTAGATCATGAGTGAGGAGATATATCAAAAGAAGTTATAAAGTTTTGGTGATTTTGTGTTTTCTTTTTAAGAAATTGAATTTATAGGTGTCCTAAATTTGCATCCAATTTTTCAACTGACTAGACTGATGAAGTGCTATGCACTATATGTGCAAGATATATCGCTTAACTTTTTGTCGTTGGTTTTCTAAGATGAAATAATTGAAATGAAAACAAGTAGAAGAGGTTATCTATAAAATTGATATCCAGTACGATTTACTGAAAGAAAACTTAAAAAGGAATTTGAAAAGTACAATGACAAAACTTGAAAGGAAATGAAAATGTGCTGCTGAAATGAAAAGGTGCTGCTAGTCTAATAAATCAAAACAGTGAACTAGTGAGCATGAAACCAAACTATTCTTGCTGCTGTCTAAACACAAAAGAAACTATGCTGAAAGAAATCCAAAATTGCATCAAAGTAAATCTAAATCAGATTACATCAACTTGTCTTCTGATCCCTCATCATTAGTCCAGCTATGATTTTCGGAAGTAACCATGAACAACTTGAGTAACTGATATCTAACTTGCAGAAAGTAAACTAATATCAAACCATACATTCATAATTCAATCCCTCACCATCAGTCCAGCTGTGGCTTTCGAAGGTAACTGAAGATGTCATGCACAATTTAATATATCTAAATTTGCAGAAAGGAAACTAATACCAAACTACACATTTCATAATACAATCCTTCACCATCAGTCCAGCTGTGGCTTTCGGAGGCAACTGAAGATGTTATGAGCAGTTTAATATATCTAAATTTTCAGAAAGGAAACTAATACTAAACTACACATTTCATAATACAATCCCTCACCATCAGTCCAGCTGTGGCTTTCGGAGGCAACTGAAGATGTTATGAGCAGTTTAATATGTCTAAATTTAACTACTGAAGCAAATAAACAAAACTGAATTAAACAAAGCAAAACTGAAATTAAACAGAAACTAAGAAAAACAAATTAACAGCAGAACAATGTTAATTCCATGTCATTAGTCAAAAAGCTATGAAAATGCCCGGGCTGCCTATCTATAACCTGAAACAAGAACACTGATCAGTGATTAACAACATAAAACATGAAAGATAGAAGTGAAATGGAAAGCATGAAAGTTTATAAACAGAAATGAAGCATATGTATCATGAAAAATGCAGTGTATAAACATATGAATGGATTATGGCACAAAATGTTTTAAAGAAATGAAATAAGAACTATACACTAATGCACAAAACCTTAGCTGAGCAGGGGCCCTCTACACCAGCCTTGGCAACGATCTTCAAGTACGAATTAAGTTGGAAAACAGAGTCTTCTTATATTAAAATGCAGTCATAACAGTAAGGTAGTATTACGGCACTAAGGCAGCGTAATTACATTACAGAGCAGACTAATAAAAGATAACAGAGACTAATTGAGACTAACTCTATATGCGTATGCAAACGCGTTATATATAACAAAAGAAATATAACTGTCTCCTAAAGTTTATGCTGGTGTAGAACACGTAGACCATTACGTCCACGGATCTAGGATCATGGCCATGTTGGAAAATAAATCTATGAGAAGTGGATGCTTGAGTCATTTTATATGGATCCATGTCTGAATCTTGACATCCTCCTTCTTCGAAGCAGTATATAGACAACTGCATTAGCACAGAAACAGTCTATCACCAGAGAAATTCTCTGATTGACTTCATTTGGGCGCCTTTGACCTTGACTTCTTTGGATGGATTTTCTCGAATATGAGCCACGAACAATATCACATCATTCACGGCTTGCCCATGTGGCTCGTTTTCCCTGTAGACACCTGTAACATAGAGTTTCGCAAAATAGCTGCGGAAAGTTGCAGCAGCTGCGGAAAGTGGCAGGATTCCGCAGCTAGATGAACAAAATCTAAATCAAATAGCAAACACAAAAATATAATTAAAAACCATGTTAGATGCTCTTTTTCAATTGATATAAAATGATATTTGAAAACTTGGGAGGTTCAGGTGAGTGAAAAGGGTATAGAAAAGTGTATGGAAAAGATGCAGAATTGAGACTCAACATCAATTATCAAAGAAAAGAACAATGTAGCCCTAAGGAAAATTAACATGGTATCAGAGTTGGGTTGAAGAAAAGTTATTGATATCAACCCTATGAAGACACCTATGTTAGATAAAAGTTGTTATCACCAAAAAATGATCACCTAGCCATTCCTATCTAGGTAGATCGAAATACACCATGTAAGACCAATTTTACCATAGTAAAATTTCTTTCACTATAGGAAATAATTTGATAAACCATATTTTATTTAATTATTTTTGGTTAAAAACAAGAAACCCCATGAGGAATAATTAAATAAATAATTATTTATTTGATTTTACTCTAGGAATAATTATTAAATCAATATTTAATAAATATTCTTTGTCACATTTGACCCAGTCATGAGAAATAATTAAACAAAGCAAAAAAACACAAGACAAAGCCAAATATACACTAAGATAGAGGTAATAGTACATGGGCAAAGAAAAGTGAGCCTCTAAGAGAGGTAATAGTACTACCCTAGCAGAGACACACACAAATAGGAAATAATCATCTAACATCAAGCGGAATAGTCCACACATATGTGACAATTGTTATAACCATTACTGCACATTCTCAATGTGATAAGAATTAAAATAATCAAAATAGTTCAACTACTTTATTACAGGTGAAAGAAAACATGGATCATAAACATTTATAGAATAGTTTTACAAATATCTCAAATCCATGCATGAAAATGTGTTGGCCATCACGCTTCAAGTATTAAGTAAAATTCCCAAGATACATGAATACAATGAATATCACTAGCTCCAATAGTGGAGCATTGGAGCCACTACTTGCTACCTAAAAGTACTAACTTTGTCTCTTTGATGCCTTAGGTGAGAAGCCAAAGTGAAAATTCATTTTCTTGTACAATGAGGGTGTATATATAACAAATGGGGTGATCCTTCACCTCCTTTGTGACTCTTCGACTACCTTCATGACCGTTTGACATTCTCTATGACTTTTCGACTCTTACATGACTCTTCACATTTTGTACATGTCTCTTGGACTTCCCCTTTACAGCGAATTTGCATAATCCACAAAATGGTGTGGCACATGAGGACTAATGACATGAAATGACATGAAATTGATTACATGGGCTGCATGATGACATGGAAAAGTCAAGCCACTCTTTGTTGTTTCTTTATTTGATAAAATATGTATCCAAAAATTCATATTCATGAGATATGTTCTTTTCTCTTTATTTCCACCCTCCAAAGGGTTGTGAATAAATATGGAGTCTTCATGCGGCCTTGATCTTTGATCTTATGTTATATTCTAGTGTTCCTATGTCTTCTCACCTGATGATCATCTTATCCCTTCAGCTCCATAGGTGTCTTCCAACATGGTCACCTTCTCCTTTTCCTCCATCATCATCTTGCCATGATAAGATAGAGTTACTGCAACTGAAAGAAATTTATGAAAAGAAAAAATTAGTCCGAAAACCCCTAATCTAACATGATTGATAAAATCACTTGTTAATGTTGGGATCAGGTGATTGATTGAGTGATTGACTAAGACATTCTGCAGTTCCAGAGGCCAATGTCTGGGACTAAGGCTAGATATTTTGCAATGCGTAGTTCATGATGGCCAGGGTCAAAATATTGTGCAATTGAGGGGTTCAAGAGCGCAAGGTTGGGGCTTGAGGCTTAAGGTTTCCCAATGTGCAGTTCTTGAGGGATAGAAGCCAAGGGATTACGTAGTTTCACAATTCAAGAACTCAAGGCTGAGGCTTGATGCTTGAGATTGTGCAATGAGTGGTTCTTGAAGACCAGGGTTAATTGACTACACAGTTGAGGGACTTACGAGCTCAAGGTTGAGGCTTGAGGCTTGGAATTTCCCAATGCATAGTTATGGTACGAGAACAAGCTGGGAGATTATGCAGTTGGGGAATGAAAGAGGTCACGTTGAAGGATTTAGCATTGAGCTTTACCACAGTGCGGTTCTAGGAAGAAGAGGAAATTGATTTCGTAGTTGCAAAGTTCAGGAGCTCATGGATGAGGCTTGAGACTGAGGTTGCAAAATACATAGTGGAGGACTGTCTGGAGAGGAAAATTGCATATTTATGAATCTTAGGGGCTAGGCTTAAGCACTGATATTATGTAGTGCGCAATTTTTGGGGGAAAAGACTTTGCATTGTGTAGTTCTAAGAGGAAACATTGTTCCTTGAGGACTAAAAATATGCAATGGACATTTCAGGAGGGTTGGATGAGGCTGAAGGCTGAGTGGCCCGGTCAGGGAGTTTTCCTCAGTTTTAATAAGTATGGGATAAAAAAAATAAAGTTGAGAAAGAACAAAACTCAAGCATTATCACACACTTTTATCACTTGAATAAACAACACAAGACACCCAGAACACATGAACAACATACTTTCCTCAATGTGACAACATTGCGACAACTCGCTCCAAGTGCGACACTAAATATACACATTGCGATAATGGTGACGATAATTGTGTGACAGTGCTTGAAAATTTGGAAATGAGTGTAAAAAATGTGTACATAACTATAAGGACTCATAAACACCAAATTAACCCTTTAAAATAAGCCAAAATTACACTTTACATGATAGGCAACACTTTCCATGCCAGAAGATGACATTTTCTATATGAGAGAAAAAATTGTGAAAAACACTTGTGATATGCAAACGATGGTGAAAGTGACACATTCCTTAGTGAAGATAACATGAAAATGACACTAATTAAAGTGAGATAAAGAAATATAAATATTTGAAAGCATGGAAATGACACTTGTGAAAGTGAAGGCACACAAAAGTGACAATTTGAAAAACTCTCCAAAATTGAAGTACAATTGACACCAAAAATGAGATAATGTCAATGAAAGTGCACACTGACTATCAACATAGGTTGATCATCTCACAAGAACGATATTTATGGAATATGTTATGCTTGTTAAATCTTGTATAAAAGAATGCACTCATGAACTTGTTGCAGACTGAGCATGTGTGAGCAGGTGCATTTGACACTTACAATCCAAGAAGGGAGCTCATAGAGTTAAAAAATCATCATCGACCAATAAGAGACTATGAAACGATCGATTGCAAGATCCACATTAGGCTCCAAAATTCAAGTGTAGGAAAAATTTTGGAGGGTGTTTGTCACATCGAAAACACTTGGCAACACACTGGTATAACTCCATCTTCTCTGCCTTGGTTAATTCTTTCATGTAGGGTCTAGTTATTCAGGGAGTATTTATTCATCATGCAGATCAATTTGGTTTACCTACTCACCTCGTGCATAAACATAGTCCCCTTTGTCCTTTCTTGGTTGAGTAAAAACACAGAGTTGGACATATCGCAATGTTTCAAATCCAAAGAAGGGTAATGAAGTTCGCGAGCTATAGGTATTCAGAGTATAGTTTTTCATCTTTGGTTTCTCTACACTACCAACAGGCCTAGAAAGTACCCTGACATAGTCACTTTAGGAACACAAACATTGCTCCACTTCCAGAGAGCCTAGATAGTACCCTGATGGAGTTTCTTGCTTCACCTCCCTATGTAGGAAGCCTTTCAATTCTTTCACCCTTTATTATTTATTTTATATAGAACTGTGCATCGGTACTTATTTTTTTCATGAGTGGAAGAGGGAATCAATAGTCTTAGCACGTCTTAACCATATAAGGTATCAGGATTCAAAGCATCAATGTAAAAATCTAGAAGATATTTATCAGGAGGTTTATGATCTTGAGATATTTCCCTAAGAATACCATTAAATATATTGTTAAATTCTTCAATCATTTAATTTTATTTCCTTTTTATGGTCCTGATAGCCTTAACCAAATGCCTATCTTCCCTTTATCCAAACTTATCTTTAAAGGCATTCAGAACTGACTCAAAAGAATCGAATGAATTATCAGGATTTTCAATAAACCATTCCAAAACATGTTGCTCACGGGTAAGAATAAAAAGGCTCATCTCTACATCCTCTAAATTGTTATTTCTAGCCCATTTATTCCACCAACCAATAAATGCAATTAGGTGATCTTTTACACTAACTACGTTATTCCCTGGAAAGAAGGTAACTTATCCATACCGAGTGAAGGCATGAGGTTTTTAGAATATACACAGATATCATGGTTTGACACAGAGCTTTCCTCACATAAGGATCATATTTTCCATCAGAACATCATCGACCAAAGGATAACCAAAACATAGAAGAAGGACTAAAGGTTAGCCAAATGTTGCAATGTCACAAGGCCCTTTTCTATTTTTCCACATCGTCTTTCGAGCTGGAGGGAACATTCTTCATGAAAATTATTATTAATAAAACATGAAAGATGAGACAAGACATAACAAGAAAAAAAATCAAAGTACAAATCAAAATGAGTCTAGACCAAAAACAAAGCATGAGACAAAGCCAAAAAACACAAGACAAATTACAGAAAACAAGTGTACTATTATTGTCTAGGTAAACTAATATGCATCTAGACCTACTCCTAACATAACCAGCTAGAAGGTCAGGGTTACATATAATGAAATTTCCAATGCAGCCACTGTAGTTTCTCCCGACCTACATTCACAAAGATATGAGTAGTTACAACAAATATAAAACAATGTGCAATGGAAAAGATAAGATCTTGAATAGCTTGCACAACAAAAAGGGGGTCTTTCTTGTCAGCAAAAAGATATGTCATAGCCACTACTTCTACCCAACTTGTGATCTTACCTTTTTGATGAAAATTATAAACATGCAAACCTCAAACGCTTCTTGCGAATGCAACTTCATCTTTTCCATCCTTCTTAGCAAGCATGAGAAAATACCCAAAACTTGTTATTAGCAAAAGGGCTTGCTAAGTAATATTCTTCCATACAATCATATATTGGATCATGAAATTTAAATAAATCTGATTTAAAACCCCACAATCCTTGAAAATATGAATTTTCAATAAAAGTCACTGGGGCAAGATGAGAATCTTGAGAGGGAAAATGGATATGATCATATTCAGTAGGCATGCCAAGATAATGAGGACCTAACATAATCACCAACAAAGGTTGAAGTGTCTCAACACCTTGAAAAGAACTCGAATAGCGAGATGTTAAACCATAAATATCTAAGGATATGAAACAACAATCATTTGATCTGCCAATGAGAGAACAGTAAGTTGAATGGCAATCATTAGAGTCAGAATCATGATCATATGAGTTGATTAAAGCATAAAATTCCATATAAGTAGTTAAAAAATATAAATCAATTTGAACAGCTCTGCAAATGCTATAAATAATATAACTGACTTTCTCGCATGCCAAATGACAAAAATTATTTTATTGTAACTGGTAACAAACTGTAATATTCCAAAATTTGCATGCAGCAATTTGGAATATTGAATTTTTCCATTGTCACTTAGGAGATGAATAAAAGGGTGAGGAGACCCATGCATTATAGAAATAAGGATAAAATCCATCATTTTGTTTAAGGGGATCATAATGCCAGCATTCAACACTCTCATGTGTGAACAGGGACATTCTCCATGTGGACACAGTCAAGTTTGACCAAGTCAACAACATAAATGGAGGAGGAGTGGATTAGCAAATATAAGAGATCAATGTGAATGAGGCTCAGCCTAGATAGCTATATGTGAGCTGGATTGAAAACCCTTAGGTGTGAAAAGGGTTGAAGCAAGTTGAAGAGGTCAACTTTGACCAAATCAAACATCATAGTTTAGAGGAGTAGCTCTAATGAAGACTGTTGGGAAAAATACTGAGAGGGGGGGGGGGGTGAATCAGTATTTACTGCATAATCAAAACCTTTTACTTTTTCATTCCTTAAAACCCATACGCTACTTTCCTTCAGTAAACTAGCGTATATACGCGGATCCCCTTTATGAAACTAGCGTATACATAGAGATCTAGATCTGTCATTAAATATTCACTTATATTATTCCATCATTCATTCATCAGATGTTCAATAAACAGTAAACATGTGCAGTAAGAACAGAATAAACCATCACACAAAGCATCACACATGAACACCAGGATTTTTAGGTGGAAACCCAAATCAGGAGAAAACCACCGCTGCAGTTGCTCAGCCTTCAATATTTTATTATAGAGAAAACATCTTACAACATATGCTGTGGAACCCCGGCGACACGCGAGCACCCACTGCGCTCGTTTGACCTCTCTGGAAGGAGCTCCAACCCCACGACTGGTTGCAGGCCTCTCTGGAAAGGAATACGACCTGACTCGTTTACCGGCCTCTCCTGGAAGGGAGCTACAACCCCCTGACTGAAGGCTACAACCTTCAGCACCACCTTGGACCACGTTTCATCAATTTTCACACTGGATCCAACAACTTCAATAGAATACCACTTGCAGGCCACATTTCATCATATTTCCAGACTGGACCCTTTCCAAACTTTTAAGCACAAACATACATCACCAACAGATACTTAACAACACAGATCAGATAGCAGAAACACAACAGAACAGATCAGATATTTCATACCCCTTGCTTCAGCAAACCCTAGTTCTATACGCGCTTTTACCTTCAACTGATATCGCGGCCTCTCAGCCTTCCATCGGACAACCAGCGTATACCTCGGTCTATATTTCATTGCGCATACCTTTCATAATGGCTTCGACGTACACTCTGCCGCTTTCCTCTTCGTCGAGTAGCGTATAGATCTTCAATCATTCTGAGACGACATATTTCTTCGAGATCGAGATGTTGCATTGGTTACCTGTTCGCAGACGGATGTTGCACGGATGTTCGCCTCATCACGAGATCTAGACCTGCATATGAGATCTAGTAGATACAAGTGCAATTCAGATCTAGATCCCCTTATTCATCATTGGTGCATCATAGATTCAGATCTATCATCAAACCTTTACCCTTTCCATACAGATATACTTCACAGAGAAGTATTCATTCAAGCTCAGACATCTTGCTCCCACACTCATAATTTACACAATGAATTTCTTCTCTTTATATAGGTTTACCCTTTTTCAATACCACGAGCCCCTTTTTCAATACCACGAGCCAAACCGATACCACGAGCCCAAAACTACCTGGACGGGGTCAATTAGGCGGATCATTACCCAATACAATGGGTCAATACCATGGTGGTTACCCTTGGTTTTGCACTTTTTGAGCGCTTTTGCCCATACGCGGCTTGGAACGTTCCTTTCCGCGTGCATACGTGACTTCCCATAGGAAAATCCGCGTATACAAGGAGACATACTCTTTTCATCATATTTTGAGCACATTCTGAATTCCTTTCTTCATTGCCTTCTGTACACACTGTAGAAACATCATATTTTCTTCATCAGGAACATATTCTCTCAAGCACAACTTCATCAAGTAAGTTGTCATAATCTTCATCAAGTGGGTTGCCTTTCAAGGACAACACTTAGCATCATATTGTCAACAAACATCATATCACATCAGATTTACATCATTTACTAAGTCCATCAAGTCAAGCATAACTTCATCAGGTGGTTTGCCATCAAGGACAACACATGTCAACAGTCGCATGTCTTCATATTCATTTAGTGGGTTGCCATCAAGGACAACACTCTGCATCATATTTCCAACAATCTCCCCCTTTGGACTTGATGGCAACCACGATGGTGTTTGGTTACCTCAACAGATAGGTACCATGTCACTATCCCAAATATGTCACTCTCCCAAATATTTGACATCATTATCTTCTCTTCATTCAAACACCATGTCATTCTCCCCCTTTGACATCAAGGGCAAAGGGCGGATCAAAAACCAACACTCTCCCCCTTTTCTCCTCATGTGGAAGAAACATTATGCAGATCTGATATGTGCTGAAGTGGCCAAGCTCCCCCTGAGTTCATGCTGAATCTTCAAACATATTTGTCAATGAAGTACATGACTCTATGAACTTCTTATCACCAAAGACTCATACTTACATCAATTATCCATCCAAGTGGATTTACATATGAGACTCAACTACCCAACCAAGTGGGTTTACAAATTTGACTCAGCTACCCAACCAAGTGGGTTTACAAAATTTGACTCAGCTACCCAACCAAGTGGGTTTACAAATTTGACAAGTCCTTACATGACTGCATATTACAAATTACCTCATGGGTCTCCACATGACCTTTTCATCAAAAATACAAATATGACTTTTCATAACCAATACCAAGAAGACCTCAAGAGAGATCATAAACAGAACCATCATAATGAATTATACTCAGCAAAGCTAATGCTCCCCCTGAATATGTGCATCCATGCATCCTTTTCATATGACTAAGGCTCCCCCTTAGTTTGTGCATCCTGAACACTTTTACCAACAAAACATCAAAACATCTTCATCAACTCATTAGAAATGGAATTATGAGAACTGGAACACCACCAGAGATACCAAACAGTATCAGAGACACCAAACAACACTGCAGCTGTGCTGAAAAGAGCTGACTCCAAGCAAAAATTTGTTAGCAATCAGACATACGCGGATTTATTTGCATTAACTCGCGTATATACGCGACTGTGTTTCAGGAAACCCGCGTATCCACTACCATATTCTAAAAATTTATGCAGATTTGTTCTTTTGACTGGCATAGAACACTCCCAACTTCTGTCTTAGATACTCGAACGCTTCCCTGGGCAGAGGTTTGGTAAAGATATCAACAACTTGTTCTTTGGAGGGAACATACTTCAACTTCACTATTTGTTCAAGCACTTGTTCACGTAAGAAATGATACTTGATGGGAATGTGCTTGGTCTTCGAATGCATAACAGGATTCTTTGAGATACTGATGGAACTTGTATTATCACACATAATGGAGATAGGAGTTGCACATTTGATTTGGAAATCTTGCAAGGTTTGCATCATCCATAGGAGTTGAGTGCAACAAGATGCGGCAGCTACATACTCTGCTTCAGCTGTTGATAAGGCAATAGAATTTTGCTTCTTGCTGAACCAAGATACTAACTGGGGTCCCATATAGAATGCACCACCACTAGTGCTTTTCCAATCATCAACACTTCCAGCCCAATCTGCATCAGTGTAAGCATGAAGAGTAAGATTAGCATTCTTCGGATACCATAGACCAAAATCTTGAGTTCCTTGTAGATATTTGAAAATTCTTTTGACAGCCTGAAGATGAGACTCTTTTGGATTAGCTTGGAATCTTCCTACAATCCCAATTGCATGCATAATGTCTGGTCTAGTCCCAGTGAGATAAAGCAGACTTCCTATCATCGATCTGTATTCTGGTTGATTCACTGTGGGAGAATCATCATTAGAACTGAGACTGCATCCGGTTATCATTGGTGTACTTACAGGTTTGCATTCTTCCATGCCATACTTCTTTAGAATTTGCTTAAGATATTTTTCTTGTGATAGAAATATACCATCTGCAGTTTGATGCACTTGCAAGCCAAGAAAGAATGTTAGTTCCCCAAGTAAAGACATTTCAAATTCTTGCTGCATGACAGAGGCAAATTTTTGACTCATAGATTCTTCGTTACTCCCAAAAATGATGTCATCAACATATACAACCACAATCAATAGTTTGTCATTTTCAACTTTTGTGTATAAGTTTCTATCAGCAGACCCTTTTGAAAATCCTTGTTGATGAAGATATTTGTCAAGACGATAATACCAAGCCCTTGGAGCTTGTTTGAGACCATATAGAGCCTTTTTAAGTCTACAAACAAGATTTGCATCATTTCCCAAAATTAATCCTTCTGGTTGTTCTATATATACTTCTTCTTCTAGATCACCATTAAGAAAAGCAGATTTAACATCCATTTGATAAACTTTGATGTGTTGATAACTTGAAAAAGCAAGAAATATTCTTATGGCTTCAAGTCTAGCTACAGGAGCAAAAGTTTCTTCAAAGTCTATACCTTCTTGTTGAGTATACCCTTTGCAAACCAGTCTAGCTTTGTTTCTTACAACATCCCCATTCTCATTTAACTTATTCTTGAAAATCCATTTAGTTTCAATGACATTTTTATCATGAGGTCTTGGAACCAAATCCCAAGTGTCATTTTTTTCAATTTGAACAAGTTCGTCATCCATGGCTTGCCTCCAACATTCATATTTGCTAGCTTCATTACCATTGTGTGGTTCAATTGTGGATATGAGTGCCAAATGATTAGAAGATCCTACAAGAGTTCTCCTTGTTCGTACACCAGATTCTTTGTCACCCAGAATTTGAGATTCAGGATGATTCTTTTGAACATATCTGGATGGAGCTTTTTCAGATAGATCATCTTCAGGTTCTTCATTGGATCCATTGTCTATATCATTTCCATCTGATGTAAAATGCCATATGTCGCTATCATCTTCTTTTGTTGTTTGTTTTTCTTCTTTAGGAGCTGCAGGAGACTCATCAATAACAACATCAATACATTCAACAACCTTTTGAAGCCTTTTATTGTAACATGTGTATGCTTTGCTTGAAGATGTGTAACCAAGAAATATCCCTTCATCTGATCTAGGTTCAAACTTGCCAAGCTTTTCATCATTATTTTTGATAAAGCATTTACTTCAAAAAACTTTAAAATGCTTCACAGTGGGAGAATTACCATACCAGAGTTCATATGGAGTTTTGTCACTATTTACCCGAACATGAGCCTTGTTGAGAATGTTGACAGCTGTAAATGCTACTTCACCCCAGAACATGTTAGAAATGCCAGAATCAGCTAGCATAGCTCTAGCCATTTGAACAATTGTTCTATTCATTCTTTCTGCTACACCATTTTGTTGTGGAGTGCCTGCTACAGAGAATTGTCTTTTTATGCCATGTTGTTCACAAAATTCAAAGAATTCATTTGATGAATATTCTCCTCGATCAGATCTAAGACACTTGATTTTTAGATCTAATTCATTTTCTGCCAATGCTTTGAAGCTCTGAAATTTTTCAAATGCTTGATATTTGTGTTTAATGAACCCGATCCAACACATTCTAGAGTAGTCATCAATAAATAAGATATAGTATTCATCCCCATGTAATGAATTTTTCCTCATAGGTCCACAGATGTCAGTATGAATGAGTTCAAGAGGCTTACTTGATGATCCTTCTTTGGCATTGAATCGTACTCTGGTCTGCTTACCAAATTGACAAGATTTGCATATGACACTTTCTGGAAGATTGACCTTGGGAAGATCACGAACAGCTTGAAGTCTACTTGCTTTTTTGATTTGAGAGAAACTCAGATGCCCTAGCCTTCTATGCCATAGCCAATTTTCTGAAGATTTGCTCAAGTAACATTGATCTATGCCGTTTAGTACATACAGGTTGCTTGGATTTCTTTTTCCTTTTATAATGATTCTACCTGTATCAAGATCACGAACCACACATTCTTTGGAACTGAAGACCACTTCTGCTCCTTGATCACACATTTGACTAACACTTAACAGGTTATGCCTTAATCCATCCACATACACGACATCTTTAGCCTTCACTTTTTCTTTTAGAAATATTGACCCTTTTCCTTTAATTACAGCAGGAGTATCATTTCCAAATGTAACTTTCTTTTCCTTTTCTAGAGCATTATAAGTATGAAGTTTGCTTTTGTCACCTGTCATGTGTCTTGAGCACCCATTATCGATATACCATTGATTTTCTTCACCTTCTGCAAATAATGCTATCCCACAATTTTCAACTGGCGGTTCTTTCTTTTTCCACACTTTAGAGCTTGAGGGAACATGTTCTTTTGGATGGATCTTGTTCCTGCATTCAGATTCTTCATGGCCAAAGTTATTACAACAAGTACATTCAACTTCACTTTGAAGAGGAGAAAAATGGTTATAGGTATTCTTCTTTGGTTCAGTATCCAACCTTTTCTTTCTTGCTTCTCTTGTCATGATGGTTTTATATGCAACACATTGAATAGCTTTATGACCAAAATTGTGACAAGTGAAACATTGCCCATTGAAGTAGAAATTTCTGCGATCATAGAATCTTCTATTTGAATTTACCTGTTGGTTGTAGTGTCTTTGAAAGCTGTCCCTGTTAGTGTACCTTGAATTGAGATGGTCCTGATTTCCCTGTAGAGTTCCTTTATTCCCTTCCTGAGTGGCTGAATGATGTAAACCACCTGTAACTGCTTTTAGATAGTTTGGTGCTGAAGTTTGAGAAGATTCTCCGGTATATCCAAGACCTGTCTTTATAAGAGGAGAACGTTGTACCTTGATGATCTCATCTAAGGTTTCAGATCCTTTAGCAAATCTAAGATTCAAGGTTTTTTCTTTCTCAACTTCTTTTCTTTGACTTACCACTTCACATTCTAGTTTTTCAATATGTTTCTTTGCTTCTTCAAGTTGTTTTTCAATGGTCTCTCTGATTATCTTTTGTTCTTCTAAGAGAATTTTGTAATCTTCTAAGCGAAGTTTGAGTTGATTATTTTCTTCAAGAAAATCGTTTTCCTCTAGAGCATCCATAAAAGTATCCTTTTCTTCCTTTTGTTCAAATGCCATGAGAAGTCTAAGATCTTCTTCACATTCTTCCTCACTATTAGATGACCCATCACTATCTTCATTAGTATAGTAACTTTTCTTAGAGCTAGATCGGTTCTTATTCCTTCTTACTAATTCTTTTCCTTTATAAGGACATTTTTCAGCATAATGACCAACTTTTCCACACTCAAAACATTTGAAGGGAAGCTTACCTTTGAATCTTTCAGTACCTAGTTGGAGCTTTCTCACGAAATTTGCTTCTTCTTCATCGGATATATAGCTGGATTCTTTGACAACTTCCTTTTCCTTTCCTTTTGTAGATGCCTTAAAAGCAGCTTCTCTTATTTGAGAAGGACCTCCTTGTCTCATTTCAAAAGCAGTTAGAGTACCATGTAATTGAACAATAGTAAGCGTTTGCAGATCTTGCCTTTCTTCAATAGCAAAAACTTTAGATTCAAATTTTGAAGTCAAAGATCTTAAGACCTTTTCCACCAGAGTAGTATCAGTTATGGTTTCACCCAAATTTCTCATCAGATTTACAATATCATCTAGACGAAGAAAGAAATTGGCAACACTTTCATCACTATGCATCTTCAAATTTTCATATTCAATTCTAAGAGTTTGGAGTTTTGCACTTTTTACCTTTGTGTCTCCTTCATAGCTTAGAATGATTTTGTCCCATATTTCTTTTGCTGAATGTAGCTGCATCACTTTAGCAAATTCTGATTGAGACATGCTTCCCAATAAGACATTCACTGCTTTGGCATTGATTTCATACTTCTTTCTTTCAGCTGCATCAGTAGGAATATTTGCCGGGTATTGATAACCTTCTTGCACGATTGCCCATACATCTACACCAAGACTTTGCAGATATGCTTTTGTTCGTACCTTCCAGAAAATCAGATTGCTTCCATTGAATAGAGGTGGCTTTATAGACATCACTCCTTCTTGACTCCCCATTGCGACGGATCTCCTTCAAGCGATCAAGCTTCTGCAGAAGGACCACCCTCTGATACCAATTGTTGGGAAAAATACTGAGAGGGGGGGGTGAATCAGTATTTACTGCATATTCAAAACTTTTTACTTTTTCATTCCTTAAAACTCATACGCTACTTTGCTGAAGCCAAGTAGCGTATACACGCGGATATCCTTCATAAAACTCGCGTATACACAGAGATCTAATTATGCCATTAGTTCTTCACTTATATCATTCCATCATTCATTCATAAGATGTTCTATAAACAGTAAACATGTGCAGTAAGAAAAGAAAAAACCATCACACAAAGCATCACACATGAACACCAGGATTTTTAGGTGGAAACCCAAGTCGGGAGAAAACCACCGCTGCAGTTGCTCAGCCTTCAATATTTTATTATATAGAAAACATCTTACAACATATGTGCTGGTGCAGACTCCTACCAGCACGCAGGCACCCACCTGCGCTCGTTTACCAACCTCTCCTGGAAGGGAGCTCCAACCCCCTGACTCGTTTACCAGCCTCTCCTGGAAGGGAGCTACGACCCCCTGATCTCGTTTACCAGCCTCTCCTGGAAGGGAGCTACAACCCCCTGACTGAAGGCTACAACCCTCAACACCACCTTGGACCACGTTTCATCAATTTTCACACTGGATCCAACAACTTCAATAGAATAACACTTGCAGGCCACGTTTCATCATATTTCCAAACTGAACCCTTTCCATACTTCTAAGCATAAACATACATCACCAACAGATACTTATCAACTCAGATCAGATAGCAGAAACAAAGCAGAACAGATCAGATACTTCATACCCCTTGCTTCAGCAAACCCTAGTTTGCATACACGCTTTTACTTCATTGATGTCGCGTATATACTCGCTTCCGTCCAGACAAAAAAGCGTATACCTCAGTGTATATTTCATTGCGCATACGCGTTTTCACTTCAGCGAAGCCGCGTACATACGCGCTTCCTCAGCATCGAAGTAGCGTATATATCTTCAATCATTACAGAGCAACATATTTCTTCAGATCAGATATTCTGTTCAGATTTACCCTGTTACTTCAGACAGATGTTCGCCTGGATGTTTGCCTCATCACAGATCTAGACCTTCCATAAGCAGATCTAGTAGATACAAGTGCATTTCAGATCTAGATCCCCTTCTTCATCATTGGTGCATCATCCATTCAGATTTATCATTCAAGTGTAACCCTTACCATTCAGATCTACTTCAGAGTGAAGTATTCATTCAATCTCAGAAATCTTGCACCACACTCATGTTTTGCACAATGAATTTCTTCTCCTTATATAGGTTTATCCTTTTTCAATACCATGAGCCCCTTTTTCAATACCATGGGCCAAAGCAATACCATGAGCCCAAAACTACCTGGACAGGGTGAATTAGGCGGATCATTACCCAATACAATGGGTCAATACCATGGTGGTTACCCCTGGTTTTGCACTTTTTGAGCGCTTTTGCCCATACGCGACTTGGAACGTTCCTTTCCGCGTGCATACGCAACTTCCCCTAGGCAAATCCGCGTATACCTGGAGACATACTCTTTTTCATCATAGAATTAGCACATGCTGAATTCCTTTCTTCATTGCCTTCTGTTCACACTGTAGATACATCAGATTTCCTTCATCAAGGACATATTATATCAAGCACAACTTCATCAAGTAAGTTGCCATTATCTTCATCAAGTGGGTTTGCCATTCAAGAACAACTTTCTACATCATATTGTTCAACAAACATCATGTCACATCAGATTTACATCATTTACCAAGTCCATCAAGTCAAGAATAACTTCATCAGGTGGTGTGCCATCAAAGACGACACATGTCAATAGTCGCATGTCTTCATCTTCATTTAGTGGGTTGCCATCAAGGACAACACTCTGCATCATATTTCCAACAACAGAGCAGTTTTGGAGGGATATTGTTGGTGTGAAGGTGGAAACCCTATTGGGTGGGACCCAAGGTGAGAAGGCTCACTTAGTTTATAAGGAAGAGGATGGCATCCATTTGGAGGTTAGCTATGTATTACATTTTCATGTCTGCTTAGACTTTTTCTCTCTTAGCTGTTTAGCTGAGATTGCCGGTGCTGCTTAGCACTAAGGGATTCCTGTTCAAGAATTACTTCTCTTCCCTTTGAGGAGCTCTTGGGAGAGGTATGATATTTCATTCCCCATATCCAACATTGGTGACAAGCTTCAGTCTTCAGTTTCAGCGCAATTTCTGTAGGATGTTGAGCTGAGTTGCTGGGTGTTGCTGGGGAGGGTTGAGAAACCCATTCTCTGAGTTGGTTTTGCACGGGAGGGAAGTTTCCTTCCATTGGAGGATCAGTTTGGAGAATTCTTGGGATAATATCAGATCATTGGTATTAGGCCAACTCATTTTCATCACCTACAATGTTATTCCACTCAGAAATTGCATTATTTCTGCAAGGCAAGTTTAGTAGTGACTCTTGTGGCTCTTTCGGGGAGTTTTCCTATGATTGGAGGATGAGTTCTTCCATGGGGGAAGACATTTTTCCAGATATGCATTATATATCCATTCTTACAGCCTTGTACACTCTTATGCTTCAGTTTTCAGTGATTATTCAGTCCTACTGCTGAAAATCACATTTGTATTCAGAGTGAATTCCTAGAAACCCTTCCCGGGTTCTCTAGCTTTTGTATAATGGAGACTAGATCTCATTTTTCTGAACATATTGTTTAATAAAATATTATATATATGTGTCTTTGTAATTTATGTTCATAAACCCTCTCTTATACTGCACAATCACTTTTATGTAGAAATTCATATGTTGCAGTGTTTGGGGTTTTAGCCTTTTTAAAGCAATCCTAGGTGTGGGATGTATGTTTAACCCACCTAGTTTGATTTGTTTCAGCTCAATTTTTGGATTTAGGTTGTGTATTGAATGATCTATAGGATCCAAGGGTTAATTTCATTATTTTATAGCATAAGTTGTTGGAATTACGTTTTTAGTGCATGCTTGCTGAGCTGTCCCGATTTTGGGATATTACAGTGGTATCAGAGAAAGATCTTTGGCTCAGCCTGTGGAATTAAAGCCAAATGCTATAAGAGAAAGATAAAGGCTAGAATGATGAAGAGGATGAGCTTATTCTCATCACTTTTTAGATCCAGTAAGAACCTCTCTGAGGGGGTTGAACAAGAAGAAGAGAAAAGGAGCAGTGAAACTCCTAGAGAGTTTCAAGAGCAGGAAAAGCCATGCACTTCCTATGATCAGAAGGAGAGACCAGTGTTGCAGAGAGCTCTAGAGCATTGGGACATATCCTTTCCCTTTTAGAGGAAGGAAAAATTGCCGAAAGATGGAGGACACTTGGACCACATGGTTCTAAGTGAATACCTTGTTGGGTACAAATCCCAACCTAGAGCCTTCAAGGAGACTCTAGCTTTTCCTTAGTTCATTCATTTGGAGGAAGAAAGAAAACCTTGTCGCCAAGGAAGCATCAAGGGCAATAGGTTTCTATTGTCTACTTATGATGGGTCATTTTCAGCAAGGGTGTGGGCAAGGATACTTGATGCATTCTTCCAACCACATCCGGTGGTAGAGGATGAGGCTATATAGATTTCAGCGCTGCACCTAGAGGGTGAAGCAAAGATTTGGTGGTTCAGCCATTTGAGCCATGCAAGAGTGGGTACTTTTGCTGAATTTAATCAAAGTTTGATAGAATACTTTGGTGTTGTAAAATCTGAAGAGAAGAAGCCCTCACCATCAGTGGAGGGGACTTGTACCAGTGTTGTCACAGCTATGGGGGATCAACACTCAACATCTTCAGTTGGAGGAGCCAACCTATTGTGGGGGGGAAGCCCTTACAAACATGCAATATAATTCCAAGGTTCATCAAGGTATGCCTAACTTTTCATCTCCTATTGTTTCAACAAATCATATGGAGGATTTTGTACCATTGCACACTGCTCATTTGTGACAACATGATTGCACTGCCCTGTGCAACCTTCGTTTGATCAAGGAAGGGCTGAGACATCATCCTAATGGGCCATTAATGGGTCGCACACCACATGTGAGGGTGGGGTGTGAATTCTTGGAGGATGGGATGAGATTTGTCCCAAACAAGTTCATGCAAAACCATATGTTCATCTTTGAGTTGGGGCATGAGCCAACCAAAACACCATGAAAGGAGAGTTATAGTGCTGTCAAGAGGTAGCAGTGAGGAGGCTTTTCCTTTAGCCTACTTGGGTCCTTATGGATTCAAGATGATCATTGGTGTGAGATCATTTCTAGGCGATCTCCAAGGAGTTTCATTTCAACATCCCCTGGAATGCAAGAAGGAAGGTTTGATTTGGGGGGAGGGTAGTCTTCTTTGGAAGGGTACCAAGGCTGATCATGGTGGGAGGCACTCACATCGGGAGGAATGGGAGTGGATGAAAAGCAAGAAGCTAGTAGGCTGCTTTCAATTATATGAAATCAGGCAACAAGAGGCTTGGCTACGTTGGCTGCTCTTGAAAGAGTTTGGCCACCATGGGACATATCCTTTTTCCGAGGGTATGAGGATGGAAGGAACTTGGAAGGGTACTTGCATCATGGAGCATCAAGGAGTGTGGATGCATTATGATTAGGTGATAATTGTGTTTTCACCATATGATTTGTGTGATGGAGGTATGAGGTGGCAGCACATACTTTTTTTTCTTTGGAGGATTGAGAGAGAGCAAGGGCAGGTTTTCTCTCTCATTTTGCATGATGTTGCAGGAGGAGGATATGGAAACATTATGGAAGAAGCCTTTGACATTGAGCATGTTAGAGAATGGAGTTATAAGTTGGCCGAAGCCTATTTTCATAGGGAAACAACGCTGTCACTTTGCAGCAGGGACTTGTTGATGGAGTGTTCCAAAGATTACTTCACATTTGAGGCATTGGGTGGACATGGAGGAGATGAGATTGATAGAGTAGTGGATGAATTCATCTATTACTGTAGTATGTTCTTCTTGACTTGGACTTCCAAGCATGAGGAGGAGGATATTCATGTAGCATATGACTTATTATTCTTCCTAGGAGTATGTCATACCACTGTGGAGGGATCATTTATAGATCTTGTCACCATCTTAGTCTCATTACATGGTAAGAATTTTGTTTCTGCATTTATTGATAGTTCAACACAATATTTTCATGCTCTTACCATTTCCTTGCAGTGCATTTCTCTACAAAGGGGAAAGTTTTTCTTGAGGCTTCATAGACCAATTTTGGCCAGCTATTGTGATGGAGACATCCATCTACTATCTGACCTGGGGCAAGTGTTTGGTTACTCCTTGTATGATGGGTTGATACATTTAACCATCTACTATTTACTAGTGGATGTGATGACTTATATGACATGCCATTTGTCAAGGAACAACTTGCCAGGCTATTTTCTGAAGCTGCAGTGGGGAAGACTACGCTGTGACCACTTGGGAGACTGTTGGTACCTTCCAGAACTACATGAAACCTTCAGTATTTCTTGCATTTCGATGCTGATCATGAGCTCATTTTCTGATGTTGTTCTTGTCTTTATTGGGAGCATGATTGGGGGAGGGACACATTGGGTGGATGTGTTCTTGGGGGAGGAACATCCCCACACTTTCTGCATTACATGTTCTGAGGGGAGCATGGGAAGAGACATGTCCACTAAAAAAAAATCTGTGTTTCTTTATGATGAGGGCCATGAGATGGATGGGATGCCATATAGTGGTGATTTCTTATCCATCATGTATGAGATGGTTTGGGCCAGCTTGATTCACAGCGCTGGGAAAGGGATCTTTGGAGATCTAGTTTCCTTCTTGCCATTTGAGAGCAACATTATGGCAGCCCAAGTTCAATAAATTCTCTGCACTTATCTTAAGTGGAGGGGAGGACAGGGTGGGGTAGGCCACTTTGTCTACCATGCTCAGAATTTCAGCCCACCTACTTTGTAGGAGCTCAAGGTGGAGGAGGATTTCCAAGAGTTGCCATGTTGGGAGGAAACTCATTTTGTATGGGGTATTCACATGGGGATGGTAGATCCTGACATATATCAAACCACATGCCTCAAGAAGGCCTTTAGACCACCCATTGTTTCCTCCATTGATATCTTACTGTCAAATAATGATAACTATTTGGGGTGTACACCAAAAGCTAGCTTGTTTACTTGGGAGGGGAAACTTGGAGATATATTGATGATGCGACACCTTGATCCTTGGATGATTTTATCCTATGAGGTTGCTACAGGGGAGAAGGGGATGCTCTTCAGTCCTATCCTTGCAGTTTCTTGAGGACAAGCAACATTTGGGAGGGGAGGACTGTAATATTCCAAAAATTACATGCAACAATTTGGAATATTGAAATTTTCCATTGTCACTTAGGAGATGAATAAAAGGGTGAGGAGACCCATGCATTATATAAATAAAGATAAAATCCATCATGTTGTGTAAGGGGATCATAATTCCAGCTGGATTCGACACTCTCATGTGTGAATAAGGACATTCTGCATGTGGACACAGTCAAGTTTGACCAAGTCAACAACATAAATGGAGGAGGAGTGGATCAACAAATAAAAGAGATCAATGTGAATGAGGCTCAGCCTAGATAGCTATATGTGAGCTGGATTGAAGACCCTTAGGTGTGAAAAGGCTGAAGCAAGTTGAAGAGGTCAACTTTGACCAAATCAAACAGCGCAATTTAGAGGAGTGGCTCTAATGAAGACACAACGCAGTTTTGGAGGGAGATTGTTGGTGTGAAGGTGGAAACCCTATTGGGTGGGACCCAAGGTGAGAAGGCTCACTTATTTTATAAGGAATATTATGGCAGCCATTTGGAGGTTAGATTATGTATTACATTTTCATGTCTGCTTAGAATTTGGCTCTCTTAGTTGTTTAGCTGAGATTGCCAGTGCTGCTTAGCAGTAAGGGATTCCTGTTCAGGAATTCCTTCTCTTCCCTTTGAGGAGCTCTTGGGAGAGGTCTAATTTTTCATTCCCCATATCTAGCATTGGTGCCAAGCTTCAGTCTTCAGTTTCAGCATAGTTTCTGTAGGAGGTTGAGCTGAGTTGCTTGTTGTTGCTGGGGAGGGTTGAGAAACCCATTCTCTGAGTTGGTTTTGCACAGGAGGGAAGTTTACTTCCATTGGAGGATCAGTTTGGAGCATTCCTAGGTTGATATCAGATAATTGGTAGCAGGCCAACTCATTTTCATCACCTACAACATTATTCCACTCAGGAATTGCGTTATTTCTGTAAGGCAGTTTTAGCAGTGACTCTTGTGGCTCTTTCGGGGAGTTTTCCTGTGATTGGAGGATGAGTTCTTCCATGGGGGAAGACCTTTGTCCAGATTTACATTAGATATCCATTCTTACAGCCTTGTACACTCTTTTTCTTCAGTTTTCAGTGATTATTCAGTACTACTACTGAAAATGACATTTGTATTCAAAGTGAATTCCTAGAAACCCTTCCCGGGTTCTCTAGCTTTTGTATAAAGGAGACTAGATCTCAATTTTCTGAGCATATTGTTCAATAAAATATCAGATCTATGTGTCTCTATCATTTATGTTCATAAACCCTCTCTTATACTATGCAGTCACTTTTATGAAAAAATTCATATGTCGCAGTGTTTGGGGTTTTAGCCTTTTTAAAGCAATCATAGGTGTGGGAGGTATGTTTAACCCACCTAGTTTGATTTGTTTCAACTCAATTCTTGGATTTAGGTTGTGTATTGAATTATCTATAGGATCCAAGGGTTAATTTCATTATTTTATAGCATAAGTTGCTGGAACTGCGTTTTTAGTGCATGCTTGCTGAGCTATCCCAATTTTTGGATATTACACAAACTATACAAGCATCGCAACCTATTGGGCATGGCCCAAATTGGTCCATTTTTGGTCAAAAGACCCCACAACTTGAGGAGAAGAGTGCATAGAACCATGAATTTAGTTCTACGACGTGGTTTTTAGGGGCTTCGTAGTGGGTGGAAGCCCCTCATTTTGTAACGGGTAAATGGTTTTAGTCTATTATTTTTTCCGCCCATGGTATGTGCACCATGGTTTTGTATGTATGTATATATATATATATATATAAAGTAATGTGAAGGATTTTTCAAATAATTAATTGATGTAATAATTGGTGAGCAAAAGCACTTGGTCTATATATTTAGTCTGTTTTGGTTCTTAGGAAGGCTTCACAGTTGTGTGGGTGGAGGCCTTGAAGAGCCCGCACCTTTGTGCGCAGACCACCTATAGATGTGTGCGCAGGTCGAAGAAGTGAATGTACTGAAGAGACTTATAATAATAAATAAGAAGAGTTTTGAAGGAATTTCTATGTGTACGCATTATATTTGCCTAATATATGTACTGTGAAGTTTTTTATATGCCTTATGTTGTGTTTTAATCATAAAGGCATAGTGCACACATGTATTTATTAATGAATGAAGTATAAATGGTAAAGTAGATAGTGTTAGCGCAAGGAGTCACTCCTTGACTAGATAAGGAGTAAGACTTACACATCATAGTTCATTTCAAATTTTAAAGGGGTTGTTTGAGTGGTGGGATGACTTTCTCAAATATTTTGAAATGATTTGTATGTTGTTTATGACTTTCATGCATTTTGAAACAGGGGAAAGTATAAATTGTGTGGTTAAATTGGTAGTATAGGGAGCAGAGTGTAAAAATGGAGAAGATGGATAGCTGGTACCTATTCCAGGAAATATTCCAATCCTAAATCAGTCACACAACTATGATGATGGCTCTTTACACAAAATATGTTTATGCAAAGTAAAAAAAATTTAGAAAATAGATTACATGTATAAATTATTCCACAAATCCTTTATGAAATATTCACTGACATGTTCTATAACACATATATAATTTGCAGAAAACTGAAATAAGTTAATTTACTATTAAATCCTTTAACAGTTTCTCACTCACACCTTACTAGTTACTGCAATTCATATTTTAGAAGAAATTTCAAAATAAAAGAGACACACCACACATTAGACATTCCTTGAGTCACAAAATCCTCCATCATGAAGCAAAAAAGGTTTTTTATTATATTCAGTCTTCAGGTAGACCAACATCCAACTTGGAAATAGTATTTACAACTGGTATATATAGCAAGAGAGACACCAAATCCATCTCTTTTAAAAATAAGGAAACATTAATTCTAAAATTACATAGGTTTCAAAAGAAATTATAGCCTTATCTCATCGAAATCTAATAGAAAGGGCAGATGGAGAAGAAAGAAGAGAATAAATATGGCTTGAAATGCTAAGTGCGTTGTAATGTTGCCCCTTTTTCTGCTGATTTGTTTCCTTGTGTCTTTGTTCTTTAAATAACCATGTATCTCCATTTAATAAGACCTCCAACAACCTCATAACCACCTTTCACCATCAATTGTTATATCCATTTGGTTATGGGTTCTTATCCTTTCTTCATTGGCTTAGAAAATTTGCTGACATGTGTCAAAATTCAGTTAAAATTGGCGTTACTGGAAATTTCGGTAAAAACCCGTAACTGCGCAAAATATGGAATGCTAACGGAAATTCCGGTAGCACCCTGTTTCTTTTTAAAAAATACACAGAAAATGCTGAAAATCCTGTGCAGACTTATATTCCTTGACACCTTAAGCTGTTGTTCAAAATTGTAACTTATAAGCAAAAAGGTACTTGTATCAATTTTTTTTTTTTTATATCTTTCCTCTATGTGTGCTGCAGCTTCAGCAAGCTTATCCAAGTCTGTTTTCTTTTCAGTAGCCGATCTGGATCTGGTTTCTCTTGTGGCTGCTTCCTTGACAAGTGCTTTCTCCTCCTTTGAACCCTTTTGTGTTTTTCTTCTCTTTGAGGGCTCTGAGTGCTGTTATGAAGGGGTTGTGTTCTTGTTTTTCTTCATGGATTTATCTATCTTAGACCCTTCATATTTACCTTCAATATCAATTACCTTTGTCATTAGGCTTGGATTATCTAGAGCATTGGACTTAAGCCTAAACTTGTTGTTGCCTCTGGTATGCCTCTTTCTAGTACCAACAACAGGTTTGGCTTCTTCTTTCTTCTTCACATTGTTGATGTCATATCCATCATCCTTGAAGAGTTCTTCATATGATTGTGTAGGATGATACTCTTTCTGCAACTTTTGCTAAATATGTGCTTCCGGAATTTCTTGTAGCACCTACGCTTTTGAATTTTTCATTTAAGACTTTTTTAGCCTCCTCATGAGTGAGGCACCTCCTTAAAATGGTATCGACACCACGGTGATAAAGTGTATCACTGACGATCAGATAATATTTGGCTTGGTATCGAATACGTCGCTGATAAAAGCGAGAGGTATTAGGTCGAAAATTTTGGGTTTGGAGATAAACGATGAAATATCCATACCAGGAATCAGATGATCCGATCAGAAACAGAGTCTCATTTGGAATACATGGTTCCGACGTAGTTGCAGTACTATCAGAGGGAAGGTCACAGAGAAGCTCAGCCAGAACTAAAGACTTCTTTGACTTGGATTTGATGAATTTCAAATCAAATTCCTAAAAAATGACAATCCATTTTGAATATTTCCCCCCAGAAATTGATGTGATAAGATGTAAGTCATGGGGTTGCAATCCGAAACTATTGTTGTCTTTCGGAGCAAGATATAATGGTGAAATATTTGGACAGCTTGAACAGCTACCAAGGCAAGCTTTTCCACGTACGAGTACTTAACTTCCGTATCATTGAGATTACGACTCAAATAATAGATCAGATGTTTAATTACATCTTCTACTTGAACCAAAACCATAGCGATGGTCGTTTCAGCAACGACGATATATAGAAAATAATAATTTTGATAATTAGGAGGATACATTAATGACACTCGGAAAATATGGTCCTTGAAAGCATCAAAAGAAGCTTGCGCAACTTGGTCTGAATGGAAGGGGACTCCCTTTTTTAGTAATTGAGTAAATCCTTTAACCATTTCAGCGTAGTTTTGGATGAATATTCTTAGGAAGTTAGCCTTTCCTTGAAGTTTCTATATTTGAAGTAAATTTGATGGTGCAAGAAAATCAAGAATGGCCTGTACCTTCAGTGGGTATATTCGAATTCCTTCTTTTGAGACTACGAATCTGAGAAATCGACTAGAACCAACACAAAACACACATTTGTGCGGATTGAGGCATATCTTGTAGTGTCGGCAGCGTAAGAAAATGGCTCTCAAATGCATCGGGTGATCAGTCCAATTTTGTGAATGCGCTGGTAAATCATCTATATATGGTTGAACAATGTGCTTGATGTCGTTGAAAGCATAATCCATTGCTCTCTGAAAATTTTCCCCAACGTTCTTTAAACCAAACAGAAGTTTTGTATATGCGAATGTGCCCCAGGGACAGATGAATTTTGTCTTATGTTGGTCATTTGGGTGGATATTGATTTGATTGTAGCCAAAAAATCCATCCATGAATGAAAAAATCTCGCATCCAGCACAATCGTCAATAATCTGGTCGATAAAGGGAGTAGGATAGTTGTCTTTTGGACAAACCTGATTGAAATCCCGATAATTGATGCACACTCGAATGGTTCCTTGTTTTTTCATAACAGGAACGATATTGGAAACCCACTTAGTTAGCAGAACAGGGTAAATAAAACGAGTACGCAAAATTTTTTCAACTTCTGCTTTGATGGCATCGACTTTCTTCGGATGAATAGGATGAAGCCGTTGACGCACCGGTTTGACATCAGGATACATATTAATAGTGTGTTCAACTATACTAGTATCTATGCCTGGCATTTCCTCGTAATACCAATTGAATATGTCATGAAATTCACGAAAAAGAGAGCGATATGAATCAAGTTCTGATGGAGAACAAGATACACCGACATGAATATTTTCTACAACGTTAGGTTTAGTAGAAATATCGATAGAAATTGTTTTTTCGATATTTGGTAAATGTCGCTCAGAGTCAATTGCATTAAGCGGTAAAGAATTTGAAAAGAAATTTTGAATGGATGGGTGATATAGTTCGCTGAGATTATTTTCTTCATAATTTGGAAGATGGGAACGATGATGATAATATTCCCATGGTTCTCCTTCTGACATCATAGCTTCCAAAATATTTTCATCTGTCAAAATTTTTGAGGAAAATGGATCAAATGGAGTACTGAAATCTAATGAAAGATCAACACAAACACTCGACGATGTTGATTTCGGATTTTCCACCCAAGCCAAATAGATTGATTGCGATTGTAGCTCAATAGGGCTGAGCGGTAAAACATCATCCAACGTAGAAATATCAGAATCACCCGTATTCTCCCTTAAGTCAGATAGAGTGGAAGAGATAATGTCGCAGGTCTCTATGCTTGCAATTTATGCCGACGTTGTGGGCGGAGGTAATGCAAAGGTTCCCATAAGAGTGGAATCCTTTAAGAGTCCTACACCAATGTTCTAAATTTCTAGTTGGGGTAAGTGAACAAATATAACGCTTCCAGTTACTTGCGAAGCGAAGGAAAAAAAGGATAATTGATTAATGACTGTGATTATACTTTTATGTGGAAATGCAATCATTCTAAAGTATGTAGAAACAATGGCAGTCATTGCATATACCCATGGTCTTCCGAGTAAAATATTATAGTCAAGGGGTCCATCAACAACCTCAACATCAATACTTACTATTTTTCCCCCTTATTCAACTTGCAGGTTATTAATAATACCACAAGGTTTATATGTTCTTCCATCAAAAGCCTTCAACATCGTTGATGATTGTGATAATCGTGGCGAGCAAAGTGACTTCCAACAATTTAGAGACATAATGCACATAGATTCTCCTTCATCAATAATAGTGCGATGAACAAGGTGATTGAGAACATTTACTTGTATGGAGAATGCCAATTTACATAGATAGATTTACAGCAAAATATATTGTGAAGGTTTTGTGGTGGATAACATTAACACTTGGGAACTAGGAGCTAGATCCGTAGCAACCAAATTTGTGTTTGGATTTGGAAATGGGTCTGTGAACACAACTGATGCACGAGAAGTCTTGATGATTTTTGAGACTTCAGCACGGTGAGGAAAATCCCTAACAAAGTGTTCCTGGTTACAGATTATGCATGGATAAAAAGGTTTATGTGGTCCAGACGGTTGATCAGATGATCATTCCTGAAGTTTTATTTTTATTTGATTTCCCCTTTTTCTTACCTCCTAGTTTCTTGTCACTTTTGCCTTTGTCAAATGACATGGCATTAATTTCGTGATGCACCAAATTACTGAGCTCAATCCAATTTGATTTCAAGCAATAGAGTATTAACAATACAAATAGAAATCCTGTTTTATTCTAAAACACCGGAATTGAATTCTTTACTTCCTTCATACAGAGCGCAGCCCATACAATTATTTTCTCAACAGATAACAACATTAAACCACTCATACAGTCTAATGAATAACGCCTTTATATGAATCAGAACAAAAACTTTCAATAATCTGGAAAGATTTCTATTCTCTTAATTAGAAAACGCAGATTCAACCTAATACATTCAAAACAAATGTTGAACACTGTTATTCAATAGATATTAGATATATCGCTCCCCCAGATCTGGTCCTACCAACTAAATTCGTTCACCCCTGGAGATACAGTATGCGCCCAAGTTTTTGTTTTTAACTATTCCAATGCAATATCACATAAACTTTGTATACGCTTTCTTCAATCTGCACTGATATGAAATGGCGCCGTGTTAATCATCGATTTTGCCCAAAATGGTTATTTTCAAAACCTAACACATGGATAGCCACCAGATCTAGCTGTCCAATATCGAATCAACCACTTTTAACTCGATATGGAAAAGTAATTTGGCGTTTTCTATGCTCCAATACGAAACTGCCGGAGTTGTTGGGCGTAAAACTAGTGAATATCCAATCTATTATGTTACCACAGATCTGTCATGTTCTCAACAGCAGTTGGAATCACCTTATTAATATTACAACTGACAATTAACAATATCCGGGACTTTGATGCGAGATTTTAGGAATCAAAATTTCCAAAAGTTGGCGTTGTCCCTAAGAATCCGCGCAGTCTGTTCTAAGTTATTCTCTGTGGAAAGAGATTTCACTCACAAAATTTAACACATACCATTTGTCATAACACAGATACTTTAACAATTTTAAATAGAAACCACAGTTCGAACCAATTCAGGCAATTGTCAACGCATTAAGCTGCATACCATTAACACAGGCCACATCTATTCCATTTATTACACAGATCAACCATCATACATTGGGCGCAAACACTACTTTTATTCATAAACATAGTAGAACAGAGATTTGCCTTGATCCTTTTCACAAAGAACAATCTCGGTTTTTTTTTCAAAACACAATCTTCCTCCTTATTCTGAGCTTTTCGCCCATCTAAAAAAACACACCACGCTTACTAATCGAAGGATCTCCTCGCTTATTACATTTTCTTCTATATTTCCTCCACTAATTGCTCTAACAAACAGCTAACATAATCTCCTATTTTTAAAGAAAATCTCCTATCTTCTCACTCACGGTTACACTCATTTAATAAATCTTATCACTAAATCTCAAATAAAACAGTTGCATTTATCACAATAATAACAAACTACGTGAGGAATCGACCTCCTTAGTAAAACTGAAATTGAACAAACAGTAATGAAATTCACCCTGTCAAGCCACAACATGTGGACAATTTTCCACATTGCTGGCTAGTTCCGATGCTCCCGCATCAGACTCCCGGAGAAGAAAAGATTGGTTCTTTAAACTTTCAGGATTTATTCCGTATTTCTGCAATTCAGCTGCTGTCAACCAACTGGAATCTTCCATTGGATGCTCCTTCCACTTGACAAGATACTGAAAATATGTCTGCCCTCGAGTTTTCTTGGATATCCTTTGATCTAAAATAGCTTCAACTTCTTTCTTGGATGTTTTTGGTACTTGTTCTTCCCAATCCACAGTTTGAACTTCATCACCTGTAGCTTCAGTCTGCAACCCTGTTTCTGCCTCTCTGAATGGATACAAGTCTGCAATATTAAAAATGGGGGATATTCCGATCCCTTCCGGCAACTCAATCTCATATGCATTGGCTGAAAATTTCCTTTTGATTTTACAGGGTCCTATCTTCTTCAGTTTCAGCTTATTATAAGTTTTTGTAGGAAATATCTCTTTCCTCAAATATGCCATGACTAAATCTCCCACTTGAAATTTTTTTTCTCTTCTTTTCAGATCTGCCCTATGCTTGTATTTCTTGCTGTTTTCCTGTAGTTTATCTTTAACCTCTTCCTGTAACTTCTGCATTTGTTCAAAAAAATCTTCAGCACTTGCACTTCTGGCTTCTTGTTTCCCCAAGTCTCTTAGCTCATATACTCCTCTCGGATGCATTCCAAAGACAATTTGAAATGGACTCATTCCAGTGCTTCGGTTTGGTGTGTCATTGTAAGCAAATTCAGCTTGGGCTAATGCCAAATCCCACTGTTTTGGATTCTGATGTACCAAACTTCTTAATATATTCCCCAAGCTTCTGTTTACAACTTCAGTTTTTCCATCCGTCTGAGGATGGTAAGCTGAACTAAAACTGAGCTTAGTTCCCAGTTTCTTCCAAAGTGTCCTCCAGAAATGCCCTACAAATTTAGTGTCTCGATCTGATACAATACTTACAGGCAAACCATGCAATCTTACAATCTCTGAAAAGAATAAGTTTGCTATGTGTGTGGCATCATTAGTCTTCTTACAAGAAATAAAATGGGCCATTTTAGAAAATCTGTCTTCAACAACATAAATAGAATCGTTTCCTCTCTGAGTTTTTGGTAAACCCAGAACAAAATCCATACTCACTGCATCCCATGGTCGATCTGGTATGGGCAATGGCTGATATAGACCGGTATTCTGACTCCTTCCTTTGGCATACTGACATACCCTGCATTTCTCAACAAAATTTTTAACATCAGTTTGCATTTTAGGCCAATAATAAAAAGCATTCACCTGAGCGAAAGTTTTGTCTTGTCCAAAATGGCCAGACAATCCTCCACTGTGCTTCTCTTTAATGATGTTTTCTCTCATTGAACATTTAGGAATACATAATTTGTTGTTTTTAAATAACAAGCCTCCTTGAATAAGGTAATCCATCCATTGACTTCTGTTATGGCTCACCGGATTCTGCACTGTTGTGTATATGTCTTTAAAATCCTCATCATCCTTGTACATTTCTATCATTTTATCAAAACCTACAACACCCACTTTAAATTCTTGCAAAAGAAAACTTACCCTGCTTAATGCATCCACCACTTTATTAGACTTACCACTTTTATGCTTTATTACAAAAGTGAAACTTTGCAGAAATTCCACCCACTTGGTGTGCTTATGACTTAGCTTTGGCTGATTATTAATAAACTGCAAAGCGTGGTTGTCTGAATATAAGATGAACTCCTTCGGTAGCAAGTAATGCCTCCACTTTTTCAATGCATGCACAATAGCGTAAAATTCTTTATCATAAGAAGAATATTTTTTCTTTGCATCATTTAACTTCTCGCTAAAATATGCTATCGGCCTTTGCTCTTGGCTTAGCACCGCACCAACTGCTTCTCCACTTGCATCGGTTTCCACTTGGAAGACTTTCTCGAAATTTGGCAATGCTAGAATAGGCTTTTCTGTTATCTTCTTTTTCAGCAAATTAAAATTCCTGTCAACTGCTTCTGTCCACTGAAATGGCTGATTGACCTCTCTGATTGTCTCAAGGATTGGTGCACAAACTTGACTAAACCCATTTATAAATTTTCGGTAGAAACTAGCAAGTCCATGGAAACTTCTTACCTCGAATACACTCCTGGGAGTAGGCCAGTTTCTGATTGCTTGTACCTTCTCCGGATCCATTTTCAAACCGTCTCTGGAAATCACAAATCCCAAATATACCAGCTCCTCTTTCATGAAACTACATTTCTTCAGATTGATTAGTATTTTCTCTTTCTGCAGAGTTTTCAAAAATAACTTCAAGTGTTCCAAATGTTCCTCTTTACTTTTGCTGAAAACTAGAATATCATCAAGGTAAAACAACAAATTTACCGTATATTCTTTCAAGACTTCTGTTCATTAATCTCATGAATGCAGCCGGGCGCATTAGTAAGCCCCAAAAGGCATCACTAACCACTCGTACAGTCCACTGTTTGTTTTGAACGCCGTTTTCCATTCATCACCTTCCCTAATTCTGATATGATGATATCCGCTTTTTAAATCTATCTTTGTAAAATACCTGGATCCACTTAAACAGTCCATTAAATCATCCATTCTGGGCAAAGGAAATCTATACCTGACTGTTATCTTATTGATAGCTCTGGAATCGGTACACATGCGCCATTCTCCTCCCTTTTTCGGACTAAGCACCGTTGGCACATCACACGGACTCAGACTTTCTCAAATCAGCCCCTTGTCCATCAGCTCTTGAACCTGTCTTGCAACTTTTGCGTTTTCCTGAGGAGTTAATCTATATGCAGCTTTATTAGGTAGACTTGCTCCTGGTATTAAGTCGATATGGTGACTTATACTTCTAATCGGTGGTAATTCATTCGGAAATTCATCCACAATGATGTCCATGTAATTATTTAACACAGATTGAATTTCTTCAGGCAAATCATTTAAATTTGTGGAGGTTAAAATTACCTTTGGCCTTCCCATGATAGCGAAATGCACCTCTTCGCTTTTATCAACCTCCTATAGCAGTTCTTTGCCACTCATCAACATAATACTATTTTCAGGCAGCTCTTTATCAGCATCATTCTTCACTGGCAGCAACGTATGTTTAACTCCAGCCTTTTCTATGGTGTATGTATTTCTTCTTCCATCATGAATCGCCTTTCGGTCAAATTGCCATGGTCTCCCCAATAACACGTGACATACATCCATGGGCATTATGTCACATAAAATCACATCTCTATATGTGCCAATCTGCATTTCCACATTACACTGTTCTGTCACGATGACTTGATGACCCTTCTGAAGCCAAGATACTTTGTAAGGTGCAGGATGCCCTTTCCTTGTTAACCCAAGCTTTTCCACCATCTCTGTAGACACAAGATTTTCAGTACTCCCGCTATCAATTATAACCTTACAGCACTTACCCTTTGATTTGCATGTAGTCCTGAACAAGTTCTTTCTTTGCGCAGGTTCTCCAATCTCCTTTTCTGATCTCAACAAAGTTCTTCTGAGCAGCAATGATTCACCTTCTTCTGGTGGTTCTTCCTTCTCTACAAGTCGAGGTGGTTCCGACTCTGCCTCAACCACATTTGCACCCCTTTGGCTTGCTGATTTGTTATGAGGACAATCCCGCGACATATGTCCCCATTCTCCACAGGTATAACACCTAACATCTCTTCCTCACCCTTTTCCTCTGGGCGCGAATATCCCTCTACTAGATTCACCCATCTGTGGTGATCTGCTGCTTGAACTTCCTGCTTCAAACTGATGCTGTGTGCCTCTGGATCTAGCAGATCCTCTACCTCTTGCTGAGCTCTTTCCTCTGTTTCTTTGACTCTGTTTTCACAGTATTTTCTCCTCTGCTTTCAAACTTGCTTGATAGGCATCCTCAACAGTTTTCAAACTTAACAGGCTAATCTCATCTTGGATCTCATACCTTAGCCCATTAACATATCTGGCTACTTTCTCCAAATCATCTTCTACATGCCCTGTTCTGATGCTTAACCTATAAAATTCTTCAGTATATTCTTTAACAGACATTCCTTTCTGCTTCAGATTTTGCATCTGCTTAAAAAGATTCAAATGATAGTCTTTAGGCAAAAACTTGGCTTTCAGTTTGCTTACCATTTTATCCCACTGCTTGATCTTAGATTTCCCCTTTCTCGTTCTTGATGTCTGTAACTCGTCCCACCCAATGGCTGCGTGACCTTTCAATCTAGTGACTGCAAATTTTACCCTTTTATTTTCTTCAATCTCTTCATAATCGAAGTACTGATCTATGGATCTGATCCAATCCATGAGCTCCTCGGCATTCAGACTCCCTTCATATATAGGAATCTATATTTTGGGTTTGCTTCCAACCTTCGCTAGCATCTTCATGAATTTAACATTTTCATTCTCTTCTTCTGCTTCCACATCTTCCTCAGATTCTTCTGAAGAACTTTCAGCTCCCTCATCAGGCGCTCTTCTCTGGGTTGTTTCCATTGTCTCCATTCGTTCACGCAGTCTTCGCACTTCTTCTATCAGGACTACATTTGGTTCTGGTCTCCCTCGACCAATTCCTCGACCAACTCCTCTCCTTGGCGGCATCTTTGCTGCAAACACCTGTATCTTTGGCTCCGATACCAAAACTGATGCACCAAATTACTGAGCTCAATCCAATTTGATTTTAAGCAATAGAGTATTAACAATACAAATAGAAATCCTGTTTTAAATTAAAACACCGGAATTGAATTCTTTACTTCCTTCATACAGAGCGCAGCCCATACAATTCTTTTCTCAACAGATAACAACATTAAACCACTCATACAGTCTAATGAATAACGCCTTTATATGAATCAGAACCAAAAACTTTCAATAATCTGGAAAGATTTCTATTCTCTTAATTAGAAAACGCAGATTCAACCTAATACATTCAAAACAAATGTTGAACAATGTTATTCAATAGATATTATATATATTTCTCCCCCAGATCTGGTCCTGCCAACTAAATTCGTTCACCCCTGGAGATACAATATGCGCCCAAGTTTATGTTTTTAACTATTCCAATGCAATATCACATAAACTCTGTATACGCTTTCTTCAATCTGCACTGATATGAAATGGCGCCATGTTAATCATCGATTTTTCCAAAATGGTTATTTTCAAAACATAACACATGGATAGCCACCAGATCTAGCTGTCCAATATCGAATCAACCACTTTTAACTCGATATGGAAAAGTAATTTGGCGTTTTCTATGCTCCAATACGAACTGCCGGAGTTGCTGGGCGCAAAACTAGTGAATATCCAATCTATTCTATTACCACAGATCTGTCATGTTCTCAACTGCAGTTGGAATCACCTTATTAATATTACAACTGACAATTAACAATATCCGGGACTTTGATGCGAGATTTTAGGAATCGCAATTTCCAAAATTCGGCGTTGTCCCTAAGAATCCGCGCAGTCTGTTCTAAGTTATTCTCTGTGGAAAGAGATTTCACTCATAAAATTTAACACATACCATTTGTCATAACACAGATACTTTAACAATTTTAAATAGAAACCACAATTCTAACCAATTCAGGCAATTGTCAACGCATTAAGCTGCATACCATTAACACAAGCCACATCTATTCCATTTATTACACAGATCAACCAGATTGAATTGCCAGATCTGTCTCTCAATTATACACAACCCACAGTTGTATATATTTTTTTATAAAATGAAACAGAGTTTTATATTTAAATTGAAAACAGAGTCTTACTCACCAAAAAAAATCCCCCTCACATTAATTTTCTAATAATAGCTTAACAAAAATCTTCTATTTATTAATAAAGATCTTAACATAATCTCCTATCTCTAATTCTGGCTTACACCTGTTCGAACATATTTTATCACTAAATCTAAATAAAACAGTCTCCTTATTACAATAATAACAAACTATTTGAAAATCAACCCCCACAGTAACTAAAATTGACCAAGCGATGAAATGAAATTCACTCCGTCAAACCCATACATGTGAGCAGTTTTTCACATTCTTGGCTTATTAGATGCTCTTTACATCATTGCCGAATGAAGCGGGGATCATATGCGGTAGTGTGGTGTGTTTTGAAGTGCCTATCAATTTGTCTCTCCGGCATGAGATTCCTTTATTTGAAAGACATTGGAAATTAGATCCTACAGCATTGGTATTTTGTGACGTATTTGGTATGATGATAGATCAAATGTCATTTCGCGATAAATTTCTCTCTTATTACCATATTACAATCCTGAATTGAAGTATTGCAGAACTTATGACACTAAATGAAGCGTCAATCAATAAATGTCTTAACCATTCGTCGACGGCGACGCCACTCATGAATATGATATGAAATGTGAGTAGCATTACTTTGTTTGAAGTTGGTCAAGAGTTCTGTTCCAGTTTCGTATCTGATTGGTAACTGGAAATGGATCAAAAATACAGTAGCTAAGGCAATGAAATTGTTGAAAGAAGCTCTAGGTAATTCAATGTACCATTTAGCAGCCAAACCTATGAGCGTACACTGGAAAAGACGTAATCGAACAGAATCATCATTTAGGGAATTTGATGAACACCATAAATGATAAGTCATAACATGAGTTGATGGGTCTTCTCCAGGGTTTCCATTGAATTTAGGAATGTTAGAGGGTAATTTATGAGGTATCACTGGCCACCAAGGATCATAATTGATAGGATCATTGGTTAACCGGTTTAAATTTGGTAATTCCAAGGTTGCAACAAAAGGAAACTATTTATTAAGGTTAGGTTGAGCATAGCCAGGGTAAGATGGAATTTCTTGGGCAACAGGTCTTTGAGCACCAGCATATGGAATTTGATGCTAGTAACCCAGATAGGGGTTGTTTTGCATAGTAAACGCTTGATAATTCTATTGACCAAAACCTGGATATGATGCTTGTAAGTTTGAGGAATTTGCACCTGTGGCTGCCAAGTGGTTTTTACACCAATATTATAACCCAAATTAGTGTAAGTTGGATTCAGTTGATATGTATAACCAGGTTACGTTTGTGAAATCCCATAAAATGGTACACCATCTTGTGAATAAATGATCCCTGATACAAGTTGTTGCAAATTAACCAAAGGATTTTGAGTTTGTGGACCCAAAATTTGATGATATTGAGTCGAAGAAATTTCCTGATAAGGTTGATGTACAATATTTTGATTTTGTAATAGGGGTATAGATGTATTAACAAGTGGTAATGAAGTGGGTGTAACAGGTTGAACAGGTTGATACGAGTGTACAACCGTTTGTGGTTGGATAGGCATAGTGGGCTGCCATTGAAAAACATTCATGTCAACATTAGTTTGACCAAAATGTGACTGAGTATCGTCATATTGGGTGACCAAAGGTTCCCCCCTAGCGTAAGTAGGATAATAAGATGGAAAATAATTTTCTCCAAATGCTGGGAGTCTAGTTGATATGGTACTTAAAGGATATGACCCATAAGGACCGACTTGATATTGCCCTGATGATGGATGTAATGAGTCAAGTCATTCAGTACTAACTATAGGACTACCAGTTAAAACACTAGATGATGACATTGGTAAATACCATGGTCTTGAAGATGTACTAGAGAAAGTTCCAGATAATGATTTATAATTTGTTGGGACCGAAGGGTCACCACGCAAATATGAATCTGGTGAGGTTGTGAACATCAACATAGTAGTAAGGATAGGAGATGACGTAATTGGAACAACATACCTAACCGAAGATGTTGGTTCAGGAATGGTTTTATGACCAAATGTATACTCTCAAAAATATATGGGAGATTGAATGGAAATGGGATCAACAAAAGCAGATGGAAATGATTGAGGAAAATACTGGTACAGGTAAAGGTCTCCCCCAAAATGGGTTAGACTTAAAGGTGTATCAGGTTGTGGTATTTATTCAATCGCAATTAAACTAAGAGGAAGAACTTCACCGTCAGGCCCAAAATATATTTCAAACGGTTGACTGTGTGATATAGGAGTTTCAATGGCTACAAAAATTTGTGGGGTGACCAAGGTAGGAACAAATTCTGGTTGTTCAACTTCAAGATTCTAATGTGTTGGCAAAGAAGAGACAGGATCTGGATCAATTTGTGATTGAACGATGTCGGGTCCAAAAGGTATAGTCTCAATGATTGAATGGATCGTGACCACAGGTAGCTGTGAAGACTCCGTTTCGACAACAGTAAACAAACCGAGATGTGTGGAAATAATTTGAGCTAGCTCTGGTTTAAAAGATGATGTTTCACTAGAGGTACGAATTGTACTTGATTCAGCAGATCGTGATCGCCTTCGCCTACCAGAAGTAACTTCCAGTGGTAAAGGTGGTTTTAAAGCTAATCTGCATGAACAACGGGGGATAGGATTTTGTTCTTCCATGATTATTGATTTATTTTATCCAAAAAACAAATAAATAAAAAGAGGGTAATGCTAGGCAAAAGGGTTTACTAAGAAAATTTGAATTGCAGAATACCTCCTAGCGAACCAAGAAGTACGGGTAGGTAATATTTCTGAATGCTGTGTTCGGTGTATCACAATTTCAGGGTGGCTGACTCGATTCACTATGGATGGATAGAACCTAAAATTTGTCCTCCCAAATATAACCGAAGGTATGTAGAGGCCCAAGTCCGTATTAGCGTTGTCTGATGAAAAACCGCACAGTGAGAGCACCCCTTTATACTTATCGTACTGTAACACCGCCCAATATACCCGAAAGTACGTGGACAAGCTACGATATACTTACGTATGTGGAGTGAGGTATCACACTCAGAATGTATCATAGACAAGTTAACGACAACTGCTATGTTTTATGATGCTGGAACATATCTCTAGCCTAGACCTTCTAAATGTTATTGTTATGGTTCCAATGCGTTGTTAAGTAAATTGAGATTTATTTTATGTTGATCTTGCTTAAAAATTTGCCTTTCAGGTTCACCGCGATGATGTATATGAAATTCCTAAAACGCAAGCTAAGAATGATAAACAAACTTTCACTTTCAGCTTTTTCAAGGAAGAACCTAGCTACTAAGGGAAGAGAGCAAATAATTTGAGAGAAAACAAATCAATGAGCAAAAAAATCAATGAATCTCAAACTAAATGCAGATTTCCTAATGTTCCTTTTGCAAAAAACACACAATCCTACATGAAAATGCAAGTTTTTATTTTAAGTTTCCTTAATGTTATGAATGCAAAAAAGAAACTAGGTGGACTAGATCAATAATCAAATATCTTTTTACTTTCGAGAAACGAAGAATACACACAACAATTTCTCTTTTGAAGGAAAAACGAGGATTTCAACAACAATTTCTCCTATCAAGGAAATGAAGATTTTATGACAATTTCTTATTTCGAAAGAAAATGATTCTTAATGCGACCATAAAAAATACTTTGAAATCAACTTCTCAATGATAAAGAAAAATTTTTCTAAACAAACATTGAACAAATTTTCAGCCAAAGGAGTGTTAGGTCTCTGTAATAAGCAAGATTGGCAAAAGTCCGATCACAGAGTTAACATCATTTCAACCAACTTTGGGATTCTAGGATCTAGCCCTCCTGAATCCAAAGAGGGATCTCTCCAATGTGTACAAAGATGGATTTGTCTTTGAAAGCTTAAGGTAATGATATTAGGCTAGTTATGAAGTTCAAGGGTTTGGTTTTGTGTTTGGATGACTGAACATGATTGTTGTTTGAGGCGGAAAGATCTATATGCAAATAGGCTCAAAGGTGAGAAGTTGCAAGCAACAAGAGTAAGCTTCGATCAAGATGAAAGATGGTGGCAGTTTTCAATCCATTGGGCTATGGAGTCATAAGAGGATTTAATTGAAGCAAATCAGGTTCAAGAGTGGTCTATGGGGCAAGTCATCTATGCCTCAGGATCTCTTTAAGGTTTGATTTATGGAATGGAGTGATACATTAAGAGGGGAAAATAAACAGATGCAGAACAAAGAGTAGCCTAGGATCTGGTAAGTACTTTGAAACTATCCAGCCTTTAACACATTCTAAGGGAAAAAATCAAACTGTTATGCAAACAAGACTAGGACCAGGGCTTACCATATCTTCCTCAGTTCATCTTCACACAACATATACTGAAAGTAACATTCAGAAATAACATTCAACTAAGACGATAGGACGAGGGAACACCAGCATTCCTATGCTTGAATCTGAATTAAATAATCTCCAAATAACACAATTGAAGGAAAACATTAAAATAAAGATTTCTCAGCCAGAGAAAGTTACTGATATGCAGTGGGTCCTAACACTGTTTAAATTGTTCTTTATAGAAGAAAACGAAACATAATGAAAACAAAAACAAAATCACAAGTTATAATAAGAATAACATCACCATCAACATAGACCAGGATCTCATAAATCAACTTGTATTGATGCTCCAAACCAGTTACAATCTTCAAGTCCAGTGTTTAATTCATCTTTCCTTCACAACATAACTTATCTGCTACAAGCAGAGCTCCAAGAGCCAGTGAATCACTATTTACAAATGGAAGTTTCCAGCTCAATTACATAACACTGCTTCAACAATTACATTAGCAACCAACCAGCCCCTCACTCATCTTCTACTGAAGTATTTATAGAAGGATGAGGAGGTGAGATCTGATTAAAGATCTCAAATACAATTAATACAGAGTTAATGTTTTCTTGGCCCTTGGGAGGCTCAAGGAAGAAAATGTACAGCTGTTTCACTGTATTAATTGTTTTACACTTATGAATGAAGTTCGGAAGGAGCTTTTGTTGACATTTGAGGCTCTGTGTGATCTTAGGGTTACTTTGCAGACATTCCTTCATTAAATCCCTGGCAGAGAGTAACTCTTCGGCTGCGTTGGGGCAAAATATCTGATCCTGTTCAATAAATTTTGCCTCCTAATTGAGTGTTTTGAGGCAGCAGGTGGCGCTGTGGTGGTTGAGGAATCAATTTGCCTCAGATATGGCGGTGGAGGCAACCTGTCTGATAAACACTTTTTAGGTTTACCTTTTAAACTGTGTTTGAGTTGGGGATTAGGCTTTTGATAACTATCTTAGCTGTAATCCCCACTCATTTTTCCATTAATCCTCGGCTTCTGGTTAGTTTTCAGATTTCCTGTGATCTGATACTCTTTTTCTGTGACTTCTTTGTTGTTTCTAGGTTTTACAGGGGCGCGTGGCAGCGAAGGCTCATGGAACCTCGTTGACAATATAATTTACACCCTGCGGATAATCTCTCCGATGAATTCGAAAGGCAGAGGATCGTCATCCTTTCCCCATGAAAATTTTCCATTTAATCAAGAAAAAACCTTAAACCTGCACAAAACAAACAAAATGAGGAAATCCTGCGATTATATGGGTCAATCTGCATCGGAGGGCGTGCGGAGGAGTGGGGCAATCTGAGCCGTTGATCGCGCTGTGATCAACGATCGGGAGCGAATAGGAAGGTCAGCGACAGAGAATAGTTGAATAGGGAATGGAATCAGGAAATTTAATGGGGACCGTCGATCTGCAGAGATCGACGGGGGAGATTGATTTCCCACCGCGTGATGGCTTGGTTATCGAGCGGGCGCTTTGGTTAAAGGTCGGGCATCTTGGGTGATCATCAACCGTTGGATCAGCGGGCCCAGATCGGACGGCTATCGTTGATTCCGCTGGGCGGTCATGGCCCGACAGATAACGCACGGGGGACTAACTTTATGCGGCGGTTTTGAAACAGGGTGGAGGACATGCGGCAGCCAGCGTATGGAATCGCTGGCTGTTGGGTTAAAACCACCTTTCACACGAAGGCGGTGCGGAAAAACCAGGCGGATTTGAGAAGTGACGTATGGCTGGGGGGTCCACTCGATAAGTCATGTGCCGTGCCGTCCGATCTGTGGAGAAGATCGACGGTCAAGATTATTTCATAATTTTCACGGGCGAAAAACTTTGGAATTTAATTAAAACCCGATTTTCAAAGGTTTATTATGTTTTGGGCGGAGAAAAATGGATAAGCGCCCAATGGTTACAGCGTTTGGTTCTGGCGCTCGGGTGCATGGAGGAAAAGAGGTAGGGGGCTTAGCCTGAGGGGCTTAAGACCAACGCATAGAAAATGTGCGTTTCTATGGTTTTTTAATGGTTTTCAAAGGGAAATGAAGGCTTCCGATAAGGTCAAGAAGGGGTCTTAGACCTTTAGGAAATGGATTTTAATGAGGGGAAAAGGGAGAATCATGAAATTTAGAGGCTTTCATGGGAGATGGAGGAAAAGAAAAGAAGGTTAGCTTAAGGGGGAAAAAGGGGAAAAAGGGGTCCTTTGCAGTAGTATATGACTGTGGATTTTTATGGGATTTCAGAAGCCTTTGAGATGTGAAAAAGTAATGAAGAATTTTGGACAGAGGGAAAGAAAGCAGGAGGCCTTATAGAGACTTCAAGAGCCAACAATTTTTAGAGATGAAATTTGTTCCTTGGAGGCTCCCAAAAGTTTTTAGCCACCTTTTGGTATAAAAAAATATTATGGGTGGCTAACAGTGGCTCCACATGGGGATGGTGCCTTCCTGAAGGCATCAAGAATTCAGACTTGATTCTTCTGGGATGCTGACTTGTGCCTGATCCTTTGGATTGATTTCTTTTGCTGGATGATTTTGCTATGCTTCTGAAAAATAGGGTCAATCATGAAAGATAAATGGACTTCATCAATACAACTTTCTACCTACCCAATCCTACTGATCTAACATTTTTTCTTCACCAGAGTGCACTTGGATTGGCAAACTCTTTTCATAATATTTTATTCTTTTAAAAGCATAAAAACTAATCTAATTCTACTTCTTATCTCTCCCTGAACTCAGATTAGACAGTTGAGCTCAGATCCTTCTCTACCTAATCTACTGTCTGTTGGGATTAAACTGTCCAACAGACTTTCATTCTCTAAATTCTAAAACAGAAATCGAACAACAGCTAAGTCAAGGTTAAGCTGTTTGACTTGCTGTGATCTATGGCATAAAGACAAACTGCACATAGATTATTATTTGCGGAAAAATAAAATGGAAGGCTTAAGATCTGAAAGTCTCTCATCATGGCCTTCTCTTTTCTTCACAGCTCTGTTTTGACTTTTATTTTGAGCTGTCTGTGCTTTCTTCTGGTTCATATTTTAGGCTGATTAGAACCAGATCTCCTATCATTGTGACTCGGAAAATAAAATAGTTTTGAGTCATCTCTCTTTTGATACTTTGGTTCAGATTTTGAATTTGTTTGAACCTTTAATATCTATCCTAATCTATCTACTGATAAGCCAAGATTAAACAGTTTGGCAAACCAAACCCACTACCCTATCAACAAATTTTTTTAAAGATAACTAGTAAAGATTAGACAGTTTGACTAACTAGAAGTGTGTTTTTGAGGAGTGGCATTTGAGCTTTCACACTTTCAGATTTATTTCTCTTTTTGGCATGGGGCTTTGCCTCTCTTGTTTTCCTTTCTGCCCTCTTTTCATTTTCTTTGTTTTTGTATTTTTGATTTTTTACAACTTTAAATGCGATGGTGGATGGAATATTTATAATGGAAAAAGATAAAAGGATCTAAAACAAAAGGATCAAGAGAAGTAATGCTTAAGCATCCTGCCATTGACAGGACCCCCAAACAATTCTGTTCCATCCAGTTCTTGTAAGAAAAATGCATTATTTCCAGCAACTGAATGAATAGAGTAAGGGCCAAGCCATAGGTTATCAAATTTTCCATGCTTGCCCTTCTCTTCCCTTCTTGAGTCCCACTTTAACACTTTGTCCCCGATCTTGAAATTGCTAGCCTTTGTTCTTTTATCAAATTGATTTTTAATGCTGTCTTGTTTCTGCAATGCTTTGTTATACACTTCCTCTCTGGTCTGCTGAAGATGAATGGTCTGATTTATTCTTCTGATCATGTCATTTTCTTCAGATTGCAACTCTTGAATGAACTTCATCACTGGTACACCTAGGCTGTTTGGAAAAATTGCATCAGTACCATACACCAGCTGGAAGGGTGACATACCAATGGATTTCTTCAAAGTTAATATGTCAGCCCAAAGTGCATGGATCAGCTTTGTGTGCCAAGACTTTTTATTGTCCTCCAACAGTTTCTTGATTATGTTCACTAAGCTTTTGTTGGAAGATTCAACAAGTCCATTACCCTGAGGATAATAGGCTGTGGAATGCCCCAATGTTATCTGATATCTATGACAGAAGTCAACCATTTTCTTTGATCCAAATGCTGCTGCATTATCTGTGATGATCTTGGCGGGACAGCCAAATCTGGAGAGAATTTTAGTCTCGATGAATTTTATGATAACTGAATCATTGGCCTGCCTACACGGGATGGCTTCTATCCACTTAGTGAAATAGTCTGTGGCCGTAAGAATCCACCTATGCTGGGCAGAAGATGAGGGATGGATTTCTCCTATGAAGTCAAGTCCCCACTGTTGAAATGGGGCTTCAACAGTGATTGGATACAGTGGAAGGGGAAGAAATTTTCTTTTGCCTTAGAATAGTTGGCTTTTATGGCAAGTAGTGGTCATCTTGTGTACATCAGGAAAAAGAGTAGGCCAATAGAAACCAGCCCTAAGAATTTTTTTGGCTGTTGCCTTCCAGTATAAATGACCTCCACACTCTCCTTCGTGGAATTCCTGCTTAACCCTTTCTGCATCAAACTCAGGCAAACATTTAAGCAATATACCACTTGCATTTTTCCAATAAAGACATTTATCAATAATGCAATAGTTTACAGCTTTTAACTTTAGGAATCTTGCCTTTGTTTTTGTCAAACCAGGAGGTGCATTTAAATTAAGCAAAACATAGAAAATATCAACATACCAAGGAGAATTCATAAAATGGTTTTCAACAATGGGAGTCGAGATTTCTTCTTGGCTATCCAAAGCACTAATCATATTAATATCAAGAACTTCACAATTTGATTCAGCCATTAATCTAGCTAGACCTTGGCCTTTGATGAGTTTAGTGGGTTTTATCTCTAAATCATATTCAAAGATAACAACAATCCACTTACCTCTCTTACCATCTGGGTCCTGTGTTAGAATGTCTTTAACAACTGAGTTTGGGACAAAGGCAATAATGTGTGAGTGAAGGATGTATACCCTAAAGTCTTTCAATGCTTTCACCAAAGCAAAAGCTTGCTTTTCCATAATGTTATACTTCAAAGGGGAATCCCTCAATGCCTTGCTAAAGAAAGAAATAGGCTGCTCTTGTCCTTGTGGGTTTTTCTGTAAAAGGACAGCAGCTATGGTATGTTCTGATGCAAACGAGAAGATATAAAAATCTTTTGAAAAATCAGGGCTTATGAGAACCGGTGTTTTGGTTAATGCTTGTTTTACCAGTTCAAAGGATGTCTTTGTTTCCAAGGTCCATTTCACCCCTTGCTCCTTCTTCAGCATATTTGTGATATTCCTAAGGAGCTCAGCTAAGTTGGGGATGAACCTTCTCAGAAAGTTGATCTTTCCAATGAAAGACTGCAACTCTTTGATGTTTCGAGGATGAGAGATTTGCAATATGGCCTCTATCCTCTTTGGATCTATCTTAATACCCTCTTCTGAAATAATGTGCCCAAGAAGTTTACCTTCTTGGAGACCAAAAAGTGTTTTCTTAGGGTTTAAGGATATTCCAAACTTTCTGCATTTCTCGAGAACTTTTCTTAAATGTTCTAAGTGCTCTTCATCTGTTTTTGAAAACACAGTAACATCATCAAGATATATAATGATGAAGAAGCCCAGTTCTTCCGAGAATGCTATGTCCATGGCTCTCTGAAAGGTTGCCCCAGCATTCATTAGACCAAAAGGCATTTTCATATACATGAAGGTGCCCCATGGTGTAGTAAAGGCTATCTTTAATTGATCAGCAGGGTGAACTAAGATCTGATTATACCCTGAATAGCCATCAAGCAAAGAAATTCTTTTAGACCCCACCACCCTTTGTAAAATATGATCCATCTTTGGTAAAGGGTAGTTGTCTTTCAATGAAGCTTTGTTTAAATCTCTAAAATCTATACAAAGCCTGATTTCTCCAGTCTTCTTCCTAACAGACACCAGATTAGATACCCATTCAGAATATCTAATAGGGACAATAATACCAGCATCATACATCTTCATGATTTCCTTCTTAACCAAAGGCAACTGTACAGGGTTTATTCTGCGCAGTTTCTGTTTGAATGGTTTTTGGTTTTCTTTAAGAGGGATTTTGTGTTGTATTATTTCGGTGTCATAAGACTTAAGATATTCATAACTCCATGCAAAAACATCAGAGAATTCCTCAAACAGCTCTATATATTTGAGCTTAATGCGAGCTGATAAGGTTTTAGACAGTTTAACCATCTTCGTTTTTTCCTCACTGCCTATGTTGCATTCCTCCACCTCCGTCTCCACAGGTTCCAGTTTTGGTTTCTTTTCCGCATCGTTAAAATCGAACAACTCCTCCAAGGGTGCCATACCGCTGGGCAAACCTTCATCTTTGGAATGTAGAGTTTCTAATTCTTCTGTTTCTGATTCTGCCTTTAATCCAGTTTCGTTTCTAAGTTTACTAGTCTAAAAGTTGAGATTGACAAGCTCAGGAGAAGGTTCTTCTTCACCAAGAAAATTTTCTTCACTGCAGTCTGTATCATAATCTGAATCTGAACTATGCATTTCAAATTCATTTTTGAATTGCATGAAGTCTTCTATTTGTTTATCTCCGTCAAACACCTGCCAATATTTTTTATTATCAGGCACAGCTGGTCTAAATTTTATTTGAGGTGAACAATCATCGATCTGATATGGCGTTAAACATGTCCTAGCTACAAAGGCTAAATTGTGGGCTATAGCATTTATTTTCCTCAGGACAAAACTCAGTGTGGACTCCTCAAATGTTTTCAAAAGATCCATGACATCATTCTGATAGGCCCTAAGTTTGGGATGATTCGCATTATACTCCGCATTGACTTGCCTAATTATTAACTCAGAATCCCCATACACATTTATTCTCTTGGCTCCTAACTTTTTCAGCAAATGCAGGCCTAAAAGCAGGGATTCGTACTCCGCTATGTTGTTTGAACACTGAAAGTTTAATTTGCAAGAAATACATTCTGTGTGCTTTCTTTTAGTGTTAGTAATCTAGACACCTGCACCAGCGTTTGTTCTAGTGCATGACCCATCAAAATACATAGTCCAGAGAGGATCATTTTTAGTTTTATCAGTTTGGTGAATGTCCTTTGTATGATTTGATTCCTCAATTTTCTCATCGGATTGGGGATTGTTCTCTTGACTGACATGGTTTAACAGCAATGGATTTATGACATGTAACTCAAGACCAATGTTTTGTTTGGCAATGTCTTCAAATGTAGCAAATTTTTTTGACACTTCAGTGTTGTGTTCCTCTTCCTTCGTTTCAGCCATTGATCCCGTTAAAGTGATTTTTTCAGGGAGTTTTTCATCATTAAACATGATAAAATAATCGAGGCCTGTGCTCATAGAATACAGAGGAGAGTTTTGAGGTCTATCTTGACTTGTCACTATGTATTGCATATGAGACTCCCTGTAAATTCTTCCATTCTGATTGAAAACATGGATAGTCGCATAGGTCATGTCCATCTGCATAGTCCCTTGTAACTTAGCCCCCCAAGATCTTGATAAAAGCATTCCATACTTTGGGGGAACATCAGCCACAACAACATCCATGACCATACACTTGGCTGGAATTTGGGCTAAATTAACACAGAGGTATTTGATCAATCCTAGACATTTAACTCTGCTTGAGTCAAAGGAGTACAGGTATTTGTAAGGTCTAGTAATTTCAAGACCCAGGCTTTCCATTACAGCTGTTGGCATTAAATTATGGGAAGCGCCTGAGTCATGCATAGCATTATGTTGAATTTTGTTATGAATGTTCAAACTTACATAAAAGGGAGGGACAGGCCCCTCTTGGAATTTACCTTCAATCTTTGGACCAAAAATCAGCTCTGGTTGGTCATCATTAAGATTGAGAGTATCCTCATTTTCCTCTATGTTTAAAGCCTTCAAAATTTTGGTTTTATATACATAATGGGTAGCTAACTCAGTCAAGGGAACATCAATTTTGATTTTTGAGATTTCCTGTTTCAGGCTGAAAGGAATTTGATTCTTTAGGGTGCTGGTTTCAGCCTTGTTTACTGCCACTTTATTAGCAACAACAACTTGCTGATTTATTTTTTCTACATTTGACACATCGGTTGAAATAGGAGTACTAGCTGAAGTGTTAGCACTGCTTATGTTTGCAATCTGTTCTTCAAGATTTTGAGTGTCTTTCTCTTTATCTTTACCAGAATCAACAACCACTTTTTTATCCCTTTGTTTAACCGTTTTAGGCTTCGCTGTAGTGCTGTTTTGAGAAGATTTGTCAGAGGTTTTCACGTTGGGGGTCTGTTGACTAGATTTATTCCTGAGGTCATATTGTCTTGGAGGTTCTTTGATGGCATTTTCCATGTCTTGACAACAATTTTCATTATCATCTCTTTTGTCATTATAAGGTGTGTAAAGACCTTGTTTTCTATCATAATGAACCTCAAAGTTATCATCATCTACCCCAAATAGGTTGATATCAGCTTCCTCTGTCATTTGATCGGTTTCCTCAACCTCACTTACATAGTTTTGATGAAAAGGAGGAGTGATCTGTTGATCATCTTCCCTGGGTCTGTTTAAAGGTTGATTTCTTCTTAAATTCTGATTCTGGTTTTTGTTTTGAGGAGCAGTTTGATTTTGATTTGCTTGTGCTCTCTCAAGAATGCTCATTTTCTTCATCATTTCTTCCATCATTCTTTCCATCTTTGAGTTTGGCATAGAAGATGATGACTCCTCTCTGAAAGATACTCTCTTTTCAGTTTTCATTCTTTCCCTCTTCTCCATAAGGTTAACTTCCACAGAAAGAGCACCTCTTTTCATATCTTCAAGGGTTGCAAAATCTCTTTCTCTTAATGAATAGGTCATATCAGCATCAAACCCTTCAGGAAACTTGTTTAAAGCTGAACCTTGTGGAGGTTTTAATTCTTGCGAAAGCGCATTATACACACTGTTAAATCTGGTACAATAAGCCTGTACACTTTCCCCTGGGTTCCTATGGAGATTGTTATAGTCAGCAAGGACTTGGAGAGGATTCTTCCTCACTTCCCATTTGTTTAAGAATGTTTGATGGAAGCCTTGGAGGTCATTAATACTATGGGGGGCTAAACCTTTAAACCATTTTCTTGCTTCTCCCCCTAGACTTTGAGCAAATAGTCTAAGCTTGACAGAATCATCATCAATTTCATTTCTGTCAAAGTAGTCATTCATCTTATCTACATGTTGTGATGCAGTCATAGTATTGCTAGCATCATACAATGGGATTTTGGACTGATAGTCCTATGGAAGATTGACTAATGGTACAGGAAGGACTAAGGGAGCATACCATGCTGCCATGATATGTGGTAGGGGTGGGTTGACAAGAGGAGGTGTGGGCTGAAGTGGAGTGGTTTGAATAGTGGGTGAAGGATGAATAGAGGTGGATGGAACAACGGTAGATTGCTGAGCTGATCTTGGATGAGAGACACCTAGATTATGAAGAAAATGTAAATCAGGAGGTGTTGATTCTCTATTCCCAAGGTGTTCACTTGTTTCCGGAGATGAATGTGAAGACTCAGAATCTAACTGATCTAAATCATCAAGGGACCTAGTTCTAGATGGATTTAATAGGTCAGCTTGTGATTGTTGCAGAGCTAAAATATTTTCAGGGACTGAATTAGCTCTTAGGGATGATCTGAAAACAGTTGAAGATTCTATCTTAGGAGACTTCCTAAGGATTCTTTCTGGGTTATCAACTATCTCAGGTGGATCATGGTCAGGATGGGCTCTAGTGTGAATATTTCTAGGAGCCACTATGCTATGTTTTTAGACCCAAATAAACAAGAAAAACTCAACCAGGTATGACCGTCTTTGAAAGGTCAACTGATCTGTTTTCACAATTTTAATCCTACAGACCTCTACCTGAGTTTGAAGGATATTATAATGATAAGGGTTCTTCCCAGTGGAGTCTTAAGGTCTGTTTAGGATTGTGGAGTCGCCAGGTGGAAAGTTCAGAGTGTTTTCAAAGAGATACACTGTCCACCACAGTGCTTGTGAAACATCCTTTTTCAAGGGTATCCCGAAACACAACAAACTCTAACTAGAGATTGACTGGGAGGGCATTCACCAGATATGTCACCTCTAAAAGAGGATGAGATCCGGAGGCTACCTGGCCCTTTCCAAACTCTGTCGAAGAGTATGAAGTAAAACACATCCAATGGTAAGTGAAATGTAAGAGCAAGTGTTTTACTACCAATCTGAAATTCTTTTTGGTATTTTCTGAATTGTTTTTATTTGTGGTTTGCAAGAATGTCCTAACTTTGCTTCAAAACTTAGCTACGTTTATGAGACAAAGATAGTCTACTCTTATGGCTAAGCCAACTGATTTTTCAAGGTTAGATAAAAGCTTATAAGAATCCTAGGGTTCACCTAGCTTGTCACTGATTCAAACAAGTTTCATCATGATTACCATTTCTTGGTAGTGCTTGAAAAGGCTGCTTTTTACTCTCAAGGTTTGTATGAAAATCAAAGGGTAAAAGGTGAAAACTCAACTCAGTTCCCCAGCAGAGTCGCCAGAAATGTTAGGTCTCTGTAATAAGCAAGATTAGCAAAATTCCGATCATAGAGTTAACATCATTTCAACCAACTTTGGGATTCTAGGATCTAGCCCCCCTGAATCCGGAGAGGGATCTCTCCAATGTGTACAAAGATGGATTTGTCTTTGAAAGCTTAAGGTAATGATATTAGGCTAGTTATGAAGTTCAAGGGTTTGGTTTTGTGTTTGGATGACTGAACATGATTGCTGTCAGAGGCGGAAAGATCTATATGCAAATAGGCTCAAAGGTGAGAAGTTGCAAGCAACAAGAGTAAGCTTCGATCAAGATGAAAGATGGTGGTAGTTTTCAATCCATTGAGCTATGGAGTCATAAGAGGATTTAATTGAAACCATAAAATCGAGTTCAAAAGAGTGGTCTATGGGGCAAGTCGACTATTATATGAGGATCTCACTAATGTTTGATTTATGGAATAAGTGATAAACAAGAGGAAAATAAAGCAGTCAGACAAAAAAATGACTAGGATGTTAAGTACTTTGAGACTATCAAGCCTAGCATTTAACACATTCTAAGGAAAAAATCAAACACATTATACAAAACAAAGAAACAGGACAGAACTACCATATACACAGTTCATCTTCACTCAACATATACTGAAAGTAACATTCAGAAATAATATTCAGCTAGAACAATAAGACAAGGGAACGCCAAAATTCTTATGCCTAAACTGAATTAAATCATTTCCAAATAACACAGAGGGAAGAAAACATTAAAATAAATATTTCTCAGCCAGAGAAAGTTACTGTCATACAGCAGATCCTAACACTGTTTAAACTGTTCTTTACAGAAGAAAATGAAACATAATGAAAACAGGAATAAAATCATGAGTTACAATAGGAAAAACATCACCGTCAACATAGACCAGGATCCCATAAATCAACTTGTATTGATGCTCCAAACTAGTTACAATCTTCAGGTCCAGTGTTTTAATTCATCTTTCTCTCACAACCTAACTTATCTGTTACAAGCAGGGCTCCAAGAGCCAGTGAATCACTATTTAGAAACAGAAGTCTTCAGCTCAATTACATAACAATGCTTCAGCAATTACATTAGCAACCAACCCTTCACTCATCTTCTACTGAAGTATTTATAGAAGGATGAGGAGGTGAGATCTGATTAAAGATCTCAAATAAAATTAATACAGATTTAATGTTTTCTTGGCCCTTGGGAGGCTCAAGGAGGAAAATGTACAGCTGTTTCACTGTATTAATTGTTTTACACTTATGAATGAAGCTCGGAAGGAGATTTTGTTGACCTTTGAGGCTCTGTGTGATCTTAGGGTTACTTTGCAGACATTCCTTCATTAAATCCCTGGCAGAGAGTAACTCTTCGGCTGCGTTGGGGCAAAATATCTGATCCTGTTCAATACATTTTGCCTCCTAATTGAGTGTTTTGAGGCAACAGGTGGCGCTGTGGTGGTTGAGGAATCAATTTGCCTCAGATATGGCAGTGTAGGCAACCTGTCTGATAAACACTTTTTAGGTTTACCTTTTAAACTGTGTTTGAGTTGGGCATTAGGCTTTTGATAACTGTCTTAGCCGTAATCCCCACTCATTTTTCCATTAATCCTCGGCTTCTGGTTAGTTTTCTGATTTCCTGTGATCTGATACTCTTTTTTTGTGACTTCTTTGCTGTTTCCAGGTTTTACAGGGGCGTGTGGCAGCGAAGGCTCATGGAACCTTGTTGACAGTATAATTTACACCCTGCGGATAATCTCTCCGATGAATTTGAAAGGCAGAGGATCGTCATCCTTACCCCACGAAATTTTTCCATTTAATCAAGAAAAAACCTTAAAACTGCACAAAAAAAACAAAATGAGGAAATCCTGCGATTATATGGTTCAATCTGCATCGGAGGGCGTGCGGAGGAGTGGGGAAATCTGAGCCGTTGATCGCGCTGTGATCAACGATCGGGAGCGACTAGGAAGGTCAGCGGCGGAGAATAGTTGAAAGGGAATGGAATCGGGAAATTTAATGGGGACCGTCGATCTGCAGAGATCGACGGGGGAGATTGATTTCCCACTGCGCGACGGCTTGGTTATTGAGCGGGCGCTTTGGTTAAAGGTCGGGAATCTTGGGCGATCATCAACCGTTGGATCAGCGGGCCCAGATCGGACGGCTATCGTTGATTCCGCTGGGCGGTCATGGCTCGACGGATAACTCGCGGGGGACTAACTTTATGCGGCGGTTTTGAAACAGGGCGGAGGACACGCGGCAGCCAGCGTATGGAATCGCTGGCTCTTGGGTTAAAACCACCTTTCACACGAAGGCGGTGTGAAAAAACTAGGTGGATTTGAGAAGTGACATATGGCTGGGGGGTCCACTCGATAAGTCGTGTGCCGCGCCGTCTGATCTGTGGAGCAGATCGACGGTCAAGATTATTTCATAATTTTCACGGGCGGAAAGCTTTGGAATTTAATTAAAACTCGATTTTCAAAGGTGTATTATGTTTTGGGCGGAGAAAAATGGATAAGCACCCAATGGTTACAGCATTTGGTTCCGGCGCTCGGGTGCATGGAGGAAAAGAGGTAGGGGGCTTAGCCTGAGGGGCTTAAGACCAACGCATAGAAAATGTGCATTTCTATGGTTTTTTAATGGTTTTCAAAGGGAAATGAAGGCTTCCGATAAGGTCAAGAAGGGGTCTTAGACCTTTAGGAAATGGATTTTAATGAGGGGAAAAGGGAGAATCATGAAATTTAGAGGCTTTCATGGGAGATGGAGGAAAAGAAAAGAAGATTAGCTTAACGGGGAAAAAGGGGAAAAAGGGGTCCTTTGCAGCAGTATATGACTGTGGATTTTTATGGGATTTCAGAAGCCTTTGAGATGTGAAAAAGTAATGAAGGATTTTGGACAGAGGGAAAGAAAGAAGGAGGCCTTATAGAGACTTCAAGAGCCAACAATTTTTAGAGATGAAATTTGTTCCTTGGAGGCTCCCAAAATTTTTTAGCCACCTTTTGGTATAACAAAATATTATGGGTGGCTAACAAGGAGGACGAAGTATATACAGTCACTGGTCAATTGAGCATCAAACTTTTCAGAACATAACAGCAAACAAAACTGCAGCAAGTTGCAAAGTCAAATTCAAGGGAGTTTGGTCAGTTTCAGGAGTCAACGCAGTCTCCAAGGAGAGACAGTGCTCTGCAATGCAGGCTTGGAAGGGAGATAGTGCTCTGCAAAGCACTATGTCTTGTCTAAGGGTGCGTTGGGTGCAATAGACAAGGAAATATCCTACTGTTTAATTCACTATCTTTGCAAATTAAGCTCTGAAAAAGTCTAATATTTATGTGTGACAGCTACTGGGTGGATTTACGAAGCAAATCAGAGACTAAAAAACCTATAACTAAGAGAAATTCTCCCCAGTATGGTCGCCAGTTTGTTGGGCCAGAATTGTAATCTACGGATAAATTACGCTTCCCTAGATAGGTGCTAGTCTAGAACAATAGGTGAAAGACTATACTACCATTTCTCCTAACTTAGAACAGATACATAGAGAGAATTCGAGGCTTACTTGTTCAGTCGCTTCCAAATGGCTCGTTCTGTCGCTTTTGTTGCAGCTTCAAATTCAAGTGGTTTGTGAGCTAAATTATTCTTGCAAGAAAGAACACTGAAAAAATAGAAGATGCAATAATATAGATATCTATTCAATCTAGTTAGCTAAATCAGTAAAGCATAAACTACATTCATCAACCAAGATCTTACAATATGGAAAATAAAAGTTAACATAGATGCATGTAGGGAAAAATAAGAAGTACTCTTTATTGATGATAGAAGGAGAGGTTACAAACTAGTGACTGATTTGAAGTGACCTTCCAGCAAAGTTCCCAAGTCTCATCACAACATAAATCTCTCCAGTAGTAGCTTCACAAACCAAGCTCTCAATTGAAAATTCTCCATCATTTCTCTACTCAAATTATTCCTTCTTAAACACTTAGATCTGTGTTCAATTTATAGATGAACTGTAGGTTGTTTTGCAATCAATAGCTTTCCAAAAATAGGCAAGACATGTTTCTAGTCATGTAGATGTCAAATAGACACTTGGATCTGAAGCTTGACACATGTGAACTCTTCTAGAAGGCATTGGCCAAGTGGAGATTCCAGAGCAATGAGAATTTCGCTCCAAATGTGACCAACGCACCTGTGGATGTCGGGAAGTGCTTTGTAGAGCAGCCTTGCATGGGGCTACCTGCATATGCAATGCACTTAGGCCGCTTAGAGCCTGCGTTGGTGAGCTATCATATGCTAAATAATAAGCTTCAAACCATGGAAACATTTTCTTGATGAAAGTCTTGCTTGATTTGTCTTGTTTCTTGTCTTAGGGCATGTAGCAACTGAAATGATAGGGAATTATAGACCCTTGATCATTGGTCCTGGAGATGATGCCTAGTTAACCAGGTCATTGGGAATGATGCCCAAATTGACCTATAATAGTACATTATCCTTATATTATGTGGACGTTTTTTTATTGATGTTGTTGCTACATATGATGATGCCTATGTTTCTTAGCATGGATTTTTGATGTGATGTTGCTGTTATTGTTACATAATTATATGCTTATTGTTGCCATCAGTTTTGCTTGAAAGTGAAGACATTCATTCTCCATATGATGATTATTGTTTCTGCTATGTACATTTATGGAGAGCTTATTGTTGTGGTTATTGATGTTCTATGTTCTTGTTTCATTATGAGGCTGATATATGCTATTTTTGGGCCATTGTGTATTATTATGTATTGTTGCTGAAATCTTGATTTATAGATGATGATTTGAGGAGGATGATACATGTCTCATATGTGATTTTATTGCTATTATCTTTCTTCCATAGAGAGGATATGTGGTTGATCATTGGCTCTATGTACTTGTATCATGACATTGCATTAGACATGCATTAATGAGACAATTATGAGAGCCATGTTTGGCATATATTGTATATTGAGTCATGAGAGGTATTCATGTTTATATGGCTTGTTAGTAGTGTTTTTTCAGCCATGTATGTAATGTATAATTCATGTATACTCTTATACTTATCTTGGAGAGGCTTTCTAGAGTCATGCACGCATTAAGAGAGAATCATGTAAGTTACAGGTCAGACATATATGGGCTTATTGATGTAACTGTAAAACCATATATTATCAGTCTTGTAGTCATGTAATAATCCTATGAGGCCATGTACTTTGTTGCATATAATTTGGTCATAATCCTTGGTCCATGTGGAGTAGCATCTTTCATGTGGAAATGAGTCCTTGAAATCCATCTATATTGGTGCACATTCAACCATGGAGATATTTATGTTCAGTGGAGTATGTTTGGTCAAACCGTTGTGACTTGTCATCGTGTTTTTTCTACTGCCATGACTATTTCAAAGAGATGTTGCATTGTTGTTGGTGTTGTATGAGTTTTATGCTGCTGGAGAGTACATTGTGGAGAGGATGTACGGAGTTGATTTCAATGTTGGTTGGATATATGTTATTTCTGCTATGGAGTTGATTATTTTTGTTGTTGCTGGCAGATAACATTATGTTGTTTCTACTATGTTTTGGTGATATGATCTACTAATACTGTTATGAAATGGATTATGGCTTTTTGTTCAGAACGAAACTAATTAGCTTTCTAATGTGCATTTTTTCCAAATTTGGTCTAGATTGAGAGAAACTAAAGGTTATTCAAAGGATACCCTTCCTATTCGCACGGAGATAAGCCTATGGGAGCGGGTTTAGGTCCCAGTCACTAGAATAATAGCTTATGGGAGAAACTATATATTCTAGTCACATGTATGCAATGTTGTGGGAGTGACTAAGGCATGATTTTATTGAGTTTTTCTCCGCATTCCTCGCGATGTTTGGCCTATTTTGGGTTGTGGCAATGTTATTGATCAGGAATTTTCGGCATATGGTTGAAATTTTTTTTGGACCCTCTATAAGTTGATCAAAGTTAAAGATATAAAATGGCTAGTGGAGTTAGTGATTGATTTGGTCAAGAATCCTTCCTGAACCAAATTTGAAGCATGTGAAAGGTGTTTTTGAGTCTTTCATAACATGTATCATTTACTGAACATCTCAACACATGAATAAGATAAATAGAGGAAGACGTTGAATTCATTTGGTTGGTTGTTGTGAGAGTGAGTGAGAATGCTATTGTGAGAGCATTGTGAGTGAGTAGAGTATGAAACAACTACTCACATATGTTATGCATAGATATAACATATATTTGTGAGCAAAAATTAGAGTGAGAGTTGAGAAGAAGGTTTAGATTTTGTGTGTAGTTTGTGGCAGAAATTTTGAAGTTGGTTGTGTGTTTGTGAGAGGTGTTTTGGTGTGTGAGTAGTGAAGAAATTTTCTTCTCCGGGCATATTTTTTTATTCATATTTTTTAAGAATGTGAGATTTTTTTGGTGTAAGAGTAGTGAAAAAATTCCCTTCTCTGGGAAGAGTTTATTATTAATATTTGATGACATATGTTATGCATATATATAACATAGATTTGTGAGAAAAAATTAGAGTGAGAGTTGAGAATAAGGTTTAGATTTTGTGTGTAGTTTGTGGCTGAAATTTTGAAGCTGGTTGTGTTTGTGAGAGGTGTTTTGGTGTGTGAGTAGTGAAGAAATTTTCTTCTCCAGGCATATTTTATTATTCATATTTTTTAAGAATGCGAGAGTTTTTTTCGTGTAAGAGTAGTGAAAAAATTCCCTTCTCTGGGAAGAGTTTATTATTCATATTTGATGAGCAGGACGTTAGAGCTATTGGGTTGCTCACGTTGAGCGAATTGAGAATAGAGTTTGAAAATATATGAAACATGGTTCACATGGAGGAATTGAAGGTGTGTTGAGTCTTTAGTACAAACATTGATTTGGTGATTCATAGTAGGAAGATATTTCTACATCCAATAGGAGTTATACAGTCCAATGGTGGTTGTGCGAGGATCATTGGTTATGGGAGCTTCCAGCGGATGGTAGTCCATTGATGCGTGAGAGAAAGAGATTTTTTAATTGATATATTCCAGCATACTATAGATGAAGCCAAGTCTTTCGAATTATGGTTTTAATCTAATCCATGTAAATTTGTTAAGAATATTAATATAATATTTGAGCAGTGCAACAACACCAGGGTGGTTTTCTCCCGAAAGGGTTTCCAAGAGAAATACTTGTGTTCTTGTGTATGTATTCTTGTGTTTCTCATGGTGATTTCTGATGATTGTTATGATTTCAGTTTATTGTTGCTTATGTGATTTGATGAGCTAATCTTGTGTATGTGCATGCATAATAGACATTAAAGAAAAAATTTGTGAAATTTTGTATAAAGGCCATCACGTTCACCCCCCCCCTCAGTAGTGTATATTTCCAACACAATTTTTATTCTTCTTCTCCTCCTTAGAAGTGTCATGTTTCTCCTTCTTCTTCGATCCACTTGAGTGTTCTCTCTTTAGGCCTATGTTCTCCAGGTATTGTGCCTATACAAAAACCTCATCCATTGATTTGGACTTGAACAACATAACTTTCTCATGCATATGGCAGTGCAGACCCCCCCAAATACTTGGGTACATCTGGGTTATTTGGAGACATACCTAATAATATAGCCATTTTTCTGAATTATGTTGTGTACTCCTGCATGCTTTGGCCTCACTTTTTCTTGAATTAATGCCACCGGATCCATTGGTCCTCCACATATCCAATGGGATAAAAATATGACTTAATGAGGGTTTTGAAATCTTCTCACTTAGTCAATGTAGGTTCTCCCTCCAAAATTAGGGTTTCCGTGTGGCTCTCCCACCAAGTCAGTGCATGGCCCTCTAATTTAAGTCACGCGAATGCCGATCTTTTTACCTTCCTCGATATAATGGATGTTGGAATAAACTTCTAGGTGCTGCAACCAGTGGTTCAACTTTAGAGCATGGATCTCACTATGGTATGGCTTGATATCAAGTTTTTCTTCCATTTTAAATAGGTATTGATTCAAGGTACTCGAAAAAGATTAGTCTTCCTAGATTCTTTCTTCGATTGGTTCTTCATTTCTCCATGATATTCTGATCCCAATTCTGATTTGTCCTCTGCATCTGAACCCCCATCTTCTCCAAATATCCCCAACTTATTTCTCAGGGTCACCATGAGGAGGTTAACATTGTGATTTATGTCTGCGACTTTTTTTTCCCGTCACAAGAACCTCAGCTCTACAGGATCATGAGGGTCATTTACAAATTAGTCGGTTGTGATTGGGGTTTTATGATTTTGGACCCCAATGATATAGATCTCCACAAAATACCCAAATAAAACTAGCTCTGATACCAAATGATCTGTAAACTGTTATGGATATTCCACTAGATAGTTTGTCACAACATATCCGAAAATATTATATTAAAAATCCAAAATTCTACATTATTATAATTTTATTTAATTTCTAGATCTGTAGGTTTTACTATAATTAGCGCATGCATGTGAATGGAAGTTATGTAGAAAATTATATAATGAAAACACAAGCTCACACACACACACACACACACACACACACACACATATAAGACACAAAATATGCTTTGGGAAACCTTTCGGGAGAAAACCCAGCTAGAAGGTGAGGCTACTTTAATTTCTTTCTCTGTTTGGAAAATAAAGCTGCAAGTACAAAGAATTAATTCCTATGGCATATGTGTTATAGGCCATTTTGTCACATCTGGTCATTTTGCCTAAAAACTAGATAAATTAACATCATTTTACTCCTTGACATCATCATGGCACAAAGGCCTGTGCATGACACTCTCATATCTGAGAGTTTCTTCCTAAAAACACCTTTTTTCATTCATTTTAAGGACCAATGCTCCCTAGACTTCTACTGGACAAATTTCACCTACAGGTTGCTCTATTTTGGTGTGCGTTGATCACCTACATGTTTTTCCACTATGCATCTACATTGATTCTAGAAATTTAGGAAAAAGAGAGAGATTATGGAAGCCTCTTATTCCAGAAGATTCCATAATTTTTTACAACCATTTACCTCAGACAAAAAATTTGAATCCTATCCTATCCTACCTTGTATTTTTCATCCCTTATCGTTTGATCCCATCCTGCCATCAACATTGGATATCAAGCCCTATATTGGTAATTGGATAAGAACTCCCAACTTACCTCCCTCTCCTATATATTTGTGGCCATCCACAGGCTAAGGGTTGGATTTTGGAGATATAATTATAAACTAATGCTACTCTTGTAAAGAGTTTCCATTCCATACATTAGGGTGATTAGAGGTGTACTTTGTGACAAATAAGGAACAAGTCAACTTGGAGGAGCTCTTCTATAATATCAACTCCTATTTCTGGTTGTAACTCCTTCCATTTATATTAATGCAAAGATTTATTTGTTTTCCTATATGTGATGTTAGTATTTCATGTATTTCGATGCCATGTTGATCCATTTAATGAATTATTTAGATGATTATACATAGGTATCATAGATAATTGTCTTGTGTTGTCTTATTGTGCAGGTACTAATTATAGCAACAAGAGCTATAACTGGAGCATTCAAACCGATAAAGGAGTGAAGTATACGATGGATTATAGGTAGGCTTCATCCCATAATCCATTTAATTTAAGGGAAACAATAGCTTATTTGACTTTATGTTGTTCTAAGCTAGGCCACCCAGTCTAGGGAAGATACTTTTTTCCGCAGTCGTAGATTCCGTATAAAAAATGAACAACTCCATTGGGCATCAGTATATTTATTTGGTGGTTTATTTTTCCTTAGTGTGTGTTTCACCTCTTCTTTGTACCTTCGCTATCATCTTTAGTTAAGAACGTACCTAAACGACTTTTCATAGAGTCTCAATTGCAAAATTTGTGCCGCAACTCTCCTATTCTTGACCAACACTCCCTCTGGTCTAGGGACAGAGCATTGCACCTCTGTAGAGCCCTATTTGTGCCTGCATTGCAAGGCACTAGTGCCTCTTATGCACCTGAGTTGACCCCATTTCATGCATGAATTTTTCTTTTTCTTGACTTTATCTCTAATCAACGTTATTCTAGTTGCACTTCCTTGAGTCTCTAAGTGTCTTATGGTCCCTCTAAAGCCTCCATTTGGTCTTATCATTAGGTTTCTTGCAAACTGATTTTTTTTTTTATGATTGGTTGCTTGGATGAATCGTTGTTCTAGTCCTCATTTAGAAAATTTTATTTGAATCAGTGATTAAAATTTTCATCTTAGTTTTCTTCATTTTCAAAAATTAAGAGACTTGAAAAGAAAGATATTTGCATTGTAATTTAGAGTTTTGTGTGTGCATTGAAATTAGAACAGTTGTATTGGAAAGGGATTGCATTTTTCACATTGTTTGCTGCATACTGTTTGTTGCATACTCTTTGTCTCTTCCCTTCCCTAAATAGATTTTCATTGAATGAGAAAGATTCCATTTCCTCATGCTAGTTTTCATTTTAGGATATTCAGGTGAAATTCGCGGTGAGCCCCAAAACTAAAACTTAATCAAAGATAAAAAATACAAATTATTGAATCAACCTATGGAGAATTTGTAATAATAACAAAAAATTTAGAGGTATAGGCTAGAGATGTGTTCCAACATCGTTAAATGTAGGAGACATCATTGTTTTCCAATGTTGCATCCCAGGGGTGAAATCTCATTCTATGTATGTGAGTGTATAAAATCATTCTCCACATACCTTTGGGTATATTGGATGATGCTCCATGCATGTAAAGTATATGGGAATGCTCTCATTAAATGGTTACACATTAGATAGCACTAATATGGACTGCACTCCTACATACCATCGAGTATATTTTGGGAGTCCCCTATAGGTTGTTATCCTCACCATAGGTAACTGAGTTGGTCACCTTTTCTACCGTGATACACTGGACACATAATTAGGGAATATTGGTTGTCGTATGTTAAGTCTTTGGTTCGCCAAGGTATATATTGTAGTTCATGGTTGCTTGGTAATCCTTTATACCTATATTACCCTTCTTTTGATTTATTTTTTGTGTTAATTTCTAAAATTTATTAATCCAATGTGGAAAAAAATTCCTCCACCCTATTGTTCGCGTAGAATGTAAAATAAGCCTCCTCTTCCACCATAGGCTACTCTTGGTCATCGTAAAAAGCATAAGAAAAAAAAAACTACCAAATTTGGAACTTTGGGAACCACTTCTAGTCCTCCTCTTAATATTTATCCACCAGAATCATTTGTCCCTTTGAGTTCTGAGCCTGAGATACATCTACTCTTGTCAGTGAATCTGACACAATCGAAAAAAATTCCTTAAAACCTTATTGCTGGAGGTTATTGAACCTGAATTTCCCATGTCATTTACTTTACTTCCCAAGGTTGTTGACCCTGAGGAACCTCGACCATCTTCACCTGTTACTTCAGGTCCTTCCCCTTCTCTTCCCTTGTCTTAGACAGAGCCTTCATCGATATATATTGGACTCAATAGTGAACCTCTTCCATATGAACTTGTGAGTATTGAAGAGATCCCGCAAGAAGACACTCGTCCCTTTACTCCTATTCATTGGGGTGGACTCCATTTTTATTAGACGGATCCTCTTCCTCCTATTCATACTCCATCACAAACTCCTTTACCTGATTCTTTGTGTTAGTCATCCATGATTTTCACTATCTGAAGATGACTAAGTATCGGTTCTAGATTTGTAGAAACAAAGTTCATGAACATTGTGAGTTCTAGAAATCTCACTACCTTCATTATCCTTGAGATAATTTTTTCACTATTTTATCATCCCATCATGTCAAGCTCAGCTCACCCATCCCAAAAGACCCATCATGGGCTCATGTCACTTAGTTTTTCCTTGTTGTGTCACCTTTGGCCTCAGCCCTCTATTTGGTTTTGCCTAACTCCTCCATGGTCCGTCTAGGGCTTTTATGGGAATTTTTCTTGGTTTCAGGACCTCCATGGTTAAAAATAAAAAAGGCTTGTATCTTGATGCTATTACACCTCCTCCTATCCTTAATATACCTTCATAAACACTTCCCATCACTCCTACCCCTCAAAATCATCATTTTTTTACAAAACCTAGCCTATTGCTAAAATTTGACACTTTTCGAGAATAGGCCTGTGTTTTTCCCTTTTGGACCTTTTCCCCTCACTCAATTCTTGAAATTACACTTTCCCCTACTCTCTAACACCTATCCCTATCCCCCAAAATTTCCCCAAGAATTTAGACAACCCTTAACCCCTTCATTCCCCTCCCTCTGCAAGGCAGTCCTAAATCCCCTACACCAAACCCTAATTTCCTCTTCCAACTAAGCTAGGGTTTGATATGAAAAGGATGCACAAGAGAAAATGATTAATTTTATATATATTGTCAAGCGTAATTCCATACAGACTCATAAACATCATGCCTCCATCATTTTCCAAGAATTCATTCCAAGAGACAAGCCATGTGTCACGCCTAGGGCCAGTTTTGCTTCAAATTGTGTTTCTGACCAAACAGAGATGAATTTGAAAAAAGTGAGAGAATGTTTTGTCTAATATAGGTCCAAAAAAACAAATCCTTCAGTTTTTAAACAGGTATCATGGTTTTGGAGCAATATAAAAAATACAGGTGTCCCAAGAGAATTTCTGCACTGCTGGAGTGACCTTGGGAAAATATGGTTTTCTCACAGCTGGAGTGTCCAAATTACTTTCTTGATGAGTCAAATGAAAAATAGACTTGAAGGGATTTCCAATGAGCTATCATGAGCTAAATGTTGAGTAGAGGAAAACCTCCAAAAGTTGTCTGCACCAGCACTCTGCATTTCTGCACCATCGTTCAACACTTTTTGACCAGTGTTGGGAAAATCCGTTTTTGGACAGGTAAAAGGAAAAAAAATGTAAAAAAAAAAAGAATTTTTGGAAATTAGACTCAAAAATATTTCCAACGAGCTATCCTGGAGCTCATTCCGACACCGGGAAGGCCTCCAAATTCCTTCTACAAATTGACGCTGCGCACTGACGGAGTGGCGCTGTGCACAGAAGAAGTTTGGCCAGAATTGCCAAAAAATTGTCAAAATCAGTCTTTTCCTCCTCAAGTTGGCCCAAGGCTCCTGCAAAAGTTTAAAAATTTTGGTGGTCACTTTTCTTTGCCCTCCAAGTGTTCTTTTTCATCCATAATCAAAGAAGAATAAGGTCAAGCAACTTGATCCAAGACTGATCAAAAGCCATTCAAGAAAGGCCTCCTTGGCCAAAACACAAATTTTGCAACGGAAACAACTGTCCTTGTTCACATATTTGCAAAAATGATAAATTTTTCTATCAGCATGAGAAAAGGTGAGGTAATGGGGTAAGATCATCACCAGAAGGCATCCACAAGAAGAGAAAGGCAACAGGCCTGTGTTTAAAGAGAATCAGGGTTTTGTGATTGATTGACAAAAAAATACTGCCAAGCAAGGAAACATCACAAGGACCACAAGGATAGAACAAGTCAAATGAATATAATAAGTCCTCCTTCATGAACAAGCAGATGTCATTCAAAATATATCCAAGGTGTTCTCTAGGGTTTGTATAGGCAGCATTGTTTCACCTACACCAAAGGAGAAATGGCAAAGAATATCAGTTTAGGGGGGCCTAAGATTTCCAAGTACAGTCAAAGGCCTCCAAAATAATCAAAAGAAAAGAAAGTATGAGGTTGAGTATCAAAAGGAGAAATTCATGCTAAGCATAGGTTCACTGTTGAAGAAATGAGATTTCAAACTCCAAAAGAGACTAAGAAGACCAAAGGAAAATGTTTTGTTGGCACCTGCACAAGATCAGAAGTGGCCAAGTGAAAAACATGGTATACCTGATGCACACATATTTGTCAAAAATACATATCACTGTCAAATCTGCAAAGGGCAAAAGGCATGTTTCAGGTCACCTACATTCAGAAATGCCCAAGGAGGTAAAAACAGGGTTTTCAGTTTGATGAATATATTCCAAAGGATAGTTTGAACAAGTGCCCAGGCTTTCAAAAAGAAAAGGGGATAAAAAGGACATCTACATCCGCTCAGCTAGCCATCATCACAAAATAAGAAAAGATGCCTTGAAAGAACTTTCAAAACCCTACAAAAGACAAAAGGTTGTAAGTCAAATGGAAAAAATATTGAAAATCATAGTAAAGTGGGTTTAGAAATTTGATTTATTTCTCTCAAAGGGTATAAAGGTGCCTTTGTTCCACTTCAAATTCATTCAGCCCCTAAAAAAAGAGAAAAAATTCTTAAGGAAGAAAAACAGAGTTTTTCTAGTCATTTTTGGCAAAATTTTCGGGTGTTGCGCACAGACAGACTGGCACTGCGCACAGGAGAGAAGAGCCAGTATTGAATAACACTTCACAAAACACAGATAGACCAGCACTGTGCACAGGCAGTGGCGCTGCGTACAGAGGAAATTTTGCCAAAATTGCCAAAAATTGATCAAAATCACTCTTTTTCCTCCTCAAATTTTCCCCAGGCTCCTGCACGAGTTAGTAATGATGATGATGAGTCTGAGGAGAAAGAAAATAGTGATGCCATTGACATTAACGAGCAAGAAATAAGACTTGAGGCACAACGCATGGAAGAGAGAAACAATGAGCAAAACAATGATAATATGCAAGAGGATGGTGAGGAAGATGAAGAGCTGGACAATCAAGATAACATGAGCATTGATAATGAAAAGGAAAAAGTAGAGAATGATGAAGAGGGTAGCCAGGATAAAGGTCAAAATAGTAAGGAAAATGTAGATGGCTAAGGGCAGTAGTGACACCCAAGAATCAAGCCTCAGTTATGCAAATCAGAACAGTGAAAAAGAGTTAGAAGACATGAACACAAATGAAGATGATGACAGTGCCAAAGACAAAGAGGAGAGTGGTCTTCATGATGAGCAAGATGATAGTGATGAAAGTGAAGAGGGTGCCAGTGAAAATGATGACCCCAAAAATGAAAAGACAAGTAGTTAAAATGAAGAACAAAATGACAATGAAGAAATCAGTGAAGAGGATGAGAGTGATGATGATGTTAAATACAATGATGGAGCAGAAAATATGATGACTGATGATGCCATTAATGAAAATGAAGAAGTTGAGGACCGCAACAAGGATCATAGCCATGATCAAGGCACCTACAAAGCCACCATCACACCTCTTCATTGAAATTTAAGCACTCAAAGAGGGTAAAGACCAAGAAAAACTTAAATACATGGCTCAAGATTTTCCACAGGCTTCTCAAACCCCTTGAAGAAGTTGTCCACCAAATTTGAGGGAATTTTGAACAAATTTTGTTTTTTTGAAATTTTGAGGCCTCTGTGCGTAGCACCCTTGGTGCTATGCACAAATTTGGTTCATCCTTAGCTTTCAAACTTTAAATTTTTTGATTCCTCTCATCATCAACAGTCTTCTCACAAAATTTCAGATCATTTGGAGCCATTTTTGACCAACCAAAAGGTCAAAAAACACCAAAATTTTGACCATTCTGCCTCATCTTCATGCAAGGTGCTGCGCACAGAGCAGTGTTGGGAGAATGCATTTTTAGATAGGAAAATGGAACTCATTTATAAAACAAAAATAATATATGTAAATTATACTCACCAGGCTTTCCAACGAGCCATCACGAAGCCAAATCCGACATCAGGAAGTGGGCCAAAACTTGGTTTCAAAACATCCTATTTTCTGCTAGAGGAGGTGTTGCGCAGGGAGAAGAGTTGGGAGAATGGACTTTTGGATAGAAAAATGGCACTCATTTAGGAAAAAAAAAGCATTTATGGAAATTAGATTCATCAGGTTTTCCAACGAGCCATCACACAGCTAAATTTGGCATCGGCAAGGGGTCCAAAACTTAGTCACAAAAGAACCTATTTTCTGCTGAAGTGGTGTTGCGCACAGAGACTGTCTAAGTGTGTTTTGGACCAAAAGTCAACAAAACGCACTCATTTATTGCAAATTGATATTTTTCAGTTTTTTGAGGAAAAACACTCTAGAATTAGGTGCAAATAGTTATTTTGGCGTTTATTTCTTAGGATATTATGTGCCTTGGGCCTTGCATGGTCTCTTGGCCATAAATGACATTTATGGTTGAATTTGACATTTTCCTACCATATTTAGGGTTTTCGTCCTCCTTTGCTCCATAAATAGAGCATGAGGCCCTCATGTATTTTGTTGGCATTTGATGAGCTTTGAGAGAAATATATGGTTTTTATGAGCTTGGAGAAGAAATTGGTGTTGTGGAGTTGATGAATGGCTTGTTTGGCTTGATGATGGAGAGGCTTGTTTGTTGGATTCCTTAGCTTGGTGAATGGTGATGTCTTCTTAATTTGTTTATGTTTCCTTGTTATCATTATGTTTCACTCCTCTTAGTTGCTATGAATCAGAAAAGTATGGGTTGAGACATGCTCTTTGAGGCACCTCAATCCTCCTATTTGTTATAGCCTTAATGTTTTCCTTAGCTGGTTGTGTTTGAAGAATTCTTAGCTGCTCTTCAAGCCTCCTTATGCTTGTTAGTTTCATTTATGGATTAATATGCTGGTTAAAAAATATGATTCACAGTATGCCCTGCTTATTTGAGACTGTCTAAAACTCTGTCTTCGAACCTTTCTTTGGAATATTGTCTGCTAGGTTAAGTCAAAGAGGTCTCGTTCGATCTTGCCCTTTATCCATGCTTATCAACTTGTTTCAGAGTTCTTCATAGTTTGATTTATGATGTTTAGGAGTTCCTTGTTCATAGATTGAGTTATTGTGATATATTATATGTTTTCCCAAATTCTGAAGGTGAATTTACTAAAGTTAGAAGCTCTTATGCTTTCTATGTTTCACTGGAATGTTTATCTTGGATATTTATTTGTTTAAAGTATTATCATTGAGTAAATGGTTTGCCCTATTTCATGCTTAGTATCTTTTTCTTATCATATTTAAGATCCTCTTGTTCATAGGTATTTGATAAAGGATTCTTGATTTCCTTTTGCCCTACCTTATTCACAAACTTGATGTCCATCCCATTTCACTCATAACCTTAAGGACCCATTAACCTTACTAGATTGGCTTTGCACTGCACTCTGATTCATTATTGTGACACCCTTGACTTTCATTGACTCCATAGCCCAATGCTTTGACAAACTCTCACTCCACCTATGCTACTTGACCATCTTACCCAACCAAAATAATCAACAAACCCTACACTTAACAACTAGCCTAAAATCAAAAACCTAGAGCAAAAAGAACACATCCTTTGCACCCAATAGAGAGACCCCTCTCTGAGTCTAGGAAGGCTAGGTCCTAGGACTCCAAAGACTAGTTCCATGTTACCCTGTCATTTGGTCTACCAATCTATCAAATCATGGGACAATAACATTCGGGCAATCACGGTGGGAACTTCTGAGTATATTCATGCTTAAATAGTCCCTAAAAAATTTAGAAAATTGACTGATAGTATCTGGTGGTTAATCTCCCACCTCATCGCCATGCTAACACTTTTAACTAACCCGTGGATCTCTCTCAGCAATATTCATTAGGATTGTTAACCCCAACTGGATCAGAGCTGACCTCTCAACCTGTGTCAACCACTATGATTGAGACATCAAATGTCGTTTCCTCATCTATCTTTGCGAAATCACCAGAAACACATTTGTATGGTGGTCTGTACATCCCACCTGGTTATCAGTATTTATCTGGTACCTTCAATAGTGCAGCTTCCAGTCCTGGGACCTCTCCCATGTCATCTAATTTAGAAATTCCATCTGGTACTTCTCTTATAAACACCACTCAGCTTGCTCCTTCTCCTCTATCTACACCTACAATTGAACATCAGGTTGGCCCGTATGTTAGTGGGCAAGGTTATCTTCAACATCCTAACTCTCATTATGTTGGGTACCCTCCATCTAGATCATAGTTTCCTACATTATCCCCTCCTCCTTTGGCAGGGGGAAACATGTTGTTGGTATACCTCAAGTTGGTAATCAACCTTATTATAATCCTCCTTATCCTGGGATGAATGCTAGTTTTTGGAAACCTACTTTTCTCATCTAACCTAGTTCATTTTTGGACCAATTGTTGAATCCTCAACCTGTTCCATCTTCATCTAAGATTCCTATCCATCAATTTGTACCTCAACATGCTAAATACATGCAATCCAACCTTTACAGGTTTTTGTTTCATCACAACTTATTGGGTCGGTATTTGGTACCTCTCAAGTTCCACTTACCCATCCTTTGCAAGGTACCTTACAGTCTCAACTGCTTTGGCGAGGTACTCCTCAAATTCAAATAATAAAAAATGTGTATAGTATGGCGTAGTCCCAATTGAACCCACGTTATGTCGGGATGATGAAAAATATCGTGGAAAAATAGTATAGACCCTATCAGGGAATTCCTCAAGTGCCTTTTCAAAGCCAATACGTCCAAACCCAACCATTCCAGCCTTTGTAGGTTTATTCTAGCGCTGGTCAACAAGGTTACGTGTATATTGGTTACCAAAATCCTCCTTATTCTAGTGCCTAGGTTCCTCTTTATCAGAGCCCTCCTTATACAGGAATGAAAGTACCTTCTTATCCAAGCTATCCTTCATCAAATTTCAACCGACAATTACCTTTTATGGAAACTCTTGAATTTCCAAATTTGACTCAGCTTACCAACGGTCCCATTTCTCATTCAACTTGGTGGCCGATAATTCCCACCAAATTTCCTTCTGGTATCCCAAAATTCAATGGGAATCCTATATAATACTTGTCAACCCATGTCATGACATATCATCTATGGTGTTCTTCGAACTCCCTTAATGATGATTCCATACAATTACGTCTTTTCCATTGTACTCTTACAGGTACCTGTAATATTCCTAAATTAGCTTACAACTAAAAGGAATATTAATTTTTCTTTTGAAATCTAGATGGATGAATAATTGGGTAAGGAGGCTCATAATTTGCTCAAGTATGAATAAAAATCCCTCATGGTGTGAAAAGGGATCATGAAATAACCAGATCAAGCATCCACATGTGTGAACCATGTCTAAACTATGTGGAAAAGGTCAAGTTTGACCAAGTCAACAACATTTATTCTCAAAGAGTGGATCCTAAATAAAGATAGCTCAATGTGAATGGAAATCAAGTTAACCAGTTAAAATGAAGACACCTTGAGTGTGGAAGAGGTTGATCACTTGACCAATTCAACCATGACCATGTCCACAGTGCAATCTAGATGCATTGAACCTCTTAGAGGAACATCAAAGTTCTAGAAGGAGGTTTTACATGTGAAAGAGGCTAAACTAATGAAGTGGTTTAGGGTTTTGACAAGGCTCCAATATTATAAAAGGAGGAGGAGAGCAACAAGAGGGGGTTGTTGAAGATTATTATTTTATGAAGGTATTGTCTGCTGAGACATCCCTTGTTGGGTCTTCCTATTTAGGAATCCCACCTCCTTCCTTGAGAAGCTCTTGGAGGAGACTTGTGCTATATTTTCCACTATTAGGCTTGGGCCAAGCGTCACCTTACACCTACAGTGCTGATCCTGTTGAGGGTTGGGTTGTCCTTGTGAGTTGTAGCAGTGGAAAACACTAGATATGCTCAGATCTAGATTATACTAGTGGCTCTTCTTAGTGAGTGTGTCTTTTAACCTCCTGGAAGAGTGCATTAGCTGATTGAGCTTCAGATCCAAACCTTGGCATTAGGCCAAATTATTCTCAGAGCCTACAGTGCAGTATCTCTCCCTGGACTGCGTTATTTTCAAAGGATAAGTTGCAAGGTGTTTTGTCTGCATTTTGGAGGAGAGATCTCCGGTGATTGGATCCTCCTTTTCACTATGGTGGTCCATGGATTAGCCAACCAATCCATGTTGTTTCAGATCTGATCTTCTGTACCATTGTATTATTCATAAATTTCTGAATCATTCTGTAGATCTGCAACTTTAAATCTCAAATCTACTCTTTGTGCTTCATGTTTTGCACAAAACCCCAAGGGAAATGTATAGATGAGAATTTCTTGGACACAGATCTGTATTAGATCTAAATTTTTATGTATAGATCTGCTCTAGATCTAAGTATTAATAAAATACTGCTTCAGCCCCTGAAAATAACACTTTCATGGTTATGTCGTCTTTTCTTATGGTTGTAGCACCTCATTTCTAAGGATTTTTCCTGTATAGTCTCATTCTTTCTCTTGTACAATGTATGGGCTGTAATGTACATCTAATTTTCTATTATACATATAATTTCTGAACCTCGATATCAGCCTCCTAATGTGATTCAGTGGATCTACGTTATTTCTGAAGCATTCCTTTGCATATGGCTGCAACCCCTCTCTTTGGGTGATTTTCAGCTAGACTAGTTTGTGGGAGATTTGTTTAACCCACCTAGTCTGATTTTTTTTTTCTCTCCTGTTGGATTTAGATCTTAGATGAGCTGATATAAGGTATCCAGGAGTTACAAACTCATTTCTATGCACATAATTCTCAGAAGTGCGTTATTTCAGCAGGCTTGTTGAGCTGTCCCGATTTTGGGATATTACAGTGGTATCAGAGCAAGATCTTTGGCTGAGCCTGTGGGATTCAAGAAAAAGTGCTATAAAGAAAAGAGCAAGGTTAGAATGATGAAGAATATGAGTTTACTCTCATCACTTTTTAGATCCAGTAGGAACCTCTCCAAGGAGGTTGAACAAGAAGAAGAGAGAAGGAGCAGTGAAACTCCTAGAGAGTTTCAAGAGCAGGAAGAACTTCCAATCAGGTATACAAGATCTATACATGTGGAAAATTCTGAATCCTCATCTCATGGATATGTGCACCCATCCATATCACCAAATATTCAACATTATATTAGTGATTTCCTCATGACGAGGAAGAAAGGAGGTGTACTCGAGAAGGAGACTCTTGGAGAGTATTTGCAGGAGTATGAAGGTCAATCTAAGGAGTTCAAAGATGACTTGAACTTCCAAGCATTCTGCAAGATCAAGGAGGACAGAAGAATAAAGGGGAAGTAGCATGATGTGGGTAGATTCTTTCTATCTACTTTTGATGGATCACCTAAATGTCCAGTCAGGGTTTGGATGGAGGGGCTAGACAAATTTGTGTGGCAGCACCAAGTTTCAGAAATTGAAGCCATCAAAGTAGCAGCGCTGCATTTTGAAGGTAAATCATATGCTTGGTGGTTGTTTGAGTCCTTTTCCTTAAGAAATGAAAATACACCTACTTATGCAAGGTTTATTGAAATATTAGCAGAAAGGTTTGATGGAGCCCCATGTTTAACATATTCTGTTAACACTATCAAACCATATCAAACAAATATTTTGCATGAGTTGGAAGGGTCTATGAATCCAACTCCATTTTTGAAAACCATGGAAGAAGGTGTAAGTTTGTTTGATGCATTGAAAAGGGCAATATATCCATTGGATGAAGGGTTCTCTTCTCAAGAGGAAAGCATGAAGGTTTCTCCCTCAATAGATGACCAAGATCTAAGGTCTTTTGTTGATGATGAGACAATTTCAGTTATTGAAGAGGAGGAGGGGAAGACAGGAGATGATAATGCAATCACAACAAAGGCACCTCAAGCACTTCATGGAGAGGAGGATGGAGCACTTGCTCCAAGGAAAGAAACTCTTGCACCCTTGCAAGAAGTTCCAAAGGGTCTCACACATAAGGCTCTTGGCATAACACATTAGCAGCATGCACCATCATTTTCAAATGATGAGATCTGGAGGTTAGAATGAGAAAAAGAGTAGGGAAGGCATCACAATATGGAAAGCATGGACCCTTCTCTATTTCAAATTTTGGAAGAACAAAGAAGGCAAGAGGACCTATGCAATAAAGGTAGGGGAAAATTTGTCCACCTACATCCACATTATACTCTATGCCTTGATGCCTCTTTGCAAGAAGGCATTTCACCAGGAGGACCTCTTGATTGGAGGGAAACTAAATTTTTCTCTTAACTATGGGAAAAATTTGCATATTTGGCTAAGGAGGGAGCCCTGGGAAGAGCCAGCATAGCACAAATAATCTCTCATGAATTCAGAAGAGAGGTGAGAAATTTCCTGAAAGGGGCATTGCTATCTCCCACTCAGTTATCTGCACTGAGAGAGGAGAAATCGGAAGTCTATGATGGCATGAGCATGGGAATACATGGCAAATCCATAATTTTGGGGCATCCCATGATATCTTCATTCACAAGGAAGATTTTTGAACATGGCAAGGGAATGCTAACCCTCTTGCATGGATGGGCCAAAATGGGGAAGTATTGGAAGATAAGGACTTTTCGAGGGGAAGTTGATTTCCATCTGCTTCAATCTTGTCTTGAACAAGATCAGCTGCAAATGAGGTAGCAAAGGGAAGATTATGAGGCTCCAACAGATGATTTTGACATCAAGTATGTCAAAGAGGAGAGCCTTGATATGACACGGGCTGCATTTCAAACCTCTGCAGCGTTGTCATTCTTGGGAAGCCTAGATCCTTATTGGGATTCCCAACTTATGATGGAATACTCCAAGGACCTTTTCACATATGGGGTTCTTGATGGGGAAGTGAAGGATGGAAGGTTTAAGGTAGTTGATGGAGTCATCTATTTCTATAATCTTATCCTTTTGGTTAGAGACTCCAAGCTCAAGGAGAGACTACTAGATGCAACCTATGAGATCCTTCTTTCCAAGCCCACTGGTTTCATTAAATCATATCATACTCTCTTGGGTGGATTGATATGGGAAGGTTTCAAGGATGAGATACACTCTCATATGAAGATGTGCTATATGAGGAGGAAAATAGTTCTTGGGAAGAGCCATCATTCACACCTCCTTACTCATTGAGTGTGAGAGGGAACTCATCCATGAGTTACCTCACTGATGTAAAAAAAGTATATAGAGGGACTTGTATTTCTAAATAATATAATGTATCTCCTGTATGCTTATATTTTTCTAACACTCATATGCAAAACATTGCTCCAAAAGGGGGCACTATCTATGATGGGTTTCATGGGCCACTCAAGGCCATGAATTATGTTGATGCAGGTCATTCCTTGGAGCATCTTGGAAAGATACTATATTCTTCATGGTGTGATTATTTTACACCAACTATGATGCACCTTTTCCAAGCATTCAGAAGGGATGGGGCAGTAAGCAAGTGTTGGGGGAGGCACTTGTCATCTCTTATTTTATGGCAATTAAGGGTAAAATTGCGCTGGTTGCACATGAGGGAACGTCTTCCTTCGAATTTATCATACATGGTAGTTAGCATGCTTCTAATCATGATTCCATGTGTTGGAAATGTTCTTATTCTTGGGAACATGGTTGGAGGAGAGACACATTGGTGGGATGTGTCCTTGGGGAAAGGAGTTCCCCACTCTTTTTGCACTACATGCTTCAATGGGAGCATGAGATATTGTATGGCCACTATGATAGATCACTTGCCTCTTTGTAGAGTGAGCCATATGTTTGTTGAGAACATGCCTCTCATATGTATTGGAGAGGAGTTTTTCTGTGGATTGCCAAGCTGGGAGGTGATCCACTTCATTTGGATGATAGCATGGAGATGTGAGTCTTTCATGAATCATGAAACTCCCAATGATTGTCATCACTTCTATCTTAAGGAGGCCATGGATCAGCAAGAAGGTTTCCATAACAACCTTCCATTCTTTCATGATGAGAGCCATTGGGTTTACTCACCAAGGACCAACTTGCACATTGAGGAAGGACCATTGGAAGACAGAACTATTGCAAAAAATTTCGAGCAATGGTGGAGACTATTGGATGAGGAGGCCACAAGAGAAGAAGGGGAGATTTTGCAGCACCCTTGCAGTTGCTTGAGGACAAGCAACATTTGGGAGGGGGAGACTGTAATATTCCTAAATTAGATTACAACTGATAGGAATATTATTTTTGCTTTTGAAATCTAGATGGATGAATAATTGGGCAAGGAGGTTCATAATTTGCTCAAGTATGAATAAAAATCCCTCATGGTGTGAAAAGGGATCATGAAATAACCAGATCAAGCATCCACATGTGTGAACCATGTCTAAACTATGTGGACAAGGTAAAGTTTGACCAAGTCAACAACATTTATTCTCAAAGAGTGGATCCTAAATAAAGACAGCTCAATGTGAATGGAAATCAAACTAACTAGTTAAAATGAAGACACCTTGAGTGTGGAAGAGGTTGATCACTTGACTAAGTCAACCATGACCATATCCACAAAACGGTCTAGATGCATTGAACCTCTTAGAGGGAAAGCGCAGTTCTAGAAGGAGGTTTTACATGTGAAAGAGACTAAACTAATGAAGTGGTTTAGGGTTTTGACAAGGCTCCAATATTATAAAAGGAGGAGGAGAGCAACAAGAGGGGGTTGTTGAAGATTATTATTTTCTGAAGGTATTGTCTGCTGAGACATCCCTTGTCGGGTCTTCCTGTTTAGGAATCCCACCTCCTTCCTTGAGCAGCTCTTGGAGGAGACTTGTGCTATCTTGTCCACTATCAGGCTTGGGCCAAGCTTCACCTTACACCTACAACACTGATCCTGTTGAGGGTTGGGTTGTCCTTGTGAGTTGCAGTAGTGGAAGACACTAGATCTGCTCAGATATAGATTATAATAGTGGCTCTTCTCAGTAAGTGTGTCTTTTAACCTCCTGGAAGAGTGCATTAGCTGATTGAGCTTTAGATGTAGACCTTGGCATCAGGCCAAAGCATTCTCAGAGCCTACAACACAGTCTCTCTCCATGGACAACGTTATTTGCAAAGGAGAAGTTGCAGGGTGTTTTGTCTGCATTTTGGAGGAGAGATCTCCGGTGATTGGATCCTCGCTTTCATTGTGGTGGTCCGTGGATTGGCCAACCAATCCATGTTGTTTCAGATATGATCTACTGTACCATTGTATTATTCAGAAATTTCTAAATCATTCTGCAGATCTGTAACTTTAGATCTCGAATCTACTCTCTGTGCTTCATGTTTTGCACAAAACCCCAAGGGGAATGTATAGATGATCATTTCATGTACACATATCTGTATTAGATCTAAATTTTTATGTACAGATCTGCTCTAGATCTGAGGATTAATAAACTACTACCTCAGCCCCTAAAAATAATGCTATCATGGTTATGGAGTCTTTTATTATGGTTGTAGCACCTCATTTCTGAGGATTTTTCCTATATAGTCTCATTCTTTCTCTTGTACAATGTATGGGCTGTAATTTACATCTGATTTACTGTTATACATATGATTTCTGAACCTCCATATGATTTATTTATACATATGACTTCTTTTCATTTGCTGATGCTTCTTTGAAGTTTTGATCTCAATAATTTGAAAACATGATTAGCTCAACTTCATATTTACCTACCCGAACTACTGTCCTAACATTTTTTCTTCCTTGGGTGCACTTGAACTGGAAAACCCTTGACATCATTTTCTTTTGAAAACAAAAACAAACTATCTACTTGTACCCTTATTTCTTCCAAGAGTTCAAATTATGCTAGTGAACTCTTTTTATTCTCTACCTAGACTATTTGACTGTCAATATTAAGCAGTATGACAAAATTCATTCTCTAAGCTATCAACATGAAATTGAAAACATGACTTGAACCAGGATTAGACAATCTGATTCATCATGAGTTGTGGCATTGAGACAAGTTGCACACAAACATTATTTTCATAAAAAACAAAACTAGAAGGTATGAGGGTTGTGTTTCATCTTTTGCTAATCATCCCTATCCTTCTCTTTGGTTCAGATTTCAGCATGTGGAACTAGTATCTTTCATTCCTAATCTATTTTCTTTTGACAGGTCAAGCTTAAAATATTTGACTAGCATTCTTTCACTAACCTATCAACAATAAATTGAAAACATGTTCAACCATGATTAGGCTAGATGACTGAACAAGACCTTATTTTTGAACAAGTAGTGGAATTTAGGCTTGCACACTTTCAGTATCACTATTTTTTGGGTATGGGGCTGTACCTTTTTTCAAATCTGCCCTCTTTTTCTATTTTTATGTTTTTATGTTTTTCTCTTTATGACCATTCATCAAACAATGGTATGTACAATGAGTGAAAATGTTAAAGTAAGGCTTTTTACAACAATGGTACTTGAGCATCCTATCCTCAAAAGGATCTCCTAACATTCTTTTTCCATTCAACTCTTGTAAACAAAAATCATAGTTAACTCGATTTGAAAACATGGTACAAGGATTTCTATAAAAATTTTCAAACAATTCATGCTTTCCTTGGTACTTCCACTTTGAGCCTTGCTTCCCAAATTTGTTCCTGTCAAAGATCCTTCTTAGGTAGAAAAGGTATTCTTTATCATCTTTAAAACAAATGATGATGTCATCAATGTATACCATAGTGAAGAAATTGAAAATAGGGGCCATGGCTCTTCGGAAGGTGTCTTCAGCATTCCTTAGCCCAGGATGCATTTGGTCAAACAGGTAGTTGTTCCAAGGAACTTTGAAAATGTCTTTATGCTGATTGATCTGAAGTGGTATCATGTGATGGTAACCTAAAACACTACCATGCAATGACATCTTGTTAGAAACTCCCACCCTTGGCATAGGATGATTTGTCTTGGGAAAAGGGTATTTGAACTTCATGGAGGTTTGATCTAGGTACCTAAAATCTATACAAAACCTATGTCCTTTTTCCTTCTTTCTATGTGACAAAAATTGCTCAAGGTTTTCATGGTCTTTCTTGAAAGGAGGGCTTCTTAGAATAATTTATGTGTCACAAGGTTTTAAGCTTGCATCCCCCCAGACACAATCATCCATAAAATTTTTGCACATCCTTGTATTTTTATGTTTTGTATGTGGTGACAAAATTCTAGATAACTTAATCATTTCAGGTTTTTCAAGGCTACCCATACTATACTCCTCTATATCAACTTCATCTCTTAGCCATGGTGTTGGTATTGTCTATTGTCCTTTTAGGAATGTTTTCAGGGGTTTTCCTAACATCAGTGTCTAAATTGTTCTTCTTGGAGTTGTCATGGTTTTTCTTACTCCTAAGATCATATTGCCTATGGACTTCCATTACGGCGTTTTCCAATCCCAACTCATAGTCTTCAGTATATTCTTAGCTTTTTTCATTTAGATCTGAGGAGAAGAAACCTTGTTCTTATTCTATGAGAAAAAAATCACCCTCATTATCAGAGCCAAGTTAACATGATTTTCATCTTGTTGTTCAATATCTCTTTCCCCTTCATCTACATAGTTATCTTGGAAGGGTGGCCTAATCTGTTGGTCATTTTCCCTTTGTCTGATTTGGGGTGGGTCTCTTTTGAAGTTCTGTTTTCGGTTTATGTTTTGGGGATTTTATTGATTCTCCCTAGGAGGCGCTCTTTCATTTATGCTTATTCTCTCCATCATTCTCTCCATGGTTCTAAGTAGGTTGTCAATCTTGGAATCAGATGAGGAGGTTGAGGGCATGGTTTCATATTTGTAGGTTACCCTCTTTTCTGATCTCAGCCTAGCTCTGTTTTCATTTAAGTTGGCCTCTACCCTTATAGCTCCCTTTTTCATGTATTCTAAAGTTAGGGGCTCTCTTTCTCTTAGATGATAGGCCATGTCCAGGTCAAAACCTTCCGGAAATTTAGCTAAGGCTAGGCCTAGTGGGGGTTTCATGTTTGGTGGTAGTGTGTTGTAAACACTATTAAACCTATTGCAATAGTCTTGGACAATTTCCCCGGTGTTTCTCTTAATATTTCTATATTCTGAGAGGATCTGGAGAGGGTTTTTCTTAATCTCCCACTTGTTTATGAAACTTTGGTAAAGGGAAGGGAGATCGTGTAGGATGTTGGGAGTTAAGTTCTTGAACCATTTTTTAGCTTCTCCTCCTAGGCTTTGGGAAAACATCCTCATCTTCATGGTTTCCACTTCTAATTCCATGTAGTCAAAAGCATCATTTATTCTATCTACATGATGTTGAGTAGTGGTAGATTCAGCCCCGGTAAAGTGAAGGATTCTGGACTAGTAGTCATTTGGCAAAGGTACCAAAGGTTGTGGTAAAACCATGGGGGCATACCAAGCTGCCATGATGGGAGCTAATGGTGGATTTGAAGGTGGAGGGTTTGTGAGGGGATGTGTAGGATGAAGTGGGGTGGTTTTCACAATGGTGGTAAGGATGTGTGTGGCGGAAGTACTTTGACTGATTTTGAGAAGATTTGGTATGGAAAGAGTTAAAGTGGTGGAGAAGCTGAAAATCAGGTGGGGTGGAGGGAGAAGCTTCTCTACTAGAACTATGCTGCAAATCTATGGGCTTGAGGTCAGTATGGTCAATCCTATAGTGTGAATTGGTTCTGAAAAGGTTTCTTGTATGGTGCAAGTCAAACAGGGGATCTTGCAAGACTGTGAGTTGTTCAGGTACAAATCTTGCTTTATGAATGGTCCTAACAGTAGTTAAGTTTCCCGTTTCAGAAGTATGCCACAAAATCATTTTTGAGTCATCAAATATAGTACGAGGGTTTGGGTCTGGATGAGATCTTGTACTGATTCTTCGCGAAGCCAGATTTCAAACTAAAATTTAGAGAGGCTAAAAGTTTTTTAACTTTTTTGAAAATTTTACCTCTCTTAGTGTTTTCTAAACTCACACAATGTGTGACTAGACCTTTAAAAATTCTCAGGGATGATTCGACACAATCCTAGGGAAGTATGATAAGAACTAGTGAAGTGGTAGGCCTACTGGAGGCTAGTGAAGTCACGAGGTGGATGTGTTTAGTTTGTTTTAAGGATGTATGTCTATGGTCCACCACCAATAACTGACAAAAAAACAATCTAGGAATGTTTTGGGGTTTTCTGAGTTCTCTTAAGTAGCCCTAAGGTTTCTATGAGTGTACTACAGCTGGGTCATCATTTTGCTAGGATGGTGAAATAACCAAAGTCTACTCTCGGCTATCAGTTGAGTTCTCTATGATTTGATAAAGGTTTCTGAAGTCCTAAGGGATACTTATATTTTCACTGACTCAGAGGTTTCATCATGATCACCATTGTGTTAGTGATAGTGATGAGGTGGCTATAAATCACAGGATACTGTTTCAATCAAGGGCTTCTAAATTTATTAAGGATGTCTAAGGTTGTTACTTACTCAGAAGGTCCCACCGTGATCACCATTATGTTAGTGTCCCTTGATTTAGCAGATTGGTAGACCAAATGCACATGGTAGCATCAGACCAGTATTTGGAGTCCTAGGACCTAGCCTTCCTGGACTCAGAGAGGGCTCTCTCTATTGTTTGTGAAGGATGTAAACTTGTTCACTTTAGATGTTTGATTTTAGGCTAGTTGTTAAGTGTGGGGTTTGTTGTTTGTTTGGTTGGGTAAGATGATCAAGTAGGATAGGTGGAGTGAGAGGTCATCAAAGCAATTGGGCTATGGAGTCTATGAAAGTCATTGATATCTTAATAATGAATCGAGGTACATCATAGGGAAAATCTAGCGTAGTCAATGGATGTTTAAGGTTTATGTGTGAGGTGAGATGGACATCAAGTTGGGGAAACAAAGTAGGGAAAAGGGAAGCGAAGAATCCTTTGTCAAATACCTATAAACAAGAAGGTATTAAATACTGATAAGCAAAAGATACTAATCATGAGATAGGGCACACCATTTACTCAATGACAATACTTTAAACAAATAAAAATTCAAGATGAACAATCCGGTGGAACAAAGAAAGCAATAAAACTTATCTAACTTCAATTATTCTACTTTCAAGATTTGAAAACATATAAGAAAACAAATAGCTTTAATAAATCAAGAGGGAAATCCTAAACATCATCTATCAAACTACAAAGAACTTTGAGGAAAACTGATAGGCATGTGTTATCACAAAATCAGACCTGATAGGCTTCTCATCAAACCAATATTGTGCAACTATTTCAAACCAATATTTTGGTTGAGGCTTAGCCTCCTCAACCTGAGAGGGCTTTCTCAAGGGTTTATGATTTTTGATAAATATGTAGATGGCTAAATCTATATGAGATAAAAACATATAAATGATGTAAACTGGTTGTAAATCACATTAGAAAGTGTTCATTGGGCTTATGGAGTCATGATAGCTTCAGAAAAATCAAGATAATCTACCTAGCATGGAATTCAAGGCATATCAGAGTTTCAAGTCAAGGAAACAACATGTAGAACAATGAAACACACAGTCACCTTGTTTATGAATGAAGTCAGAGCATCATTGATGAATTATGAGTAACATAAGCAAACAAAACTGCAGTAGAATATTGGAAAAATTCCATTAGAACAAGAACATACAAGAAAATCCTTATGAATCTTGAGTTGTCAAAGTAGAAATTCTCTATTAGGCTGAAAATAGTCACTTACATAAAACAGAGTCTTTTTGCTAACAAATGTCCAACCCTTTCTATTTCGACTTCTTGATCTTTTATAGATCCTTTAAATCATGAGATAAGCTTCTCCATAACTAGATACATCAAATTCCCATTCTTTGACACCTATTCTAACTATAAAACATGGAATTTATTACAAACACAGTTGTAAAGCTAACATAGAGTCCTATTACAAATAGAATTAGAATTCTTTTGGTTCTACTCAAAACAACCTTATCGAAACTTAAATACATCATTTTCCACCTATTATTCCACTCAGTTGAATTTTGATGATGAGTTTCAACTTGTTATAACCATGATGTTGATGATGTTAATTTCTTGTAACCTAGGAAACTGCTCCCTTGTTTTTAGGATTAGGATCCCTTTAGTTTCTTGCGATATTCTGACCACTTCCAACTGATAACTTCGATGCTAATTGATGTTGGGAACATTATTGACATATATTCCAAGTCATCCCTTCATGCCAGCTATGCAAAACCACCTTGAATTTCTCAAAACCATGAAAACAGACCTGAGCTACGAAAACAACACAATTTAATAACGCTTTCGTAGCGCGGTCTTTTTTACCATTTTTCTTCAAAATTTAACTTCTTTTCCTTCAGATTTAATTTGATATTCACTTGATATATCTCCTTTAGGAATTTCAAATCAAAATTATTGGTCTTCCCTCCAAAATTTGATAAGAAAAAGGGTGAAAAAGATGCTACAACAGTTTCGTAGCGCTTTTCACCCTTTCTGCACTACAGGCGCTACAAAACTGCTGTGCAAGCTGTTTTAACCAGATTTTCACAAAATAAAAAAAAGGTACCATAGCTCTATAAAATCATTGGATTCATCAAAATCATCAGACATTTGAACTAAAAACATAATCTTCACAAAATTTGATCCTCATTTTCCATTCAGAGTTTGTTTTGAATTTGTCATTTTGTACCTCTTCTCTTTAGTTCATCTTGAGACTGTTTTAAATGTAGCTCTGAAGCATTCACTTGGCTTCTTAGCTTCCTTTTACTTGCTCTCAAATGAGTTTTGATCACTCTAACAAACCTTGCTTCTTTAATAGCTGGAACTATCCATGTAAAGAACTGTTGGGCACCTTCCCAAACAGCCTTCAAACTCTTGAATTTTGAATTTTCAATGTTGTGTTGTCTTGCCCTCTTTCTCATCATTTCCATTTCTTGATTTGCTAGCTTCAACCTTTCTTCCAGCAATTAACACTTTGACATGTGTTCTTTTCCCTTCTCTACCTTGTTGACTGCATGCTCTACTATGGGAGATGACAGATCAATCACCTTTTCAGGGGCTTTGGTTGCTTCAATAGTTACTTGGGTATCTTTACTATTTTCTTGGAGTTTATTTTCATGTCTGGTTAGAGGTTTTCCAGCTTGAAAAACAAAAGCTGCATTCTCACCTTCAAAATCCAATTTCTTTACTGATTTGATTTTTCTCTGTTTAGGTTCATTCACTTCAATGAAATCTCCCTACACAATGGATGATTCTTCTATGTCTATTGTATGTGTTATATCATCCAAGTTTCCTTTCATCATTGGACTATCCTCTACCATTGAAACAACTGATTTTCCCTTTGATGCTGATACTTGACTTCTTGTCTTTCTCTGACTCTCCTTCTTACTCGCCACCTGTTTTTGTCTTGTATCTTTGACCTTTTCAAGTTTCTGTTTTGCAAGTAATGGGGTTTTTGCAACAAACATTGATGCTTTCTCAATTCTATATTCAACCTGTTTCCCTGGTTTCAACTTCGAAAACCTCTTAGCTTTGGTAACCACTGGCTGACTGGATTTTGCTACTGGTGATGAAGGAATTCCCTTGATATTAGGGTTTCTAGTTGGGGTTAGGGCTTTTATTTCAAATCCACTCATAAATAAAAAGGAAGACCAATCTCTATTTATTTTCTGTAGCTCATTTAAAACCAGTAACTTAATCAAACCATGATGAAACATAGATGTTTCTCATCAGATTTAGCTTGGACTTTGTCAGCCATTTTGGAAAGGCTTCTATGTAAATAAAATGGTAAATATAATGATATCATTTCTGTGAAATGCAACAGCAGTTTAAAATGATAAGTGTAGACTTTATGGTACCTGCCTTCACATGTCAAATATCTTCGGATTTTGAATAACTAATTTGCATATTTATCCTTGATATAACTCCTGGGTATTGCATTGTTCAAATCCATATCTACAAATTCAGGTTTCATAAACTCTTTGCATGGCTCCATGTCAAACCTAAAACCTTTAAACCAAGATTGTTGTCCCATTGGTATCTCTATCACAGTAGCTATGATCTCAGGTGTCACTGGCATGTTTATCATTCCAACTTTGGTAGTGGTTCCACTAAAATGTAGTGAAAACTCTTTGGACACTTGAGTGTGGCAACCTTGTAGCTTTTCACAAAATTTGAGATAGCCAGCCTTGATAAAAGCCTCCATTACCATTTGATCCTCCCTGAAAGCATTTGCATTCTGAGGTTCATATCTTAAACAATGTCACCCTCTGTGGATCTTCTTTTCCTCTTCCATATTCCCTCTAGAAAACCTGTTGGTTTCTTAAAAACCTGAAAAGAAGCCTCTCTTGATTTGATGAATCAACCTCGCTTGATTTGATGAGGGTTTTCTTTAGATAGAATAACCATAAACTTATGCTCACTATTTCATAGCTTGGATAACATGTGTGAAGGTGAATGAAATAAGAATGACTCAATTAAGCAAAAAATTCGAATTAGGGATGGCACTTCATGACCAAATGATGATTAATTGATACCTTATCATGAATATGATGACTGTAGGAAAAGTGGGTACAACAAATCTGTTAACTAACTGACTCACCATACTCCTATCCTGTCATTCCCCAACTTAAACTGACAAATCCTGACTTATTTGACACGATAGCTACGAAACCACTCTTTCGTTGCGCTCACAGTGTAAATTTTGCAATTTGTGCTACGAAAGTAGCAGCGCTTTCGTAGCGCAAAACTCATTTTTTGAACTAACGACGCTACGAAACTATGGATTTGTAGCTAATTGCAGAAAATCAACCTAAAACCTACTTAGATGTCCCTTAAATGAAAAATGTGAACTTTTTAACTATGGAATGAACCTAAAAAGACTTTTTTGAATTTTGATTGTAAACACTAACCTCCAAAACTATGAAATACCCTTGACCATACTAAAAATGACTTCAAAACTATTTAGATTCATGGTCAAAACAGATTTTGACATGCCATGTTTAAATTTTTTTTTTAATAGTGATAAAAATGGCTCCACTTGGGATAGTGTGCCCCTGTGGTACACTAAGAACTAGTAGTTCCAATGCTGCTATCCATTTTTCTTGATCAAAACAATAAAAACCTTGAAATTACCAAGCTTCCTCCTCAAGCTCTAATGGCCTTCGCTGCTGGCTCAAGCTTGCTGATCTTGCTTGTCATTATTAGCAGAAAAACTTATAAAATGAAATATATACAATGACATTAAAAATCCATCAGATTTCAGGAAGAATAATGCTTCAAAAACTTGCCATTGACATGTCCTCCAGCATATGGTTTTCCATCTATCTCCTGCAGTATGTAAGTATTGTTTCCATGGAAAGCAACGATTTATAAAGGACCTTTCCATAGGTTCTCAAACTTACCATGCTTACCTTTCTCTTCAATTCCGGCCTCCGATTTTAGCACTTCATCTTGAATTTGAAAAATTTCTTCCTTTATCTTCTTATCATATGTTGTTAGCCCCCCTATAAATTTTCGACAAGGCCAGGGGGTTGTAATGTTTTGAGCCTTCAAGGAATGCATTCTCCGAAAACACATCATCCTTAAAGCCTCTTTGTTCCCGGGTGTCCTTCGATAAATTTCCGCTGATTTCCATAATAAAGCCTCTCTCGTTTTATGGAGAAATGCCCAAAGGCCTCTTTTTCCTCTCATTCCCCGCCCCCCACTTAGCCTCTACTTTGTCTCCCCTCTATTCCCCTTCTTACCTTTCAAATTCCCCCAAAATTCCCTTTAAATTCTTCCCCTACCCTTTGTTGGCCATTTTCCCCCATTATTCCTCTATCGTTCCCCTTTCTAACCTTTAAATCACATTAAATGGGCCCAAAACCCACTTTTTGACCTTATAATAGGGCTTAGCCCCTTTTCCCGCCAGCCCCAACAACTTCCCCACATATACCCTTTGCGCTAAGACCAAGCGCTTAAAGCCTTGGAGCCAATCGCAATCGCAGCTTGCAAGACCGACGCATTCCTTTGTGACATCGAAAAAAACTCCAATGCGATTGTTTGGTTATACAAGTCCCGCGATGCATTTTATGCCGTTGATCTATCATAAAGAACCAACGGAAGAGTGCTAATCGCACTTCCCGCCCCAATCGCAATCGGAACTGTGATGTATGTCACCTCCCATTCCCCCCCCCCCCCCTGATTGAGATTGCCCGACTTAATCCCCACCGTTGTTTCCCACGCAGATCGGACGGCCCGCGCTAATCGCAAGTCTTCCTCTCTGATTCCCGATCGCACTCTCCCCCTGATATAACGTGAGCCATTGATTTGATCTTCGGATCCAACGGTCAGCGCTCAATTTCGCTCCCACCTCCGATCGCAATCGGAAATTTGAATGTGACACCCCTGTTGTCCCCCCCGATTATGATTCTCTGACGAGATCCTGACTGTTTGTTCATCCGCAAAATCCGACGGTCATCGCTTCTCCATTCCCAATCACAATCAGAAGTTCTTTGATGTCTCCCCTTTGTGCCCCTCTGATTGTGATCCCCCGATCCACATCTCCACCATTAATTCTCGGGTATATCCAACAGCTATCGCTTGTCCTTCCTAATCGCAATGGGAAGTTCTGTTGTGTGTCACCCCTGGCCCCCTTCGATTGCGATTTCCTTCTGCTCCTGATTTGCGATTGCAATTAGACCTCGGGCCCACCATACTACCCTTCTGCCCATTCATATCTTATAAGGCCTTTCCCTTTGTTAATTGAAAATTCGCATTATTTCAGTTTTACAAAGGGTTTATACCCATCGCATCGGAAACTTTGTGTTTGTCACTCCGCTCCGCTCCCTCTCTTGATTGTGATTTCGATTTCCGTATGGGTCCCGCCTCGTACGATCTTTCCCGTCCATTTCAATGTATTTCATGTATTTCCTGTGTATTTCCCCAAGCGTTTAATCTTTGGGTTTTTACACTATTAACCATTGCTTCCGCCACTCTCCATTATTTTCACTGCTCTCCACTGTTCCACCGCTGTTCCTCTGGGCCTCCAAAGAATTTCTCCACCACCACTGCCCGGGTTCATAACAATTCTTTTAATTGTGCAGGGGTCACAGAGAGGCTAATTCAGTGGCCAAACGAGATAGCAGAGATGGACTTAAGGGATTTGAGCTTGTAATTGGAGATGTAAAGTGCTAATCCTGTGTTCAAAGGATTAAGGCTCAGCTTGAAGACTAATGAGCGCACCAGAAAGTCATAACTACGCTACCTAACATCAGAACGTGTTTTCTCCAGAGGTACGCCTTCCTATAGCAGTTTACATGCTGCCTCGAGCCCATAAGCAGTTAATTGCACTGATAGAGCTTCTTAAAGACTGTCTGGTCAGCAGTTATGAAGGTATGGAGAGGCTCGCAGACTTAAAACCAGTTAACCAGATCCAGAAGGCAGTGCAGAGTTCCAGACCACCGTAAGGACTTAAAGAACATATCAGAGGTCAATCTTGACCTGACAGACGCTTCCAAACAGTCTACAGAGTATAGCAAAACGCCATTAAGAAGAATGGGCTCAGCCTCCTCCACCATTATATCTTAATGAGACTCATTTAATTTGTATCTACCCCTTTTATTCTCATTATCCTATAAGAATGCCCAAGAACGAATTAAACGGGTTGTTGTTGGGCTACTGCCGTTGCTGTTAGAGGGATTCATTCTGACTGTTAGAACAGTTTGGGAGGGATTAGCAGAGTAGCTGTATGTAGTAGACTAGGAGGAGAATTTTGGGTTGTAACAACTATTGAGCTTGGTGTATGTGACTGGTTTTGCATGAATTAATCAAAGCACATTTCACAGGATCCTGGTCTATTACTATTGGTGAAGTTTTCTCTAACTCTGTTATTACATTTTCATACTATTACGTTTTCTGCTGGCTTGCTTCAGAATTTTGACATAAGATTTACCCTTGTTAGGTACCCTATGTCTCTTCTCTCCTTGCCCTTAATGTTTTATGCTAAATGTGTTATCTGAGGTTTGATTTCAGTCAGTTTAACCAGTGTAGTGGATGTTATTTCCTGCTCTATGATGTATGAATTGGATGGATCAGTTCTTAGATGTGCTTGTTGGGTTTAAGATGGAAGATTTAGGAACACTAGGGATTAGAGTTAGCCCTGTCCACTAGGATCCTTGTGCGACCAACTGGCCTTTCTGAGATCCCTTTTGTTGAACTCATCTCTGTTTTTCCTTGGAGCATGCTAAAGCCGACTTGGAGATAAATGACCTCTGGTCCGATCTATAAGCTACCCCTTTGTCCTTCTCTTGAGAGCTGCCTTTGAGTATGTCAGCGGGTACGGGTTAAGCCTCGACTGATGCATAGACAGAAATTAGGCTTCTTTCCTTCTCTCACTTTCAATCCTTAATGTTTCCACCCCATCATATATCTAAAAGATCCTTTAGTGTAGATGACTTGCCCTTTGGAAGCCTTAGCTAGTTGTTGCATGTAATTCTCCTTTCATGACTCCATAGCCCAATGGATGGCACTTTCTTGACCTATCCTCCTTGCTGACACATCCTGCTGCTTTGTTCCTTTCTCCCATCACTTTCTCAATCTATGATCTCATGACTCAACCCAGAAACCAACCAACCAAATCATTTAAAACACCCCTTTGTGCTTCATACCTAGCCTAATATCTCAATCTGAGCTTCATAGACATAAACCTTTGCTCGAACTACAAAGATCCCTCTCTGGACCCAGGAGGGCTAGATCCTGAGGTCTGAAAGTGGTTTGATGTTGTCTTATCTTTTGGTATTTCCAAATATGCCAAAACATAGGAACCCCAACATAATGGCGACTCTACTAGGGAATAGACCAATCAGCCTTGATTTGGTAAACCACTGTGGTGGACAGTAAGTTGTAAATCATCCACCTGGTGACTCCACAATTCTTGAATAATTAAAGGACTCCACTAGTGATCAGTAGGCCGCTGATTATCTGTGTTCACAAAACTCCACTGGGAGACTAGTCGCATTGCAACATCATCCCCACCAATGGAGGACTTTGAGTTGGGTCCCCTTGAAGAGTTTCGTTGCGGAATATTAGACATACTGGTTAAACTTCGAAGCAAGGACCTTTCAGAGGTTTTCCGTTCCAGCTCAAGATTCAATGATCGACTTGAGCTGAAGAAATTTTTTCTAGAAGTGCTGGTGGAAAGGTATGAAGTTGAGATTGAACTTTTGAATTCACAAGAGAAATCATACTAGTTCAGAGACCCCAGAGCATTTCTCTAAAGTCTCCCTCCCACTAAGAGGGAAGAGATTCCACTGCCTATTGAAATACAAGAAGAAGATGATCCGGTTCTCGAGATCAGCTTTGAGAATACAATGGAAAATGCAATGATCGAAGCTGCCCAGGATGTAGATGGCCTACCAGTCACAACAAGCCAGAAAGAAGAAAGCATACATCATCTGTTCGTTGATCCTATGGCAGATTACATGGATGCCCTGATTTGCTCAAATACTCCAACATCGATCCTTAGCACAGGCCAGATTCATTAGGAATGGTCACTACTGATGGTGACCACAGTTTTTGAAGAACCACAGGCTAAGCACCCCATGGTTATCTCTGACAGGCAGCCAGTGCTCATATCTTTTTTGTTACTGCTTGACTGGCTGCATTGGCATTATTGTATCACCTAGTACATCAGAGATTTCCAAGTAGAGTAGGGTAGGTAGGAGCTCTGAAATAAGCTCAGCCTGTGAGCATGTAGTTAGTTGTTTCAATTTCTGCAAGGTCCAGCAAGCTAGATAGTCTAATCCTGGCTTGATTGTTTTCAATTCCTATCTTAGAATGTAGAGAAGAAATTTTCTAGACAGATTAATCCTAGCAGATACTAGTTTAGGTAGAGAAACTATGAGGCCAACAGTCTAATCTGGTCTCATGGAGTAATAAGGGTAGAAGTAGAATAGGTTTATTTTCCTGTTTGTAAAAATTGATGATGTAAAGGGTCTGCAAATCCAAATACACCCAGAAGAGAAAATGTTAGGACTGTAGTGTGGGTAGGTAGTTGTTTGGAAGAATTTTACTGCTGATATGATGTCTTCAAGATTTGTGGCAGCTAATCCAAGAAAGAAAGGGGTGGCTCAAGCAGTAGGCATCTGGCCTACACAACATATTATTCTTTAAATTCTTGACTCCTTCAAGAAGAAGCCATCCCCATGTGGAGCCACCGTTAGTCCCCCCTATAAATTTTTGACAATCAAATAGGGGGCTAAATTTTTTTTGAGCCTTCAAGGAATGCATTTCCTCTGAAAACACATAATCCTTGAAGCCTCTTTGTGCCTGGTGTCCTTTGATAAATTTCCCTCTGCTGATTTCCATGATAAAGCCTCTCTGTTTGTGGAGAAATGCCCAAAGGCCTCTTTTTCCCTCTCATTCCCCCCCGCCCCCCACTTAGCCTCTACTTTGTCTCCCCTCTATTCCCCTTCTTACCTTTCAAATTCCCCCAAAATTCCCTTTAAATTCTTCCCCTACCCTTTGTTGGCCATTTTCCCCCATTATTCCTCTATCGTTCCCCTTTCTAACCTTTAAATCACATTAAGTGGGCCCAAAACCCACTTTCTGACCTTATAATAGGGCTTAGCCCCTTTTCCCACCAGCCCCAACCACTTCCCCACATATACCCTTTGCGCTAAGACCAAGCACTTAAAGCCTTGGAGCCAATCGCAATCGCAACTTGCAAGACCGATGCATTCCTTTGTGACATCGAAAAAAACTCCGACGTGATTGTTTGGTTATGCAAGTCTCACGATGCGTTTTATGCCGTTGATCTATCGTAAAGATCCGACGGCGGAGCACTAATCGAACTCCCCGCCCCAATCGCAATCGGAACTGTGATGTATGTCACCTCTCGTTCCCCCCCCGAATGAGATTGCCCGAATTAATCCCCACCATTGTTTCCCACGCAGATTGGATGGCACGCGCTAATCGCAAGTCTTCCTCTCCGATTCCCGATCGCACTCTCCCCCCGATTTAACGTGAGTCGTTGATCTGATCTTTGGATCCAAAGGTCAGTGCTCAATCGCGCTCCCACCTCCGATCGCAATCAGAACTTTTAATGTGACACCCATGTTGTCCCCCCCGATTACGATTCTTCGACAAGATCCTGACCGTTCATTCCTCCGCCAGATACGACGACCTTCACTTTTCCATTCCCAATCGCAATCGGAAGTTCTTTTATGTCTCCCCTTTGTGCCCCTCCGATTTCGATCCCCCGATCCACATCTCCACCATTGATTCTTGGGTATATCCAACGGCTATCGCTCGTCCTTCCCAATCGCAATGGGAAGTTCTGTTGTGTGTCACCCCTGGCCCCCTCAGATTGCGATTGCCTTCCGCTCTCGGTTTTCTATTGCGATTAGACCCCGGGCCCACCGTACTACCCTTTCGCCCATTCATATATTATAATGCCCTTTCCCTTTGTTAATTGAAAATTCCTATTATTTCGGTTTTACAAAGGGTTTATACCTATCGCATCGGAAACTTTGTGTTTGTCACTCCGCTCTGCTCCCTCTCCCGATTGTGATTGCGATTTCCGTATGGGTCCCGCCTCCTACGATCGTTCCCATCCATTTCAATGCATTTCATGTATTTCCTATGTATTTCCCCAAGCATTTAATATTTGGGTTTTTACACTATTAACCATTCCTTCCGCCACTCTCCATTATTTTCACTGCTCTCCACTGTTTCGTCGCTGTTCCTCTGGGCCTCCAAAGAATTTCTCCGCCACCACTGCCCGAGTTCATAACCATTCATTTCATTGTGTAAGGGTCACAGAGAGGCTAATTCAGCGGCTACATGAGATAGCAGAGATGGACTAAGGGATTTGAGCCTGTAATTGGAGATGTAAAGTGCTAATCCTGTGTTCAAAGGATTAAGGTTCAGCTTGAAGACTAATGAGCGCACCAACAAGTCATAACTGCACTACCTGACAGCAGAATGTGTTTTCTCCAGAGGTACACCTTCCTATAGCAGTTTCCATGCCGCCTCGAGCCCATAAGCAGGTAATTGCACTGACAGAGCTTCTTAAAGACTGTCTGGTCAGCAGTTATGGAGGTATGGAGAGGCCCGCAGACTTAAAACTAGTTAACCAGATCCAGAAGGCAGTGCAAAGTTCCAGACTGCCGTAAGGACTTAAAGAACATATCAAAGGTCAATATTGACCTGACAGACGCTTCCAAACAGTCTACGGAGTACAGCAAAACGCCATTAAGCAGAATGGGCTCGGCCTCCTCCACCATTTTGTCTTAATGAGACTCATTTAATTTATATCTACCCCTTTTGTTCTCATTCTCCTATAAGAATTCCCAAGAACGAATTGAAAGGGTAGTTGTTCGGCTGCTACCGTTGCTGTTAGAGGGATTTAGTTTAACTATTAGAACAATCTTGAGAGGGAATAGCAGAGTAGTGGTTATGTAGTAGGCTGGGAGGGAAAGTCTGGACTGTAACAACCATTGAACTCAGGGTATATGAATGGTTTTGCATCAATTAATCAAAGCACATTTCATAGGATCCTGGTCTATTACTATTGGTGATGTGTTTCTAACATTGTTTATTACATTTCATATTGTTTCATTTTCTGCTGGCTTGCATCAGAAACATGGCATAAGATTTACCCTTGTTAGGTACCTTATGTCTCTGGTCTCTTTGCCTTAATGTTTTCTGCTAAATGTGTTATCTGAGGGTTGATCTCAGTCAATTTAACCAGTGTAGTGGATGTTATTGCCTGCTCTCTGATGTATGAATTGGATGGATTAGTTCTTAGATGCTCTTGTGGGTTTAAGCTGGAATATTTGGGAACACTGGGGATTAGAGTTAGCCCTATCCACTAGGATCCTTGTGTGACCAACTGGCCTTTTTGAGATCCCTTCTGTTGAACTCATCTCTGTTTTTCCTTGGAGCATGTTAAATCTGACCTGGAGTTAAATGACCTATGGTCCAATCTATAAGCTTCCCCTTTGTCCCTCCTTTGAGAACGGCCTTTGAGTATGTCCAAGTAGGTCTGGAGTTAAATGACCTTTGACCTGATCTATAGACATAAATTGGGTTGTTTTTCTTCTTTCACTTTCAATCCTTAATGTTCCATCCCATCATCTATCTAAACATCCTTTGGTATTAGATGACTTGCCCTTTGGAAGCTTTGGATAGTTGTTGCTTGTAATTACCTTTCATGACTCCATAGCCCAATGGATGGCACTTTATGGACCTATCCTCTTTGCTAAAACATCCTGCTACTTTGTTTCCTTCCCTCCCATTATTTTCTCAGTCTATGATCTCATGACCAACCCAGCAACCAACCAACCAAATCATTTAAAACCCCCCTTCATGCTTCATAACTAGGCTAACATCTTAAACGTTGAGCTTCATAGACATAAACCTTTGCTCGAACTACAAAGATCCCTCTCTGGACCCAGGAGGGCTAGATCCTGAGGTCTGAAAGTGGTTTGATGTTGCCTTATCTTTTGGTATTTCCAAATCTGCCAAAACATACGAAACCCAACCTCTTGATTCTGTTTTGAGATTGTTGATTGTTGCCATAAACCTTATTCCTTTTCTCTTGCAGAGCCATCAACTGATTAATTCTTCTTTGGATTTCATTTGGTTCCTCTTCTAGCCCTTGAATCAGCTTCATAACAGGTACTCCTAGTGATGTAGGAAAAATAGCCTCAGTTCCATATACCAATTCATATGGTGAAGTTCCGATTGACCTCTTTGTGCATATCTTGTCAGCCCATAAGGCATACTTCAACTTCAAATGCCAAGCTTTCTTATTCTTCTGCAACACCTTTTTAATAATCCTTACAATTCTCTTGTTAGAAGATTCAGAAAGGCCATTTCCTTGTGGATAGTATGTATTAGAATGCCTGAGAGTAATATGATATTGATGATAGAAATTGATCAGTTTCCTAGACTTGAATGCTTGTGCATTATCAGTTATAATCTTCATGGGGCAACCAAATTTAGAAAAGATATTATTTTATAAGAAAGAGATAATCATAGAATCATTTGCTTGCCTAGTTGGGATTGCTTCAATCCATTTGGTGAAGTAATCAGTTGCTGTAAGAATCCAATGATGCTAACCTGAAGATGATGGATGAATCTCCCTGATAAAATCTAGTCCCCACTACTGGAATGGAGCTTCTACATAAATAGGCATCAAAATTAAGGGTACAAGTTTCTTCTTACCCTCGAAAATATGGCATTCATGGCAGGCAACAACCCTCTTGTATACATCCTTAAACATTGTTGGCCAATAAAATCCTACTCTCAGAATTTTTTTCACTATTGCCTTCCAATAATGATGACCTCCGCAATCCCCTTTCTGAAACTCTTCAATGACTTTATCAGCCTCTTCCTCCAGCAATAAATTTAGAAAAATTCTGCCAGTATCCTTCCAAAATAGATTTATGTCAAATATGAAGTATCTCAAATATTTCAGCTTAACAAACCTTGCTTTGGAATTTGTTAAATCAGCAGGGGCTTTATGGTGCTGTAGGAAAAAAACAACTTCCTTGTACCAATCTGAGGTGATATATTTTTCTTCAATAGGAACTAGTTCCTCCTCATCATCTGAAATTTCTGATATTTCTGCAATCCAATTTATATCAAGATAGTCAAATTTTGACTATGCCATCAGCTTGACCAAGCCTTTCCCTTTGACCAATTTTGTCAGTTTAATCTCAATATCATATTCTAGCAACTTGGAAATCCATTTCCCCCTCTTACCATCAAGGTCAGCTAGAGTGAGGATGTCTTTCATAATAGTATTAGGAACAAACGCCACAATATGAGAATGCATAATATAAATTCTGAAATCTTTGACAACCTTCACCAAAGCATAGGCTTTCTTTTCTAAGATATTATATTTCAGTTCAGCATTGGATATTGTCCTACTAAAGAAAGAAATCGGCTGCTCAATACCTTGTTGTTCCTTTTGTAGCAGAACTCTGGCGACAGTATTCTCTGATGCAAAGGTAAAAACAAGAAATTCCTTGGAAAAATCAGGACTGATCAATACTGGTGCCTATGTGAGTGCTCTTTTTATCTCTTGAAATGAGTTTCTTGCCTTGCTGTCCACTTAATATCGACTCCCTTCTTCATCATCCTTGTTATGTCCTTCACAATCTCAGCAAAATTAGGAATAAAACACCTTACAAAATTAAATTTTCCAAGGAAAGAATGAATCTCCTTCCTACTTCTTGGAAAATCCACCTTCTGAATTGCATTGACCTTGCTTGGATCAATCTTAATCCCATCTTTAGAAATGATATGCCCAAGTAATTTACCTGAAGTTAAAGAAAAAATACGTTTGGTGGGATTTAGAGAGATGCCAAACCTTCCACATTTCAGCATAATTATTTCCATGTATTTCAAGTGATCTTCTTCCTTCCTTGAAAATTATGTTATGTCGTCAAGATACACAACCACCATCTTGTCCTTTTCTTCAGAAAATGCAATGTCCATTGCCCTCTGAAAAGTAGCTCCTGCATTCATGAGACCAAATGGCACTTTGGCGTACATAAAAGTACCCCATGGTGTAGTAAAGGTTGTATTTTACTGATCATCAGGATGCACAAGGATCTGATTATAACCTGAAAAACCATCAAGCATAGACATTCTCTTAGAACCGACAATAGTTTGCAAAATTTGATCCATCTTTGGGAGAGGATAATTATCCTTCAGGGAGGCTCTATTCGGATTTCTAAAATCAATACATATTCGGATTTCCCCACTCTTATTCATAACTGGAACCAAATTTGCAAGCCAATTTGAAAATCTGATTGGAACAATGATTTTAGAATCAAAAATATTTTTAACCTCTTTCTCAATCAAAGGCATGAGAAGTGGGTTGATCCTCCTTAACTTCCGTTTGAAAGGTATTTCATTTTCCTTTATGGGAATAGTATGCTGAATAATGGAGGGATCATATTCTTTCAAATCTGCATAGTTCCAAGCAAAGACATCTATGAATCTTTTCATCATTTCAACATATTTAAACTTCATATCAGCTGAAATAAATTTTGAAAGTTTAATCATTTTGGGCATAGTTATAGTACCAAGGTTACAACTGTCAACTTCTTCCTTATCAGCTTGCATCTTGGGGGATTTAAAAAAATCATTCTGATCAAAACGTTTTTCTAGAGGTATTAGTCCCTTTGGTATGGAATTATTCTTTAGTTTCAAAACTTTAGAATTCCCTTTAGATTCAGCTAACATGTTCTGTTGATCTACTTGTACATTTTCAAATTCTTCTTTCAACTCAATAACATTTTTCACCTGCTGATCATCCTCAAAAACTTGCCAATGAGTAATATTATCAGGAATGGTTGGCCTATGGTGGACTTCAACTTCATACTTTTCTGTGGAGTGCAAAGGAATAATGAAAAGGCTTGCAAAGACAACAAGAGAATCAGCAATGGATTTTTGTTCTCTAGTTTTGACTGTGAATGAATAGGCGTGAAATTTTTCTAAGATATACATATCCAAATTCCTATATGCTCTCATCCTTGTGTCCTTTGTTTGATAAATACCCTCAATCTATTTTATGACTAATTCTGAATCTCCAAAAAAAAAATATTTTGAGCATTCATTCTTTTCAACACTTCTAGAGCCAAAATCAAGGATTCATATTCGACCATGTTATTCATGCAATCAAAGTTCAATTTATAGGAAAAGAACTTACTTTCATCACTTGGATTTCTAATCCAGATCCCTACTCCTGCTCCTTCTTTGCTTGCTGACTCGTCAAAATATAATGAACACCAACCTTCTTCCTCTTTGTTTCTGACTTGCTAACCTTCCGCTTGCTGATTTTCAGACTGTTGAATTTCAAGACTCTGATTTTTTGCTTCCTTTTCTTCTTCAGCTTCATTATTCAATTCATTGAAAAGAATAGCAGAACCAAGATTAGTATCAAGGGCATAAATTGGAAAGTTTTGGGGTTTATCTTTGCTACTCACCATATAAGCGATCCTTCTCTCTCGATACAATCTTCTTTTCTCCCCAAAAACTGGAATGGTAGCGTAAGTAAGATCCATCTGTATTGAAACCTTAATTTTTGCTACCCATGATCTTGACAACAACATACCAAAATTCGGTGGAATGTCAGTTACAACAATGTCCATGACTACAGTCTTAGTAGGAACTTGCGTCAGACCAAAAAAAACATCCTTGATTAGACCAATGCGTTGAACTCTTTTTGAATCAAAAGAAAACAAAACTTTGTATGGCCTAGTTATTTCTAACCCCATTCTTTCCATGATTACTTTGGGCATAAGATTGTGAGAAGCCCCTAAATATAACATAGCATTGTGCAATGTAATGTTGTGAATGCTAAGACTCACATAAAAAGGAGGAACTTCCTCATTTTGTTCATCTTCTAGTCTTGGGCCCAAATATATGGTCAGATGATCTTCTAATACATTCAAGATATCAGCAGCTCTAGGTTGTGAGTTTAGCATTTTAACAATATTGCTTATATATTAATCTACCTTGAGAATTTCACCAAAAGGGACTGATATTTTTATCTTAGAAATTTCATTCTCAAGATTGAAAACAGAAACAGATTTTTCAGCTTCTTTGTTAGGAAGGACAACAGGTATATCTTTCTTACCTTCAACGACCTTAGGAGCTTCCTTCTTGCCATCAGTAGCTCTTGGTGCATCCTTCTTAGGCTATGTATTGTTTGCAATGATAGGTACATTCCTATTTATGAGATTATATTGTTTCTGCATCTCAAAAATGGCATGTTGATACCCCTTTAGATAGTCCGATGTTTCTTCTTCATGATTGTTTTGATATGATTGATCATGTTATTCCTTAGTCAAGAAAATTCCTGACATTTATTCATCAAAACAGTGAATAGACTCCTCAGGTTCTTCAGGGTCATCCTCTTCATCAACCAAATTCTGCTGAAAAGGAGGTCTCACAGGAGGATTAGGCTGTTGATTTCTATTCTCTCTTGGTCTCTGCTGATTCTGAGGTCTCCTGAATTGAGAGTTTCTAAATTGAGGTTCATGTTGTGTAGGGGGAGCAGAGGTATTGCCAAGGGCTAATCTATCCATCATCCATTGTTTTCATCATTGAATCCATTTTGTCTTGAGAGGTAGAAGATGAAGGTTTCTCTTCTTCTTTCAACTTACCCTTACCCATTTTTGAATTTTTAGCTGCTATCAAATTAACCTCCACCTGCACAACATCATTTTTCATTTCAGCAAGTGTAGGAGATTCTCTTTCTCTCACCAGTATGGAAAACTCATAGTCGAAAGCTTCAGCATACCTCATTTGAGCTAAAGCTTCTAGTGGTTTCATTATTAAACCTTCTGGTGGAATAGAATCTAACACTTTATTAAACCTTTTTGAAAATCTCTCTTCAAGGTATTATACTTAGTGAGGGCTTGTACTAGATTAGTTCTATTTCCCCATTTCCTTAAGAAAAAATCTTCAAATTCATTCCAATTATGAATACTTCCGAGGGCAAGAGCTTTATACCATTTCCTAACCTCACCAGTAAAAATCTGAGCATACAATCTCAATTTAACATCTTCATGATCAACCTCCTCTCTATCTATAAAGTCATTAAATTGATCTACATGATCCTCTACTGTAATGTCTTCATCACTTCCCCATGTTTTAATTCTAGCAGCATATTTACTAGGGAGATCATGTAATACAACAGGAAGAACAAGAGGGGTGTATCTAGCAAGCACAACAGGTGGATTTCCAGCCATGGTCAGAGGTAATGTGGTAGTTTTAGGAAAGGTAGAAATAGTAGATGATAAATTGCTATGAGGAGGACTGCTTGGTCTTTGTAGGCCACTAACAATTGAGCTCCAGTTGGGAAGAGGTAAACCAACTTTACTTTTTAAAAATACTTCGAAAGGATCAAGCTCCTTCAATTTTTCTAAAGACTCCTTTTCCAACAACAACTCTAAAGCAACAGCTTCCCAGAATTCTTCTTTGTCTTCTTGGGTTACTAGAGCTGAGATGTCAATTCCTCTCTTATGTAAGTCTAAGATCATTTCAATTAGTTCCTTTTCATTTTCTAATCTAAACAAAACCTCATGAATCTTATCATCAACTATTTTTTCTTCAGGACTTCTTGATATTTCAGAGGACAAGGATTTCGAATGAGATGGAGTACCTGGTATTTCAGAAATGCCTTGACTACCTCTTGAAATGGTGTTTGGATTTTCCACGATGGTAGGTGGATCTAGGTCAGGATTACTCATCATATATCTCCTTCTCGAAGCCACCTTTGAACATATAAACTTTAAGTAGAGTCACCAAGGTAGATGCAGCCTCGAAAATATTTCTAAGCTCGTGCTACCTTCAGAATTTCAGCTTCAAAATATCGGGAAAGTATAATCTTTAGACTCTCGGTTGATCGGGAGCTCAAGTCCAAGCCATGGAAAAAGGCTAAAAAATGAAAGTGCTCATAATTGATCCAAAATAGATCGACTGGAAAGATCTCGGCGATACGATCCCAACGCCGCAAACAACACTCAAATCCGTTGCCATATGGAGGAGATATTGTAGTTTGAAAACGCCCAATAACTTTCAATTTTGAAAGAAAAGTTTTTTAATATTATGTGTTGAAATAATTTTATTTTTTTATTAAAGTTTAATGAATTAATTAAATTATATAGTTTTAATATTTTATATGATTTAATTAATCATATATTATATTAATTAATTATATATTTTAATTAATTTCAAAATTTAATTAAACTTTATTAAAATTATATTATTAAAACTACACTATATATTATTAAAACCAAACTATGTTAAACCCATTAATCCCATGGCAACGAAATATGAAATGGTTCAAAACCCATAACTCTAAAGTTGTTAATGGGCACGTGATTTAAATGTATGTATGGTTACGTGGGTTTAGTCTAAGAACGTGGTTCCAACGTTGGAGCGGATTTCATAAACGTGCAGGGTTGGACGCGCATGTGAATGCGGGGTTCTTAAAACTGTCACATTTAATATTTCAGTTAACCATCCGCCGAATTTAGAGCGCGCCCGACAGATTTTGGGGTCGTTGCCACTTTTAACTAGAGTTAACTCCAGTTCTCCACAGTTAGCGGAGCTTTTGAAGGGCCAACTTCAGTTAGCCATAACTTTGGCTAGAAAAGTCCTTTTTGGACGAATTTTTTTTTTATTCTGGGTCTCTTGGACATTTTGGAGCTTTTGGAAGTGTTTTCAGAGCCATCAGGGTGCTCTAACAGAGAATTTAACAGCGTTTTTGGTCGTGGAGCCACTAGGGCCTAAGGGAGGAAGCGCTGTTTTGGACTACCTTCATCCAATGGAGGTGATTTTGTAGTCATTTTATACTAATTACAGCCTTCTGAATCTTAATTTACAGTGTATTTTTCCATTTGAGGCTTCTATACATTTGTATTCACATTTTGAGCAATTTAATCAAAGAGGACAAGCCCATTTTGGGAGGCTTGATCCAGCGGAGGTAGCCCAAGAGAGGGGTGAACCGCTTAAACAATTATTTGCTGTCATACTGTATAATTTTGCTGCATATTTTCAGATTCTGCTCTTTTAAACAGTAAATTTTTATAAGCAAACTTTTCCCAAGCAGGTTTAAACAGAGAACAAAACTTGTTAGTTCATCATCAAACCTCTACACTTCATTTGCATAATATGTATACTTGTCTATTCACACATTAAATTTGGATCAATGAATACTTTGTAGTTAAAACAAATACTTTCATTGATCGGATCTCTGTGATTACATTTTATTTCTTTAGGCAGAGTCTGTAGAAGGGCCAGGTAGCCTCCGGATTCATCCTTTCTAGTAAAGGTGAAATATCCGGTGAATGCCCCTACAGTCAATCTCTGTATGAGAAATACTTTGTTTTCACAATTTCAGACCAGGTTGGTATCAGAGCTCAAGGTTTTTCTTAAGATTTTGTGAAATTTGTGCAAGTAAATTGTATTATTCTGCAAAACTTGATGCTTACTAGGCTAAAACTGCAAAGAGGAGAAGGTCAATTGGTTAGAGAATAGTTTAATCCTCAACCAAGGAAGGCTAGAGTGCCATTATATCCAACTTCCATTTCATCCTCAATAGCCTTAGAATCAGCCACAAACATGTCATCTTCTTCTACAAGTGAAGTTTCCTCCTTCACGAGATTCTTCAATGATGACATGAAGAATGAGTTTTTTAAGGTGAAGGACATGGTGCAGATTCTCATTGAGGATCAAAGAGAAAGCGTTAAGCTTCATGCACAATTGCTAGCTATGCAGGAAGAGAAAGAAGCCATTCTTCAAAGACTGCATGATATGGAGTTGTAGCTTCTTCAAGCTCAAGAAGCTTTGTCCAAGAAAATTCTTGAGGAAGAGGATAATCGTTCCAACTTGTCTTCAAGTTCCTCCATTGAAAAGTATGTAGGTTCTTTTGAAAAACATACAAGAGGTTTTGGGTCCAAATTAATGTTGAAAATGGGCTATCAAGAAGGCAAAGGTTTGGGCAAGCATGCACAAGGCATTGTTGAGCGTATTTGTGTTGTGGAGCGTCCCAAGAATATGGGTCTTGGCTATGAGCAGCTTAATGGCGAAGCTTTGAGCACATGCATTCAAGAATGTGATGCAAATTTAAAGAGAACCTTTGTTCCAAGTTCTCAATTACATCAATGTCATGATAGCAATCTTCCTTGCCATTGTTTGAAGCCTTCATTGCAGCAAAAGAGGTATAATCATTCACATGATCAATTTGATTATGTTTTAACAAAGAATGATAATTTTTCTTGTTCAAATGAAAGAAAATTTTGTTGCACATTTTGTGGTGGAGTTAACCATGTTGCTTCAAGATGCTGGTTGAAAAAGAAAGCACACAGGAAGCAGAAGAAGCAAAGAGAACTTTCTCAGAAAGTGCTTAAGATTTGCTCAGTTTGTCAAAGGAAGGGACATGATGTCTCTCATTGTTGGACTTTGCATCCAACAAATCGTCCAAAGCGCATGCAGCTAAGGGACAAACAGTTTGGCGCAAGTGGATCTATGGAGTCCATTATCGATGTGGAAATGGAAGATTCACATGAAGAATTGCAGTTGCAACAAAAGACGCCATGGAGGTGGCTTGGTAGGAAGTGGATTAACTTCTTAATGCAGTAAGTCATACTCAGTTTGTACATGCAAATTTCAGATTGGTATGCATGTATTTCAGTTGAAAAGTTGATGCAAGATTGCATGTATAAGAAGTTTCAGTTGAAGGAATTTCTTTGTTGTTGCAAAATTTCGCCATGGAGGTGTAAAAGATGAGTATGATACTCACTTATGTTGCAGCAATGTCTTTTAGTTCAGCTCTTGATCACCCACATGTTTTTGGGATGATGTACTTGTTGGTATTTGAAAAGAAGAGTTGAAGTTGCACATGTACATAGAGGTTGTATGTGTAATTAGCGAACTGTATATAGTTCATTGTACATGATACATACACATATGTTTGTCAAGATGTATCTTGTTGTTTATCGACTTGTGTCGGTTGTGTGCACACTTGTTACAGAGTTTGTGTGTCATTTGTATAGCACATTTCATTATCAACTGGTTGTTGATGTCATATGTTGCACAAGATGCTTTTGGTGTCGTTTGGTGCAAAGAACGAAGTGTCAGTGCAAAGCAGTGCAAGATTCCATGAGTTGGAAAGGCATGCAAGCAAAGAGGGCACAAAGTTCAGCAAGTGTCATTGTTGGTTTCAGTATGGCAGATTGGTATGGCAAGAAAACTTGGTCAGGATTCGGCACAAGTACATGGCTCATTCAGCAAAATTCGCCATGTGAACAGTTGGCAATTCAGGGAAATTTTTGAAGGCTAAAGAGAAGAGGATGTTGTTATTCTCTCATTTGTTGTACTACAGTTCAGCTCAGCATTTCAGTGAGCTTTTGGGGTCCAAAAGCTTCTCATTTGGGAGGTGTGATCAGGAGCTCAAGTCCAAGCCATGGAAAAAGGCTAAAAAATGAAATTGCTCAGAATTGCTCCAGAAAAGACCGACTGGAAAGAGCTCGGAAATACGATCCCAATGCCATGAACGGCACTGAAATCCGTTACCGTATGGAGGAGATATTGCATTTTGAAAACGCCCAATAACTTTCAATTTTGAAAGAAAAGTTTTTTAATATTATGTGTTGGAATAATTTTATTTTTTTATTAAAGTTTAATGAATTAATTAAATTATATAGTTTTAATATTTTATATGATTTAATTAATCATATATTATATTAATTAATTATATATTTTAATTAATTTCAAAATTTAATTAAACTTTATTAAAATTATATAATTAAAACTACACTATATATTATTAAAACCAAACTATGTTAAACCCATTAATCCCATGGCAACGAAATATGAAACGGTTCAAAACCCATAACTCTAAAGTTGTTAATGGGCACGTGATTTAAATGTATGTATGGTTACGTGGGTTTAGTCTAAGCACGTGGTTCCAACGTTGGAGCGGATTTCATAAACGTGGAGGGTTGGACGCGCATGTGAACGTGGGGTTCTTAAAACCGTCACATTTAATATTTCAGTTAACCATCTGCCGAATTTAGAGCGCGCCCGACAGATTTGGGGGTCGTTGCCACTTTTAACTAGAGTTAACTCCAGTTCTCCACAGTTAGCGGAGCTTTTGAAGGGCCAACTTCAGTTAGCCATAACTTTGGCTAGGAGAGTCCTTTTTGGACGAAATGTTTTTTGATTCTGGGTCTCTTCGACATTCTGGAGCTGCTGGGAGTGTTTGTAGAGCCATCAGGGCACTCTAACAGAGAATTTACCAGCGTTTTTTGTCGTGGAGCCACTAGGGCCTAAGGGAAGAAGAGCTGTTTTGGACTACCTTCATCCAATGGAGGTGATTTTGTAGTCATTTTATACTGATTACAGCCTTCTGAATCTTAATTTGCAGTTTATTTTTCCCTTTGAGGCTTCTATATAGTTGTATTCACATTTTGAGAAATTTAATCAAAGAGGACAAGCCCATTTTGGGAGGCTTGATCCAGCGGAGGTAGCCCAAGAGAGGGGTGAACCGCTTAAACAATTATTTGCTATCATACTGTATAATTTTGCTGCATATTTTCAGATTCTGATCCTTTAAACAGTAAATTTTTATAAGCAAACTTTTCCCAAGCAGGTTTAAACAGAGAACAAAATTTATCAGTTCATCATCAAACCTCTACACTTCATTTGCAGAATATGTATACTTGTCTATTCACACATTAAAGTTGGATCAATGAATACTTTGCAGTTAAAAAAAATACTTTCATTGATCGGATCTCTGTGATTACATTTTATTTCTTTAGGCAGAGTCTGTAGAAGGGCCGGGTAGCCTCCGGATTCATCCTTTCTAGTAAAGGTGAAATATCTGGTGAATGCCCCTACAGTCAATCTCTGTATGAGAAATACTTTGTTCTCACAATTTCAGATCACCGGTAGATGCACCAAAATGTTATCACAAAATCAGACCTGATAGGCTACTCATCAAACCAATCTTGTGCAACTATTTCAAACCAATCTTTTGGTTGAGGCTTAGCCTCCTCAACCTGAGAGGGCTCTCTCAAGGGTTTATGATTTTTGATAAATATGTAGCCCAGTAGACGCACCAAAATGTTATCAAAAAATCAGACCTGATAGGCTGCTCATCAAACCAATATTTTGAAACTATTTCAAACCAATATTTTGGTTGAGGCTTAGGCTCCTCAACCTGAGAGGGCTCTCTCAAGGGTTTATGATTTTTGATAAATATGTAGATGGCTAACTCTATATGAGATAAAAACATATAAATGATGTAAACTGGTTGTAAATCACATTAGAAAGTGTTCATTGGGCTTATGGAGTCATGATAGCTTCAGCAAAATCAAGATAATCTACCTAGCATGGAAGTCAAGGCATATCAGAGTTTCAAGTCAAGGAAAAAACATGTAGAACAGTGAAACACACAGTCAGATTGTCTATGAAGGAAGTTAGAGAATCATTGATGAATTCTGAGTAACATAAGAAAACACCACTGCAATAGAATATTGGAAAAATTCCATTAGAACAAGAACATACAAGAAACTCCTTATGAATCTTGAGTTGTCAAAGTAGAAATTCTCTAATAGGCTGAAAATAGTCACTTACATAAAACAGAGTCTTTTTGCTAACAAATATCCAACCCTTTCTATTTTAACTTCTTGATATTTTATAGATCCTTTACATCATGAGATAATCTTTTCCATAACTAGATACATCGAATTCCCATGATTTGACACCTATTCTAACTATAAAACATGGTATTTATTACAAACACAGTTGTAAAGCTAACATAGAGTCCTATTACAAATAGAATTAGAACTCTTTTGGTTGTACTCAAAACAACCTTATCTAAACTTAAATACATCATTTTCCACCTATCATTCCACTTAGTTGAATTCTGATGATGAGTTTCAACTTCTTATAACCATAATGTTGATGATGTTAATTTCCTGTAATCTAGGAAACTGCTCCCTTGTTTTTAGGCTTAAGATCCCTTTAGTTTCTTGAGATATTTTGACCACTTCCAACTGATAAATTCGATACTAATTGATGTTGGGAACATGATTGAAATATATTCCAAGTCATCCCTTCATGCTAGCTGTGAAAAACCACCTTGAATTTCTCAAAACCATGAAAACAGACCTGCGCTACGAAAACATCACAGTTTGGTAGCGCTTTTCGTAGCGCTGTCTTTTTTATGATTTTCCTTAAAAATTTAACTTCTTTTCCTTCAGATTTACTTTGATATTCACTTGATATATCTCCCTTAGGAATTTCAAATAAAAATTCTTGGTCTTCCCTCCAAAATTTGATAAGAAAAAGGGTGAAAAAGCTACTACAGCAGTTTCGTAGCGCTTTCCACCCTTTTTGTGCTACAGGTGCTACGAAACTGCTGTGCAAGAAGTTTTAACCAGATTTTCACAAAATTTAAAAAAAAAAGGTACCATAGCTCCATAAAATAATTGGTTTCATAAAAATCATCAGACATTTGAACTAAAAACATAATCTTCACAAAATTTGATCATCATTTTCCATTCAGAGTTTGTTTTGAATTTGTCATTTTGTACCTCTACTCTTTAGTTCATCTTGAGACTGTTTTAACTGTAGCTCCAAATCCTTCACTTGGATTCTTAGATTCCTGTTACTTTCTCCCAAATGAGTGTTGATCACTCTAACAAACCTTGCTTCTTTAATGGCTGGAACTGTCCATGTAAAGAATTGTTGGGCACTGTTTGGGATCTTTGACCTAGCAACTGTTTGACCTTCCCAAACAACCTTCAAGCTCTTGAATTCTATATTTTCAATGATGTGCTGTCTTGCCTTCTTTCTCATCATTTTAATTTCTTGATTTTCTAGCTTCAACCTTTCTTCCAACATTTGAAACTCTGACATGTGTTCTTTTCCCTTCTCTACCTTGTTGACTGCATGCTCTACTATGGGAGATGAGAGATCAATCACCTTTTCAGGGGCTTTGGTTGCTTCAATAGTTACTTGGGTATCTTTAATGCTTTCTTGGAGTTTCTTTTCATGTCTGGTTAGAGGTTTTCTAGTTTGAAAAACGAAAGCTGCATTCTCACCTTCAAAATCCAATTTCTTTGCTGATTTTATTTTTCTCTATTTAGGTTCATTCACTTCAATGAAATATTCTGGCACAATGGGTGATTCTTCAATGTCTATTGCATGCAGTATATCATCCAAGTTACCTTTCATCCTTGGACTGTCCTCTGCCATTGAAACAACTACTTTTCCCTTTGATGCTGATACTTGACTTCTTGTCTTTCTCTGACTCTTCTGCTTACTGGCCACCTATTTTTGTCTTGTATATTTGACCTTTTCTACTTTCTGTTTTGCAGGTGATGGGGTTTTTGCAACAAGCACTAATTCTTTCTCAATTCTATCTTCAACCTGTTTCCTTGGTTTCAACTTCACAAACCTCTTAGCTTTGGTAACCACTGGCTTACTGGATTCTGCTACTGGTGTTAGTATGAATCTTTATTGGAAGTGTACGAAAAAATACTACTTTAGCTACGCATAACTTATAGCCCTAAAAGCAAAAATGACTGCTAATATCTTCAGATCTGCAATTAGATGATCAAGACAAATGTTGCAAAAATCTATATCTCTACATTAGAAGACATTAAACAGTAGAAAAATAAGATTCACTCCATAGATCCAATAGACAAGACAAGAATATATCCAATGAATAATTTCATTAATGGCACCTAGGAGGAAAACACAAGAGGGCGTTCCATGTTCTCCTCAATGGGATGGGTTCTTGTGAGTCCTCAGCACTTCAGATTTAGAACTTCTCTCTCTTGATGATTTAGAAAACCCAAACAAAAATGGAAAAGTATGGCTATGATTATGGATCAATAGCCAGACCAAGTGTTGAGATCCAGAGTGATCTTTAGGAAACAAAAGGTGACAAATGAATGGGAAAACCCTTCTATTTATAACAAAATATTGAGTTAGTCTAGAGATTGGTGCATAATTAAAATATTATTTACCAAATCTAGATCCAACTTTTATGGAATATTTTATTATATTTTTTGGAGGGAAAAGGAATTTGACTTGAGTCAAATCCCCTTATTTGTAAATAATTAATAAATAAATAAATGATTTATTTATCATTTTAAGGATGTGATTTAGTAATAATAAATAAATAAATGATTTATTTATCATTTTAAGGATATGGTTGAGTAATAATCAAATAAATAATTATTTATTTAATTATTTAAGGGTGAATTAGTCATATTTAACAAATAATATTTAAACAATTATTCTTAGAAAATAATAAGATAAATAATGATTTATCTAATTAATTTCCTTGTTTTGGGTTAAATATAACCAGAAATATTAATTAAACTATTGTTTAACTAATTATTTCTTGAGGAAAATCAAACAAATGTATATTTATTTAATATTTCCTTATGGGGTTTCCTATTTAGACCATAAACAACTTAATAAAGGTGATTTACTAAGTTATTTTCATAGTGAAAGCAATTTTACTTGGAGTAAAATTGGTCTTACATGATGTACTTGGATCCATCTAATGATAATAGGTTAGATGACCAAAAAATGGTGTAACAGATTTCCCCCCAGTGTGTGAGCATTGGGAGCTAATCGTATAACCGAAGTACGTTGTAAGAACTCAATCACTAGACATCGAAGGGGAAGTCAAAGAGAAAGAAGTATAAGGTAAACCAAAGTGCTGAAAGAACTAGACCCTAAGGAGGTGACTTGCAGGTGCAACAAGTCTTGTTGAGTGAATACTGCTATAGGCGGCGGGGGAGGCATACCTATGCCCACCGAGGCAATAGTACAAAAAATAAGGTGCCAGGAAAACCACGAAACACAATAATAAAGCATATGCTAACATAAACATGAGCCAGATAAATAACATAATAATGAATCCCATATACATATTGTGCCTGGGATAATAGCCAAGACTTGTACAACAATAACTGAGTACATGAGATACAAATGCAACCCAGATGCCCCTGAAAATAGGAAAGGGCTCTAAAAATCTAACTGATACATGCAAAAAAAACGGCGCTGCAAGCGGCTAAGGTCGAAATCATCAAATGTATGGAGCTGCATCGAAGGTTGTGATGAAGAGGTCATCCGAGTGTGTGGGGGGCTACCTGTAGGGCCACCCCCTCATGAGGTCTGGGACATCTCACACACACTCGGGAATCATCGATGTCAGCTGCTGCATCACTGAACCATCGAGTATACGGATCTCGGTCATGCTGAAAGGAGCTGAAGCTGAGAAATAATCAATTCAAAGGGAAATAAAGAGTCCCTTTACCTGATCCGAGGCACCAAACTAGAGTGGAAGCTGGAGCCAAGGTACACCGCCCTCTAGACCTGTCTTCTGGAATAAATGAGCTAATGTCGACAGAAGGAGGTCCACGATAGGTGAGGCAATAAGGGATCCTCAACTAGGGCGCGAGAGAAAATGGTGGAGTAACTGACAGACTGACAACAATGATGATGATGAAATGGAGGGGAAAGAGTAGCGAACAGACTACTTCCCTTGTTAGAGCATAAAGGGCATGGATGACCTGGAAGAAACTGACACAACACCATGAGGGATAGGGGATAGCCAGACTGAAGGCCATAATGTGCGACATGAGAGAGGGACCAAGCAATGAATGATGGGGGACTATGGTGAGATGTAAAAGGGACTCGGGATAGACTCCATGAAAGCAATGATGACTCAACTCGGATGCTATAAACAAGGGTGACTCGATGGTGTTGCCACATATAAACAAGGGCCGATGGGGACCATAAAAGCATGAGTACCAGATGGTGACTCATGACGAAAGTCGACACGAGCATGGAAAAGTATGGAGGCAACATGGTGCCCTTGGTAAAAGTGTTGCAAGTGAAGAAATTCGGTTTTCATGGAAGGGTGAAGTGGCGCTTCTTGGGAAAATGTGTCTCGGTGAAGTATCAAATAACTAAAAACTAATAGATACCCATTTGAGGGCTTAGTTAGAGCTTTCCAACGGTGCAGATGGTTTGGTAAACGGAGCTATGGTTGGATCATGGTGAGTGAAAGAAGAAATAGGGGTTTCTCTTTAAAGAAGGCATTTTCCCTCCAAATTCATTCATTTGCATGTGGAGCTGTGGTGAATGTGGAGAGGAGAGAAGGCCCTAAATCTTGCAGCGATCATAGTAGACAATTCGAACATTGGAATAGGGAGCTGTCAATTACATGTGAGAGGCCTAACCCTACTCTTTCTTTTCAGTGGATTAAAAGTTTAGATTAGGTCCCTAATGCTCAGGAAAAGCCCTCTACTCCTCCTCACGGTCGGGTCACAGTTTTTGGGGCAAAAACTGCAACCTGGGTAGTAGGTTTTGGCTAAACAAGTGCGACCTGTCCTAGGTTTTAGGCCTGAAAAGTGCGGCCTGTCTGGGAGGGGTGTTTCGGTGTTGTTTTTTGGCTAAGCACTAGGGTTTTTTGATAAGAAACAATATTTCCTATCTGTATACTGATTGATATGATGGTTTGTGCAGGTATGGCAGAATTACAGATCAACTGGAGAGAGAGAGACCTGGGTGAATTGCATTCGGAGATCCGGGAGGATCAGGGTGTCCTCGGTGCTTTGGCTAGGTTTGGGGTTCTGAAGTTTGTGGAGAACCCTTTAATGAGAGCTGGGGAGCCCTTATTGTCCCGAATTGTCAGCTACTGGGACCCGGACCATGAGGTCTTTATAGTGCAAGGGCACTGGATCGAGTTAACGGTCCAAGATATATATTTCCTGACTGGTTTTGCACCACTTGGGATGGTAGGGAATACTCAGCCAGTATTACCGCATGGGTGGGATATCATAGATTTTGTAGAGTGCCATTGTCATCCAGGTATCCAAGTCAAGGGGACTCGAATACCCATCGGGGATTTGAAGAGGTTAGAGACCTGTACTGTGGCCGCAGCAGTGTTGTGGATCTTGGGAAACCAGGCACTCCATCATATTACGGGGGGACAGATGATGCTGGTGGAGAGTGTTTTGAGTGAGACCTACTATGGGTGGGCCCATATGATGCTGTCGTCATTGAAACAACAATTGTTGCTATGTAAGAAACAAGTGAACCATAACTGTGCGTATGGTATAGTTTTGTGCTCTTTCTTCTTTGAGAAGATCCCGACACTTCAACCTCACATATAGCTCCTAGATGGGGGCCCGAGAGAGCCTAGGATGCACTGGTGGGGGCGACTACTGTGCAGAGGAGGAGGTGGAGCAGTTGGACGAGTTTTTCGTCTTGATTTCTTTGTTCATTGGGATTAGATGCCGATGTATATAGACAACTATCCCTATAGTGGGATGAGTTGTTGTGGGGACCCGGATCTGCCACTGCCACCTGGTCTTATATGGGGACCGGATGGTAAGTGCCACATTGCTGATATTTTACGTGCATGTAAATTTTTTATAATATTGTATGTAGTATTGATTCTTTTACTTTTGGTATGCAGATACAGCACCGGTAAAACCGACCGGGTACATGGGGTGTCCTACAGTATCAGGGGCGGCAAGATCTAGTGGACCAAGGGCACAGCAAAATGAGGATGCAGCAGCCCTTCTGGAGGACATCCGTCATAGATGTGAGAGGCTTCTGACCGGTGTTTTGGAGCGTGGATGGCAAGACTTAGATGACTAGTACATAGAGCTATGTATTGGTTTACCTTCAGAATGGCGAGGGGTCATGCGATGCATGGCGATGGCCGGACAGAGTGTTCATGATCTACGAGCTGCAGGGGTAGAGCCATTGGCTCGGGATACTCCAGATAGTGATTAGTGTGTAGGGGCATGTGGTGCCCCCATTTTTGAGTTTTTGGTAACATGCTATGGGCATGTCATATGTATCAGAGTTAATGAACTCTAAAACATTTTGTACGACACATACTATGGATATGCATCATTTTGATATTTTTATGTTATTTTCTTGTGTTAAATGCAAATCCAAAATATGGTTTGCAATGCTATCTACATAGTGATTTTGTGCTCTAGGTACATGACTGAAAGTAATGATTTCAAATTCACGCATCAACAGCTTCACTCGTAAATATCTTCTAAAAAGGATAGGATTATGCACACGATAGACACCATTCAATTGCATGACAAGAAGCAAGGAATCTAAATGAACATGAAGATGGAGGATGTGATGTGAAAGGGCATCGACTAATAAACCTCGTATGACATCATATTCGGCCTGATTATTGGTAACAGTACCAATGCATACACCATTTGAAAGAACAAGCGCATGCAAGGGGGTAAAAATGGCCCAACCTGCCGAGGCTAAATTCCGAGTGTAGCGACTTGTACCATCAGCAAAACCGATATAAGGTGTGGATGGTCGATCTATATGAAGGGTGTCACAGGACAATAAATGGAAGGCTGATGAACAATGCTGGCAACCTGAGTTCAAAGTAGAAATCGAACGCACTCCACGGGAAGGGGTGATCTGGGTAAGATGTCTACTACTCACATGCCGTTGGTAAGGTGGAATGTGGGAGCTACCAGGGGTGTAGCTTGAGCTAAGGTTATGCAAGTAATCATGGGCATGGGGCGAGCTATCCCGTTGATGGGAGGGAATGATGGAGTCTAGGGTGAACGGGGTTTCCATGATGTCATCATCGCAATAGAAAATGGGGTGACTGTAGGAAGAGAGACCACCTGACGCGTCGAAGCTACCTGATTCATCATCTTGAAAAGGAAGGTTCACATGCGCATCGTCACAGGGGATGACAGAAGGATAAGCAGATAATGGATCTACTGAGGATGAGCCCAGGGTGATCGCTGAAGGGGGTTTAGGCGAAACAATAGGGGAAGATTTGATGGGAGCTTCCACCCAAGGTCTCATGGACGATGAAAGGTAGAGGATGGTGGCCACATGCTCCGTCATGTCGACTTCAGGGGGGGAATGTCAATAGGAGCGGGTAAATCCTCGGTCTAGCCTGCAGCATACTATGCAAGTATGGGAGAAGCGGATTGGTTCTGTTCAATCTCATACTCCTGGACTACCTCTAAAGAGGCACGGTAATGCATAAGGCGGGGACAATGATGAGAGTAATGGCCATGGAAACCACACAAATCACAAGGGTGTTTGGTGTGAATAGTCTTGTTGTTCTTGGTAACGGTTGATGAAGAAGTAGAGGTTTTGGGGACCGTCAACTCAGGGAACGCGACATTAACCATGGGATTGATGCGGGGCAACTCGGGACAAGTATGGGTGGCATGACCGATGACATCACACAAAGCACATGGATTTGGAGATGGAGGAGGTGCAGGGTCAGTCAGCGCTGCTTTGTCCTTTGAGGCCCTTTTTGCGGCACCCTTCTTGGAAAACGTGCATAGCCGGAGGCGGTTCTATTGAGGTGGTTGAAGCCTTTATGACAATGGGAGAAGTCAGGGCCGGTTGTTTTTAGTCAAGCAAGATAGAGTTTGCGGAATATACACACGGTGGGGTGGCGGTTGGAGATCAACATTTGTTGAGAGCCCAATAGTGGATTGGAGAAGAGAGGTGGCCATGAAAAGTGCCGTATAGATGCCTGGTGGAGGGACTAGGAATGGTATTTGACCGGAGGGGTAATGGGCAGGTGGGATGGCTCCTAAATTCGCTAGTTGTTAGTATGAATCTTTACTCTAAGTGTACGAAAAAAAAAATGCCACTGTACGCACCAAACATAGCTTACGGTAAAAATGAATGCTAATATCTTCAGATCTACAATTAGATGATCAAGACAAATGCTGCAAAAATCTAGATCTATGCATTAGAAGACATTAAACAGTAGAAAAATAAGATTTACTCCATAGATCCAATAGACAAGACAAGAATATATCCAATAAATAATTTTATTAATGGCACCTGGGAGGAAAACACAAGAGGGTGTTCCATGTTCTCCTCAATGGGATGGGTTCTTGTGAGTCCTCAGCACTTCAAATTTAGAACTTCTCTCTCTTGATGGTGTAGAAAACCTAGACAAAAATGGAAAAGTATGGCTATGATTATGGATCAATAGCCAGGCCAAGTGTTGAGATCCAGAGTGATCTTTAGGCAAAAAAAGGTGACAAATGAATGAGAAAACCCTTCTATTTATAACAAAATATTGAGTTAGTCTAGATCTTGGTGCATATTAAAATATTATTAACCAAATCTAGATCCAACTTTTATGGAATATTTTATTATATTTGTTGGAGGGAAAAGGAATTTGACTTGAGTCAAATCCCCTTATTTGTAAATAATAAATAAATAAATGATTTATTTATCATTTTAAGGATATGGTTGAGTAATAATCAAATAAATAATGATTTATTTAATTATTTAAGGGTGAAGTAGTCATATTTAACAAAGAATATTATTTAAATAAGATTTAAACAATTATTCTTTAGAAAATAATAAGATAAATAATGATTTATCTAATTAATTTCTTCGTTTTGGGTTAAATATAACCAAAAATATTAATTAAACTACTATTTAACTATTTATTTCTTGAGGAAAATCAAACAAATATATATTTATTTAATATTTCCTTATAAGGTTTCCTATTTATACCATAAACAACTTAATAAAGGTGATTTACTAAGTTATTTTCATAGTGAAAGCAATTTTACTTGGAGTAAAATTGGTCTTACATGATGTACTTGGGTCCATCTAATGATAATAGGTTAGATGACCAAAAAATGGTGTAACAATTGGTGATGAAGGATTTCCCTTGATCTTAGGGTTTCTAGCTGGGGTTAGGGCTTCCATTTCAAATCCACTCATAAATAAAAAGGAAGACCAATCTCTATTTATTTTCTGTAGCTCATTTAAAACTAGTAACTTAATCAAACCATGATGAAATAGAGATGTTTCATAGCCATCAGATTTAGCTTGGAATTTGTCAGCCATTTTGGAAAGGCTTCTATGTAAATAAAATGGTAAATCTAATGATATCATTCCTGTGAAATGCAACAGCAGTTTAAAATGATAAGTGTAGACTTTATGGTACCTGCCTTCACATGTGAAATATCTTTGGATGTTGAATAACAACTTTTCATAGTTATCCTTGATACAACTCCTGGGTATTGCATTATTCAAATCCATATCTACAAATTCAGGTTTCATAAACTCTTTGGATGGCTCCATGTCAAACCTAAAACATTTAAACAAAGATTGTTGTCCCCTTGGCATCTCTGTCATAGCAGCTATGATCTCAGGTGTCACTGGCATGTTTATCATTCCAACTTTGATAGTGGTTCCACTGAATTGTAGAGAAAACTCTTTGGACACTTGAGTGTGGCAACCTTGTAGCTTTTCACAAAATTTGAGACAGCCAGCCTTGCTAAAAGCCTCCATTAACATTTGATCCTCCATGACAGCATTTGCATTCTCGGGTTCATATCTTAAACAATGTCCCCCTCTGTGGATCTTCTTTTCCTCTTCCATATTCCTTGTAGAAAACCTGTTGCTTTGTAAAAACCTGAAAAACAACCTCTCTTGATTTGATGAATCAGCCTCACTTGATTTGATGAGGTTTGTCTTTGGATAGAACAACCATAAACTTATCCTCACTGTTTCAGAGCTTGGATAACATATGTGAAGGTGAATGAAACAAGAATGACTCAATTAGGCAAAAAATTCGAATTAGGGATGTCACTTCATGACCAAATGATGATTAATTGATACCTTATCATGAATATGATGACTGTAGGACAAGTGGGTACAACAAATCTATTAACGAACTGACTCACCATACTCCTATCATATCATTCCCCAACTGAAACTGACAAATCTCGATTTATTTGACACGATAGCTACAAAACCGCGCTTTCGTAGCGCTCATAGTGTAAATTTTGCAATTTGCGCTACGAAAGTAGCAGTGCTTTCATAGTGCAAAAATCATTTTTTGAACTAACAACGCTACGAAACTATGGATTTGTAGCTAATTGCAAAAAATCAACCTAAAACCTACTTAGATGTCCCTTAAATGAAAAATGTGAACTTTTTAACTATGGAATGAACCTAAAAAACTTTTTTGAATTTTGATTGTAAACACTAACCTCCAAAACTATGACATACCCTTGACCATACTAAAAATTACTTCAAAACTATTTAGATTCATGGTCAAAACAGGTTTTGAAATGCCATGTTTTTTTTTTATTTTATTTTATTTTATTTTATTTTATTTATAGTGATAACAGGCATGTAGAAAGGGAAATATTGAAACAAGCTTAGGTGGGCCTAAGGAGCAATTAAGAATTCCTTAAACTAACCTAGCAAAGGAAAACATAAAGACAATAGAAAACAGGAGGACTGAGGTGCCTCAAACAACATTTCTCATCCTATACATTTCTGAGCTATTGCAACATAGAAATATGGACATATGATAAATAGGAAAACATGAACAAATAAGAGACACACCACCATTAACCAAACTCAGGGATCCTGCAAGCAAGCCTTTATCATCATCAATCAAGGCAACTCATCCACAAGCTCCACAACACCAAATTGCTCTTCAACCTCAAAGAACCATGTATTGATCTCAAAACTAATCAAAAGCCAACATTTACAAGGAATCCTCATGCTCTATATAACAAGCAAGGAGGAGGAAAACCTAATAGAGTCTCTAGAAGTCTATTGGCTAATCAGAAGTGTCTCTATTGTCCTTGAGGCCTTGCAAGGCCCAAGGCACAATATATCTAAAATAAATATCTTTTTGGACATTTTTAGCAAATAAATTGACCTTTGGGCTCTGAAAATCCTCATAAAACTTTCCAAGTGTACATTTTTGACTTCTCAACTTCAGGAGCATAGCACTGTGTTTTAAACAGAATTTCTATGCCAAGGGCGTAGATGGGTCATCTTGCAGCAGTGTTTTGAAGGCCTTAGTGATGTCGAAAAAGGCTCCGTGATGGCTCGTTGGAAATAAATTGAAGTCTAATTTATAGATATACCCTTGGTTCTATTATCTGACCTCTTTAAAATTTTCAAAAAACCAAAAATTCCAAGGCTGGTAAAGGCGCAGCACATGTCCTAAGAAGTAGGCAGAATGGTGAAAAATTGAGTGTTTTTGACCTTTTTGGAGGACCAAAACAACTCCAAAGGATCTGAAAATTTGTGAGCATGCTATATGAGTGATGAGGATCCCAAAAATGTAAGCCTTTACTCCTGAAGATCCTCTGAAAAAGAGCGTAGCACCATGTCTGCTACCCGCTTGGCCTCAAAATTAGCAAAAAATAAAAACTTGTCAAATTTCTCCCAAATTTGGTGGATGAGTGCCTCATGGGTCTTGAGAGACCTGTAGAGATTCTTGTGCCAATATTCCAAGCCTAGATTGGCCTTTTTCATCTTTTAGTTCTTGAATTTCATTGAGGGCTTCCATCAATTTGGCACAAACAAGCTTGTTTTTCATGGCATAATAATTGGTCATGTTTTTCTGGAGAGCAAGGCCCATTTTTATCTTCTTTAAGTATTTGTGTTCATTCTTGTAATAATGGATGATATATTGTGCCATCTCAAAATCCCTGTCCCACTCCCTAATTTTTGCATCTTTTCTTTGGAGAAGTAGTCTAGTGGCCTCCTTCTCATCTTCATTATCACTGTCTAGGTCAATGAATTGTGGCTTTTGAGTGGTTTGCCTACCTCTCTTACCTTTTGTATATTTATTAATATTTCCTTTGCCTTTTTCAAGCCTTTGAACTAATGTAGATGGCAAGGTCCCTTGCCTTTTGGAGGTAGAAAATAATTTCCTTGATCCTCTTTGATAAGTGAGAGGAAAAGGTTTAACATGTTTCATTTCATCATTGGGGACCATAAGACTGCTTTTATTCTTATCAATGATATTTGAATTTGTGTCCCCTTCATCTTGTTCTTGACTCTCTTCTTGAGAGGCATTTTCATTTTCACCCATGCTAGTGTTAGTCATCAGTATTTTTTACATGTTGTTGATGACTAGATACCTTAGCTAATTTTTCTAGAAGCTAATCTCAATCTGTCAATTTGTCATCTAGAAAACACCCCAAACAAATTTTTTTCATCCTACCCCTCCCTGTCAGTCTATGATGAGAACAATCTTCAGTTTTCAAGTCACATCTCGCTTCAACAAAGTCTCCCTGTCTATAGCTGTCATAACTTCGCTTCTCTGCTATCATTTTCTCTTGTTTCTCATGCCATTCACTATCCGAAAGTTGAAAAAGTATCTGCTCCTCTATCCCTGATCATATTTTCATATGAAAATATGATCATGCCTAAGAAAACACTCAGAATCTATGACTATTGTCTCTAAGTTAGATAGTGGTGTTTAGGGATTTTTTTCCTTGGCTAAGATATCCTCAGCCAAAAAGCCTGTGTCTAGTACAAGTCAGCCATGAATCTTTCCCTATTTTTAAAAACAAGCCTTGATCTATCCATAGGTCACACACCACTAAGAGGTCACTTTGTCTCATTTAACAAGAAGTTCAACAAAGATACAAATCAGGAAAAGATGAGGATGTTCACTGTCTGAAGAAATATGCTTAGATCAGGCGAAATCTCCATGAAACACAAAAGGAGCTCTCCAAGGTTCAAAAGCATATGTTTTTACATATCTGTAGGGGTGTAATTGAATGATGATCAATGTGCAAATGGGAGAAAAGGATCAACTGTACAAGTTTCTCATACTGAAATATTTTTCATTCAATAATTAGATGGATAGCTGTAAAGTAAAGAGTAGCAAGTGTACATGGTTTAAATCCAAAGGCTGCCTGAAGAGCAGAGATCATCCCTCAAGTCAAAGAACACAAAATACTGAGTGATGCTAATCAGCAGTGCTCCATAATCTCCTCCAAAAGCAGTGCTGCATAATCTTTCCAAAGGGTATCATCATGTAGGGCATAAGAAGACAACTGCTTCTTATGTTACCTTGAACCTGGGATGTGAATATTAGTCAAAGACAGTTTCAATATACCTCTGAAAACACAGTCAAGGGAAAAGCTAGTTCAATGATGTCTAGCAGTGAACACTCTCCATATACCAATCACATTGCTTCTGGTTTAGATTTCATAGTGATATTTTACAAAAGGGATACACATCTCAGACAATGCCTCATAAAGCAAGAGGACATTAGGTTCAAGTGATTTTACCAATGATAAATGTCAAAATTCGCTTTGTTTCCTATTGATATTCTTCAAGAAAACATACAGAGCAAGGTAAAATGATTGAAATAAATGAATATCCCATGTTTAATGATAACCTACTTCAATGATAAGTAGAGGGTTAGAAACACATGATGACCTCCTTCAATGATAAGTAGAGGGTTAGAAACACATGATGGAACCTCCTTCATATAAAAGCAGAGGGTTAGAAAAACATGGTTGTGACCTCCTTCACAAATAAGCAGAGCGTCAGCATGTTTTTAAGAAACTTAAGAGGCTGTTTTGTGCCACCTTCCTCCAAGGACGAACAAAGAATGCATAACAGGGTTTAAATTTATGTTTGAGAATGTTTTTCTTTTGGAAAGCCTAGTTGAAGAATAGTGGTGAAACAAATGAGAGTTTATAGGTTAAAGGCCTCTTCCACATCAAAATCCAAAGAGTGACATGATGGTGCTAAAAGCCTCTGTTCTCATGTTTATGAAGGCCTCCTTCATCATACAAATAGAAGACCAAAATCATGGTTTAAAGACCTCCTTCTCTTCATAAAACAATGGGTTTTCATTATGGTTTCAAGATGGCCGCATTAGTGGTTTTAAAAGGATAATCTCCCTGGTAAACAAAAAGGGGATCAAATCATGGCTTGTAGGCCTCCTTCATCATACAAACTGAAGACCAAAATCATGGTTTAAAGGCCTCTTCACTTCATCAAACAGTGGATTGTCATAGTAGTTTTAAGATGGCTGCAGTAGTGTTTTTATGATAACATCTTTGTAAACAAATAGAGACCAACACAGTTTTTTAAAGACCCTCTTCACTTCATAAAATAGTGGTTTACCTTATGGTGTTGAATGGCTGCAGTAATGGGGTTTTTTATGAGATTCTTTCACATAATATACAATGTCACAGTTTGGAGAAAACCTTTGATATGAATTGGCAAAAACACATTATTTAAAGGCCTCCTTCACAAAAAAGAAAAAGGTCAAAACAAAATAAGGAGTGAAGAAAGGGTGCTCAATTTTTTTTTTTAAAAAGAGCTATAAAAGCCCTCAAAGTCAAAGTTCATTCCTATTTTGCAAAGGGCCAAGAAAAACATTTGTTTTGAAGCCTTGGGCGAACGTTTGCAGAAAGATGAGGACGCGACGCACCTGGAATTTAGCGTGACACGCCTGTTGGCTTTCAACGAAGAGTTTTGCACACGGCGCGACGCGCCTGTAGTGGCGTGCGACGCCCCTATGCATGTCAAACGACAACCCCACCCGACGTTCAACGGGCGCCCAGGACCGACCTAACAGTTCAAACGCAGCGTTCAACGCTACGCGCCTATGCACAGGAGCGTAGCGCTGCTCAAGCTACCTCTTTTTCACCTCAAATAAGGATTTTTGCCTTGCAAACTCATCTCCAAAAGATAGCCATACTCTTTAAGAGGTATTCTACTGCTTTCTTCCCTAAGTTTTTGAGTTTAAAGAGGTGTTAAGGGTCATTTTATTAAGGAAAAAATACAGTCCCATTGAAGGCAAAAACACTGTTTACATTGAAAACCACCATGTTTGCAAAGAAGAAACAAAAGAGTGATTAAGGAAAGAAGACTATTATTTGATTGCAAAGGTCTGTTTTGCTTAAGAAGTCAGGCATAGTTTTTGAAAAGGGAAAAATAGTTTTTCAAAAATAGAAAGGTTTGTTTTGTTTAAAAATCCAGGGCATAGTCTAAAGAAGAAAAACACAGTCTTGTTAAGGCTAAAAACATTGTTTCTTTAGAACTGTCATATTTATTAATATACAGAGAAACAATGATAAAGGAGGAAGGTTCATTGTCAAGGGTTTTGTTGTTATAAGTAGTTAAGGGAGAAAATTCATTTTTCTCTCAAAACCTATCTTGTTTGCTAAACAAAACAAGGAACAATGTTTAAAGAAGGAAAGGCTTATTGTCAGTTTAAAAGGGTGTACTGAAGACACAAATTTGTGGTCACTTAACAAAAAACTTGTTTGCCAACTAAAGACAACACTCAGTCTCACAAAGAGGAAAACAGGGTTTTGATTGAGGGCCTTTTTAGTGATCATTTGAACCTTTATTTTGGTAAGCCAGTGAAGGGTATCAAAAGAAAAATGCCTCCAAATAAAGCCAACAAGGGTGGACTTCACAAAAGGTTTGAGCCTTTGACAACTCAAGAAGTAAATGAATCCCCTTCAATTATTTTTAACTTCCATGAGGTGGGCCGCCTTGATTTTTCCAAAAGGTCCAGGAGGTCACAAATTACCCTCCCTTAACACAACTGTTTTCCCTAAGGTTACAAGGAAAGCATGTCCATCTAGCAGGTCTAGACTTTAAACTCACTCCTAGGGCTGTCTCCAAACGAAGATCCCCTATATAGTAGAAAAGTGGTTCAAACAAGCATACTTAGATCTGAATCACTATAAACCCTTTCTAAAACCAGAACATCAGGATACTTGCCAAGATATTTTCCATTTTTCTCACTTATTGAGCAGCTATGCCCCCCTCATGAAAGTCATTATGAAGTATTTCACATGTGAAGGGAGTTTTTCCCGGATTTATTCCTATCACATTAGGCTTCTCATGCATTTCACAAGAACTCATTTGCTGAATCTACCTTTCTTCCTTTGCAAAAGAATATACAAGATGTCCTCCCTTGTTCAAAAGAGACCTCCTGCTCAGCAAAAATCTAGTCTCTTCCATCATTCTCTCATCAAAATCATCATCCTTCACCAACTTGGAAAGAAAGGAGTGTCTTGGGAGACTTTCATTTCTCATCTAGGTTTTTCCATTGCCTCTTCATCTCATGCAACTTCCTCACCATCCACTCACCATGTCTCTCCCTCTTCTAGTCAATCTACTCCTAAAAGGAAAAAAATCCCCTGAGAGTGAATAAGAGAAGAAGAAAACTAGTGATGAGGAAGGGAAAAGTGACAAGAAGCAAACTAGTGATGATGAGGGACAAAGTAAAGAATCTAAACATGACAGTGAGGAAGAAGGAAATGATGGCAAGCATGAACAAAATGATAGTGAGCATAGCAGTGGTGAAGATAAACAAGGCAGTGACCATGAGCAGAAAACTAGTGATGGTGAAGGCAAACAGAGCAGTGAAAATTAGCAAGGAAAAAATGAGGAAAAAGAAGTGCAAAGGAGTGATGAGGAAGGGAAAAGTGAAGAACAAAAACCTAGTGGTGATGAAGAGCAAAAGGAAAATGTTCAAAGCAGCAATGAGGAACACCACAGTCCTCAACAAAGTCATCAAACCAATCAAAGAGACAGTGAAAAAAGCGCCTCCCAGCAAAGCAGTGATCATGATGGCCGCCCACACATAGAATCTAAGGAGAACAGTGAAGGAGGTGACAACATGAAAAATATCAATGAAGACAGTCCTAATGAAGGTAGCCCTCAACAAACTCAAGATAGTAATGAGGGTAAAAAAGGAAATCTTCAAGTAACAAAAAAATATGATGAAGCTCTCAGCCCTAAACAAACTCAATACAGTGAAGAAAATAGTGACAAAGATAAAGTTGGAGTAGATGATGATGAAGGTAGCAGGGTAAAGGACCAAGTTGAGCAAGTGCAAGTAATGAAACCTCCTTTCTCTTCTCCTTGACACATCCAAGAGCATGTGCTAGCTGTCTCTCCTAGGCAAGGGGCCATGACTCTTCCTCCAAAAGTGGTGAAGCCTAGAAACACTAGATCTGCAAAGAAGAATATCACTCCTGCAGTGACTAGCAATGTCACAAGAGCACTAAGAAGTAGAGGAAAACTGCCTAAGAAGAGTATTGTTGAATTTCAAAAGAGGAATATGACCAAGAAGTCTATCCAAGGCAAGGGGAAAGAAAAAGAGGAACAACAGGAGAGTAGTCATGAGAAGGAAATGGAGTTTGACCTCATACAGATAGACAGTGATGTTGGAGATGATGAAGCTAGAATTCTTGAGGCTCTTTTGCAAAATAGAGAAGCCCAAATTCATGACTTACAAGCTGATATAGAAAGGTAAAAGGACCTCATACATGTTCTACAGATGAAAAACAAACAAATGAGTGCTCAAATGGCAGTTCATGAGGCCCGGGCTTTCAAATACCAAAGGGAAGCATACAAAGCACAAATCAAGCTTGAAGAGTATATGTGTTAGGTCCCTATATTACTAGTATAGTCCCTTATTTTTGTTAGTGTAACCCCATTATTGTTATTATTGTACCCTTGTAACCCCCATTTTATTATTATTGTGACCTTAAATTATTATTGTTAGGTCGGCTAGGATTACATTGTGGCCCACTAGTATTACATTATGGCCCCATGGACTCCTATATATAGAAAGGAGGTTTTGTAAATTGGATCGTCCAAGATTTGTTAATTTATGTAATGTATTGGAGGTTTCCCCCTCGAAGTGGCTTATTTATAAGGCGTTGATATCTCTTTTCTTCTATTTTTGGAGCTGGTTACACAACATTTGGTATCAGAGCTTTGGATTCTAGGGTTTCGCTGCTCCAAATAGGTCATCGTGGAATTTTCGCTATAACTTTGTTTCTACGAAGTTTCAGAAGCTGAAATTTTTAGGGTGCGAAGCTGAAATCCCGAGGAATATTGTCTAAAACTTTCAGAGCTTGGTTCGCAATATTTTTGGAGATATGATCTGTGGATGTTAGATCTTTTTTCAGGCTCCTAAACAGGTCATCATGGAATTTTCGCTATAAATTTTTTTCTACGAAGGTTCAGAATCTGAAATTGGTATGGTGCAAATCTAAAATCTTGAGGAAATTCATCAAAAAATTTCAGAGCTTGGTTCACAATATTTTTGGAGATATGATCTGTGGAAGGTAGTGCTTGTTTAGGCTCCTGAATTGCATCTCAAAGAGGTGATCGTGGGAAAAGTTCAATAAATCTCTCTCTGGGCATCGGATTGGAGTGCCATAAAAAGTGGTCACAATTACACAGAATTTAGTTTATTCTCTATCAATTTTAGAGAAAAAGGACGAAACAATGATACGTGGCAAGTCGTACAAGTTCACTCTACTGAACCAGTCCATAATTAGGTCATTGTGGGAGATTGGACACAAATTTGTCATGGAGGATCCAAATCAGGTCAGACTTGTGGCATTCGAAAGATAATTCAGAGGGCTACATCAGTACCTAAATTCAGATATTTAAGTGCTGAAATCACAGAGATAATCCAATTTCAATATCGAGCTTCTCAAAAGCAAGAAAAACGTGTGTATTTTTTTTCTTCGAATTGCATAAGTCTTGTTTGAAGAATCAATTTTAATTGATTCCAAGGGCATATTGAAGAATATATATCAGTATTGGGTTCTAAAATATGCCCCGTAAAAATAATTCAACACCCATTAACCCTTCATAAGGCTCTACTATGACTCATGAAGATGAAGAATTGCAACATGATCTATCAAAATTACAAGAACAAGTGCAACAAATTTCACTCTCGCAAAGAGCAACAAAAAATGAAATGGAAGTTTTGAAAAAAGGTGTGGAAGAAAAGATGGATGGCATGGAAGCTGGCATGGAAAACATGAAGAATGATCTAAAAACATACATCGAAGGTTTGACAAAGTTGATACAAGAAATGTTTCCTAATGGTGAAAAGATAGTAGAAGAACCTCATGATGAGAACAAAATAAATGTTAATCGTGATTTCATAAACTCTAATGTTGGCGGGAAGAACCACCATATTCAAAAAATGGATACGAGGAATTTTGATGGAAAGGATCCTATAACATGGATACTACAGATGGAGCAATATTTTTATCTCCATAATGTGCAAAACACACAAAAGGTACGCATTGCAACTTTACATTTAGAACAAAATACATTTGTATGGTATCGATGGCTTTGCTCCCGTAAAAAAATTGTCACTTGGTCAATTTTACGGAGGAAATGATAGCACATTATGAGGATACAAAGAGCAACACCTTCTTTAGCCAATTGATAAATCTCAAACAAAAGGGTTTAGTGGGGCAGCACATTGAGGACTTCCAAAAATTGAATATAAGGGTAACTGATATTCCAGAGGAACACAGGATCAATCTCTTCATAGGAACTTTAAAGGATAACATCCAACATGAAGTTTGTGTTTTGGAACCAGATTCATTGGAGAAGGCATTCAGGTTGGCAAGAAAAGTTGAATGTAAAATAATGGCGACAAGGAAGCCTACCACTCAATTCTATAAAGAAGGAAGTGTTTCTACGTCTAGATTTCCACAACCTACAAGGTTGACACCACAACAATTGGAAGAAAAAAGAGCAAAAGGGCTTTGCTACAGTTGTGATAGAAAATACACTAAAGGTCATAAGTGTGCTGAGAAGAAATTATTTTACATAGATTGTGAAGAAGAAGAAGAAAATGAACAAGAAGAGGATATACACCCGGAACCACCCCTAGAAGAGGAAGAAATGAATCCGACCATATCGTGTAATGCACTGGCAGGAATTACCACTCCTCAAACTCTCAAGATAGAAGGACATATAAAAAAGAAAAGGGTAATAGTGTTGATTGATTCGGGTAGCACCCATAATTTTATTCATTATAAGGTAGCCAAGGAATTAAATTGTTTCCTATACCCAGCACCAGAATGTCAAGTGATGGTTGCAAATGGAGGAACTATAAATTGCTCTGGAAAATGCCATAATATCAAGCTAACCATGGGGGAATATGTATTGAATAGTCCAATGCTTTCCATTCCTATGGGAGGTGCTGATGTTGTACTAGAAGTACAATGGTTACAATCTTTGGGGACGATAGCTTTTAATTTTCAAGAACTTTTCTTGAAATTTTTTTCAGAAGGAAAGGAAGTCGAATTACGGGGTATTGAAGGGAAGATGGGAAGGATAATAAGCTCTAATGTCATGACAAAGCTTCTAAAGAAAGAACAACGAGGCGTAATTGCACAATTATGCTCACTAGAAGTTCCGACATCAAAATCATCTATTTCTGTAGATCTCCAACAAGTCTTGGACAATCATTCCAAGGTGTTTGAAACTCCAAAAGGACTCCCACCTATTCGTGATCATGATCATGCTATTCATTTGATTCCAGGAAGTGTTCCTCCAAACATCAGGCCTTATAGATAACCTTACTTCCAAAAGAGCGAAATTGAACGTATGATTGCAGAAATGTTAGAGGCGGGTATAATTCAACCCAGTCAAAGTTCTTTCTCTGCTCCTGTAGTATTGGTACACAAGAAGGATGGATCATGGCGAATGTGTCCGGATTATAGGGAGCTCAATAAACTCACCATTAAAGAAAAATTTCCCATTCCTGTGATTGATGAATTATTGGATGAATTACATGGAGCAATTTATTTTACCAAGTTGGATCTTTGTTCAGGATATCATCAAATTAGAATGAAGACTGAAGATATTCAAAAACAACATTTCGAACTCATGAGGGTCATTATGAATTTTTGGTCATGCCTTTTGGCCTTACCAATGCACCTTCTACATTTCAAGGGTTGATGAATTCCATTTTCAAACCCTTCCTTAGAAAAATTTTGCTAGTATTTTTTGATGATATACTAATCTATAGCAGGTCTTGGAAGGATCATGTTGAACATGTTGAAAGGGTGCTCAAACTATTGCAGGAGAAACAATTATATGCAAAAAAATCCAAATGTTTCTTTGGAGTACAAGAGGTGGAATATCTGGGTTATATTGTATCTCACGAGGGTGTTAAAGTAGACCCTAACAAAATTAAAGCCATTAAGGAATGGAAAGTCCCCACAACCATAAAGAAGTTGCGAGGATTTCTCGGGTTAACAGGGTATTATCGCAAGTTTGTTAATAATTATGGGAGAATAGCGGCACCTCTAACAACATTATTGAAGAAAGATGCATTTTCATGGACTCCTGAAGCAACTAAGGCCTTTGAACATCTTAAAGAGGCAATGTGCCTAGCACCGGTCTTAGCTACGCCAGACTTCACAAAAACCTTTATTGTGGAATGTGATGCCTCAGGAAATGGAATTGGTGTAGTTTTAATGCAGGAAGGAAGACCAATTGCTTTTGAAAGTCGTCCAATCAAAGGAAAGTATTTACAGAAACCTATTTATGAGAAGGAAATGTTAGCAATACTGCATGCACTAAAGAAATGGCGAACTTACCTAATGGGAAGACACTTCAAGGTAAAAACTGATCATGATAGTCTTAAACACTTTTTGGAACAAAGACTATCCTCAGAAGAGCAGCAAAAATGGGTCACAAAGATGTTGGGTTATGAATTTGAAATAATCTACAAAAAAGGAAAGCTCAATGTTGTTGTAGATGCAATCTCAAGAAAGAATGAAGAGGTGGAAGCATTTCTTTGTGCCATTTCTATTATCCAACCAGATTGGATAACTGAAGCAAGAGATGAATGGAAGAAGGACAAAGATGTATGGACACTCATTCAAAAATTTTAGCAAGATCCTAGTACATCTGATACATTTAGTTGGAAAAATGATTCCTTATGGTACAAATATCGCTTATATCTTTGTAAGAATTCCCAACTAAAACAAAATATTCTTATGGAATTGCACACTTCTCCTTTAGGAGGACACTCAGGGTTTTTAAAAACTTACCACAGGGTGAAGAAAGAATTTTTTTGGGATGGCCTTAAATATGATATTCAAAAGTGTGTGGCGGAATGTTTGGTTTGCCAGCAGAATAAAGTGGAAACAATTAAGACCCCGGGACTTCTACAACCTTTATCCATTCCAAGTCAACGTTGGGAGGATATTTCAATGGATTTTATCACAGGTTTACCTAAGTCCAAAGGAAAGAGTGTCATCGTGGTGGTAGTTGATAGACTTACCAAGTATGCACACTTTTGTGCATTATCTCATCCATTTAAATCAAGTACAGTTGCTACTACATTTATGGATAGAATTCAAAAGCTACATGGAAGGATATATTTGTTGTTTTGTATCTAATAAAAAAACACAATGGGTCAAGTGGTTACCTTTTGCTAAATGGTGGTATAACACTTCCTTCCATACTGCAGCAAAAATGACCCCATTTATGGCACTTTATGGATATCATCCACCATCCATCACATCATCTTTAAGGGAAAAATCGAAGGTTCAAGCAGTGGAAGATCACATCAAGCATCAGCAAGAAGTTCTCCAACTCTTAAAGGATAACCTGAATTTGGCACAAAATCGAATGAAACAACAGGCAGATCAACATCGCAGCGAGAGAAATTTTGATGTAGGAGATTGGGTATTTTTACGGCTACAAGCATACAAACAAATGTCCCTCAAGCAAGCTAAGAAGGATAATAAATTATCACCAAAGTACTATGGTCCTTACAAGGTGTTGCAAAAGATTGGTACTATGGCATACAAATTGGAGCTTCCTGCTTCTTCGCGAGTACATCCAGTTTTCCATGTTTCATGCTTAAAGAAGGTTATAGGTGAAAATCTTCCATTTCAAACAATATTGCCAGAACTTGATGAGGAAGGAAAAATCATATTGGAACCTGAAGCGGTCACGGAAACAAGAACTCGACAGCTACGGAATCGATCAATTTCAGAGTATCTCATCAAGTGGAAGAACTTACCCACTGAAGATTCTACATGGGAGGATGAGAATTTTATACAAAAGCACCCAGAGCTACTCAAGTGTTGAGGACAACACTTTTTTGAAGGAGAGGGGCATGTTAGTTCCCTATATTACTAGTATAGTCCCTTATTGTTGTTAGTGTAACCCCCTTATTGTTATTATTCTACCCTTGTAACCCCCATTTTATTATTATTGTGTCCTTAAATTATTATTGTTAGGTAGGCTAGGATTACATTGTGGCCCACTAGTATTACATTATGGCCCCATGGACTCCTATATATAGAAAGGAGGTTTTGTAAATTGGATCATCCAAGATTTGTTCATTTATGTAATGCATTGGAGGTTTCCCCCTTGAAGTGGCTTATTTCTAAGGCGTTGATATCTCTTTTCTTCTATTTTTGGAGCTAGTTACACAACAATATGGGTGAATTTGATGATACTAAAGAAGAAGAGTAGCCAATAAGAAAGAGGCCTAGAAATATGGGTCTCAGGAAAGCTTTGGAGAAAAAGAAGGAAGAAGAAGCAGCCCTTGTTCGATCTTATCCTCTCACACAATTGCTCACCCAAGAAATAGAAAATGATAAAGAATCATGGCTTGAAAGGGCCAACAAGCATTTAGAGGATAAATTAGAGAAAGGAAACAAAGACTTGAGTCTACAAAGGAAGATGACCAGGCACTACAAGAAGTTGAACCAATTTTCCCGAAGAAAGCTCAAACTTGCTCAAGAAAGGCTCAAAGCTGCCTGAAAGAGGTGCCCTGTAAAAAAAGTGGAGAAGGAATATCTAGGCTTGAAATATTGGCCTTAGCTTCCTTACATGCTTGTAAGAACCCATAAGGGGCTTGCTCGCCAAAATTGAGCAAATTTTGACATGATTTTGTTTTTTGTGTTTTTTGGCCCTAATTGCACATTTTTCGAGGCACTGCTAAGGGTGCTAGGAGCATCCTCAGCTCATAAAAGTCATTTTTTTTGGATGGAATAAATTTTGGGGCAGATAATCACAAATTTTCAGATCCAAAGGAGGTGTTTTGGTCCCCCAAAGAGGCAAAAATCAGTCAAATTTCACCTTTCTGCCTCACATATCAACAAATGAGACCCCCCTAGGTGTTTTCACTCAGTCCACCTTTTTACAGACTTCTAGGGATCAGTTTGGGAAAAATCAAGTAGTTCCAGAAACTAGACATCTATGGATTTCCAACGAGCCATCGTGGGCCTCGTTTAGACATTGAGAGATCCCTCAAAAGTTGTCGGCAAAATAGGCAATTGTCTGTTGCTACGCTCCTGTAGCATTTTGGCAAAAAAGGCAGATCTCTGAAGATGCTCATCCAAATGTGCGTTAAGCCTTTTTTAGCACTTTTTAGTCATGTAAAGTCAATTTTATTTCCTTTTCTAGCATTTCATAGATATTTTTGAAGATATTTTGTGCCTTGGGCTTTGCAAAGCCTCAAGGACAAAATTAGATATTTGTAATAGGCCAATGGCCTTCTAGATGCTCTTGGATAGTTTCTTTCTCTTTGGCCTATATATTCCAAGAGATTTCATTGTAACAAGAGGCTAAACTTGATGTTATAGAGAAATACATGATATTACAAGCTTTGAAGAAATACTTTGTCTCATGAAGTGGATTATTTCTTATTTGTCTTGGATGGTGGAAGAGGACTGTTTGTAGGATTCCATGGCTTGGTGAATGGTATTGTGTTCCTTATCTGTTATATTTTCCTTAGTTTATCAAACATGTTTTCATGCTTCTTGCTTGCTGTAGGTCAGTAAAGAATATATTTGAGACATGCCTATGGAGGCAGCTCAAGTTTCCTGATTCATTACATCTTCTATGTTTTTCTTCTTTCTTGGTTATGTCAAAGAATTCTTAACTGCTCTTTGATACCCTAAGAACTTGTTATCAATTTCATTAATGGTTATTATGTATGCTATCTAGTATGATTCACAGTATGCCCTGATTACTCATAGCTATCCAAAACCCCATCACTGAAACCTTTCTCTGAATATTTGATTGTCCTAGTTAAACCAAAGAGGTCTTGTTTCGATCTTGCCCTTTTTCCATGCTCTGCAATCTTAGTTCAAAGTTCCTGATAGCTCAAAATATGATGTTTAGGAGTTCCCTCTTCATAGATTGAGCTGTTTGTTTGACTTATTTGTTTTCTCAAAAGTCTGAAGGTGATTTTCCCAAATTTAGAGGATCTTATACTTCTATGTATCGTCTGAATGTTTATTTTATGCATCTATCAGTTTGAGCTTCATTTATAGTGATTAATGGTTAGCCCTACCACATGGATGTTTGATGTAAAAATATTTGTGCTTAAAACTTCTTTGTTTTTTTTCACAAACTTAGTGTCCATCTCATTTCACTTCACCTAAAAGAATCCATTTATCTTGACCAAATCGGCCCTACAATATACCTTGTCCACCCTTTGAGGCAGTCTCGACCTTATCGACCCCATAGCCCAGTTGATCTTACAATATTTTTATCTATTTATCCTTTTATCAGTTTTCCCTCAAAAAACCTAAAACAAACCAAAACATACTTAACAACTAGCCTAAAATCAAATACATAGAAAACAAACAAGTTTACATCCTTTGCACAAATAGAGAGAGCCCTCTCTGAGTCCGAGAAGGCTAGGTCCTTGGGCTCCAAAGTTGGTTTGATGTTACCCTGTCATTTGGCTTGCCAATCTGCCAAATCATGAGACCCTAACAGCTAGCATCACTGTTCTAACCTTCACTACTATTATCAACCTGTTGACTACCCTTTGGTTTCACGGAGTCACTGCTATCACTATTGTTAGGGCTATCAGTCATCATGTTTTCTTCATTACCTTAATGACTGTCATTAGTCCCTTCTTGACTTTCTGCACCATTATTATCTTCATTTTGTTTATCTGTGTTATCTTCTTTATCACTGTTTTGCCCACTTTTTCCACTGTCTTGCCCATTGCCATTTCCTTCAAACTCTGTCTCTTCTTCTTGACTACTATTTCCATCTTTTTTACTGCTCCTTTTATTACTGCTGTGCTCATTGTCTTCTTCATCCTCATTTGGCTCACTAATTTCTTCCCCACTATCTTCATTGTTTGGCCCACTATCTTCACTTTCAAACTCTGCCTCTGTCTCTATATCTTCATTGTTTTATTCATCATTACTATGCTCATTGTCTTTGTCTCTATAATTTGTCTCTTCATTATCACTTCTTTCGTCTACCTTTCCTTCACTATTTTCATGTTCTTCACTGTCATGTCTACTGCCCTTCTCTTCTAATTCTCCCTCTATCTTTTGACTGTCATTATTACCCTCCTCATAATTTTTATCTTTATCCACACTGTTTTTCCCATCGTCTTCATTGTTTTTTCCATCAAAATCTGCCTCTTTCTTGTCTTCTCTATCACTGATTTGGTCTCCAATGTTTTCTTCTTCACCTTCACTGTTTGTCCCATCAAAATCTGCCTTATCATTTGTGTCTTTATCAGGACTGTCATGGTTTGTTTCCTCATGACTGTCACTTTCTGCCTCATCACTTGTTTCTTCTTCCCCACTGTCTTTTGTCTCTGTTTCATCATCATCACTTTCTTCATTTTCTTTTTCCTCTCCCTCATCACTTGTTTCTTCCTCTTGACTATCATGTTTCTCTTTGTCACTACTTTCTTCATGTTCTTCAACACTTTCTTCTTGTTCCTAGGCTTTAGGAGAAGGTGAAAGAGGGAGGTTTGTTTGGGGAGAGGATTCAAGTTGAGAGAGTGAATCATGGTTAGTGGGGGATGATAGAGGAGTGGAGGAAGGTAGATGAGATGATGAGGGTAGATTTTGCAGAGGAAGAGGCTGCGGATTTGTGAAAACATCATGGGCGATGAAAAATTTCCATGGGATACCCTGTTGCTCTAATTGATGCAACACAATCCTTTTGATAAGAGAATGGTGGAAATTTGTTGTGAAGGAGGCCTCTTTTTCACAATGTATGACATCTTATCAATACTTCTATAAAGGTAATAAGGCAAATGCAGTAACTTGGTCCTAGTGAAATTCATAAGCAGTCTTATATGGTAGAAATAAAGTTCGGAAAACCTACCCTCACAAGTAAAATATTTCATGATGGTTTTCAATAAAGGGGCATACCTCAAAAGATGGGAGAAGGGAAAAATGGTCTTGTAATCAGCTTGGTATCTTGGTTTCAAAAAATGATGGTAATGGCTTAAGTCAAAACTCACCTGTTTGAACCATTTTTCTCCCATGTAAGGTATCCCAGTGGCCATGACAATTGTATTGGTGGACAACTCAAACTTCACTCCAAGTAGGTGTAATTGGTGGTTATGGAGGTTTAGGATGAAAATTCTGGTCAACTCAGGGTGACCTTTGACTCTTTGTACTTTTTCACAGAAGTCATAGCATCCTACCTCTTGGAAATATGCAAATGTGGTAGGGGAGGTTGTCAAATCCTTGGTGCTTAAAGGCTAAAATATGTTTTCTCTCCCACCCTTTCTCTGGTGTTCTTTAGGCCTTTGGCCTCCTTCACCACAGTCAGAACTACCTTCTCTGGGCATTTTGTCATTTACCCTTGCTTTAAAATCAAAAACTTGAAACTGCTTGTGTAATGATATGAAGAGGGTGAGTGGGATGGTGAGGAGACAGTGGTGTCAAGGCTTGGCAGTGTAGAGGCTAGTTGTGAAAATGGAGATGTTATTTGGAAGAAGAACTACTTCTTAGCATGGAGACCAAACATTTTCTTCCTCTAGGGTTTCTAGCTTTCTTCCTAAATTCACACTTTAAAAACATCATGAGAGGGAGTAATAGATTTAAATACCTCTTACAAAAGCCCCGAAGGTGCCAAGAAAAATTTGTGAGGAGTTTTGAGTAAATTTGAGGCTTTCACCAACTTTAAAGAGTCTTCTGGATGAAAGCGTAGCACAGGAGCGCAGCATGGGTGAGTCGGGTTGACCCTACACGGGCTGTCAGGTCGATCGTAAACACAGTGCAGGAGCGTAGCACAACTTGATTTTCTTCGTGCAACACCTAAATAGGAAGGCATGTAGTGCGGCAGAGCCTGCACGCAGTCTCGGGCCAGTCGGGCCTTTCTTCTACACGGTGTCGAGTGAGGGTTGAACGGCCCAACGCGTAGCGTGGGCAGACCTTAGACGCAGTCGGGCGAGTCGGTATGGCCTCTGCACTGATCGGGGTAGGCACATAGCAGCTTGGGTGAGTCGATCGAGTCCTGCACGCCATTGAACGGACCAACACGCAGCGTCGGGCTGTCGGGTGGCTCCTGCACGCATCTGCACGTATCGCCCGGGTTGTCGGGTGACTCCTTAACGCCCCTGCATGTAGCGCCCGACTGTCGTGCATGCGGTAAATGCGTAGCTCACCGATACAGGAGCGCAACGCTCTGTGGAAAAATGCATAGGGGTTACGCACAGGGGCGTAGCGCCGTGATCTAGGAGTGCAACACTGTGTCTTTTTCCCTAAGTCTGTCGGAACTTCAAAATCCTCCTTTGAAAAGCCTTACACCCTCTTTTGTAAATGAGAAAAGTGCTTGAGTGATATAAAATTATTTTATACCTTTGGAATTTTAATAAATTGAAAACCAAAACCCATTCTGCTAATGTCTATTTTTGGTCTTTTTATCCCTTTACTGATATTTCTTTTTCTTTTGTGCAGAAGGTGACTTAAACATAGAAATGACCTTTGGTGGGTGATTTTGATCATATAACTTTTTCCTCCCTCTTACTGCTTTTGACAATGAAATCTACATTTTTCCAAGATTATAGATCATGCCTTCTGTGTTTTCTTTTGGCCACTTCTGTGTTTCTCATGCAGGTGCCATGACACAAATTAATTTTGTCTTCTTGATCATTTTTTGGAATCTTGACAACTTTAGTCATTTCATCAGCAAACTCATGATTTTCTTGGTGTTCTATTTTGAAACTTAACCTCCTTATTTCCTTCTTTGACCACTTTGAAAACATTTGACTGTACTTGAAGGTTTTGTTTCCCTCACACTGATACTCTTTTTAGTCTCTCCCTTAGGTATAGTGAAAAGTTTTTCCTTGACAAACCCTAAAGGTGACCTTTTGACATCAACCTTCAAACCTCTTCTTTCTATCATTAAGGAGGTTTCTCACCTTCATTTCTTGTTTCAAAAAATCTTCAATTTATGCTCAGTGGCGCTGATGTACCCCTGTCTTCATGATCCTTTGCATGTACTCTTTGCTGGGCAACACCTTATAGCTAATCAGTCATAAAACCCTGATTTTCTTTGTTCATAAGCCTACTACCTCTCTTTTTCTGTGAATGTCCTTTATGATGATTTTGGCTTCTCACCTTGCCTCTTCTGCTGATAATTAATAATAAACCATTCCTGCATAAATTTTTTAAGATAGGCAACTATCCTTTTGTAGACTTTATACTCTGATCAAGGAGGTCCTTTCTTGAAGGATTTTTTATACCATTTTGACAATCATGAGATCACCCTCCTTTACATTTGATTTCATCTTTGGGCACATGTAAAATAGTGAGTTTAGAAAACCAAAACAATGAATAATCTAGGAGACCCTACATGACCTATTTGGATGCCTTTTGGACTTGGTCTTTGGCTGAAAAATTGAATCAGGGTTTGGAGGTGTAAAACAGAGTTTTGACCAACCTTTATGCATTGTGGACCTAAAAAATGATGACTTTGATTTATCTAAAGAGTATAGAAAGGTAGCTTAACACCACCACTGCTTGAGGCACTTGGTGAAAATGGGAAAATGCTAGGATTTTTGGCAATCCAAGGTGTAAGTAGAAAGGTTAAGCAAGTCAAAACAGAGTGGTAAGGTCAGGGGTGGCAAGCATAGTGAGAATGAGTGGCATAAGTCCATGATTTGGTCTTCTAGGAGTGATAGGCTGGCCATGCCTTAATAGAGTATTAGAACAGTGAAAAACTTATCCTAAGGATAATGAAGGCAGTGAGATTTCTAGAACTCACAAGATTCATGAATTTTGTTTCTAGAAATCTAGGATAAACATTTAGTCATCTACAAAGGAAAAAAATTACTGATGACTAACACAGGTTACTCACAATGAATGGTAAGAAATGTATTTTTGTACTTATTGATCATTTCATAAAGTATTTTCATTCTCTCACCATCTATGTACAGTGAATTTCTCCACAAGAGGGCAAGATTATCTTTGGGTTTCATGGCCATTCTAGGGCCAACGTTTGTGATGAAGATATCCCTTCTTTGCATGAATTTGGGAAAATGTGCTATTATTCTTGTTATGCTCAGCTGATATATAATGTCATTTACTACCTTCTAGTAGATGAACAAACATGCAAAACTAGCAACTTGTTGAGAGATAGCTTGCCACATGATGTTCTAAAACAGTAGTTGGAAAACTGCATTGTATCCACTAGAGAAACCATTGGTACCATCCAACCTTGCACATAACCTTCAGTATTTTTCTGCTTTGGATACCACATGGTGATGATGTACCATTCACTTTGTATGGGATGTTTTGGGCTCATGAAACTAAAGAGGGGGTCTTTGGAGATCCATTTGTCCTTTTGTATCTTCAGGGAAACACTATTGCAGCCCAATATCAGCAGCAGCTCTACAATTTCCATAAGTTGAGAGAGAGACAACGTGGGGTAGGCCATTTTGTCTATCATGTTCATTATTGCGGGAGCCAAAGGTGGAAGAAATTTTTCATGAGTTGCCATTTTGGATGGTGACTCACTTTGTATGAATGATAGCTTGGGATTTGGAGCTTCACATGGGAATGAAGGTTCCCAATGATTTTATGATCCCATGCCTCAAACAACCCACTAGACCACATATAGTTGCCTCTATGGATATCCCACTACTTCATGATGAGATCCATTTGGAATTGTCACCCAAGGCTTACTTATACACTTGGGAGGATCAACTTGAGGACATATTGATGAGAGGGCATCTTGTTCATTGGAGGAACTTATCATATGAGGATGCTGCAAGAGGAAGAGGAGAGGCTCTTCAATTCTATCCTTGTAGTTGCTTGAGGACAAGCAACATTTTGGAGGGGAGGACTGTAATATTCCTAAATTAGCACACAGCTAATTAGAATATTAAATTTTGATTTTGCTATTAGATAGAGGAATAAGAGGGCATGGAGACCCATAAATATCCTTAGTAGGAGTAAATGCACTCCTAGTGTGAATGGAGGTCATCTAAAAAGCTAGATTGAAGACCATTAGGGCTGAAAAGGGGCTAGAGCATGAAGACTAGGTCAACTTTGACCAAATCAACAACGTTGTTATGGAGGAGTGGCATTCATGGTGGGACAACGTAGTTTTGGAGGGAGATTGAATGCATGGACGTAGTGACCTAATTGAGTGGGGACAAGGGTGAGGAAGCTCATCACTTATATAAGGAAGATGATGGCAGCCATATGGGGTTATGTTTTGAGATTATTATTTTGTATATGGTCCATTTAGACTTGTGCTCTCTTCAACTGTTTAGCTAAGATTGCAGTGCTGTTTAGCACAGGGTGTTCCCAATCGGGAATCCCACCTCTTTCCTTGAGAGGCCTCTTGGAAGAGTATTGCACTATATTTTCCACTATCCGGCATCAAACCAAGCTCCATATTTTTTCTACAGTGCAATTTCTGCAGGAGGTTGTGTTGTGTTGCAGGGTGTAGTAGTGGAGGGTTGAGAAACCCAACTTTTGAGCTTGTTTTCCAGTGGAGAGAGCAGTCCTTCATCCAAGAGGCTTGTAAGGGAGATTCTTGAGCTTCATTTCATCATCTAGAAATAGGCTAAGGTACTACTATTATTTACAACGTGGTTTTATGAAGAAATTGCGTTATTTTAGTGTGCAGTTGCAATAGAGGGTTTGGAGCCCTAGTTGGGGGAGATAGATTTTCAGTGAGGGGATCAACCTCTTATTTGGAGAATTTATAGGAGGAGTTTTACATAGATTTCCAGATCATATCAGCAACCTCCTATCATCTATATAGCTGCAAAGATTATTTAACCCTAGGGCCATATTTGTATTTCTGCATTTTTGTGTATTTCAGGAAACCCTTTCCGGGTTATCTTGGAAATGTGCTTGGGAGCTTAGATCTTTGTTCCCGGAATTAGTTGAGCCATATAACTTCAGATCTATGTATTGACGTTCTTCAGCAGTAGTTATTTCTAATAAAATTGTGCTGTCATAGCCTTGGGTATTTTTATGTAGTAGGGTTCTTCATGTTTCATGTACATGTTCTCTTGAGGCTTGTTTTTGCCTAACTTGAGTGACTATTTCCTCAAGAAATTGTATAAATTTTTCTGCTATGATCTTAATATGATGTCTATATGATCTTCTTACATTTTATATGTTGATTTACACTACTATTTCCAGTTATATGCACTATATTCTTGCTTTTCCCATTTGGGAATATTACAACCTGTGTTGGTACTATAGCCTCCTATGGCTCTCCTTCACAATGATATACAAAGCACCTAGAGCTCAAATAGGTCCAACATCTGCATGAAACAAATAAATATTTTACTCTTGGAAACATTAAATTTTTTTTGTAAAACTTCTTAAAAAATTAAAATTGGTTGAAATATCTTACCCATAATACCCCATTGCTCACCCTTAGAAATCATGAGCTCAATGTCATCTCGGAAATATGTTCCCGCGTATAGATAATCATCAATCACAATCAACTATTTACTCAGCCATTTGAAGAAGGTTGGTGTGAAACTGACCGCTAATGGACATGCATGTCGAGCCATAAGGTTTATCCACCTCCTCATTCATGGAACCCTCACATAAATGGGCTCAGGCATGATATGTTGAGGTTGTAATAATGGAATCCGCTCTAGGGAAAAATAGCTTAGAATTGAATCGTAGCCAATTTTTTTCAATTTCCCCCCTTTTTATTTAGTCAGTTGTTCCTTCATATTGACCAATACCCCATCGCTTTAGTTGAATAATGTCAGATCCCAACACTCTAAACCATACTACATGTATGATATTCTAGCTACAGGATTTGTTGAGCTACCAGCCAATCTAGCAATAATAAAAAGGATTGTTCTCAGAGGAAGACGAGTCAAATATCTAATGTTGATCTTCCCATCTCTAGTTAGTTGTGCCTGAGGTCTACAATAAGTGGAATTGTAATCTTCTGTTGCCTCTCCTCCACTTCTCCCTCCTAGGAGATAGATGGGGGAACCCCTCGTGGACAAACCTGTGAGAAAGTATATGTCTTCCACTTTTATCTCAAGTAGATGTTTCCCTAACCTGAATGCCTATGATTGTACATCCCATGAATGAAATAGGAACTTAAGTAATTCCATTTGTTTCCTCATTTCAGGTAACCAGAATAATTTCAACAAACCACAATTTTTGAATGGTTGAATGGTGGAAGGAGAATTTGCTGCATTCAATTCTTGTTCTTCATGTTATCTTTCTCTCCACAAAAAGTCCTTTTTGTGTTGATGAGTACCTAAAACATCAATAAGAAACTCATTATAATCCTTTTGATGCAAAAAACCTGACAAATTTTGAGAAAAAATGGAAATTTTGACTAGGGAATTGCACCAAACCATACCGCAGAAAGAATGACAAAGCATTGCACCCATCCCTGTAGTGTATTATTTCCTAGATGCAACACAATTTTTGACATGAAGGGCTGCGTTGATCCTAGGGTGAATTTTTAGAACCGCAGGGCTCTTAAAAATCCATTAAATTTTCATGAAATCACAAAAAGGGACAACGAATTGAAAGAGAAAGGTCTTAACTCCTACCTGGAAATGATCCACCGAATTGACTACAATCATCTGCAAAAAATCAAGGGAAAAATGGCTCATAGCTCTCACTGTTGAAGGTAAATGTCAAATGGTAAAAATGAATAGTCATTTTCATTACTTATTGTCATTTTTCCATTATTTTATCATATTTAATGTTTTGGCCGAGTAATTGTTCATTTTTTATCATGAAACATATATGTTTGATCCTTTTTGTGGTGTTTTGAGCAGGTCAACAGTTGTATAACGGATTTGGTCATGTTTTCACAAATCATTTTAACCAAGGATTACACTTTTATAACTTTTTCAAACTCCATAAAATTGTGATAAAGGAAACCCATGGGTTCCTCTTTCAAGTATTTTTAGACTCCCAAAATATGAAAATATTTCCAAGCACTTGTCTTTTCTAAGTTAAAGTAAATGAAAATGTGTCCACTCAATATAAGTTTAATCCTTTTTTGAACTGAGATAGAATATTTATAAAAAAGGAATACCTTAGTCGAACATGGCTAAGAGGTTCTCTTGGGTATTTCTTTCTGCATTTTTGGACTCAAGGCACTATGTATGAAAGGCAACATCTTGAGTTTTTTTTTCACCTCTTTTTCAAACTCTCTAAACATGAAAAATATGTTGGGTTGTAGCTTCACAGGACTCGTTAAAACATCAAACTACAATGGAATTTTTAATCTTGACAAGGTCTAACCACTCCTTCTTAGGTTTCGTTAAACATACTAAGAGGGATTCATCTGAAGGATGAACTTACAAATCATGCATATGTTATCCTCCTTGATCTTGTTAAAAAATAAAGAGGTATTGACCAGTATGGTTGGGGAAATTGGGAAAACAGGGTACTCCAATTTACTAATGGCAGCGAGTCGCTCGTGAGCAAAACACTCTTCCACTTCATCTTCATTGTTGTTGGAATGGGTAATCTGCTTGTCTTTGGTTCATCATACCATTTTTGGTTTTCAGTCAGTGTTGCCAACTCTATTCAGTGTCTTCGTTGTGTTCAAGAGAATTCATTCAGTCGATATCTGCTACAACACCCTCAAGCCTTCATTCCATGGCTGCCTTTCTTGATCTATTTTTGTATCATCATCATTCTATCTCAAATCATGATACCTGTTTCATGTCATTGATGGGGGATACATCAAGGCCCTCTTGCGATGGGTTGTTTCATGTCGAAATCAACTCGTTATCTAGGAAGCTGACTTAGAAACACCCCTCGGTACCTTGGTGCTTGCATACATCAATGGAAAGTTTCCTCGCTCTAAGTGACATGTTTACATCATTGGCCTTTGACCGAAATATTTTGTGTGGTGTTCGACATCAACTCATTTACTCACACCATACAGATTGTACTGCAGTACCTTGAGAGCTATTAACATAATCGATGGTTTTTCTCGTGTTTGTTAACAATTTACATCATTTTTCAGTAATCATATGTGTTATGCGAAATTATGAATTATGAATAAAACATATTCCCTAAATGTGGTGCTATGCATTTAGAACAACAGATCAAAGACTTTGCAAAAACTTTTCCTAAGAGTAAATAGACACAAAAAAATATGGAGAAACCTACTTGGGGTCCAAGCGCTTCCTACTCTCCTTTTGTCACTCTTTCTATATCTTCCAATCTAAATTTGATCGCCAGACTAGTTCCTGCAAGTATAAACACTAAACAGCTAATAGATTTCAATATACATATGGCTATTTATCTTAATCAGTTAAATCAATGAAACATGAAACATATACATCAACTAAGAATCCATAATATGAAATATAGAAGCTTATACAGATACATATGTGGAAAAATGAGCAGCAATCTTTATTAATGGATAGAAGGGGGAGGTTACAACCAGCGATTGATTTGATGTCACCAACTCTAGCATCATCCTAGACTCATCACAATGAACATCTCTCCAGCAGCATATCACTCAAATCAAAAACTTAATTGATAATTAAACAAAATTTCTCCACCAAATTTCTTCCTTCTCAAGCACTAGGATTTGTGGTCAATTTATAGATGAGCTTAAGGTAGTTTCACAATCAATGACTTTCTAATAATAGGCAAGACATGTTCCCAATTTCAGAGGTGTTGAATGGACACATGGATTCGAAGTTTGAAATTGTTAGCTCCCCATAATTTTCTAGATTGATTGAGATACAAAGGTACAGGGTAACATCAAACCAAGCTTTGGAATCCTAGGACCTAGCCTTCCTGGATTCGGAGAGGGATCTCTCTAGTAGGTGCAAAGATGTGAATTTGTTTGTTGATTAGGGTTGATTTTAGGCTAGATGTTAAGTACAGGGTATTTTGATTGTTTTTGGTTGGGTATTGTTATGGCCTAAATCTACCTCAGCTTGAAAAAGGCAGAATCTAGGGTAACATCAAACCACGCTTAACCTGGTAGCTAGCCCTACTAGATCGGGAGAGGGCTCTCTCCTTGTCAATCTCGGCAAAAAATGATCAGTGAGGCTTGAGATGACTTGAATGAAGACTGATTTTAGGCTAGGTATATATGCAAAAGATTTTGATTTGATTTTAAGGGTGTTTTGTTGGATCAAAGGGAAAGGCAGATTTTGGGTTTGTGGAATGAGGCTCAGTTTTGCAGAGATCTGAATGGGGCAAGGTAGGAAATTGATTTGACACTTTCAATTTGAAGGAAATGGAGAGTTGAGACAGGTGAAGAGCTAAAGAGGGCAAGAAACCTTCAAGGATCCTCTCCAAATAGCTGAAAACATAGAAAATTAAACAAACCCTAGGTAAAGCACTGCAAATTTTAATGAATTCTACCTTTATCCTTGTTTGTTTAAGTTAAGAATAAATAAGAGATAAAATGATATACATAAAACACCAGTAGACTTACATTTACAGAGAGAAACACACTATCAAAGCATAATGCCACATGAATCCCAAAGAGTGCTGCAAACCCTGGTCTATTCCTTTGCCAAACTGCAGAGATGAATGTACAATGATGCTCAAAGCATTCCCAAAAGTCCAACCATGCTAATGAGTGAAAAACCACAAGATATAGACAAAAAACCACTCATCCTAACTTCTATAGGTCTAGTTCATGATTTTAGGAGCTTCTCGAACAAAATCTAAACTGAGAACTAGAAATTAGGCATTGGAACAGCTTGCCTCTAAAAACTAGGAAACTGATTCATTCAATTGCAAATCACTTTTTGATGGATGAATCTACCTCCATGAGTGAAAATTTAACAAAATTACATCAAGATCCATCAAATTACATCAAATTACATCATGATTTTGACATTTAGAATTAAGAAATTCAAACTGTCAAAAACTAGGCGAAAAACAGAGTTTCTGAGTAAAAAATAGGCAAAATCCTCCAATGCGCCGCGCCTGTTTTCCCTATGCATGGTGCCTGTTTGTAGCTGATTTTGGAGGCCTTCCCGATGTCCAAATTTTCTCCAAGTGGGCTTGTTGGAAATTTCTTCCTGTCTACTTTCTAACACAAGTGGAATTTCTAAATTTGGCCTTCATATGCCCCTCCAAAACTGATTTCTCCCAACACTGCTTCCTGTGTGTCAAAAAAGGGGCAAAAAGGTCATTTTTGGGGTGTTTTTGACCCTTATGGAAGCCCAAAACCTGTCAAAATTTCTTGGCCATAGGTAGACATGCATATTTTTCCATGAAAAATCCAAAAATTTTGAGTTTGCATCAAAATGAGTCCCCCATCAAAAGCACGTGCCAGGTGGTGCGGCGCATAGAGCAGAAAAGTTTGTTTTTTAGCTCAAAAATTCCAAAAATGCAAAAAATGTCCCAATTTTTTTGAAATTTGGGCTGCGTGTTCTCCATTATGTGCTATGCTAAGCCAAGGAAGCCTCAGCCAATATCTGAAGTCTATCATGACTTTTCCGACGCTTTGAGGCGTTCTTCAACTTGGCTTCAAGATCTTGATTCTTGCCTTGCAAACATGGTTTCTCGCCCAATAATGATTGGCCATGTGCCTCAACATGTTTTTTTCTTTATTGGATTTCTCCAACAACTTTTCCAAATGCATATTTATCCTTTCAAGCCAAGTTTCATGATTAGCTTCAATTTCTTGCTCAAGGGATGTCATCTTGATTTTGCTCTTTTTAGCAGCTTGCCGGTTCTCACGTATGTTTTGCAGCTCCATAATGGTTTGCTGACCCTCTAGCTACTTGTTTCTTTGCTCAAGGTATTTGATTATCCACTGGGCTCTTTTCAATTTAAGGGATAAATCATTGATATCTGCCCATTTCTCCTGAATGATCTCTTTAAGCTTTGAGCTTGGTGAGCCCAAATCAGTGTCATCATCCTGAATGAGGATGAAATTTGCCTCTTGCCCTCCTGAAGGCCCCTCAACATCTATTGGTCTCTTTCCCTTGTCCTGTACCTACACTGCTAATGGAAGAAGCAATATCCCTTCCACCCCGGGTGGAGATAATACTCGCTTGGTTGCTGCAAACAACCTTCTAGTGCCCCTCTGATAAGTGACAAACACCGGAACACTAGCGGTCTGTGTCTCATGACCCTCCTGCTGATGTGAAGGTCCACCGGTCTCATGAAAAGCTTCCAGAGGTACCTGAGGAGCTGTGAAGAACTCATGAGAAATGAAATCCTCCCATGAAATGTCCTGCAAACCAAGTTGATGCATAACCACAATTTTGATGAGTGCAAAATGATAGATACTGTTATACTGCTGCCCAGGAGTTTTCTTTTGCACTAAGCTAGTCATGTTCTCAATATTTCGGCACATGAAGTAGGGGAGATTCATCATTCTGACCCTGGTAAAGTGCATCAACAATCTGATGTGATAGGCATATAGGCGAGAAAACCGACCCTCACAATTGAAATATTTGATTATGAGTTTCATCAAAGGAGTGTATGAATCTTTCAGGTACCAAAAGGAAAAAACTCTGCTGAGTTGTCTCAAGAAACCATGCTTGATGTATGGCTCATAGGGTTCCTTGTCAACTTGCTGCATTTTATTCCATTGCTCTCCAACATTTGGAATACTGGTTGCTAGAGAGATAGCCTCAGGTGTCAAGGTGAATGTCACACCTGCAAGAGTGACTTGAACATTATGTAAATGAAGCACAAACAATCTAGCTAACTCATGATGGTACTGGACTCTAGCAACCGTCTCACAAAAATGATAACAAGACTGTTGTTGAAAACATGTGATAGCAACAGGGTAGGCCTGCAGCATAGCAAGTGAAGTAGGATCTTCACGTACATGTTTACCACTCTTGTCAGGTCTCCTTGGTGCATGCAATTCAGTTTGAGAGTCACTGTGTGTTTCTTCATCTCTGTCATAAGAGGAATCTGTCTCCATGTTTGCCAAATTTTGTGTTGTCTTAGATGAGAATGAGGAGTTTTAGGTGTCTTTGGTTTGCTGCCAAGTTTATGAAAATGTGTGAGGGACTATGAAGGGAGAGGGTAAGGGAATTTTGGGATGTTGCCAATTGGAATTTAGGGATTGAAGGGTTTTAGGGACAGTTTCTAGGCTTTTGGGATAACATTTGGGGTTTGGGAGTTTTTGTAGCTAGGATTTGGGATAATGGGAATATGGGATAGGGGTGGATGAATTTAGGGATATGGGGGATAGGGAAATGGGTTGATGAAACTAGAAAAATAGTGAAGGACTAAAGGATGTGGGAGTGATGACCACAAAAACCAGTTTACAAATCCTAGACTATCATGTCTTGAGTAAGAAAGTAGGGTTTGAATTTTTTTTTATTAAATCCTCATAAACATCATAAGACACATGTTTATGGCATTGGAAGAATTATTTGACTTACTTTGGACCGGAGGAAGCCGAGCAACTTGGAGTTTTGAATGAAATCGTGGTTAAAATAACTAGCAGCTCTACGCGCCGCACCACAAACCCAACGCACCGCGCCGGTTATGTGCGTCGCGCTTGTGTTTTTTCAACACTGTGGAGGCCGACCCAATGCATCGCGCTGGTTATATGCGCCGCACCACTCAGCCAATGCACCGCGCACCTGAAACTTGCCAATTTCCATTCAAGCTGCTCCCTTTCTCCAATCACGGTTCTCCTTTGCTCACTCTTTCTTCTTGGAATGCAAATGAGCCCTTTGCAACATGAAAAATGACTTATATACCAAAGGCTTTAATTTTCCACTCCAAAAACCCACTTTTGTAATGTTTACCTTTTACACTTTTTTTAAACTTTGTTTTAGGCAGTTTGCTTCATTTTTCCTCTGATTAACTGAATAATTTGCTTTTTGTTTTCCTTGCAGGGAATGAATTTGACTAAGTTTGACAAGGTGACCAGGGTTTCCATTGAAATCATTTACAAATGAGAGAACATGAAATTACATTAAATTTATACATAAAAAGATAAAATACTCTATTTTTCTTCAAAATAGAGTTTTGAGGGAAAAATAATTTTCTAGGCATATGATGATGAAACTTATTTAGTACTGGAACTTTATTCAACCTCCCCTGCTGACCATTATTGGGAATTTTGAAGACCTTATTGATGAAACCATAGACCTAATGGGACTCAAAACCCTATAAATGAATCTTACAAATTTAAGGACAAAAAGTGAGTGCAGATGATCTTGATGAATGAAAATGGGCCAGCAGGTAAAGGACATGAGGGAAAATGTATAAAAGTCCACTACCGTCAGATGATCCATGCTCCTAATGGAATGTAGCTGACTGAGTGAGACACCTAATATGCAATGCAATAAGAGAATTTTGATCACTGACGGAGGGATGAAGATACCAACACTAACAGGTATGATGCTCAGATGGGTTTAGATAGAAAACAAGGGATATTGTTAAGTCATTGGGCAATGGAGTCAAACAAGGTCATGAATGAGTTCATCAATGGTTTCAAGAGCATTTGCAGGGAAATTTAACTTGGTTGGTGGATCTTTAAGGTTGTGAAGGATCATGAGATGGACATTAAACTTGAGAACAACAAGCTAATAAAGGGCAGAAGTAGAATCCTTTATATACTTGTAAACTGAGAGAGTTAGAATATTTATAAGCATAACAAGGGGGTCAAAGGGTTAAGAAACACCTAATCCATTTGATTTCAGACTAGAAGTAGATAATCAACCAAGACAACATTAAGATAAAACATAGAAAGGCAAAAACTCATTTAATCTTTCATGGGTTTTATCATCAAGAGCAGGAAAAACATTTAAGTTGCACAAGTAACTATAACCATAGAAGAAGATACAAACCCTAGCATCCACAGTGAAAAATATGAGAGTTCCTTGAGACAATTTTAGCTAAGTAAGGCAAAGAGCATGGTTAAGATAGACTTCTTTGACAAACTATAGGAAAAGCTGCTTCAAAAGATGATTTCAAGAACAGAGTACTTCAGAGGTAACAATATGCAAGGCTATCCATAAATCATAATTGATACTAACTGATCTAAATCATTCAAGAAAATAGGCAAGCCAAAAACTTATTAGAGAGAAAAAAATGAATTCTCTAACATATCTTAAGCAGAAGAAAACATTTAGGCAGTGAAGGAAAAAAACAGATCTAAGGTGCCATCAACAAGGATATCTTAGTCTAAATTTTTTGTCCTACTGCAGCATAGATGGATGGAAAACATATGAGAAACTTAGAAAACATTAACAAGATAAAACTTCACCATCAACCAAGCTTATGGATCCTGCAAATATTCCTTCTCCATCAACAAGTGAATCAGATCATGCATAAGCTCCAAGACATCAATTTCTAATCAAAGGCTTCAAGGGACTATGTATTACTTCAGCATAAGTCATCAACATCCAAAAAAATTTACAAGAGCCTCATGCTCTATTTATGGAGAAAATGAGGAGGTGGAAACCCTAAGAGGCTTCCAGAAACCCTAATTCAGCCATAAATGTCATAAATGTGCTTAATGACCATGCAAGGCCCAAGACACATAAGAGATAAGAAAATAAATGAAACACACCAAAACATAACTCCCTAATCAAATCAAGAGTTTTTTTTCCAAGAAAATATTAAAAAAACACTTTGCCATTAATTAGTGTCTTTTGTTGACTTTTTGGCAAAAAAGTTGTCTCTGTGCATAGCTCCAAATCAACAAAAATTGGGGTGTGTTGCAACTGCGTTTTGGACCCCTTCTCGGCATCAAATTTGGGACAGTGATGGCTCTTTGGAAATATAAATATGTGTATTTTCCAAAAATACTTGATTTTTACATTTTATTTTCATTTGGATGTCAAAAAACTGACTGTCCCAACACTGGTAAAAAATGGTGAATGCTGGTGCAGAAATGCAAGTGATGTTGTAGGCAAATTTTGGAGGCCTTCCACAACTCCACATTGAGCTCATGATAGCTCATTGGAAATTAGGTTGAGTCTACTTTCCATAATTTTTTTTTTTTTTTTTTTTCTATTTTGTCTTCCTTTACCTATCCAAAAACATATTCTCCCAACACTAGACAAAACGTGCTGAATGCCAGTGCAGAAATGCAGAGTGCTGGTGTAGGCCACTTTTGGATGACTTCCTCAATTCCAAAGTGATATCATGATATCTCATTGGAAATATCTTTAATTCTAGTTGTCATTTGACTTATTAAGAAATTCATTTGGACACTCCGGCTATGAGAAACACTGATTTTCCCAAGGTCACTCCAGAAGTGCAAAATTTCTCCCGTGACATTTGTATTTTTGACATTTATCTCAAACCATGATACTTGTGTAAAAAATGAAGGAGATTTTTCTTATTGGCCATATTATGGACAAACACCTCTCCCACTTTTTCCAAATTCATCTTTGTTTGGTTCGAAACACAATTTGAAGCAAAACTAGCCCTAGGTGTGACACATGGCTTGTCTATTGGAATGAATTCTTGGAAAATGATGGAGGCATGATTTTTAGTATTTGGTATAGAATTATTCTTGCTTATATGATCTATAAAATGAATCCTTTTCTCTTTTTCCTCCCTTTCATGTCAATCCCTAGCTTAGTTGGAAGAGGAAATTAGGGTTTGGTGTGAGGATTTAGGACTGCCTTGCAGAGGGAGGGGAATGAAGGGGTTAAGGGCTGTCTAAATTCTTGGGGAAATTTTTGGGGATAGGGATAAATGTTAGGGAGTAGGAGAAAGTTTAATTTCAGGAATTGAGTGAGGGGAAGGGGTCCAAAAGTTCAAAACACAAGCCTAGCCTTAAAAAGTATCAATTTGTGGCAATAAACTAGGTTTTGTAGAAAAATGATTATTCTGAGGGATAGGAGTGATGGGAAGTGGTTATGGAGGTATTTTAAGGATAGGAGGAGGTGTAAGAGCATCAATATATAAGCCTTTTTGACGATTTAATCATGGAGGTCATGAAACCAAGAAAAATGCCTTTAAAAACCCTAGATAGGCAATGGAGGAGTTTTAGGTAAAACAAAACTAGAGGGCTGAGGCCAAAGGTGGTGAAACATAGTGATAATGAGTGGCATTAGACTATTATGGGTATTCTGGGATGGGTGAGCTAAGCTTGGCATGAAAGAATGATGAAATAGTGAAAAAATTATCCTAAGGATAATGAAGGCCGTGAGATTTCTAGAACTCACAATGTTCATGAACTTTGTTTCTAGAAATATAGAACCAATACTTATTCATCATTAGATATTGAAAATTATGGATGACTAACAGTGGCTCCACATGCGGAGGGAAGCTCCTTTTCAGGAGGTGTCCAGAACTTTCAGATCTCTTGGTTTATGAAGACTAGTGCCTCATCCATTGGGAAGATTTTTACCTCTTTCACTTGCTGATGCTTGCTTGAAGCTATGATCTTTAGTAATCTGAAAAAACATGATTAACATCAACAAAATATCTACCTACCCAACCTAGTTGCCTAACATTTTTTCTTCCTTGGGTGCATTTGAACTAGCAAACCCTTGACAATTTTATTTTTGAAAACACAAATCAAACTATCTAATTGTACCCTTATTTCTTCCAAGAGTTCAGATTAGGCTAATGAAATCTCTTATTCTCTACCTAGTCTAAACATTTTTCAAGATTAAGCTGTTTGAAAAACTTCATTCTCTAAGCTATAAACATGAAATTGAAAGCATGGTTTAAATCAGGATTAGGCAGTCTGACTTACCATGAGTTGTGGCATAAGAACAAGCTGCACACAAACATTATTTTGCATAAAAGTAAAATAGAAAGATAAGGGTTGTGATCTATCATTTGTTATGCATCCTCATCTTCCTCTTTGGTTATGTTTTGAGCATGTGAAACTAGTATCTTTTCATTCCCTAATCTATCCTTTTTTACAAGTCAAGTTTGAATGATTTAACAAGCTCTCTTTCACTAACTTATTAGCAAATAAATTGAAAACATGTTCGACCATTATTAGGCTAGATGACTAAACAAGAATTCTTTTTCAAAAACAAGTAGTGGAATTTAGACTTGCACACTTTCAGCATCACTATTTTTTGGGTATGGGGTTGTACCACTTTTCAAATCTGCCCTCTTTTTCTAGCTTTCTTTGTTTTATGATTTTTTTTCCAAACAATCTATAAATAAAAAGATGCTCACAAGGCTGAGCTTATTTTTCATATCTATCAATCTATCCTAATTTAACCTATACATAATATACATTCATTTGGTGAAATCTCTTTTCCAACACAGCCAATCAAGCAGATGATTCCATGAGGGATTTTGCTTCAACTCTTTGAGAGTGCTGAAGAAATAAAAATGCCACTTCCACCTTACTTGTTTTCGAACAGTAGTGCCTAAAATGTTCTTGAAATTTTGCATCGAACTGCTCTTGACATGTTTTACTCCTTCTTCAAGTGCCTCTAACAAATGAGCAAAGGGATCTTGAAACAATACCTGACTTAGAGGATTTGAGAGATAAGCTTGATCCAAGACTGCTTCTTCCTTCACTTGGCTGAGCGTAGGACTCCTTTGGGAAAGAAACTCATCCTCTTCCTCATGATCATCTGAACTGGTAGACTCATCATAGATTGCAATGTTGTCTTCAAGAAGTCCTGGTATGCTCTGATTTAGTAGATTTAATTCTGTGTGAAGACCATCATGTTGATGAGTAGGAGCATTCTTAGGTGATAAATCTTCTGGAGAAAGAGGTGCAGCAACTTTTATGTGATTGTAAATTTCCAATCCCTCATCTACAATTTGAATCTTAAGGGGACTTGGTGGCTGCAAATCTGAAGCTGAAAAATATTCCGTGTCCCAAATGATTTCATCAACCATTTCAGTAAAAGGTTTTTCACTTACAACTTTCTCAAGAAGTTCTTTTTCTTATCCAATTTCAACATCAAAACTAAAATACTGTTGATTCCCAATCACATGAAAGTTATTGCCGATGGGCTGATATGAAGTGGAACAAAGGGTCATAGATCCTTCACTTACTTCTGAACTTTCAAGGCTTCCCTCATCAGTGGCATAGGTGACCTGTATTGGCTGATTACTTTTTTCAAGCTGATGATACTGATATTCTTCCCACAAACCAACTATTGATTTCTCTGCAAATTTAGTTTCTGTTTGGAGGACATCATCATTATACTGATCAAACTTTGGAAAATTATCAACATAAGTAACATCACCAATCAAACATATTGGATTATCATTTTTTTCTTCTTTGAGTTGATCTACAAGTTCACCTTCTAATTTATGGTAGATGGGATTGGTAGGATAAATAACAGAAATTTTTTGTTCACATGAAGGCTTAGAGGTTGGCTGTATGTTTAGCATTTGATTTATTTCCTCTTCAGTCAAAAGAGGAGGCATTTTTCTCTTTCTTTGGACAGAAGTATAACAGTTCTCTTTCTCTTGTGAAGGCTGATTTTGAGGTTGAATGTTTTCTTGAGCCTTACCTAGAAGAGATGGTAAATCATCACTTGTGCCCTCAGAGAGATCCTGTGGGTTTTATTCTATTTCTTGTTTGATTTCTTCCTCAACTAACTCCTCTATTTTTTTATGATAGTTATCTTGAGAATGAAATTCATGAATGGATGTTAAGAGGTTTTCAGGATACAAATTTTCCAAATATTCATCACTATGTATAAGGTAATGTATGATATCCTGAGATTGATCACAACAATTTTCAGCTAATGATAGAGATGAGCAATACCCTATATAGTGTTTATAGAATACCTTGTGGAAATCCTTCAAAGAAAACAAGATTCCAGGTTCTAGCCATTCATACCAATTTCTTGCCTTACCTTCTAATGTTTCCATAAAAATTTTCATGAGGCATTCCTCGTGCCATTCAACCTTTAACCTCCATACATGTATATGAAAATTGATGAGATATAACAAGCAGTCATCAAATTTTTCATCTTGAAAGATAGGTAGGTTTTTTAAACAATTTATTTCAGGCATTTTTTGTGGGAATCTAGGGATATGATCCCTACTCATTGGGGCATATCTTCATTGTATTCTTGGATCCATGTTTGTAAATCAGAAATGGTCATTGAATCTTTTCAACCAGTGGAGTATTTAGGTCTTTTGAGAGTTGTGGAGTCTCCAGGTGGAGGGTTTCAAGTTTTCTATCCACCATCAGCATGATTGGGATTTCTTAATTCATTGCCAGGGGAGTCTATGAGAGCTAGTGGGGTCAACAGGGCTACTGAAGACCAGTGGAGTCACCAGGTGGATGATGTTTATTGTTTTAAGGGTGTTCTTGTTGTCCACCATCAACAACTAAATACCAATCTAAGGATGTTTGTGAGTTTTATGAGATCTAAGGAATAATTATTCTGTCACTAACTCAAAAGGTCCCACCGTGATCGCCAATATGTTGGTGTGAGCGGTGGGATAAATCCACAAGATAGTACTCTTAAGGGTTTTTTGAAAGGTTTAGGGAAGTTTAAGTTTGTTTATCACTCAAAGTCCCACCGTGATCGCCATTATGTTAACTCCCCGTAATTTTCTAGATTGATTGAGATACAAAGGTACATGGTAACATCAAACCAAGCTTTGGAATCCTAGGACCTAGCCTTCCTAGATTCAGAGAGGGATCTCTCTAGTAGGTGAAAAGATGTGAACTTGTTTGCTAATTAGGGTTGATTTTAGGCTAGATGTTAAGTAAAAGGTATTTTTATTGTTTTTGGTTGGGTATGATGCTCAGATGGGTTTAGATAGAAAACAAGGGAGATTGTTAATTCATTGGGCAATGGAGTCAAACAAGGTCATGAATGAGTTCATCAATGGTTTCAAGAGCATTTGTAGGGGAAATTTAACTTGATTGGTGGATATTTAAGGTTGTGAAGGATCATGAGATGGACATTAAACTTGAGAACAACAAGCTAATAAAGGGCAAAAGTAGAATCCTTTATATACATGAAAACTGAGAGATTTAGAAGATTTATAAGCATAGAAAGAGGGTAAAATGGTTAAGCAACACCTAATCCATTTGATTTCATACTGGAAGCAGATAATCAACCAAGACAACATTCAGATAAAACATATAAAGGCAAATCTCATTTAATCTTTCATGGGTTTTATCATCAAGAGCAGGAAAAAATTTTAAGTTGCACAATTAACTATAACCATAGAATAAGATACAAACCCTAGCATCCACAGTGACAGCTATGAGAGTTCCTTAATACAATTTTAGCTAAGTAAGGCAAAGAGCATGGTTAAGAAAGACTTCTTTGACACCCTATAGGAAAAGCTGCTTCAAAAGATGATTTCAAGAACAAAGTACTTCAGAGGTAAAAATATGCAAGGCTAGCCATAAATCACAATCGATACTAATTGATCTAAATCATTCAAGAAAATAGACAAGCCAAAAAATTATTAGAGAGAAAAAGATGAATTCTCTAACATATCTTAAGCAGAAGAAAACATTTAGGCAGTGAAGGAAACAAACAGATCTAAGGTGCCATCAACAAGCATATCTTAGTCTATATTTTTTGTCCTACTGCAGCATATATGGATGGAAAACATATGGGAAAATCAGAAAACATTAACATAGAAAACTTCACCATCAACCAGGCCTGTGGATCCTGCAAACAGTCCTTCTCCATCAACAAGTGAATCATATCATGCATAAGCTCCAAGACCTCAATTTATCATCAAAGGCTTCAAGGGACTATGTATTACTTCAGCAAAAGTCATCAACATCCAAAAAAATTTACAAGAGCCTCATGCTCTATTTATGGAGAAAATGAGGAGGTGGAAACCCTAAGAGGCTTCCAGAAACCCTAATTCAGCCATAAATGTCATAAATGTGCTTAATGACCATGCAAGGCCCAAGACACATAAGAGATAAGAAAATAAATGACACACACCAAAACATAACTCCCCAATCAAATCAGGAGTGTTTTTTCCAAGAAAATATTAAAAAACCAATTTTCCATTAATTAGTGTCTTTTGTTGACTTTTTGGCAAAAAAGCTGTCTCTGTGTGTAGCTCCAAATCAGCAAAAATTGGGGTCTGTTGCAGCTGACTTTTGGACCCTTTTCCGACATCATATTCAGGACTGTGATGGATCGTTGGAAAGCTACGGATGTATAATTTCCAAAACTACTTTATTTTTTCATTTGGTGTTCATTTGGATGTCCGAAAATTGACTGTCCCAACACTGGTAAAAAATGGTGAATGTTGGTGTAGAAATGCAGAGTGATATTGCAGGCAACTTTTGGAGGCCTTCCACAACTCAAAATTGAGCTCATGATAGCTCATTGGAAATATGGGTGAGTATAAATTCCAATTTTTTTTTTCTTTTTTCTATTTGGTGTTCATTTACCTATCCAAAAATTGATTCTCCCAACACTGGTAAAAAAGTGTTGAATGCTGGTGCAAAAATGCAGAGTGCTGGTGCAGACCACTTTTGGATGACTTCCTAAATTCCAAAGTAAGATCATGATAGCTCATTGGAAATATATTGAAGTATAGTTTTCATTTGACTTATTATGCAATTCATTTTGACACTCCAGCTGTGAGAAAAACTGATTTTACCAAGGTCACTCCAGAAGTGCATAATTTCTCCTGTGACATCTGTATTTTTGAAATTGATCTCAAACCATGATACCTGTGTAAAAAATGAAGGAGGTTTTTCTTATTGGCCCTATTATTGACAAAAACCTCTCCCATGTTTTCCAAATGCATCTCTTTTTGGTTCGAAACACAATTTGAAGCAAAACTAGCCCTAGGTGTGACACATGGCTTGTCTCTTGGAATGAATTCTTGGAAAATGATGGAGGCATGATTTTTATGAGCTGGTATAGAATTATTATTTCTTACATGAGATATCAAATGAATACTTTTCTCTTTTTCCTCCCTTTCATGTCAATGCCTAGCTTAGTTGGAAGAGGAAATTAGGGTTTGGTGTGAGGATTTAGGATTGCCTTGCAGAGGGAGGGGAATGAATGGGTTAAGGGTTGTATAAATTATTGGGGAAATTTTTGGGGATAGGGATAGATGTTAGGGAGTAGGGGAAAGTGAAATTTCAGGAATTGAGTGAGGGGAAGGGGTCCAAAAGTTAAAAACACAGACCTAGCCTTAAAAAGTGTCAATTTGTGGCAATAAACTAGGTTTTGTAGAAAAATGATGATTCTGAGGGATAGGAGTGATGGGAAGTGTTTATGGAGGTATTTTAAGGATAGGAGGAGGTGTAAGAGAATCAAGATATAATCCTTTTTGACGATTTAATCATGGAGGTCATGAAACCAAGAAAAATGCCCTTAAAAACCCTAGATAGGCAATGGAGGAATTTTAGGTAAAATAAAAATAGAGGGCTGAGGCCAAAGGTGGTGAAACATAGTGATAATGAGTGGCATGAGACCATGATGGGTCTTCTGGGATGGGTGAGCTAAGCTTTTCATGACGGAATGATGAAATAGTGAAAAAATTGTCCTAAGGATAACGAAGGCCGTGAGATTTCTAGAACTCACAATGTTCATGAACTTTGTTTCTAGAAATCTAGAATCAATACTTAGTCATATTTAGATAGTGAAAATTATGGATGACTAATAGACACATATGCACTCTTTTAGAAGGCACTAGCCATGTGGACATTCCAGAACAATGATAATTTTGCTCCCAATTTACCAACGCACTCTTGAATGTCAGGAAGTGCTTTGCAGAGCACCCTTGAATAGGGGTAACTACATATGCAAAGCAGTTATTCCCTTGAGAGGATGCGTTGGTGAGCTCATAGGTGATATAACATGTACTTCAAATCTTGGAAACCTTACAATGGAAGTCATGGATGATTTGTTCTTGTTCTTTGTCTTAGGGCATGTGGCAACTAAAATGATAGGGGATGATAGACCCTATTCATTGGTTCTGGGGATGATGTCCAGTTTAACCAGGTCATTAGGAATGGTGCCCAAATTGACCTATCACAATTCCCCCCTAAAGCATGAAGTCAGAATAATAATAATAATATTTTTTGAATGAGATGCTTTACACTGTGATGGGCTGGAGCTGAAGTGGAGTGGAAACCTGCATCAAACTTACAATACATTACATCATGATATATCCTCTTGATCAAGAATTTTTGAGGGAAGGCATTCCCATGCTCAGCACATAAACTATCTAATAACATGTACATAGTGCAGAAAGTTGTCTACATTGGAATGTTTCCCAATACAGACATGCCTACAGATATAGGCCCATGTTTGGATGACGATTTGCATGTAAGGTCACCGTATAGATGATGTGTACAACAACCCTAAAATTGCAGCCTGGATGGTTGAAACTAGATCCGGGGTCTTCTTATCTCGTTCACTCGATCGTTCGGGTACAATTTTAGCAATGCAAATATATGATTTGTAGTCAAACATGGTAAGACATCGTTTGATTACCAGCCACTGATGTGATATGTTAACAAACATGAGAGAACCACCATTAATGTTAATGGCCTTAAAGGTACTGCAGTACATTTCATAAGGTGTGAATAGATGATTTTATGTTGAACGCCAAATTAAATCTTTCGGTCAAAAGTCCAGAAGCAAGGATCTTGTCGATGTTGTAACAAGCCTCATGGTACTGGAAGATGATGTTTCTAAGTAAACTTCCTGGATGGTGATTTGACGTCGACAAGAAGTCACTTTATTGTGAAAAGGGAGTTACTGATTTTAGAGACAAAGTATGACTTGATATAGCAATGTTCAGGGATGAATGTCATGAGAATGAAGGTTTATGAGTATTGCATGTAATGTTCCCAAATTTTAACCTCAAAGCTAAATGGAACATTAGAGTCTGCAGCAACTTTAGCCGGTAAATAAATGGGTAGAAAAGCCCATAAGTCTCCTAAGGAGGAATAAAATATTCCAAACTTGAAAGATGACACTCTTTCTAGCCTAATAAAACACCTCCATGTTTGGACAAGGATGAAATCAAGCTATTTTGACTAAGTCAACAACGTAGTTTTAGTGGAGGAGGAATCTAAGGAGGAATAATGCAAACTCAAGAGAGATGTATCTTGGAGGGAGATGTATCTTGGGATAGAGATGACCTAATTGAGTCGGGCCAAGGGCAAGCAAACTCATTTCTTATATAAGGAAGATGATGACAGCATTATTCTTCATGTCTTAGTCTATTATTCTTGTCTGCCAAGAATTGTTGGTGCTTTGCTGCTTAGCAAAGTTGCAGTGTTGTTTAGCACTGGGTGTTCCCGGGCGGGAATCCCGCATCTTTCCTTTGAGGAGCCTCATTGGGATATTTTTCATTCATCTTTCCTTTTCAGGCCAAGCTTTAGCCACCTTCATCAACACATCTTTGCCGGAGATTGTGCAGTGTTGTTGGGTGCAGAAGTGGAAGGGATTGGAATCCCGGCTTCTGAGCTAGTTTCTCACTGGAGGAAGCTTTCCTTCACTTGAGATACCTATTTAGAGAGCTCCAGAGAATATTTCAGATCTATGGTACCAGACCACACGTTTCTCATACATTCCCAACGTTTTTTCTACTAGGGAATGCATTATTTTGGAGGCAGTGTTCATTGCATGGTTTGGTGGCTCCGTTGCAGTGTTTCCTTGTGATTGAGAGGTTCATCCTTTCATGGGAGGAAGCCCTTGAGGGATTTACAGCATATCAGACATATTTAAGCCTTCTACACTCATGTAATTTAGTGTTGCAGTGGTTATCTAGTAATTTACTGAATTTCCCATCATGTATGCAGAGTGTTTGATAAGAAACCTTTGCCGGTTTCTTTGTATTTTGTATAAGGATATTAGATCTCTGTTCTTAAGAATTATTTATCAATAAATGAGTAGATATATTATTCTCCTATTATTTTATGTGTAAAACCTCTCTTATACTACGCATTCCTTTGATGCAGCAACTCTGGTAAAATGCATTTTTGGGGTTTCTAGTCATTTTCAGCTACACTAGTGTGGGAGGCCTGTTTAACCCACCTAGTTTCATTTCTTTCTGATATCCTCTTGTATTTAGATGCTATATGGATGTATCCATGATATCCAAGTGATAATTTTACTATTTTAATGCATATGTTTATGGAAGTGCATTTTTCATGCGTGATTCATGAGCATTCCCGATTGTGGGATATTACAATGGTATAAAAGCATGATCTATGGCTCAGCCTGTGAAATCCAGATATCAGAGGAAGGAGAGATGGATAGAAGCCAAGAAGCTTTAGTGTGTGAAGGAAGAAAGGAAGACAAGCTCACAAAGCTTCTTCCAAAATCTATGCAGAGCTTTCAAGGAGAGCTGAAGAAAATGAGATTAGAGATGGGATCTCCAAAGGAGGTTGAATCTAGAGCTGAATCTAGATTTGAACATGGTGAGTGTGAGCATGCATCTACACTCCATGATGCACAATGCATTCAAGTTCCCAGAGCTATCTTAAGATGGATGGGAGGAGGAAAAATGCCTAAGAGGAGAACTCTTAGTGATTTGTTGCATGAGTATGAATCTCAAATTGAGAGGTTTAGAGATCATACTGATTTCCAAGAGTTTTGGAAGATCCGGACGGAGAAGAGAAAGCAACAGGATGCAGATATATTTCTTCTATCTACTTATGCCGAATCACCTACATGTTCAACTGGATCTTGGGTGAAGGAGCTAGACTCCTATTTGTAGCTACACCACATTTCCGAAGATGAAGCCATCAGAGTTGCAGCACTGCATTTCAGAGGTAAGGCTCATGCATGGTGGATTTTTTAATCTTATTCCTTAAATAATGCCAACACTTTCTCTTATGCAAGATTCATAAAAACATTGATGGAGAGGTTTGGTGAAAAACTTCCTAAGACACATGAGCAAGGAAAACTTGAGAAAACAAAACCCTTGCATGTGATGGAGGAAACTCCATTTCAGAAAACCATGGGAGGAGCTGATGTCTTGCATTACACATTTCCAGAAGCAAAACCTCTAGTTCATATTCTTGAAAAAAAGGGCATGGGGATCACTTTTTCACAAAGGGATCCAATTGTTGAGATGTTTCCTACACACATTGATGAAGAAGAGGAAAACAGTGTTGTCACATCTAGAGCACATCTAGTGCCTCATGTAGAGGAGGGAGGAGCACATGCTCCAATAGGAGGGATTATTGTATCCTTACAAGAATTTCCCCAGGATATCATACATAGAGGTCCAAGCACAATCAATGAGGAGCATGATTGTGCAGCATTGCAGCTGGAAGGAGGAGGTAGGGAGGAAGAGCAACATTAGTTGATGAGGAGCACACACCCTTCTCTATTTCAGAAAGCTAGTGAAAAGAGGAGGCAGACTGTATTGTGTTGTGAGAGCAAGGGCAAGGTTGCCCAACCACATGAGAAATATACTCTTGACATTGATGTTTCACTAAATGGAGGCATTCCACCTGGGAGGCCACCTGATCTACAGTTGATGAGAGATATCTTGTCTTTGGGTTCACCACTCTTGGATTTTGGAGAGGTGAAGAGTTTGGGGGAAGACTTTGGCATGGGGGATGTCAAAGTAGCAGGCAGCAGCATGAGAGCTTCACATGCCAGATCACCAGTGCTGTCTTTGAGGAGGATTGATCCTTATTGGAGGTCTCAGCATTTGGTAGAGTACTCCAAGGATCTTGGTGCATGCATGATTCTTGATGACCCGGATGGAGATGACAGATACATGGTGGATGATGTGGTCATCTATTTACATGGCAGAGTCTTCTTGATTAGAGCTTCTAGTCTCAAGGAGAAATTGTTACATGCAACACATGAGGACTTCTCTTCTATGCAATTTTATGCATATTTCCAGTTGATGGAGGAGTTCATTTGAGAGGGCATTTAGCATGACTTATTTCAACATATGGAGAGATGCATAGCCCGGATGGTGATAGAGAGGATGTCACAGGCACCTTCCTACTCACTGGGAGTAAGGGAGAATCTCCAGTTGAGCCATTTCAGCTCAAGACCTCAAGTACATGATGGAGGAGGTATAACTTCACATTTTGTATTGTACTTCTTTTCCTTATTTGAGAAGCATGATGTATCAAGAAGACTTGCTTCTTCTTGCATATTGTATGATGATGTACTTGCAGCTACTTGTAGCATTGACTTTGGCTATCCTTTTAATGAGCTGTGGGGGAAGCCACATGTTTCTTGGTGTGCACCATTGACACCATATTGTAACTTCATGTTTTCATATTATGAGATGACTATGGCAGCAAACAAGTGGCTGGTAAAGCACTTGTTATTTCTTATTTTGATGTAGGCTAAGGATGCACTACGCTGGTTCCATGAGTGGAACTATAATTCACTCTTTGATTTTCATTTGGAAACGTGTTTTATTGAACCTTTATTTCATATATTGCTGATATTTATTTACTCAAGGGAAGCTTTGTATGGAGAGAGAGACAAATTGGAGGGCCTGACACCCATATGTTAGAGCAGCAGAAGAATTATTTGCATGGGGCATCATACAAGTTGACCATCATGATCTTACTTCATGGCTTGTATGAGGGAGAGATGAGGAAGAAGAAAAAGATGTTGTTGCTATGGTTTCACTTGGGAGAGTATGGGAAAAATTCTTCCCATACTTTCCATGAGATTTCTGAAGAGAAGGAAGGCACATTCATGGTGCAAGGATGATACCCTTCAGAATTGGAGGATCATGAGAGGCTTCCCTATAGGAAGAAGATCTTCTCACATAGTAGCATGATAGTGGATGACTTTTGCATATGGAATTTCAAATATAGAGTCATGGAGGCTTATTACAAAGGCCTACAACGTTGTCACATAGGAGCATGTTATTATGGATGAAATATTCCAAGGAGAGGAGGTATCCCTTCTTCTTGCAGATTTTTATGAGGATATTCTCATGGGAGGACTTATTGGAGAGCCTCACTTTCATCCAACTCACTATGTATGGTAGGGAATGAATTTTTGAACTTGTTGATTACTCCATTGAGTATTTTTACTTTCTCACCATGTTTGGATAGTGCATTGCTCCTCAAGAGAGCAAGAGTATTTTTGGGTTTCATGGTCACTTTAGGGCCAATGTTTATGATGATAATAGCCCATCTATACATCACTTTGGGCAAGTGTATTTTTATTCTATGTATGTACAACTGATAGACATTGATGCTTACTTCCCCATGTTGGAGGAGCAAACATACACAACTTATGACTTGTTGCAGGACCACTTACCACATGACATTCTCAAGCAGCAGTTGGGAAGACTGTGTAATATCCACTTGGAGAAACTTTGGTACCATCCAAAATTGCACTTAAATTTCATAAATTTTCTAATTTGGAGGCCAAATGGTGATGATGTGACATTCATCTTGTATGGAATGGTTTGGGTTGACATGAATCATGACTTTGGAGGGAGGGTCCTTAGTGACTCAATCTTCTTCTTGCCATTGGAGGGAAATCATGTTGCAGCCCGAGATTAGCATAACCTCTACACTTATCATTAGTGGAGAGGAGGACAGCATGGGATAGGCCCTCTTGCCTATCATTTTCACTTATTCAACCCACCTACATTTCAGGAGCACAAGGTGGAGGAGACTTTCCATGAGTTTCCATGTTGGAGGGTGACTCACTTCATTTGGATGATATCATGGGTGAGGGAGGCACTCATTCACCATGATGATCATCACTCCTACTTTGTGGAGGCCATGAGACAACTAGCAGGTTTCCATTCACACTTTTTTCCTTTGATTGATGCAGACACTTTGGTTTTGCACACTTGGGAGGAAGCATTGGATGACAGTATATTTGCAGATTCTCTTGATGTAGTTATGGAGGCTATTGATGGGAGGCCACATGAGGAGGAGGGGAGAAATTTTTCTCTCATTATACATTTTCTTGAGGACAATCAAATGTTTTGGAGGGGAGGATTGTAATGTTCCCAAATTTTAGCCTCAAAGCCAAATGGAACATTAGAGTTAGCAACAGCTTTAGCCGATAAATAAATGGGTAGAAAAGCCCATAAGTCTCCTAAGGAGGAATAAAATACTCCAAATGTGAAAGGGGACACTCTTTCTAGCCTAATAAAACACCTCTATGTGTGAACAAGGATGAAATCAAGATGCTTTGACTAAGTCAACAACACAGTTTTAGTGGAGGAGGAATCCAAGGAGGAATAATGCAATTTTGGAGGTAGATGTATCTTGGGATAGAGATGACCTAATTGAGTGGGTCCAAGGGCAAGAAAACTCATGTATTATATAAGGAAGAGGATGGAAGCATTATTCTTCATGTATTAGTATATTATTCTTGTCTACCAATAATTGTTGTTGCTTTGCTGCTTAGCAAAGTTGTAGTGCTATTTAGCACTGGGTGTTCTTGGGCGGGAATCCCACCTCTTTCCTTTGAGGATCCTCATTGGGAGAGTTTTAATTCATCATTCCACACCAATTTTTTAGGGCAAGCTTCAGCCATCTTCATCAGCACAGCTTTGCCATAGATTGTGAAGTGTTGTTGGGTGCAACAGTGGAAGGGATTGGAATCCCGGCTTCTGAGCTAGTTTCTCATTGGAGGAAGCTTTCCTTCAATTGAGAGACCTATTTGGAGAGCTTGAGTGAATATTTTATATATGTGGTATCATACCACACATTTCCCATACATTCCCAGTGTTGTTTCTTCTAGGGAATGCGTTATTTTGGAGGCAGTGTTCATTGCATGGTTTGGTGGCTTCATTGCAGTGTTTCCTTGTGATTGAGAGGTTCATCCTTTCATGGGAGGAATACCTTGATGGATTTACATCAGATAATACATATTTCATCCTTCTACACTCATTTACTTTATTTTTGCAGTGGTTATCCAGTAATTTACTGAATTTCCTATCTTGTATGCAGAGTGTTTGATAAGAATCCCTTGCTGGCTTCTTTGTATTTTGTATAAGGAGATTAGATATTTGTTATTAAAAATTATTTATCAATACATGAGTAGATCTATTATTCTCCTATTATTTTGTGTGTAAAACCTCTCTTAGACTACGCAGTCCTTTGACGCAGCAACCCCGGTAAAATACAATTTTGGGGTTTCTAGTCATTTTCAACTACACTAGTGTGGGAGGCCTGTTTAACCCACCTACTTTCATTTATTTCTGATCTCCTCTTGTATTTAGATGCTATATGGATGTATCCATGGGATCCAAGTGATGATTTTACTGTTTTATTGCATACGTTGCTGGAAGTGCATTTTTCATGCATGATTCATGAGCATTCTCGATTGTGGGATATTACATTGTAGAAGGATGAGTATTCATTGGATGAATTCTCTTGAACATATTGATGACACTGAGATGAGTTGGAAGCATTGACCCAAAACCGAAGTGAAGGTATGATGAACTATAGGTATTAATGAACCATCAAGAATATTACCCAACCCAAACAGTCACATGATGGAGTGAAGTGTCATGTTCAAGAGCGACCTGCTACCATAAAACGTTCTGCTCAGTTTCCCAAATTTTCCTTGGTCATTTGTCGACCATTACCTCTTTATTTTTTAACAATCTTGAGGAGGATAACATATTCTTGATCTATAATTCAACCCTTCAGGCGATTAATGTATCGCTATTTAATAATTTAACGAGTCTAGCGATGAATGAAACTCGATTCTTGAGATGATCGACAAGCCCGTCACTATTGTATGTTTTAATGAGCCTAACGATAATGACAGGCCGATCCTTTTTCATATTTAGAGAGTTTGAAAAAGAGGACGAAAGAAAAATCCATAAGTACTTTTTCGTAAAGTTGTCGCTTAGATCCAAAAAAGTGTAAAATAAAATCTGAGAGAACCTATTAGCCATGTTTGACTAAGGCATTCCTTTTTCGTAAATAATTTATCTCAGTCTGGAAAAGGGTTAAACTTATACTAATTAGATATCAATTCATTTACTTTTACGAGCTTGAAAAGACAAGTGCTCGACAATATTTTCACATTATCGGAGTCTAAAAAGAGATAAAAGAAGACTCCAGGGGTTCCTTTTTCACTGTTATTGAAGCTAAAAAAAGAGATAAAAGTTCACTTCAAGTCCTTTTTCATTTTTAACAGAGCTCGCAAAATAAGGATAAAAGTATGCATTGTGGTCAAATCATTCTTGAAATAAATCTGCACGACTAATATGCTCATCAGTTGCAAAACCTATTTAGAACAACATCAAATGGATTAAAAATACCTATTTCATAATAAAAATAGAATAAAACCATAGTCAAAGCAATAAATATTATTTTCAAATAATCAAATAACTAATAAAAATAGTTTTTCTATTCATTGTTACCATTGGAAAGTTACCATTTTCATTTTGGAGCTCTGAACCTGATTTTTCCCTTGAACTTTAGCCATTGATTGCAACTGATTTAGTGGACGGTTTTCATCGTCGTTTGATCTAGGTTGGTGCCATAAACCCTTTCTTTCTTTCAGTAGTCAATTCATTTCCTTTAATTGCAAATTTTGAGGTATTTGAGCCCCTTAGGGTCAATTATTTTTCCAAAGAGGACAATGCACCCTTGAGCATCGAAAAATACATTATGGAGCACTTAAATTGAAGACTAGGTGTATATGTAATGCATTGTTCCTTGTTGAAGACTGCGTTGGGCGCAATTCACATTTTTTATTCTTACATTGTACCCAAAAGTTTCCTAATTTTTTGCATTAAAATGAGTCTAATGAGTCTTATGGTTATGTTTCAGGATTTCATCGGACTAGAATGATGATTACTTGGAGAGAAAGAGAGCATGAAGAATGAAATATGATTACCCTAAATGAGCCAGGTATATTAAGATCCCTAAGATATTGTGGGTTATTAAAGTAGTTCCGCTTGTCAGGGATGAGGCAACAAATAGAACTCTTAGAGTTCCTAGTTCGAGCATGGGACCCGACTATTGAGGAATTTCACATTAGGAACAAAGTGGTTCCTATTATAGTGGAGGATGTATATTTTCTTACAAGCTTGTCGAGGAGAGGCTTGCCTATTTCTCTCTCAAGGTCTACTCTCAGAGGAGAGATAGTGAGAGACTACGTTTTTCAATATTGCTATCTAGGGGCAGAGCCAAGCAAGGATGGGAAAATAAACATCCGTGTCATTCGAGATTTTCCTTTTAGAACCATTCTTTTCACGATTGCAAAGCTTGTCAGCACCATTACACTACATGTAGTGAATAGATCATATATGCAGTATGTGCTAGAGTGCATGGAGCCAACAGTCTTCAACTGTTCTGAAGCTATACTTTCTCAGATTAAAGAACAACTAAACAAGGCAAAGGGAGGAAGGAAGAAAAAATTTAGTGATGGTTCGATCCTCATTTCATTTGCCTTAGAGCGGATTCCACTGATGCAGCCTCAGCATGTGACACTGGGTGTGTCTAACCCTAGAGACCTGAGGATACAAAGATGGGTAGAACTAATGGCTAGGCATGCAGGCCAATCATCCATTTTGTTCTCGACTGCATTCTTTGCCTAGTTCAGGCGACAGGATATCGCCATTGATGAGTATGCATACGCAGGTGTCAATTTTTGAAGAGATCTAGACTTAGCTTTACCAGAAGGCACTCAGTGGGGTGCAATAGGTAAGAATTTTTTGACCATGTTTTTTAATTTTCCTAAGGTTTATACAATTTTTTTGTATTTTGATGTTTTCCCAAGACTAAACTAAAATTTTAATGTAATTTAGATGTTGGTCGAGTTCAACTGGTGGAGGAACTAGAGCATGGAGCGGATGAGCCAGCAGAGAGGGCTGTCAAGAGAGTAGTCCTTCAAGATTTAGTCATGGCTAAGACTCTATCTAAGCTTCAGTAGAACATAGAGGGGTTGACCTTCGGGATTCTGGATTGCTAAATTGAAGAGTTACCCATGCGACTGCAACACCATACTATAGGCATTCCTAACCGCTAGATGTGGTTACTACGTAGGACAACTAGATCTATAGCATGTTATGATGAACATCACTAGTTTACTTTTGACATGTTGCATACATTTTGAGGTCAGATGACCAATGTGCCTTGGGCACAAATTTTTGTAAAAACCTATAACTATATATCTATTTCATTTCAGTTTTTTCCTATGTTTATTGTGTAATCATATTCAATTATGTGAATGTATCTTTACATGTGTTGCAAATTTCTGTCTAAAACATTATTAGCTAAACAATTAGTCAATGTGTTCAAGTTTCTGGAAATGTGTTGATATTGAATAAAATAAAAGTTTCTTTCCAAAAGTCAAACTCTTAAGAACAAGTGTTGGATTTCTAATAGTATAAACACTAGTAAGTTGTAATACCACAAGTTGTGATTCTAACCTTATGATGATGTTATTAATACCAAATTAAATGGCATCAGAGAGAAGTTCCATCAACGCGCTATACTCAGCGATATTGTTTTTCGATATACCGATACAAATCCCTTGAAAACTCACTAACTCGTCGTTCAGAGCGAAAATGGACCACGCTGCAGAGGATAGATTCTGCGTACTATGACTAGCACCATTAGCATATGCAACAAATATTTCCAAAGATTCAGACATCTACGATGAAATGTATAGCAGATTACTAACATCAAGAAAACTCTAAAAAAACAAACTAAGATAGTGAATGCCAATCAACAGCATATATATACAATATAATACAAAAAATTATTTCTCTCATGATTAAGCATAGTAACGTTTCAGATACAACCCATTTCGGGGCTGCGCCAACAGAATTCCATTGTAATCCACCAACTCGTAGGCACCCTTATCAAGAAATCTTTCGACAATATAGGGGACATGCCATAATGGCTCAAATTTCCCTGTACCTATTACATCAACTTCTTGATCATAAAGAAGGACCAAGTCGCCCACTGAGAAAATGTGATTCTGGACATTTTTGTCATATTGCGCCTTTATACGTCTCTTATGCGCTTCGTTGGAAAATTGGGCTTCACAATGTGTTTCATCAAGATGGATGAGGTTAGAAAGACACGCTTCTTCTTCTAAGGTGTCAGGTAACAAGTTGATTACGAGATTTAATGACGGTATTTCACATTGGATTTGCAGGATAGCTTCCAGACCACACACCAATTGAAAGGGAGTAAATCTAATTGTGTTTCTCACCGAGGTTTGGTATGCCCACAAGGTTGAGTACAGGATCAAATTCCAGTTTCTTTTTCGAACTCCTGTCATTCGTTGAAGCATACATTTAAGAATCTTGTTGATAGCTTCAATTTTTCCATTTGATTGTGGATAATAAGGAGTAGAATTATCATGTGACAATCCTAACTTGGTAGTCAATTCAGTCATCATATGGTTGCGAAAATGCTTCCCATGATCTGTGACTATAGCTTGTGGGACCCCAAACCGTGCAATGACATGATTAAAGAAAAACAATGCAGTTGTTTGTCCTGTGTTGTTGAATGTAGGCATTGCTTCGGCCCATTTGGTAAAGTAGTATACTGCAACAATAATATAACCATTTCCCCCAGACGAATGAGGGTTACAGGTCATGAATTTAATGCCCCATTTTGAAAATGGTCCCACAAAGACAACAGGATGCATTGGCATCAGTGGTTTATGGAATTTACGATCAAATATTTGGCACGCATGACAATTTCTAACTACGAGGATGCATTCGGGAAATATGTTAGGCCAAACATAACCGGCGCGGAGTATCTTCTGCGTAGTAGCGTATCCAGAAAAGTGTCCACCACAAGCTCCAACATGACAATCATTTAAAACCTTTTCGACCTCCTCATGAGTGAGGCACCTTCTTAAAATTGTATCGACACCATGACGATAAAGTGTATCACCGACGATCAGATAATATTTGGCCTAGTATCGAATATGTCGCTAGTCAGAGTGAGAGGTATTAGGCTGAAAATTATGGGTCTAGAGATAAATGTTAAAATCCCCATACGAAACATCAGATTATCCTATCAAAAACAAAGACTTGTCAAGAATAGATGGTTCTGACGTAGTATCAGTACTATTAGAGGGAAGGTCATAGAGAAGCTCAACCAAAGCTAAAGAATTCTTTGACTTGGATTTGATGAATTCCAAATTAAATTCCTGCAAAATGACAATCCATTTTGAATACTTGCCCCCCAGAAATTGACGTGATAAGATATAAGTCATGGGGTTGGAATCCGAAATGATAATGGTCTTCCAGAAGAGGATATATGTTGGAATCATGATTGCCGCTAGACCAAAACCCATAGGCTTAGTCTTCGCTACAATTGCTAGAGTTATGATCAACGAGAGGCGGTTAGTCCATGTCGCGAAGCACACGGGGAGCGTTGAACCCAATGTCCAACAATCTCCACCCCAACACGAGCTGGGTGAGTTTCGAAATCGAGACCTGTGGCTCTGATTCCACTTGTTGGAATCACGATTGTCGTTAGACCAAAACCTGTAGGCTTAGTCTGCGCTACAATCGCCAGAGTTAGGATCCACAGGAGGCGGTTAGTCCATGTTGCGAAACACACAGGGAGCATTGAACCCAATGTCCAACAATATAGTGGAGAAATATTTGGACAGCTTGAACAGCTGCCAAGGCAATATTTTCTATATATGAATACTTCACTTCTGTATCATTGAGATTACAACTCAAATAATAGATCGGATGTTCTATCCCATTTTCTACTTGGACCAATACCATAGCAATGGTCGTATCAGCCACGATAATATATAAGAAATAATCACTCTGATAATTAGGGGGATACGTTAATGATGCCCGGACAAGAGTATCCTTGACATCATCAAAAGAAGCTTGCGCAACTTGGTCCCAATGGAGGGGAATCCCATTTTTCAAGAGCCGAGTAAATACTTTAGCCATTTCAACGTAGTTGGGTATTAACCTCCTTAGGAAGTTAGCCTTTCCTTGAATTTTCTGTATCTAAAGTAAATTTGATGGCGTAGGTAAATCAAGAATGGCCTGGACCTTCAATGGGTCGATTTGAATTCCTTCTTTTGAGAAGATGAATCAAAGAAAATGACCAGAACTAGCACAAAACACACATTTATGTGGATTGAGGCATATTTTGTAGTGTCGACAGTTTAAAAATATGGCTCTTAAATGCTTCGGGTGATCAACCTGATTCCATGAATGCGCGGGTAAATCATCTAGATAAGGTTGAACAATGTGCTTGATGTCATTGAAAGCATAATCCATTTCTCTTTGAAAATTTGCCCCAATGTTCTTTAAACCAAATGGTAGTTTCCTATAAGCGAATGTGCCCGAGGGAAAAATTAATTTGTCTTATTTTAAGCCTCTGGGCAGATATTGATTTGATTGTAGCTGGAAAATCCATCCATGAACGAAAATATTTCGCATCCAACACAATCATCAATAATACTGGTCGATAAAGGGAGTAGGATAGTTGTCTTTTGGAAAAGCAAGATTGAAATCCCGGTAATCAATGCACACTCTAATGGTTCCTTTTTTTTTCATGACAGGAATGATTTTGGAAACCCACTCAGTTAGCGGAATAGGGTAAATGAATCCAGCACACAAATTTTTTTCAACTTCTGCTTTAATGGCAGCGGCCTACTTCGGATGAACAAGACGAAGGCGTTGACATACCGGTTTGACATTAGGGTACATATTAATAGTGTGTACAACAATACTAGTATCTATGCCTGCCATTTCCTCATAAGGCCAAGCAAATACATCACTGAATTCAAGAAATAGAGAGCGATATTTTTCAAGTTCTGATGGAGAAAAAGATACGCTGACATGGAAATTTTCTACAACGTCGGGTTTGGTAAAAATATCAATAGAAATGGTTTCTTCAATATTTGACAAATTTCGCTCGGAATCCATTGCATTAATAGGAAAATAATTCGAAAATAAATTTTTGATCAATGGGTGAGATATTTCACTAAGATTATTTTCTTCATAAACAGGAAGATGGGAACGATGATGATAATCTTCCCATGGTTCTCCTTCCGACATCATGGTTTCCAAAATATTCTCATCTGTCAAGAAAGTTGAGGAAAAAGGGCGGGATGGAGTATCAAAATCTAAGGAATGATCAATCCAAACAACTGGCGATGATGATTTTTGATTCGCCACCCAAGCTAGATAGATTGGTTTCTATGCCAGCTCAATAGGGCTGGGTGGCAGAAACTCATCCAAGGTAACAATTTCAGAATCACCTGTACTCTTCATTAAGCCAGATGGAGTGGAAGAGATCATGTAGGAGGTATCTATACTTGCAATTTCTTCCGACATCGCAGGCAGCGGTAATGAAAAGGTTCCCATGAGAGTGGAATCCTTTAAGATTCCTACACTAATGTATTGAAGTGCGAGTTGGGATGCGTGAATGAACAGAACACTTCGAGTTACCTGTGAAGTGGAGGAAACTAATGATAGATGATTGATGGTTGTGATAACACCTTTATATGGAAAGGCGATCATTCTAAATATGTAGAAATGATTGCAGTCATAGCATATACCATGGCCTTCCAACTAGAATATTGTAGTCAAGGGATCCGTCAATGACCTCGACATCAACATTCACTGTTTTCCCCCCTATTTCTACATGCAGGTTATTGATAATACCGCAAGGCTTATATGTACGTCCGTCGAAAGCCTTCAACGTTGTTAATGATTGAGATAGGTGCGGTGAGCCAAGTGATTTTCAACAGTTTAGAGACATAATGCACGTAGATGCTCCCTCAACAATAATAGTACGATGAACAAGGTGATTGAGAAAATTTACTTGGATGGAGAATGCCAATTCTACTTGTAATTGAGGCACATAGCCTATATGATTAAAGACTATGAGATTAGAATCACTCAGATCAATTCCACCAATCGCTGACAATAAAGCTTGTTTCTGGGAGGGACAATTTTGTAATACTTCAAGAGCTGACATAGCTGAAGGGGATTGAGCCAAATATTCAACTATATTATAATTTTGAGCAGCTCTTTCTTGAGGATTATATGTCAATTTATGAATGACTCCCTTCGGTGGCTTGATTTTTAATTCAGGAATAGTAGGTGGCGGTACCAATTCCATAGACAGATTCATGGTCGAGGTAGTAGGTTGATAAGTGGCCTGACTACCGTAATATTTATTACGCATTGAGAAAAAAATATATGTTGATGGCTTTGTGATAGATAGCATAAGAACTTGGGAACTAGAAGTTGGATTCGTAGCAACCAAATTTGGGTCCAGATTCAGAAATGGATCTTTCAACATAGCTGACACATGTGAAGTCTTAACCATTTTTGAGACTTCAACACAGTGAGGACAATCCCGAAAAATGTGTTCCTCATTACAGATTATGCATGGATAACGAGGTTTCCTATTTCCAGATGATTTATTAGATGATCTTTCCTACGGGTTAGAAGTTTTCTTTTTCTTTGATTTCCCTTTTTACTTACTTCCAGGTTGCTTGTAACTTTTTCCTTTGTCAAATGACACGACATTGATTTTGGAAGAAGTAGCGGGATCCGATGCAATAGTATGATGTGTGATTGCAGTATCAATCAAACTGTCTCTAGCATGAGATTCCTTTGATGGAGGAGGAATAGTAAAATTAGATCGCGACGCATTAATAATTTTCTCGTAGAGCGTGCCACACTAAGTATAAATCAAGTCTAAATATTGGGCATGAGAAATGACCCACTCTTTAGTGATGACACCACCCTTAGCCACATCCTTAGTTATAGATGGTAATAGGGACTTAATGAACCATTTAGCAAGGAGCTGATCAAGAAAAAATTTCGTAACCATTCTAGGACGACGATGCCACTCATGAATATGATCAGAAATGTGAGTAGCATTAGTCTATTTAAAATTAGTCAAGAATTCGGTTCCAATTTCATATCATATGGGTAACTGGAAATGAGTCAAAAATATGATAGCTAGGGCATTGAAATTATCAAAAGAAGCTCTAGGTAACTCAATGTTCCATTTTGCAGCCGGACCAGTAAGCGTACGCTGGAAAAGATGTAGCTGAACAAAGTCATCATTCAGGGAGCTTGATGAAAACCACAAATGATAAGTCATAACATGAGTCAACGGGTCTTCCCCAAGGTTTCCATTGAACTTAGGAATATCCGAGGGTAATTTATGAGGTATCACCGGCCACCAAGGAGCATAGTTAATTAGGTCATTGGTGAGTCGGTTTAAATCTGGTAACTCTAAAGTTGCAACAAAGGGAAACTATCGATTAAGGTCAGGTTGAGCATAGCCAGGGTATGATGGAATTTATTGGGCAACAGACCTTTGAGTACCAGTATAAGGAATCTGCTGCTGGTAACCCAAATAGGGGTTGTTTTGATAGGAAAACACTTGAGGATTTTGTTGAACAAAATTCGGGTACGGTACTTTATGAAATGAAGGTAGAGAAATTTGCGCCTGTGGCTGCCAAGGGGTCTTTCAACCAATGTTATAACCCACATTAGAATAACTTGGATTCAGTTGAGGATAGGCATAACCTGGTTGTGGCAGTGACATCCCATAATATGGTAATCCAGTTTATGAATAAATGATTCCAGGTACAGGTTGTTGTAAATTATCCGAAGGAGTTGGATTCTGAAGGCCCAATACTTGATGATATTGAGTTGAAGGACCCACTTGAAATGGTTGTTGTACAACAGTTTGAGTCTGTAACAAGGGTAAAGATGTATTAAAAAGTGGAAATGATGTGGGTGCAATAGGTTGAACCGGTTGATACGAGTGTACAACATTTTATGGTTGGATAGGCATAGTAGGCTGCTATTGACAAACATTCATTTCGACATTAGGTTGACAAAAAAATGACAGAGTACTGTCAAAGTGGGTGACCATAGGTTTCCCCCGAACACGAGGAGTATAATAAGATGGAAAATGTTGTTCTCCAAATGCAGGGAGTCTAGTTGAGATGGTATTGGATGGAATAGACCCAGATGGACCAGCTTGATATTGCCCTAATGAAGGATATAAAGGATCAAGTCATTCAATACTCACTATAGGTTTACAAGTCAAAATACTAGACGATGACATTAGTTAAGTCCATGGATTTGAAGGTGCGCCAGAGAAAATTCCAGATAAATATTTATAACCTGATGGGACCACAGGGCCACCATGTAAATATGACTCTGGTGAAGTTGTGAACATCGACAAGGTAGTGAGAGCAGGTGATGACACAATTGGAATAGATGTTCTAGCCGAAGATGTTGGTTCAGGCATGGTTACTTGACCAAATGTATACCCTTTTGAATCGATGGGAATTTGAATAGGTACAGGATCAACAAAATTAGAGGGTGATGATTGAGGAAAAGACTTGTATAGGTAAAGATCCTCCCAAAAATGGGTTGGAGTTAAAGGTGTTTCGTCTTGTGGGATTTCTTCAATCGAAATTAAACCAGGTGGAAGGATTTCATCGTCAGGCCCAAAGTATATTTTAGGAAGTTGACTGCACAATATGGGAGACTTAATGGCTACAATAGAGTGTGGGACGACCAATACAGGAACAACTTCCGGTCGTTCAACTTCGGGATGCATATGTTCTGGAAAAAAAAGAGACATGATCTGGATCAACTTCCAGTTGAACAACGTCAGGTTCAGGAGGTATGGTCTCACTAATTGGACGGATCGTGACCACGAGTAGTTGTGAGGACTTTGTCTCGACAACAGTAGAAAAACCAGGATTTGTAGAAACAACTTGTACCGACTCTGGTATATGGGAAGATGATGCTTCACTAGAGGTATTGACGGTACTAGTTCCAGTAGAGCAATGTCGCCTTCGCTGACCAGAAGTCACTTCTGGTGGTAAAGTTGATTTCAATGAAATTCTACGCAAACGACGGGGAAATGGATTTTCTTCTTCCACGATGACTGATTTCAGGTAATCTTCTTGAATGATGTGTTCAGTGTATCACAATTTACAAGGTGGTCGAGTTGGTTCACTATGGATGGATAGAAAACTAAATTTTTCCTCCCAAATATACTTGAAGGTACGTGGAGGCCCAAGTCCATATTAGCGTTGTCTGATGCAAAACTGCACAGTGAGAGCACCCCTTTATACTTTTCGTACTATAACACTGCCTGATATACCTGAAGGTATGTGGACGAGCTACAATATACTTATGTATGTGGAGTGAGGTATCACACTTGGAATGTATCATAGACAATTAACGATAGCTGCTATGTTTTACGATGCTGGAACACATCTCTAGCCTAGACCTTCTAAATGTTATCGTTATGGTTCCAATTATTTTTTAGGTAAATTGATGTAAATTTTAAGTTAATCTTGTTTATCAATTTTCCTTTCAAGGTTCACCATGATGATGTGATGGAAATTCCTATAATGAAAACTAAAATTATAAGAAAAATTTTCACTTTTATATTTTTTAATGAAAATCTTAGCTACTAAAGGGAAAGAGAAATCAGTTTTGAGAGCAAACAACAAAGAGCACAAACTAATATGCAACTTTCCTAATTTGTTCCTATGCAAAACACACAATCCACTATATGAAAATGCAGGTTTTTCTTCTCAGTCCCCTTAATGTGAATGCAGAAAAGAAACTATATGCATCAAATCAACAAAAATAAATGCTTTCTTCTTTGAGAAACGATGAATTTAACAACAATTTCTCTTTTAGGAAAAATGAAGAATCGAACTACAATTTTTCCTACAGGAAACGAAGAATTTAACGACGATTTCCTTTATGAAAAAAAATGGATCTAATGTAGAAATAAAATACTTTTAATTTTATTTGTCAATGATAAAGAAAAACACTTAAAGAGACATTGAAAAAACTTACTTTTCAAAGGAGGTAGATTCAGGTAAATTCACTGGTTTCTATGAGGCATCAGGTAGTTGAAAACACAACAAACAAAAGGCTGAAAGTGATGGAAATGAAAAATTCAAAGGGAATTTGGTTGGCTTAGGGGGAAACGTAGTCTCTAAGGGGAGACAATGCGTTGAAAAGCACCCTTGAGTGGGAGACAATGCTATGCAAAGCACTGTGTCTTTACCAACAGTGCGTTGGGTGTAGCAGAGAACAAAAAACTCAAGCTACTGCCACACTTATAATGCAATTTTTTATTACAAAATCATAATAAGTGAGAGTAGATGCTACTGGGTGGATAAGGAGAGGAAAAATACACCAAGGATGAAGGTAAAATCCCCATTGGAGTCACCAATTTGTTATGCAGAATTATGAATTACGGATAAAACACATTCCCTAAATGTGGTGCTATGCATTTAGAACAACATATCAAAGAGTTTGCAGACACTTTTCCTAAGAGTAAATAGACACACAAAAAGATGGAGAAACCTACTTGGGGTTCAAGCGCTTCATATTCTCCTTCTGTTGCTCTTGCTATAGCTTGAAATCCAACTTTGATCTCTAGACTAGTTCCTACAAGTATAAACACTAAACAACAAAGAGATTGCAATATACAGATGGATATTTATCTTAATCATTTAAATAAATGAAACAAGAAACATACACATCAGTTAAGAATCCATAATATGAAAGATAGAATCTTACAGATACATATGTGGGAAAATGAGCAACAATATTTATTAATGGATAGAAGGGGGAGGTTACAACCATCGATTGATTTGATGTCACCAACTCCAACATCATCCCATCCTCATCACAATGAACATCTCTCCACCAGCATATCACTCAAATCAAACACTCAATTGAGAATTCAACAACATTTCTCTACCAAAATTTTTCCTTCTCAAGCACTAGGATCTATGCTCAATTTATAGATGAGCTTAAGGTAGTTTCACAATCAATGAATTCCTAATAATAGGCGAGAAATGTTCCCAAGTTCAGAGGTGTTGAATGGACACATGGATTCGAAGTTTGACAGATATGCACTCTTCTATAAGGCACTGGCCATGTGGAGATTCCAGAACAATGAGAATTTCGCTCCCAATTTACCAACGCACTCTTGAATGTTGGGAAGTGCTTTGAAGATCATCCTTGAATGGAGGTAATTGCATATGAAAAGAAGTTAGTCCCTTGAGAGGCTGCGTTGGTGAGCTCATAGGTGATATAACATGTACTTCAAATCTTGGAAACCTTGCAATGGAAGTCATGTATGATTTGTTCTTGTTCTCTGTCTTATGGCATGTAGCAACTGAAATGATAGTGGATGATAGACCCTATTCATTGGTTCTGGGGATGATGTCTAGTTTAAACAGCTCATTGGGAATGGTGCCCAAATTGACATATAACAATATGATTTCTACCATTTTCAACTCCAGCTCATTTATTCACATGGTTAGACTTGTACGTTGGAAAGTCGTGTGAACGATATAGAAGACCTTGGATCTAATTTCTTCCATCTGGGCTGTGATTTCAAGATAAATACAAGAGCACAATGTATGATGGCTATGGTAATATAGAAATTCATCCACTCATGGATCCACCATTTTTCATCAGTGGACATGTATTTTGACCATTATACATGTAATGTTAGATTATTTGTTGAGTATGGGTATGCTTCCCTTAGCAAAGATGTCATGATGTAAATGTATTGTAATAGAATATGATCTCGTCGGTTGTTCTTGATCCTGACTTGTAACAAGATAAAGCACTTCAGTCATCAGTCACCATTCTTGACTTTGCGTGTAATATTCCCAATTAGCTATGAGCTATTTGGAATATTCAATTTTTTTTTATCACTTTGTTTAAATAATAAGAGGACAAAGGGAGTCTATAATTCTCCTTAATAATAAATAAATCAATGCCAAATGTGAAAGAGATAAATATTGGAAGCTTAATTAAGCACCCTTTGGTGTGAAAAGGGGCTGGATCACCTTGACTGGGTCAACCTTGACCAAATAAACAATGCTATCATGGAGGAGTGGTCATCAATGAGGGACAACACAGTTTTAGATGGAGATACTTTATGTGAATGTAGTAATATTTTTGGATGGGGTTTAGGGTTTTCAAGCTCATATCTTATTTAAGGAAGAGGATGGCAGCCATTTTTCATTATGTATGGGTTTATTATATTTCTAAATATATGGTCTGTTTAGACATATATCTTTCTCTTGTTGTTTATCTGAGATAGAGTGTTCTTTAGCACAGGGTGTTCCTGATCGGGAATCCCACCTATTTCCTTGAGATCTTGGGAGAGTTTGTACTACTTTTTCCACTATCAGGCTTAATTACAAGCTTCTTCTTTCAACTACAGTGTAGTTCCTATTGAGGGTTTGGTTGTTTTAGCAGGTTGCAGCAAGTGGAGACTAGATCTCTAGATCTAGGCCATTTCATTGCTCATTTTTAGTAGAGGAGGGTTCCTCTTCATTGGGAGGACAATATTGAAGGATTTGGAGCTTATTTTCAGATCTTGGCATCAAGCCAACTGGTTATTCATCCCTATAGTGCAGTTTACTTCCATATGTGCATTATTTATATAGGATGAGTTGCAGGGTGGTTTGGCACACCATTTGGAGAGTTGATTTTCTAGTGAAGGGGATCTGCCTTTCACTTAGAGGATCTATTGGAGGAGGCTATTGTATTGATCATATCAGATCAGCCACACTTTCCAGATCTATTTATTGTAGTAGACCTACAGCCTTAGAGCTTAGATCTACAACTTGTACTTGGTGTTTTGTTGAAAACCCTTAAGGGGTTCTTCAAAGGAGGTTGTATAGTGCTTAGATCTGATATAGGTCTATATTTTGAGGCACATATCAGCCCTAGATCTGATGTATAATATTTTTCTATGGAAGAGCTAAGAAAACAGTGCTATGAGGGTCTTCCAACTTTATTATATAATTGCAGCACCTCATATTGAGGGATTTTTTCCATTGGAGGCTTGTAATTTCTTGTTATGCATCTTATGGCCCATTTCTTATGTATATTTTGCTGCTGTAATAACATATGAAAGGTCTCCATATTGGCCTCTTGATTTTATATGATGATTTACACTATTGTTCCAAAATTTTGCACTATATTCCTACTTTTCCCATTTGGGAATATTATAGTGGTATCGAAGAATAATATTGGCATAGCCTGTGCATCTTGAAAATCCATATCTCATATGAAGAAGTAGAGCCTATTACTCATAGAGAGAAGATATATCAAAGAAGAATACATCAGAATTTTGATTATACAAATTACAAAGAAGACAAGGGTAAAACCCCTTTATCTGGAGGAGAAGATGAAGAGAAGGAGTTCCCTAAGATCCTTCTTAAATCCATGCAAGATATTGCTAGAGAGATCAAGGAGATGATAATGGACATATTTAAGGAATCCCCTAAAGGATTTCATCATGGTGAAGGCTCTGGCATGTCTCATCACTAGAATGATCAACCAGTGCAGAAACCACAAATTTCCCAATGCTCTACTATGCCTACCTTATTGGTTATGGGAAATGAAGGGTTTCAAGAGCAAGAATCCCTTGAAGACTATTTTATGGAGTATGAATCTCAAACTCATAGGTTCAAGGATCATTTAAGTTTTCAAGAATTTTTTCAAATGAAGCATAATATAATACCAAGGCATCACAATAGAAGTGGTGGATTCATTCAGAATCATGATCGACACCACACTATGGGCAGATTATTTTTACCCAATTTTGATGGGTCATCCAAGTGCATTGCCAAATCTAGGGTAGAGAAACTTGACATCTACTTCTAGTTGAACAAGGTTCCAGAAATGGAACCACTTAAGATTGCAACACCGCACCTTGAGGGTGAAGCACATGACTGTTGGTTCCATGGCTTGTCTACATTGGATCATGCCAATGTAACTGCATATTCAGATTTCACTAGAAGGCTGGTGGAAGTATTTGATAGAAGAGATCCTGAAGAACCATTCATGGGGCTCATAAAGTTGAAACAATCAGGTAATCTAAAAACTTACATTTTTGAATTTTTAAGACTTTCTGTTATGGTTCCTGATTTATCTGCAGCAATAAGGGTGTATATGTTCATTAATGGATTAGATGAACCTCTTCATGGATTAGTTAAGTCTACCAAGCCCACTACCCTACAAGATGCCATTGAAAGGGCTAGAGACCTTCAAGATGCCTTGCCAAAAGCAAAGGTAACATTTTAGCATAAGCCCTCTTTTCCATCAAAGGGAAAAGAAGAGAAGGATCCTCCTTCAAAGGAGAGCCAATATAAAAAACCTCTTGATGATGATGTCCAAAAATATTTGAGGAGGAGGAAGCTTTGCTTCACATGCCAAGAAGCTTGGGCACCTAGACATAGATGTGTAGCTGGAAAAGCACATTACATAGAGGTCTTATCGGATGATGAAGAGGAAGAAGAACAAGAACAAGAAAGGGGTCATAGCATTGGAATAGCAGGAGATGATCCACCACCACTTGGGAGTGAAGATGGAGAAATTGCTCCAATTAGAGGGACTCTTGCATCACTAAGAGTGGTACCCAACTTTCATAAAACTTCCACACATGAAACATAACTGAATTTGCAAAGTGGAAGCAGATACATGATGATCCCATCTATTATGCACATAAGAATGGTCCATGAGACATCACTATCTTGTGGTAAACCACTTGGGAGACCACCCGATCTAGATTTGGTGAGAGATGTCTCACATATTGATGCTCCATTATTAGATCTAGGAGGGATGGGAGCATTAGAAGACCAAGATATAGGGCTGAGATTCTTGGGTAGGCTCAAAGAGGAGGAATATATTCTTCCACTATCATCATTACCCACTCTCTCATCTCATACTGCGCTGAGAGGAAATGTTGCAAGGTTGGAGGATGACACCATCATGGGACAAGGAGACCATTCCTTGGATATGGAGACTCAAAATATAATCTCACTTGGAGATAAATCTTCCATAAATGATAGAAGATGGTGGCCACACATGCATGCCTTGACTAAACCCAGTAAGCATTGGATAGATGATAGCCTCCCATGGGAGACTAACTTCCAAAAGCTTCAATATTCACTTGAGCATGTGCATATGCAAGAAGAGCAGCAAGGAGGGGATAGAAACCTTCCAATATATACCTTTGGCATGGGAGATATCAAGGAGAAGAATAGCCATATGACAGACATTATTTTTTTTAGATCAACAACGCTGTCACTATGGGAGATTGATCCATATTGGAGATCCCAATTGTTGGTGGATTATTCCAAGGATCTTTTCACATGCATGATACTTGATGACCAAATACATGAAGAGGGCTATTCAGTCCAAGAAGGATTTATCTATTATCATGGTAGAATCTTCTTATCTAGAGCTTCCAAGCTCAAGGAGAAGTTGCTACAAAGGGCCTATGAAGAGTTCTTTTTTAGCCATACTTATTCCATGAAGGCCTACAACACTATCATGGAAAGCTACACTTGGAAGGGCTTTGAAGAGGAACTATATCAGCATTTTCAAAGATGCATGAACCATGTGGAGTTGGGAGAGAAACATAACTCTATGAAGGTGTTAATTCAGCCACCTCCTTCCTCTCTTGGAATGAGAGGAGATAGATCTATGCACCACTCCATTTGTATGAGGAGAAATTTTGGTGAAGAACATGCTTATGTACCTAATGTTTTACTTGATGATCATTCGCATTTTTTTACCATGTATATGCAAGCCATAGCTCCAAGGAGGAACATTATTCCTTATAAACTTCATCGTCAACTTTGGGCCACAAAAATTTCTAAACATGGCCACTCCCTTGAAGGACAAAGGGAGATATTGTATCATTGTTGGTGCATTCCTAAGACACCAAATATATCTCATGCTTTCAGCCATGGTGAGATGACTTGGGTAGAAATTAAGTGGTGGGAAAACCACTTACCACATCATTATCTGATGCAGTCAGGAGATTTACTGCACTGGTTCTATATGTGGGACTATGACCCACCTCCATTTGCACAAATGTTTGTTTATATGTACTTAATTTTGATCCCATACATTGATGATGTACTTATATTTTTATGGGAATTTTTGGAGGGATGATGGGAGGTATGTATGTGCCCTATGGGAGAGAGATTCACCATGTTCATTATGATACATTCTTCAGGGAGAACATTCAGCAAACCATGTTTGTTTCATTTGAATTATTGTCTCCTTATGGGATGGATTATTTGCATCTCATGAGAACTTTGGAGGAGAAATTCATGGAGGATTGGATTGATAGACACTTAGCTTATGAAGGACTCTTATCACATTTTTGTGTCACCAATTATGGAGGGTTGCAACACTCACCTTTTTAGTTGCTTGAGGACAAGCAACATTTGGGAAGGGAGGACTGTAATATTCCCAATTAGCCATGAGCTAGTTGAAATATTCAATTTTGTTTTATTTCTTTGTTTAAAGAATAAGAGGACAAAGGGAGTCCATAATTCTCCTTAATAATGAATAAGTCAATTCCAAATGTGAAAGAGATAAATCTTGGCAACTTAATTAATCACCCGTTGGTGTGAAAAGGGGTTGGATCACCTTGACTAGGTCAACCTTGACCAAATCAACAACGTTGTCATGGAGGAGTGGTCATCAATGAGGGACAATGCAGTTTTAGATGGAGATGCTTTGTGTGAATTTAGTGATATTTTTGGATGGGGCTTAGGGTTTGCAAGCTCATATCTTATTTAAGGAAGAGGATGGAAACCATTTTTCATTATGTATGGGTTTATTATATTTCTAAATATATGTTCTGTTTAGACATATATATTTCTCTTGCCGTTTAGCTGAGATAGAGTGTTGTTTAGCATAGGGTGTTCCTGATCGAGAATCCCACCACTTTCCTTGAGAGGCCTCTTGGGAGATTTTGTACTACTTTGTCCACTATCAAGATTAAGGCCAAGCTTCTTCTTTCAACTACAATGCAGATCCTGTTGAGGGTTTGGTTGTTTTTGCAGGTTGCAGCAAGTGGAGACTAGATCTCTAGATCTAGGTTATTTCATTGCTCATTTTCAGTGGAGGAGGGTTCCTCTTCATTTGGAGGACAATATTGAAGGCTTTTGAGCTTATTTTCAGATCTTGGTATCAGGCCAACTAGTTATTCATCCCTACAACATAGTTTACTTCCAGATCTGCATTATTTCTGTAGGAGGATTTGCAGGGTGTTTTGGCACACCATTTGGAGAGTTGATTTTATAGTGACGGGGATTTGCCTTTCACTTATAGGATCTATTGGAGGAGGATATTGTATTGATCATATCAAATCAGACACACTTTCCATATCTATATTTTGTAGTAGATTTGTAGCCTTATAGTTTAGATCTACAACTTGTACTTGGTGTTTTGTTGAAAACCCTTAAGGGGTTCTTCAAAGGAGGTTGTATAGTGTTGAGATCTGATATAGATCTATCTTTTGAGGAACATATCAGCCCTAGATCTGATGTATAATATTTTTCTATGGCAGAGCTAATAAAATAGCACTGTGAGGGTCTTCCAACTTTATTATATAATTGCAACACCTCATATTGAGGGATTTTGTCCATTGGAGGCTTGTACTTTCTTTTTATGCATCTTATGGCCCATTTCTTATGTATTTTCTTTTTTTTTAATAACATATGAAAGGTATCCATATTGGCCTCTTGCTCTTATATGATGATTTACACTATTTTTCCATCATTTTTCACTATATTCCTGCTTTTCCCATTTGGGAATATTACATTGTGCTTTAGGGGGGAATCTATTATAGGCCATTTAGTCACATTTGGTTAGTCAGCCTACAAATTCAATCAATCAACGTTGTTTTATCCTTTGACATCATCATGGCACAAAGCCTTATGCATGACACTTTCACATCCCAAATTTTCTTCTTAAAAACACTGTGTTTCAGTCATTTTAAGGCCAACCGCTCCTTGGCCTACTACTGGACAATGTTCACCTCAAGGTTGCTCCATTGTGGCTTGCATTGATCACCTACATGTTGCTCCATTTTGGACCGCATTGATCACCTACAGGTTGCTCCACTATGTGCCCATGTTGGTTCTAGAAATTTGGGAAAAAGAGAGATATTTTGGAAACCTCTTCTTCTAGAAGCTTCCAAAATATTTTACAACCATTTACCTCAGATAAAAAATTTGCATCCTGTCCTATCCTAACTTGGAGTTTCCATCCCTTATCCTTTGATCCCATCCTCCCATCAAGAGTGGATATCAAGCCCTAGATTGGTAATTGGATAAGAACTCCCAACTTACCTCCCTCTCCTATATATTTGTGGCCATCAAAAAGCTAAGGTTTGGCTTTTGGAGATAGAATTCTACCCTCATGTTGTCGCTTTAAAGAGTTACCATTCCATGCATTAGGGTGATTAGAGGTGCACTTTGTGGCAAAGAAGGAGCAAGTCAACTTGAAGGAGCTATTCTATAAGATATGATCCGAATTTATGAAGGAGCGTAATAAAATACAGAATAAACATAAACACAGAGATGCAGAATATACTTTATTTCATTAAGATCAAATAAATAAAATAATATTACAGTCAGAATGGAAATAAACTAGCTTGGGCAATGGTAGCTTATCTCTAAGAAGAGATGTGGTGGCTACATGCCTCTGAACTCCCTTACAATGAGGGTCAAAGGCATTTTTATTATTGAACAATATGGGAAAACCCTAAACAACCAAAACCATAACCCCAAGAGATGGAATGCCAAGATTTTTTGGGCCCCGTTGGGGTTAGTTGGGTAGCCAATCTCCCGGGATCATATCTTGGTCATATTATATCTGTTTGGCGCATGCCATATATTGTTGAAAATATTTATCCGAGTACTACAATATTTTTTGTAGGCCCCTACCTATGGCTATGGGCCTATTGTGAACCTCAAAAAAATGTTGTTTAGGGGGTCAAAAATAATTCAAAAGTTTAGGACCTGAGAAAATGCTAAAAATAGTAAATGGTGCTATAAATAAAGAAACTGATGAAACTGACTGGAGGTATTGCTAGAAAAACTGGGTGGCCACCAATATCCACCTGGATCTTTCCTCCCCCCTTAGGAAGCAATGGCCCCCAGTCTATGCAAGCCTCTATGAGGCGAGGAATTTTTTGTTGAAACTGATCCCTGGTGAACCACTTTCCTTGGTGAAGGAGTTGGTTTGCTTTGACAACTTGATATAGTTGGATTCTATACTAAAGAGTGTTCTTGATCTGTGTGTCCATGATTCAATCATTTGTGGCATGTTCCATGCAGTCCAAGTTTAACTATGTTTGTCTGAGTTTTTCTGCAATGTCATATGTGTCCAACAATGGTGGAAAGTAGGGCCGAAGGCGGCCCACATTGAACACTGGGCGTAGACCAAGGAATGGTGGAATACTGAGCTCAAAGGAATTGTCCCCTATAGCCTTGGTGATGGTATATGGTCCATATCGAGAGGGTGAAGCTTGCGGTGGGGCCCAGTGAGGCTCTCCTTTTTCAAATGTAGCCAAACTTTCTTGCCCACCCAGAACTGTGTGGCATCCGATGTTGATCATGTCACTTCTTGTACTTAGCATTGGATTTGTCCAATATTTCATGGACCTATTAGAGAATGTGTTGAATTCACTCAATGAAGTTGTCCGCCTTGCTGGCTTGAATCTGGACATGAGCCAAATTTGCCTTAGTAGCTGCAAATGGTATGGCCACATCAATGGGACATAGTGGCTAGAATTCCAAACCCTCCTGAAAGGATTTGTGGCCACTTAGGCTGTGGAGAGCTCGGTTATAGTTATGCTGGGTAAAGGGGAATATTTCATCCCATTTGCATGGATGCTTTGAGTTTTACATGCACAGAATGTGTATGATCATCCTGTTGACGAACTCTGTTTGGCCACTAGTTTGGGGGTGGAAAATTGTGGACTTAGTGAGTTTGGTGTCTAGCATCGACCAAATACTTGACCAAAATTTATTGAGGAAAATTTTGTCCTGATCTAAGATAATGGAATATAGGATCCCAAAGTGTACCCAAACGCACTCAAAGAAGAGTTTAGCAGTGGCTTCTACTATGATATTCTTCTTGTAGGCCGCCATAATGGCCATCTTAGAAAATCTGTTGATGAACACAAAAACAAAGTCATTTCCATGCTTGGTAGAAGGAAGACCACACTTGTAATCCATGGAGATGGATTCCCACAACTGACTAGGGGTAGACAAAAAAGTATACAATCCTTTCTTCTTGATGGTCAGTTTGGAAATGACGTAGGGAGTGTAGGATCTTATGTAATTCCAAACATCATGTCGAAGGTTCGGCCAATAGAAATACTTCTACAATAATTCCATTATTTTCTCGACCTCGAAATGTATAGCGACCCAACTATAGTGTGCTTCCCAAATAATATTGGCAAGCTCACTTGAAGGAATAAATATTTGTCCCAGGTGGAACAACAGTGCATCCTATAGGTGAAAATATGGAACTTTCTTACCATCTAAGAGAGTCTGGTATGTGTTTCCAGATTCTGGATCGATTTTGTAGAGATGCAGCCAACCTGAAGTCTCATCCCCATGAGATTTGAGCACAATGGATAATGCCAGGATTGGAGGTCGACTAAGGAAATTTGCAACATTATTGGTGTTGCCCTTCTTGTACTTGATGTTCAAATGGAACAGTTGCAGGTATGTGGACGATTTCTAATGACGATCATTTTGAAACTTCCCTTGTGTCTATATGAACTGTAGGGGTCGGTGATTAGTTTTGATGACCATTTCCTTCCCCAAAATGTAATGCTTCCATTGTCGGCAGGCCTGCACAATGGAATACATTTATTTTTCATAGGTGGGATACTTTCAGAATGTGTTTTAAAGTGTCTCACTGTGTATGCCACTATATTCCCCAACTGAGTAAGTATTGCCATAATAGCATAGTCAGAGGCATCTATCTCGATCTCAAGTAGTTGTTTCAAGTCTGGTAATGTGAGCACTGGTGCAAAGCAAAGGCGACGATTCAACTCTGTGAATGCCTTCTGTGGAGATTTAGACCAAAATAATTTTGCTTTCGCTCCTCCCTTGGTGACTTGACTCAAAGGCCAAGTGATATGAGAGAACCCCAAAATGAACCTATGGTAGAAATTGGTAAGATCCATAAAATTTTGGAGCTCTGTTAGAGTGGTTAGGGTTGGCCAATCCCGAATGACCACGATATTGGATCTGAATCATCAATAATGTACCCCAGATATTGAACCCTGGTCATGCCAAAAGTGCATTTCTCTAAATTGGAACACAGCTTGTCTTATCGCAGTGTTTGGAGGACCTGTCCAATGTGGTAGAGGGAACTTCACGCAATGGGGACCATTGCTTCTTAAGGAGGGAGGAATGATCTGATTGGAAATTGGCCTCCACACATGGTATTCATCCACCCATGGTATTTATCCACTCATGGTGTTGTAAGTGGAATCTATCCATGGTATTCATCAGCCATTGTATGTATCCACCCATGGTATTCATCCACACATGGAATTTACCCATGGTATTGTAAGTGGCATCCACCAATGGTATTGTAAGTTACATCTACCCATGGTATTTACCCATCTATGGAATTTACCTGTGGTATTGTAAACTAATATGGATCTTGGGGGTAGGCCCCCAAGATCTAAAAAATTGAAATGAATCTTGGGGGGAATGACGCCAAATATTTGAAAAATTAGAATGCTAAAAAAAATGAGAACATACCGTAAATAAAACCACAAAGAATTTTTTTATTAAAACAGAGATTAAATGTAAAAGCTACATTGTGGTGGACAATATGTCCTTTTACAAAATGTGATTTGTCACTTATATTTTTTTTTAGTTACAATACCACAGGTGAATTCCATGGGTGAGTAAATACTATAGATGAATGAATACCATGGGTAGATGTAACTTAGAATACCATGGGTGGCTGCCACTTACGATACCATGGGTAAATTCCATTTGTGGATGAATATCATGGGTGGATACATACCATGGGTGAATGAATACCATGGATAGATTCCACTTACAATACCATGAGCAGATAAATACCATGGGTGGATGAATACCATGGGTGGAGGCCAATTTCCATTCAGATCATTCCTCCCTCCTTAAGAAGCAATGGTCCCCATTGCGTGAAGTTCCCTCCTAAGAATCCTTTGTTGAATATGAAGAGCCACTTAATAGAATGAAATTGTGTGGTTAACCCATAACCGTGATTAACAAAGATCCGATGATAGAAATACCCTGTAATTCTGGTGACCAACTGTGATACTAACAATGTGCGGCCTAGAAAATGGACTTCGATGACAAGGATTTTGTGCGGTTGACCCATAACCATGATGTTAATCGTTGATGAATTAACATGTGCCTACATAGCTTGGGGTGGGAAGGCATGTCTCTAAAGAACCCAAGCCAGATTTTGTTATGCTGAAACTGATGAATGTGAAGCAGGTGCCTACTAAAGAGGGTTGGGAAAGCACGTCTCCAAAGGGAACCTGCTCTGAATCTTGCTCCAAACATAAAATCTAATTTAAAATGGGGAAAAATCAGTCAATATAACTTAGAATATTTATTATAACCTATTTTTGGAAGTATAATAATCATTCTTCATCTTCCTATTTGATTGAAATCCCTATTTGGACACTCTGGAAACCCATATTCGCGTTGTAAGTGTTCCGTCGTCACAAAAGTTCCGAAAAAATAGTTGATTTTAAATTAGCAATATCTCCCTCATCCAAAATCCAATTCTACCAATTTTTTTTTTGAAATTGAGTGATTTTTAAGAGGATCTTAGATCTGTAATCATTTTTCTGAAATGTTGTACAAAAATTGCAAAAAGGATAGGAGATCTGCTGTCTATGAATTGCTGCCAGAAAAACTTCTGCAACACAACTGATTTTAAATCAGCGATATCTCCCTCATCCAGACTCCGATTTAGTCGATGTTTTTTTGAATTTGGATATTTTTCGCAAGGAATATAGATGTGTTATTTTGTTTTGTAAATTTTTTACCAAAATTTTCAAATATAATCTCCAAAATCGATGCCCAATAAAAATTCCTGCAAAAAATGAAAAATAAAAATAAAAAGTATTCCTGCTTGACCCAAGAAAATGCTTCGTGTAGGTTGTGGCACTTGCATGACATTTTCTGAATTTTTCTGCAAAAATTTGAAACTAAAATATGCTGCAAATTCTCATTCCCATGGAGTCGTAACCTGAATCTGATACCCACCCATGGTATTCATCCACCCATAGTATTTATCCACTCATGGTATTGTAAGTGGCATCTATCCATGGTATTCATTGACCCATGGTATGTATCCACCCATGGTATTCATCCACACATGGAATTTTCCCATGGTATCGTAAGTGGCATCCACCAATGGTATTCATCATCCATGGAATTTATTCACCCATGGTATTGTAAGTTACATCTACCCATGGTATTCATTCACCCATGGTATTTACCCACCCATGGAAATTACCTCTGGTATTGTAATTAAAAAAGACTATAAGTAAAAAGTCACATTTTGTAAAAGGACATATTTTCCACCACAATGTGGCTTTTACAGTTATTCTATATTTTAATAAAAAAATTCTTTGTAATTTTATTTGCTGTGTGTTCTCTCTTTTTTTTTTTCGGTTTTAATTTTTGCTCAATCTTGGCATCATACCGGTATGCTGCACCAAGCGAGGATATGTTGAGGAAATCCATTTCCTCTTGGATGTATCTATGCATAAAACTATGGTACTTAAGCACCAAAATTTTCTCTAAATCTTTGATACCCAAATTTGTGCGCATTGTATCGAACAGATTCATCATCTCATGCACATCTTGATCCCTATGTTGCCGTAACGTGGTCCATTGTATGTACTTGTCCTCATAGCTCCCAAGGGATAGTATTGTTCCTTTATGGTGTCTCAGAAATAATTCCAAGTGGGTGCAGCTGAGAACAGGGAGGATTCCCCCTCGTCCTTTTCCTCACAATAGGTTTCCCACCAGTCCTTGACATGGGGGGCAGATTTGAGGAGTGCAAAAGCAATACTTTCCCAATTGGAAAATGAACCAAAAAATATACTTCTAATAGATTCAACCACCTATCTATGGTGCCTTCATCTATTTAGCCCTCAAATATGGGAATGTCAAATTTAACTTGTACCTCAAAAGGAGTGGCACCTCCAGAGTGGACTTCGGATGAAGATGCATAGTCGGTGGGTAGCCGTCGAAGGATCTAGGAAAAGCTATCCATCATCATGTTCCTTTGTTTCTTGAGGGCCTCCTCAAGAAATATTGTAATAGGATCTCTTTCTCTCTCATCTTTCTCTTCCTTTTCCATGTGAGGTCGTCATGGTTTGCGAAGATGATCTTGCAAAGGTTTAACTAGATCAAGCCCTAACTCCTTATACCTTGATCTCATTGGGGATGTTGTACCTTAAGAAAAAATTCCTTGGCTGTGAAAGGAATCCGTGCTTAAGACATTCATATAATTATGTCACAGAAATATTGATCCTTATTTAATCACCTCCAGATTTTAATCATTAAACCTTCAAAATCAAATGCTATAAATGTCCCACAATGCTATTATCTGCTGATATAGAATGAAATGATCAGAAGAAGAATGAAAGGAAAAAGCCCAAAATGATATGTTGTTGTACATAATCTATCATCTCAAACTTTAGAAGAATTATAAGAAAAGAATAGTTAAAATGAAGGAGCGCCTATTAAGGGTTTTAACTCTTATTTACACACGTAAGAAGAGACCTGCTGCTTCAATACTTCATTTTATTCAAAGACAGGAAATACATTATGTAAACTAGAAGACACATCAATATCAACGAATGCTAGAAGCTTGCTTTTCATTCATTAATCACTTGAAATCTCAATACAAAGATCACTGTCTGGAGGTCCAAAAACCGGAACCTTTTCCTTTCTTGGAATCTTCTTTAAATACAAAATAACAAAACAGTTTCCAGCGATGAAACTAATTCCAACTTCTTTAACTACTTACAATTACGGAGGTACATGCCTCAAAAGTCTATTACAATTTACATGATTTTGAGAAAATAACATAACTTGAAATTGAAAATTCCTAATCTATAAGAACAGCTGCGTCTGAGACGGTTGCTGAGTCAATGGCTACTTTTTGTTGAGATACTGGGATTCCTTTTGCTGAGTCCATTGAGAATGTTTTGCACTTTTTCCATATCTCACTTTGGGTTGTTGATGAATTCTTCAAACTATGTTATTCCAACCTAAATGCAACAATCTGACTGTGTGTAGGTATTTCTGTGAAGAGAGTCTTCGCCATCCATAACAAATTGAAATGCCTTTGCAAGAAATTAAACATTGTTTCTCCTTTTAAAATATACGTCTTTTCATGCCTATTATCCATCTTGCTTTTCGCCAGTATTAATGAATCTTCATAAAATTTCCATGACAGAATGTTTCCTTTCTCTATCCAACACGAAGGTAAACCTATTCTTGTCAACAATCCATAAAGTAGTGGAGAATGAAAAGGTGGCAACAACACGGCTCAAAGGGGAAAACAATTACAAATGATTTTAAAATGTGATAAAGATCAATTTAAAAGCCGCGCAAACCCGTAATAAATGCCTGAAATGACGTGTAAAATGCCGTTGACATGGTTTATCATGGATTACAACTATCTTCCACTTTGCCTGATGACGTCATTGCGGAGGCTCCTGGAGTACGGCGAAAAAATTTGGCTAGTCCCCCCACAATGAATCTACACCATTGATCATTGTTTACCCCGCGGTCAAATAGTTCAACTGTGGGGGCACTTGATTCAATAACTCACGAGCTCTTTGTGCCTCCGCACTTTATCATTCGGTTATAATCTTCAATACTTTCCACTTCCGCTCGGAGACTTGCTCAACGTTTAAACATGAAACTATAATATACATCCAAATAAAGTTTAACAATAAACTTAATTTGCATCGAGCTTTTAGAAACATTTCTTTTTTATGTTATAGACACTCGGAAAAAGCAACAAACCAACATGCTAGGCAATGCATTTGGGTAGAGCTGACAAATTCTGGCCATAAGTAATGTCCAATTAACACCCATAGAAAACCTACTACATTTGAATAGACATCACGTCGTTTTTCCCAAAACTTCATGCACTTAATTGTAGTTCAAAAATTCTGAATATCTGGTAAGACCCAAACGTACAAATCTTAGCATTAGCTTCCTGGGCAACCTGCTCATTAAAGCCCCTGCTTCTACTATTCCGAGATTTTTATAAGAAATCTTAAAACTCGGATTATTTGGCAGTGATTGTTTTAATACCCAATTCATTACTCAAAAATAACTATTTGGGTTTCCCAAAATGCCAACACCTAATTCAAATCACGAATGACTGCTCCAAATATCCGCCTTGCAATGTAATTAAGTCATCCAATAGAGGTGAATCATTGAGCAACATATGTTGAGCTTGAGATTATTTTTATTTGGACATGTTCCAATTCTTTTTAAATCTTAATAATTTTTTCCTCAGCAACCTTGAATTGCTGAGACCCGCTCTTGACTTTTAGCTGAGTCGAATTAGGCTACAACATCTGGCTCCAACTGGGGACAGCACTTTGGTAGCAAAGTGCTGAGAACTTGTAGATCAGTAGCCTTTATTGGGCATGGAGCAAAGCGAGCTTATAGACCAGTAGCCTTTATTGGGCATGGAGTCGAGTCAAACTGAATTTTCTCCCAATCTAAAATCTCTAAAAATTTCAAACTTCTCTGAAACCTCTCTCTTCTAGGATCTTTATTCTTGAACTGAAAATGATAAACTAGAAATACTGCAACTGGGAATGCTCAACTCCTGAGCTTATTTATGTACAACTCTTATATATGTATATGTATGGTTGAACTTACTCAAGTGAAGTCAACCTTCCAATGGAACCAATCCAACATCTGCTTGTTAGATTTAATACCTTCATACTGCTGAAATTTAAAAATCAAAAGAGGAATGTACCATGAAAAATTTTCATATACAAAATTTTGTACATACCCTTGCATAAAATCTTGTTGCTGACCAAAGAAATTTGTCATATATTTAGCAACTAGATCATAGAAATCATGAGACAAAACTTTGGCTATCTTCTTTTCTTGAACATTTTGCTGATGTAGACTTCTTTGAACATGGAAAATTCTTTCATTGTTTGACTTTTCAATTAGAAATTGTGTGTGAGGAACTTGACTGCCATTTTCTGTAGGCAGGCATTTAGGCTGAAAATAAAAATCCAAGGTTTTCTCTCCATAATGCTGATTTTCTTCATATAACATCAATTCTTGACGAAAATTTTCCTTCTCTTGCAAACATGTTTGAGAAACTGCACTATTTTCCTTGCTATTCACAAAATTATTGCAATGATCTTCCATGCTTTCATAGTGTTTTTAAGTTGTTGCAACGAAGTTTTGACTAGAATCTTCAGAATGATTAAATTCTTGTCTTTCAACAATACAGGAACCTTTTGACACTTTTTGGAAATATTTATTCACCTCTGAATTTACATTCTCTTGTAAAGAAATTCCAATGTTTTCTTCACAGGCCCTCTTGTCTTCGACAAAACTTGTTCTTTCTACATCACAAGAAAAATTTCTACAAGCCCACACATTATCTTCGATTTCTTGTGCATAAAGAAACATCAGCGTCAGAGTGCGAGGCTTTCTCTCCTTGAGATAAAAAGCCAAGACAATAGAAAGAGCCTTCAAATAATAAACCATAGTTGCTACTTCTGGAGGTCGAATTTCTTTTGGCATGCTGAAATAAATTTTTTGAAACCTCCTATTAAACTCAGAAATTGATTCATTGCTTTGCCTCCGGATAGAATATAATTCCAAGAGGTGCTTTTCATATGACTTATTCTCACCCCAATATGTAAGAAATATATCTTGAAGGTCTTGCCAGGAATTAATTGAACTTGCTTCCAAACACTGGAACCATTGCTGAGCATCCTGCTTTAAAGAATGACAAAACATCCTTAAAGCTACATCTTCATAAATAATTTGAAATTTGTCCAGAAAGTACTCAAATTCCAAGATATGTAGTTTAGCTGAAATGTCCTTCTCCTTCCCGGAGAAACTTGGCAAGGACTTGAATCCTTTTGAAGGATATTGATGGAGAATGGTGGGCAGCTTCAGGGGTTTAAAGATTTCTTTGTTTTTGAACTGAAAAACAGTGAATTTCTTCTGAGGCAAGATATTATCATCCAAAGATGATGAATCATCACCTTTATGCCCAGATTGTGACTGATTATCTTTCGGGATTGTAATACAACAATCATCCCTCCTTTCATATTTAGGAGATACACTTGTGTCAAGATCTATAATACAAGCAGAAGAAAAATCATCTTTTTCCAATAATGAATTTACATTTTGGGCCTTATAATCTTCTGAGAAAATAAAGCAGGAAACAATCCTTTTAATATAAAAGGGAAAATAGACCACTAAACTGACAGTAAAAAATAGAACCTCCTTTAAAAAACGGAAATTTTGATACATGTTTTTTCTATGATAATTTCTCATCTTCTTGCTAGAAAAATTATTCATCTAATGAAACCTTCATCAGTGGAGTCGCCAGGTGAATAATAAACAACCAAACTTCAAATCTAAATCTTGTTCACCATCAAGAATAAGGGATTATGAAACCTTCTACTACAAGGTATTTGACCTTGCGTTTGGCTTTTTGAAAATGAGAATTTTGTAAAAAGTAAACACAGCTGAGTAATTCCTCCTCACTGAACAACTAGAGGAAATAAAAAGAAAACCCAGGGAAATGAACTTTGCTTCTTCGATCCTCGGCAACGGCGCCAATTAATGGTGTACCTTAAGAAACAATTCCTTGGCTGTGAAAGGAATCCGTGCTTAAGACATTCATATAATTATGTCACAGAAATATTGATCCTGATTTAATCAACTCCAGATTTTAATCATTAAACCTTCAAAATCAAATGATATAAATGTCCCACAATGCTATTATCTGCTGATATAGAATGAAATGATCAGAAGAAGAATGAAAGGAAAAAGCCCAAAATGATATGCTATTGTATAGAATCTATCATTTCAAACTTTAGAAGAATTATAAGAAAAGAATAGTTAAAATGAAGGAGCGCCTATTAAGGGTTTTAACTCTTATTTACACACGTAAGAAGAGACCTGCTGCTTCAATACTTCATTTTATTCAAAGACAGGAAATACATTATGTAAACTAGAAGACACATCAATATCAACGAATGCTAGAAGCTTGCTTTTCATTCATTAATCACTTGAAATCTCAATACAAAGATCACTGTCTGGAGGTCCCAAAAACTAGACCCTTTTCCTTTCTTGGAATCTTCTTTAAATACAAAATAAAAAAACAGTTTCCAGTGATGAAACTAATTCTAACTGCTTTAACTACTTACAGTTACGGAGGTACATGCCTCAAAAAGGTCCTATTACAATTTACATGATTTTGAGAAAATAACATAACGTGAAATTGAAAATTCCTAATCTATAAGAACAGTTGATTCTGATACGGTTGCTGAGTCAACGGCTACTTTTTTTTGAGATGATGGGATTCCTTTTGCTGAGTCCATTGAGAATTTTTTGCACGTTTTCCATATCTCACTTTGGGTTGTTGATGAATTCTTGAAACTATGATATTCCAACTTGAATGCAACAATCTGACTGTGTGTAGGTATTTCTGTGAAGAGAGTCTTCACCATCCATAACAAATTGAAATGCCTTTGCAAGAAATTAAACACTGTTTCTCCTTTTAAAATCTGCGTCTTTTCATACCTGTTATCCATCTTGCTTTTCGCCAGTATTAATGAATCTTCATAAAATTTCCATGACAGAATGTTTCCTTTCTCTGTCCAACATGAAGGTAAACCTATTCTTGTCAAAAATCCGTAAAGTAGTGGAGAATGAAAAGGTGGCGACGACACGGCTCAAAGGGGAAAAAAATTACAAATGATTTGAAAATGTGATAAATATCAATTTAAAAGCCCCGTAAACCTGTAATAAATGCCTGAAATGACGTGTAAAAATTCATTGACAAGGTTTATCATGGATTACAGCTGTCTTCCACTTTGCCTCATGATGTCATTGTGGAGGCTCCTGGAGTACGGCAGCAAAATTTGGCTAGTCCCCCCGCAATGAATCTACACCGTTGATCGTTGTTTACCCCGCGGTCAAACAGGTCAACTGCGGGGGCACTTGATTCAATAAATCACGAGCTCTTTGCGCCTCCGCACTTTATCATTCAATTATAATCATCAATACTTGCCACTTCCGCTCGAAGACTTGCTCGACATTTAAACATGAAACTATAATATACGTCCAAATAAATTTTAACAATAAACTTAATTTGCATAGAGCTTTTAGAAACATTTCTTTTTTATGTTACAAACACTCGGAAAAAGCAGCAAACCAACATGCTAGGCAAACCATAGAAACCTGCTACTTTTGAATAGACATCACATCGTTTTGCCCAAAACGTCATGCACTTAATTGTAGTTCAAAAATTCTGAATATCTGGTAAGACCCAAACGTACAAATCTTAGCATTAGCTTCCTGGGCAACCTGCTCATTAAAGCCCCTGATTCTACTATTCTGAGATTTTTATAAGAAATCTTAAAACTCAGATTATTTGGCAGTGATTGTTTTATACCCAATTCATTACTCAAAAATAACTATTTGGGTTCCCCAAAATGCCAACACCTGATTCAAATCACGAATGACTACTCCGAATATCCGCCTTGCAGTGTAATTAAGTCATCCAATAGAGGTGAATCATTGAGCAACATATGTTGAGCTTGCGATTATTTTTATTTGAACATGTTCCAATTCTTTTTAAATCTTAATAATTTTTTCCTCAGCAACCTTGAATTGCTGAGACCCTCTCTTTACTTTTAGCTGAGTCGAATTAGGCTACAACAGGGGACATGGAAATAAAGATAAATAAAGAGCATACCACTCTAATACCATTGATTTTTATTTATGCAGGAATGCAATAAAATACATAAATAAACATCAACGCAGAGAACACACCGTAAATAAAACCACAAAGAAAATGTATATCAAAACCAATAATAATTGTAAAAGCTACATTGTGGTGGACAATATGTCCTTTTAAAAAATCTGACTGTTACTTATAGTCTTTTTTAGTTACAATACCACAGGTAGATTTCATGGGTGGGTAAATACAATGGGTGAATGAATACCATGTGTAGATGTAATTTACAATACCATGGGTGATGAATACCATGGTTGATGAATACCATGGGTGGATGCCCTTACAGCTTCATGGGTAACATTAGGGGATTTTTGAGGTCTAAAATGAGCCTCCTAAGAAAAATGTAAAACAAAAATAAGCTTTATAATAACCAATAGGATTCAAGATGATGATGTCAACCATGGGGGATGATTCACCATTTTTTAAGTAAAAGGCTAAAAAGATTAAAAAATAATAAAATAATAAAACTACTTTTTTCAACTCGTATTTTCAACCTATCTCCCAAAATTTTTACTCAAATTTAGAGTGGGAGTACTCATTGGATAAAAAAATTAATTCTGCATCCGAGTACCCATGTTGCATACTTTTGATGGACCCTGCTACACGAAAAATGAGAAATACATGAAAAAACGTGATTGCAATCACGTTTTTTCATGTATTTCTCATTTTTTGTGTAGCGGGATCCATTGAAAGAATGCAACATGGGCACTTCTTGGATGAGGAATTAAATTTTGCATTCAACGAGTACTCCTGCTCGAAATTTGAGTAAAATATTTGGGAGATAAGTTGAAAATACGAGTTGAAAAAGTAGTTTTTTCTTTTTTCCCTCTAAAATTTGATGATGTAATCAAATCTTATTTTATTATTTCCACTATTATTTTATAATTTCCTTAGGAGGCCCATTTTAGACCTCAAAATTCCCCTAATGATTCCATGTGTGGATGAGTAACATGGGTGGATACATACCATGGGTGAATGAATACCATGGATAGACGCCACTTACAATACCACGAGCGGATAAATACCATGGGTAGGTGAATATCATGGGTGGAGGCCCACTTTCCATTCAGATCAGGTAGCATTTGTCAACCCAAAAGGAATGTCCAACCATTCAAAAGGCCCTCCTTGGATTTAAAGGTAGTCTTCCACACATCAGAGGGTTCGATTGGTACTTGGTGATACCCATAATTCAAGTCATTATTTCTGAAATGTTTGACCCTCTTGAGTTGGTCTAGAAGGTCATCAATCCGTGGGATCAGATATCTATTCCGGACAGTGATCTTGTTGAGCTCCTGATAGTCAATATAGAGTCTCCAAATCCCATCCTTCTTTTGCACCAACATGATAGGGCTCCCACAGGGTGATGAACTCGGCCAGATATGACCTTTATGCAGCAGCTCCTGAATCTGCCACTTTATTTCATCATTCTCTAGAACAGAGCGTTGATATATTTCTCCAATGGATAGCGACATGCCTGGCGTCAGATCGATGGATTGTTTAACCTGATAGTGGAGAGGCACCCCTGCAGGTGAGGTGAAGGTGTCCTCGTACTCCTCCACGACCTTTTCCATCCATTTTTTCCGTGTGGAGGAGCCTTGTCTGGAGGTCATGGCCACAATATTCTTCCTACCCTGAGGGCAGATCATAAGGAAAAACAATTTCTCAGTTTGGGAAATAAGCTTACTACATTTCTTCACAGTGATCAAAGAGATAGCAGTAGGTGGTGCTACCACCAGTATCTTGTATAACTTATTACCCAAAGTAACAATAACAACGCAAAGTCGAGAATCATACATAGCATGTCGCTTCCACAAGTATGGTTGGCCTAATAATACATCACAAACTTCAAGAGGATCAACATCACATAATACCTCATCTGTGAAGGGCTTGATGTTGTAGGGAAGAAAACATTGTTGGTTGACACAGAGATCTCATCCTTGGTGAAGCCACCCGCTGGTGTATGGTTGTGGATGTGTTGTGATCGAAAGGCCCACCCACTCCACGACCTCTGCTGAAATGATGTTCTTTTGGATCCTGATGTCGACAATGAACTATAGTAGGGAACCCTTCACCCACATATGGGAATGGAAGAGGTGCTCCCCCTCCTCTAGATCTTTAGGTTCTTCCTTCCAGATCTTGGTGGTGGAAACGGTGGGATTGGGTTGTGCATCGATAATCTTCTTCCCTTTGTAATTCCCCTTGTTGGGTTTTGACTTAGAGTTGGAACATTAATATGATTCAGAAGCCTTCATCTCGGCCACCAATGAATGCTTGTCCAGACACTCACTTTTGTTATGAGTGGAGCTTGGAACTCACACCACTTTCCCATGTCCTTCTTTGGCTTCGTCGTGTTGTTCTTCACTTGTAGCTTTGACGGGTTTTCCTGGGCCACCCCTCCTTGGCCTTGTCCTTTTTTCTACAGTTTGGGGGTGTGTAGAGTCCCATAACTATTTTTTTTTTACACCCTTTTTGCATCGATATTTTCCTTCTTTTCCTATCACTATGAACCTAATAAGGCCGCAAACACATGATTTTGACAAGGTAAAGTATGTGTGTGTCATATTATTGATATTTATTAATATACCCTATTTCTTTGTTAAATATTACATTCAACTACAGAATTGATACAATTCTGCAGCTATTCCATAGATATGCAGCTACCATTATTATTAGCAGGGTTCTAATGCATCAAATCAATAAAGGAATATATGGATGGATATAGGATGATCCCCTCATGGATTTCCTCCTACTTAACCGAGCCTATTCACCAAGAAGATCACGCATTCCCTCAGTGAAAGATAGCAGACAACACGTTGCAACATCCAGGAACAGAGTCCAGAAATAGCACGACTATGTCGATTTTCTTTTTAAATAGCAAATCGACAGATAAGTGATATTTATTTTTTATTTTAAGTTGTATAAGGATTCCAATAGAGATCTATAGGCTTATAATTCACGTATTGTTGAATGCATTCTATAAAATCATAAGAACTTTGTGTATTCGGGGCGCACCAACTTTCATTTCCTAAACATTTTGTTTGAAGATTTTTATGTTAATTTAAATTTCCCTTTCGTGCAATTTGATGTGTTGATAGAGTTAAGAACCTACTACGTTGCGGAGGGCCCTTGCAAGCAGACCATGTCATTTTACTTTCAGTTTTTATGCATCTCAACCGCATTGTTATTTCGTAATTCGGTAAATTATGTTTATTCCTGTTTTATTTTCAGAGATCAGTTTCAATATTCCATTGCTTTGGTTGTGTTATTTTCTAGAATAATTGTTTGAATTCATTCTGTTATATTTCATATAGTTTAGTTCAATTCGTTTTCATTTATATTCTAGAATAGAATTTGCAGTAGAATTTAATTTATTTCTATCTCCATAGCATTTAGAATTTCATGGTTTCCTAAAATCATAATTGTATCATATTCCATTCTTTTATAATTTAGAGTTAGTTCATTATTTGTTGTAGCATAAAAAATTCTAAAAATCAACTCGATAAAAATACAATTGATCATTTCTTTTGAAAAGAGTCATCTGACAAACTGTTTTTAAAACTCAATTCAATTGAAAGTAACCATAGAAATAAAATTTAACATAGATGATAAAATTAATTTAAAAACATCATTGATCCATACGAATTTAACATTTATCCATAAGTTCAAAAATTAACAAAACTCTAAAAATTCAAACCTCACTTTAAATGAAAAAGACTTCTAGCACATATAGTGCACTTGCACTTCATCAGTTTACTCACTCCAGTCAATAATTTATGCTTGCAATTTAAGAACATTAAATTTTCTAAACATTTTGCCTCCGCTGTTAGGGAAGTGTAAATAGAAGTCTTAGAAATAAAACATGATATGCATAGAGAGAGAGATTCTATAGGTAGGTTTATAGGATGAGGGAGAAGTTTGAATCCTACACCACTTTGTTCTACACCACCCACTAACTAGAATTCCATACATAGGTGGTCCACATAGACTTCCTCAAATCTTAAGATCTGAAATCAAACTTACTTCACCTACTTCATCTACTGAAGCTTTATTTGAAGAAGAAAATCCCCCATCTCCAACTACAGGAGTAATTTTTCTATTTTCAACATAATAACTACTTCTAAGACAAGAATTAGAAGTCCTCAGTGAAGAAGAAGAACAAGAAACTCATTCAAATTATCCATTGATAGAAGAACCAGAAGTAGAAAGTCCTATTGTAGAACTATATACTTACATTAGTTCTGAGGAATCCATCATGGTTGAAGAAGGAGAAGGAGAAGTACACAATCTCAATGGTGAAAAACCTACGATTGGAGGAGGAAAAGGAGGAAATAAAGGAGGAGGAAGAGGTAGAGGAGATCCAAAACCCTTCGAATTCCCTATCCATGATGAGGATACAACATATAAAATGAGAAATATTTCACCTATTATCCTCCCTAACTTTCATGGAATAAGAAGTGAAGACCCAAAAACATTTATCTTTGAATTTGAAGTATTATGTAGATCATATGATTATCTACATGATGCTCAAAAATTAAAACCGTTCTCTGTGACCTTAAAGGATTTAGCATTAAACTGGTTTATGAGTTTAGGAATGAATTCTATAGGAACATGGGAATAAATGAAAGATACATTCTTAGAGAAATATAAGGATTATTGTATGCCATGTAGCATGAAAGATGAATTTTTTAAGATGGCACAAAAGAAAGATGAGAATATTGAAGATCTTGTCGAAAGATTTTTTTATAACATTAAGAAGGCAAAGATGGATAATCTGGATGAGGAAACTTTGAAAGCTATCCTAGTCAAATATATCAGAGATGAGTGGATTGATATTCCTAATGTAATGGGGAAAGGAGAAATTTCTTAGTTACCATTCAGAGAAATTTGTGAATTATGTGTACATATTTCAAGGGGTAAATCACAAAGCGGGAAAAGTCCAAGGGATCCTCTTATCAATAATAAATAAATCTGCAATTGGGACAGTTAGTAGGGAAGAATTAGTTAATTCTCTTGATAATTTCAAAACATATATTTTAGGGAGTCTTAGTGAGAAAATTGACACCCTTAAAATACAGAACAAGAAAAAAGCTGAGAATGTTGAATTATCTATTTTTTATCCTAGATGTAGAAAGAAAATTTCTCCGAGATAATGTCCTTTACACTTAAAAACCATAGAAAACTATGTAATATTTACAGAAAATAATGATATTAAATAATTCCCCTCTATACCAGGTCTTAGGTATGTATATAGTGAAGAGGGAATGCCAAATCAGGTAGATCCTCTTTACTCTATTGCTATAATACCATTGCAAAATCTTCAAAATCAAAATCAAAATTTTGATTCCTAACAATTTCCACAATCTTCACAAGGGAATTGGAATTCACCTATTCCATGGAAGCCTTGGGCTCAACCAAAACCTTGGAATCAAGAGTGAAAAAATCCCTATGGAATATATGCTCAATATCAACCATATCCATGGTTGTACCTTAAGAGACAATCCCTTAGCTGTGATAAGGAATCAGTGCTTAAGACATTTATATGATTATGTCACAAATATATATGTCTCTATTTTATTAACCCTCATGTATTTATGATTAAACCCTTAAATATCAAATATGATGAATGCTTCACAATGCTACCATTTGTTAATGTTGAATGAAGTGACTAGAAGAATATGAAAGAAGAATTCCAAACTGATATGTTTTTTTATACAGAAAATATCATTTCCAACACTAGAAGAAATATATGAGAGAAATAGTTAAAACAAAGGAGCGCTGATTAAGGTTTTTAACTCTTATTATACAGAAATAAAAAGAGACCTGCTTCTCATAAATTTATTTTATTCATAGATAGAAAACACATAATGTAAACTTGAATACATTTCAACCTAAATCGAATGCTAGAAACTTGCTTACTCATTCATTAATCTTTGAATTTCTGAGTACAAAAATCATTTTTTGAAGGTCCAAAACTCGGAACCTTTCCTTCTCTTGAAAATTACATTAAATACAGTAAAAGTATGTTTCGAACTACTGTAAAAAATCCTAACTACCAAAACTACTTTAAGACTTCGAAGGCTATCTATTACATGCCTTGAAAATGTGTTGTTACAATTACAATGTCTTCAGAAAATAACATAAAATAACTTATCCTAATCTATAGGAATTTCTGATGATGTGGATTCTATTCCTTGGTCAACTGATTTGTCTTTCTTTGCTACAGATCCTTTTGGCAGGTCTATTGTCCAAGCTCTACACTTTTTCCATATTTCTACCTTCGACCTGGATGAATGTGTCAGATTTTGATATTCCAATATGAATGCAGCAATTTGATCATGCTTGTTATCAACTTTGCTTTTTGTCATCACTAGTAAGTTCTCATAAGAGCTCCATGGAAAAATATTTCCTTCAGCTCCCCAACATGATGGCAAGCATAGTCTTTTCATTTTATCAAAAGAATTATCAAACTGACATACTTCTTCCTTGATTTCCATTAGCTTCTTTTCTGTAGCCTTTCTGAGATCATTTATGATAATCATTTTATTAATTTCTACTGCATACAACATTCTGTCTTGCATATCATTCTCCTTTAATTCCTGATCTGATTTAGAATTAATAAAATCAAATTATCTTCTAGCCCAAACGGCTTCATTAATTCCTTTTTTCTTATCAGACATGATTGGTTCTTCACATTCTAAAATAAGGCTTTTCTCTTTTGCAATTATCATCAGGAAACACCAATTAGATTTCATTTCTGAGATGATATCAGTCCAAATGATATCTTTAGCTTGCATTAGTGAGAGATTTCCTTTCAGTCTTTCTTTGAGATTTTTAATCTCAGCTTCAGCATTTCAGAAATCCATTTTGTACTTATCATCTTCATTTTCTATGACTTTCATCAATTTTTTTACAGTCTTCAGATCTGTTTGAGCCTTCTTTCGTTCTCTTTCAGCCATCTGCAACTCAATATTTAATTGAAAAATTTGTGCTTGAGGGTCTTCATCACCTAGAGGAAAAACAAAAGTACAATTATGATTATAAATATGATTTTGCAATGAAATTGCAGTCTGCTTAATTTTTGAGAGTTCTTCATCTTTCTGCATGAGTTGCTGCAACAGCTTTTCCTTTTCCTTCTCTACCTCTGCAACTTCTTCCTTATTGTTGATATTTCTATCTCAGCACTTTGCATGAATTTCTACACAGTAGTCTTATCACTGGGGTCTACTCCAATTTTTATAATAATTTTCTTCAATTCCTCATTCTGAACTGTTAAGGCTCTTGAGTTAGCCTTCTCTAACTTCAACTGTTTAATTACTTTACCCAACATATTCTCTGCCTTTATTTCCATTGCATTAGTCTTTTTGAGGTCATTTACAATCAATTGACCTATTTGCATATGAAAATTCATTTTATCCATCAGTGGAATTTTCTTTACATCCGTTGTCACATTGACAGTGTTAAAATTGCTGGAAGAACCAATTGACATATCTGTAGGATGTGACAGGGAAATTCTAAATTGATCTTTCTCAAGATCCATTACAATTAACAAACTTGTTTGCTCAGTAGTAACTTGATGTTCAGCTTGGGCCTCCATGCTGGCCTTCATCCTCTGATTTCTTTCTTCAATTTGTGAAAACATATGTTTGATCAAGGGCACCTGTTCATGAGAAGCTTCATGATTCCCGGGTGAAGCAGGAGTATTTTTCTCTTCTCCCAAATGTAAAGAAAAACCAGGTGCATTAGATGTAGGCTCTTCAGTAAGTTTTTTTTTCTCTTCTTGGCTCCCTGCTCCCCATCATCTAGATCAATAACTACTTCCTTGGTTCTTTTAGTTGTTTTCTCTGCTATGATGGGAGTTTGAATTTTTACATCTACTGAACTCATCACACCTTTACATGCCATTTTCTCTTGTTCTAGCCTACTTGCATGAATGAAATCAAGTACCCATTCTCAATTCTTCTATTTGAAATCACACTATATGGGTCATAAGCCCAACTTTCTCCTAATAGCATATGCATGTCATCTAACATTTTTGTTACTTCATCAAATGCCTGTCTCATATTTACTATGAAAGGGCATACAACCATGGGTAATTTATACATGTGTCCTTTCTTCATAGGCATGAAATGAACCTGATCAACATTTAGACTCTGTCTAATGAACTCTAAAGCAAAAAGCCTCATTGGCACAAAAGTTGGGAGTCTGTAAGGCTCAACACTTGCTCCATATAGCCTTATTCAGACTATTCCTAAAAAACAAACCAATCTCCATACTTACAATTGTTTCCTAAATGCAGAAAATCCTGAGATTTAGGTAAGAAACAGGGAGGAGGACTTCCATTCAATATTTTGTATGCAGTTGGCATGTAATTGCTAGCAAAATCAAACAACCCAGCCTCATTTTTCTCCCTTATAACTACATCTGTCCAAAATATCACTGATTGCCTTCTTTTATTTACATCCATAATATTTAGACCTAAATGCATGAATTCTTCCACATTCTGATATAAGAACAAATATACAATCATTGAAGGAAATTTGAAAGAACCTGTTAATGAAAGGCTCATCAGCTATGAATTGATTATTTCCTACCAATATGATGGAATATCCAACACCATTCCTGGCTTCATCATCATGGCAGACATCCCTAGGACTAATTTATCCACTGCATTATCATCATCTTTACCTAGAATTTTTTCAATATTACTCAATACTGGACGAGTCTCAGCATCAAAAACCCCCATAGAAAACTCTTTGCAATCTGGCTAAAACTACTTCATGTTAGGTTTCAAATAAAACATGAACTGATTGAATTCTTCTCCTACAATATTATCATAATATTGTACCAACAACTCGTCAAAAAATTGGATGGCTAACTCTGACTCAGGATAGAAAAGGGCTTGGTGGATTAACAGGGTAGACACTTGTAGAACGTTCTCCCCTTGGGAATTCATGACTAAACACTACCCTGGATACATGACGGATACCAACCAATAGATAAATTTAGGGAAAAGATGGGTTTTTGGAATGCATGCAGACAAACCTCTAGACTTGACCATGGCAGAATACATAGGGGAAGCGTTATCATTCAAGATAACTTGCTGGTAGAAAGGGAGGTGAATTTTTGAACAGAGGGTATCTTGAATATCCCTCTCAGTATCCATGAGAGGGATATGGCTAGATGAACCTGATAAGGATGACCATTTAGCCATGGTTGAAAATTTATGTGAGAACAGTTTATAGGGTGGTCAAATTTGCAGGTGGCGGAAAGCTAAAATAGGGTGCAGTGAAACAAATCACAATTAATTTGAAAAATGGATAAAAATTTTCTTTAAATAGGTGGCGCGGGTTTTAACTTTAATGCTGACAAGACGTGCCAGCAAGCCGCTAACTCTGCTCAACATGTAAGACATTTGTGACCAACTCAGCGTCTTACATCACTGCAAGGGCTCTCGAGGTACGGAGGAAAACTTCGGCTAGTGCCCTTGCACTCAATCTCCGCCGTTAATATTTGTTGTCCCCATAGTCAACTCGGTCAACTGTAGAGGCACTCATCATGGTATCCGGTGTGCTAGTTGTGCCCGTGGGTTGGGCCTTTTGATAAGGACTTCAATCATCAGCAGTTTCTGCCAATCAAACCAATCAATGTTTAACATTAAATACCAAACCCACAACTATAAAGTTTAAATGTTTAAACTTTAACTTATATTTTGACGAACATACATCTTTTTTCATGCTAAAGTATAAGATTTTGATACTTTAACATATTTTCCAACAATTTCTTATTTTTATATTTTCAAATATTTGAAAAAAAACAAAAGGATATGCATATGATCCACAACATTTGGCTCCACCTAGGGATAGTGTTTTTTGCCACGAAACACTAAGAACCTGCAGATCAGTGCCTTCACTTCGGGCATGGAGTCAAAAATTTCTTCATGAGAAATATACAGTGAGAAGAAATTGAATATGTACAACAATGAACTAACTGCCTTTAGTGCTGGAAATAATGTTTCAGATACTGCCCATTTACAAGCAGTTCTACTACTTCTCCATCAAGATCTTCCAGCATGAAAGTATTATTTGATCTGATTTCAGAAATTTTCTAAGGACCATACCATAAAGGATCAAATTTACCATGTTTCCCTTTCTCTTCCCTTATGGTATCCCATATTAATACCAGATCTCCAGCCTAAAACATGATTTCTCTTGCCTTTCTGTCAAAAATAGACTTCATTTTCTCCTGATAAGTGACCAAATTGTCTCTGACTTTATTTCTGCTTTCACTCAATTCTATCACCTTATTTAGTCTTATAATCAAAGCATTAGGTTCCTCTTAAGAGTCTTGAAGAAAATAAATTACTGGTCTTGCTAGCTGAGTAGGAAACAAAGCCTGAGCACCAGTGGACTTACCAGTGGATCTTTTAGTAGTCATCCTCACTACCCATAAAGCAAAAATCAACTTTGAATCCCAATCCTTCTGGTTCTTATTGATTTTTTTCTTCAAGATTTTCACCAATGTTTTATTTGATGATTCTGCTAATCCATTTCCTTGAGGATGATATGTTGTAGAGTGAGATAATTTTACATTATAAGCCTGACAAAATTTATGAACCTGAGTGAGTTGAAAACTTGAGCATTATCTGTTACAATCTTTACTGGACATCCAAATATGCTAAAAATATTCTCTTCTAAAAACTTCATCACAACCAAATAATTTTATTTTCTAGTAGGAGTTTCTTCTACCCATTTAGTAAAATAACCAGTAGCAGTTGGAATCCATTTAAACTTCCCACTTGATGGTGGATTAATCTCTCCAATGAAATCCAATACCCATTGTCGAAAAGGTTCTTCAATAAACACAAGAAGAAGAGGTAAAGGAGCTAACATTTTATTTTCTACAAACAATTGGCATTTTTTGCAACTTCTAATAATTCTATATACATCAACAAATAAAGAGGGCCAATAAAAACCTGATTTGAGAATCTTATGAGCAGTTATTTTCCAGTTGTAATGATGTCCACACAAGCATTCATGATATTCTTTAATCACCTCCATGGTTTCCTCTTCCATCAAACATAACAGAAATATGCCAGCAGGATCTTTCCAATACAACTTAGCTTCAATTATAACATAAGGTTGAGCTTTAAGTTTCAGAGCTCTGTACTTAGCTCTATTTATTGAAGGAGGACAAGAAAAGAAACAGAGATAATGAATGATATCCTTATACCAATCTGAACAGAGAAATTTATACTTAATTGCTCACTTTGTTTTAATCTGATCTGTTTCTTCAGTCACTTCATCTACAAGTGCAAGTAAGCTAATTCCGAAAGCTTGGAAATTAGATTATGTCAACAATTTGGCTAGTCCCTGTCCTTTAACTAAATTTTTTGGTTTGATATCCAAGTCATATTCTTGGATTTTGGCAATCCATTTTCCTCTTTTTCCTTCCACATCACTCTGTACTAGAACATCCTTTACAGCAGAATTAGGCACATATGCTACTATTTGAGAGTGAAGCACATAAGTTTTGAAAGCCTTTAATGATTTAACTAAAGCATATACCTGCTTCTCCAGGATATTATACTTCATCTCGGCATCTCTAAGGAATTTGCTGAAAAAGGCTACAGGTTGTTCACTTCCTTCTTCATTTTTTTGTAATAACACAGCAGCAATAATAGAAGATAATGCAAATGAGAAGATTTGAAAAGGCTTTAAGTAATCTGGACTGATCAGAACAGGTGCTTCTTGGAGAGCTTCTTTAATTCTACTAAATGATACTCTTGCACTTTGTCCCATTTTACTTCAGCATTCTTTTTTAACATATTTGTTATTCTTCTGACAATCTCAGCATAATTTGGAACAAATCTTCTCAGAAAATTAATTTTTCCCAGAAACCTTTGGATATCTTTTTTACTTCTAGGTAGTGGAATTTTCTGTATAGCTTCAACCTTTGCTGGGTAAATCTTCACTCCTTGTTTTGAAACTATGTGACCCAACAACTTACCTTCTTCTAAAGCAAACACATATTTCTTTGGATTTAATGATAATCCAATTTTTTGCATTTCAAGAAGGATTTCCTCAAGTGTTCTAAGTGTTCATCATCAGAACCTGAAAAATAGTAACATCATCAAGATAAATGACTACAAATTTATCACCCACAAAAGCAATATCCATTTCCTTTTAGAAAGTAGCTCCTGCATTCATGAGGCCAAATGGCATCCTGGAATACATGAATGTTCCCCAAGGTGTAGTGAAAGCAGTTTTCTTTTGATCTTCTTTCTCCATAACCACTTGATTATACCCAGAAAAATCATCAACCATAGATAACCTGAATGCTCCAGTTACTTTCTGCAGAACAAAATCCATCTTTGGTAAAGGATAATTATCCTTTAGGGAAGCTCTGTTCAAATTTCTGAAATCCACACATAATCTTATCTCTCCATTTTTCTTCCTGACTGGTACTAGATTGGAAACCCAATCTAAATATCTTAATGGAACTATGATTTTTGCTTGCAACAGTTTCTTCACCTCTTTTTTCAATTGGAGCCAGCAATAGTAGGTTAATTTGTCTGAGCTCTTGCTTGTGTGGCTTAATCCCATATTTCAGTGGTATTTTATGTTGAATAATATCTAGATCATAAGTTTTTAAATCTTCATATGACCATGCAAATACATCCATGAATTATTTAAAAATATCTACATACCTTCCTTTGTATTCCTTAGGAACTCCTCTAAACAATTTGACTATTTTAGGCTCATGTTGAGTTCCTAAATTACAGTCTTCCATTTCTCCATCTTGGGATACCTTTTTCTGATTCATTTCCACATCATTAGCATCAAAAAATATTTCAAGAGGTACCAAACCTTTGGGAAAAATATTATCTTTCAACTGAATTATCTTCTGATCACCAATTGAATGTTTCATATTTTTAGACATGTCAATTTCATCACTTTCATCAACTTCTAAATCAATTTGACTATCTTCAAAATTTCCAATCATTGTTAAAAACTGATTAATTTGCTCATCATCCTCAAAAACCTGCCAATGTTTTACATTATCAGGGATTGAAGGCCTATGTCTCAATTCAATTTCATATCTCAACCTTGGATTAATTGGTGGCTTAAATGTACTAGCTACAACTGCCAATGAATCTGCCATTCTGTTCTCTTCTCTTGGAATAAACTATAAATTAAAAGCTTCAAAATAATTTTCAACTATATCCCACACCTCATTTCTATAAGACCTCAATCTGGGATGTTTAGTCTGGCACCAATTCTTAATTTGTCTTATGATTAATCTAGAGTCACCAAAAACAGATATAGAATAAATTCCCATCTGTTTAGCTGTTTTCAGACTTAGAATCAATTCTTCATATTCAGCTACATTATTAGTAGATTCAAATTCCATTTTGAAGGGAAAAGGTAAAAAGTTACCTTCAGGAGATATAAATATGAATCCAGCTCCAGTGCCCTCCTTAGAGATTTCACCATCAAAATAACACTTCCAAATTTTATTTGAACACAGCTCTTTATGTACATTGGATGAAGAGAGCTGCTTTTGTGAATCTTCAGCAAATTCTGCATCTTCATGCAGCATGAAACAAGAGAGATCCTCCTTCTCTTGACCATAAATGGGGGAATTAACTGCATCTTTCTTGGTAGTAGTTTTCAAAAATCTAGTTTCTCTGTATAACCTCCTTTCTTCCCCATTAAAAACAGGAATAATAGCATATGTGAAATCTAATTTCAAAACTCCTCCAAGCTTTGCCCCCCAAGATCTAGACAACAACATACCAAATCTGGCTAGAATATCTGCTACTACCACGTCCATCATAATACTCTTAGCTGGAATTTGAGCCAAGGAAACAACCATATCTTTGATAAGACCTACACACTTCACCCTTTTTGAATCAAAGGAATAAAGGTATCTATATGGTTTGGTGATTTGTAAATTTAACTCTTTCATCACAGACAATGGCATTAGATTATGTGATGCACCAGAATCTAGCATACAATTATGTAAAATGAAATCATGCAACATAAATGATATATAAAAGGGTGGAACAGAAGAATCTACCTCTTCAACATGAGGTCCAAAAGTAACCATTGGTTTCTCTTCTTGCAGATTCACTATATCACCCACCTCATCAGACTGAGATAAATTAATAAACTCTACAATTTCTTTCTTATAACCAGGTGTTTTAACCAACTCAATAAGTGGTACTTGAATTTTTACTGTTTCTAATTCTTTAGACAAACTAAAGTTTTGATTTTGTTTTATTAACTTTTTAGATTCTTCTTGGTTTTTGTTTGAATTTGTATGTTGATCAGGAACAGTAAAAATTTTCTCCAACATATTAGGGTCATTAGGCTTTATTTGGGAAGCCTTAGCTTGCTGCTTCTCTTTTTCTTTTTCTTGATTCGTGGGCTACTTCCCCTTATCTGATTTTTTAATTGAATTTTTCTGTGGTGGAGTCGCCATTGGAGTAGGTATTGATTCCTCTTCTTCATCACCCTGAGTTCTCAACCTCTTTTTTGACCTCAAATCATATTTTTTATCCAACTCTGCTTGCATAAAATCAGTAAATTGTTTGCAATAATAATCCATTTCTTCCTGATCGAATGAGACATCAGCTTCTTTACACTCCTCTGCATATTCTTTCTCACTCTCTTCTTCTGTCTCACCATCTTCCATATACACAACAGAAATTTGATCTTCATCTTCTTTTTTATCATTATCAACAGAATGTGATGGTGCTGCCTCTATATATAAAGGTGCTTGGACTTGATCGTGATCTTTTCTTTCTCTCTGTAGAATCTGTAGGGGTTGTTTTCTGAATTGGGCATTAAAAACCCCTTTGTTTTTCTGTGCAGGTTTCTTGTTATCTAATTCCATCTTTACTAATTTGTTTGACAAATTTTTAATGACCTTAGTCATGTCATTTATCCTTTGAACTTGTGATGAATATTCTTCTTTAGCTTTTCCTTTGTCTTGAACCTTTCCAGCAATAGTCATGCTTGCCTCAATCTCTAAGGCATCGGTTTGAATCTGTTCAAGAGTGCAGACTCTTCTTTCTCTCAAGGTAAAACTAAAATCTAATACAAATGCCCCAGCAAAAACAACCCTTGCTCTAATAGGAGGAGGTTTCATTTCCACAGGCAAACTATTGTACAACTTATTAAATATTTTGATAAAATCACTCATACTTTCATTTGATTTTTTCTTTATAGCATTAAACTATTAAAGAATAACCATGGTCTCTTTTTTCACCCCATCTCTGGATGAATTGTCTTTCTAATTCATCCCAATCATTGATTGAACCATTTGGTAATCCTTTGAACCATTTTCTTGCCTCTCCACTTAGATACTGTACAAAAAGTCTCATTACAACATCAAGATGCTCTACATTAAAGTTTTCAGCAAAAGTGAAAAACAAAGGCAAGTGTTGTTCTGCAGTTATTTCATCTTCACCAGTAAATCTAGGAAGCAACTTAAGGTACTCCTGAGGCATTGCATTCATTGGTTGGGGTATATTTAATGGTGCATATATATTCATCAAGAAAGCAAGGGCTGCCATGTTTATGCCCTGATTGACTACTCCTTGAGCGGGGGTAAAATGAATAGCAGTTGTAGGTGGGGATAAAAGGGGTGGAACAACTGATATGGGAAGTGGTATATGAACAATAGCAGAAGAACTGGCAATTGAATTAGGTTGAGATTCTATGAATGGAAATGATACAGACTCAAAATATAGTTCTTCTAATGTTGGTTCTTAGAAATGAATGGGTAAGGGTAAGGATTATTTTTCTGAGAAAATGAGTTTCCGAGAAATTTCCTTGGATGGCAAGATATGAGAACTGTTGCCTGGTGCAAGTAGTGTGGCATCAGGTGTGGAAAATATTTTTGTTTTTCGGCCCTTCTTTGAAACTAACTTCTCTAGATCTAACAAAATAGGGAGCTTTTGCTGAGAGGTATCTGACCTCGTGTGAGGCCTCTTAGCAGCCATAATTATTTAAAATAAAGCACACCTTAGTATTTCCTCCTCTTTGAACAACCAGAGGAAAAATGAACAAAACCCAGGGAAAACTTCAAATATTCGATCCTCGACAACGATGCCAATTAATGTTGTACCTTAAGAGACAATCCCTTAGCTGTGATAAGGAATCAGTGCTTAAGACATTTATATGATTATGTCAAAAATATATATGTCTCTATTTTATTAACCCTCATGTATTTATGATTAAACCCTTAAATATCAAATATGATGAATGCTTCACAATGCTACCATATGTTAATGTTGAATGAAGTGACTAGAAGAATATGAAAGAAGAAGTCCAAACTGATATGTTGTTTTATACAGAAAATTTCATTTCCAACCCTAGAAGAAATATATGAGAGAAATACTTAAAACAAAGGAGCGCTAATTAAGGTTTTGAACTCTTATTATACAGAAATAAAAAGAGACCTGCTGCTCATAACGTTTTTTTATTCATAGATAGAAAACACATAATTTAAACTTGAATACATTTCAACATAAACATAATGCTAGAAACTTACTTACTCATTCATTAATCTTTGAATTTCTGAGTAAAAAAATCATTTTTTGAAGGTCCAAAACTCGGAACCTGCCCTTCCCTTGAAAATTACATTAAATACAATAAAAAGCAGTTTGGAACTGCTATAACCAATCCTAACTACCAAAACTAATTTAAGCTTCGAAGGTTGTCTATTACATGCCTTGAAAATGTCTTCTTACAATTACATTGTCTTTAGAAAATAACATAAAATAACTTATCCTAATCTATAGGAATTGTTGATGATGTGGCTTCTTTTCCTTGGTCAACTGATTTGTCTTTCTTTGTTGCTGATCCTTTTGGCAGGTCTATTGTCCAAGCTCTACACTTTTTCCATATTTATACCTTCTTCCTAGATGAATGTGTCAGATTGTGATATTCCAATCTGAATGCAGTAATTCGATCATAAGAAGGCCTTTCTGTGAAAAGAGTCTTTACCATCCACAAGAATTCAAAATGTCTCTACAAGAAGTTGACCATTGTCTCTCCTTTAAGCACCTAAGTCTTTTCATGCCTGTTATCAACTTTTATTTTTGTCATCACTAGTAAGTTCTCATAAGAGCTCCATGGAAAAAGATTTCCTTCAGCTCCCCAACATGATGGCAAGCCTACTCTTGTCATTTTATCAAAATAATTAACAAACTGACATACTACTTCCTTGATTTGCATTAGCTTCTTTTTTGTAGCCTTTCTGAGCTCATTTCTGATAATCATTTTATTAATTTCTACTGCATACAACATTCTGTCTTGCATATCGTTCTCCTCTAATTCCTGATATGATTTAGAATTAATAAAATAAATAAATATTATGGCCCAAATGGCTCTATTAATTCCTTTTTTCTTATCAGACATGATTGGTTCTTCACATTCTAAAATAAGGCTTTTCTCTTTTGCAATTATCATCAGGAAACACCAATTAGATTTCATTTCTAAGATGATATCAATCCAAATGATATCTTTAGCTTGTATTAGTGAGAGATTTCCTTTCAATCTTTCTTTGAGATTTTTAATCTCAGCTTCAGCATTTCGGAAATCCATTTTGTACTTATCAGCTTCATTTTCTATGAATTTCATCAATTTTGTTACAGTCTCCAGATCTGTTTGAGCCTTATTTCGATCTCTTTCAGCCATCTGCAACTCAGTATTTAATTGAAATTTTTTTGCTTGAGGGTCTTCATCACTAGTAGGAAAAAGAAGTACAATTACGATTATCAATATGATTTTTCAATGAAATTGCAGCCTGCTTAATTTTGGAGAGTTCTTCATTTTTCTGCATGAGTTGCTGCAACAACTTTTCCTTTTCCTTCTCTACCTCTGCAACTTCTGTGGCCATTGAATGTTCTCCAGTAGGTAACTTTAACTTCTTCCATAATGTGGATATTTCTACCTCAGCACTTTGCATGAATTTCTGCACAGTAGTCTTATCACTGGGGTCTACTCCAATTTTTATAATAATTTTCTTCAATTCCTCATTCTGAACTGTTAAGGCTCTTGAGTTAGCCTTCTCTAACTTCAAATGTTTAATTACTTTACCCAACATATTCTCTGCCTTTATTTCCATTGAATTAGTCTTTGTGAGGTCATTTACAATAAATTGACCTGTTTTCATATGCAAATTCATTTTATCCATCAGTGGAATTTTCTTTACATCTGCTGTCACATTGACAGTGTTAAAATTGCTGGAAGAACCAATTGACATATCTGTAGGATATGACAGGGAAATTCTAAATTTATCTTTCTCAAGATACATTATAGTTAACAATCTTGTTTTCTCAGCAGTAACTTGATATTTAGCTTGGGCCTCCATGCTAGCCTTCATCCTCTGATTTCTTTCTTCAATTTGTGAAAACAGTTGTTTGATCAAGGGCACCTGTTCATGAGAAGCTTCATGATTCCTGGGTGAAGCAGGAGCATTTTTCTCTTCTCCCAAATGCAAAGAAAAACTAGGTGCATTAGATGTAGGCTCTTCAGTAAGTTTTGTTCTCTTCTTGGCTCCCTACTCCTCATCATCTAGATAAATCATAGTTGTTTTCTCTGCTATGATGGGAGTTTGAATGTTTGCATCTACTGAACTCATCACACCTTTACATGCTATCTTCTCTTGTTCTGGCCTACTTTCATGAATGAAATCAGAGTACCCATTCTCAATTATTCTATTTGAAATCACACTATATGGTTCATAAGCCCAACTTTCTCCTAATATCATATGCATGTCATCTAACATTTTTGTTACCTCATCAAATGCCTGCCTCATATTTACTATGAAAGGGCCTACAACCATGGGTAATTTATACATGTTTCCTTTATTCATAGGCATGAAGTGAACCTGATCAACATTTAGACTCTGTCTAATGAAATCTAAAGCAAAAATCCTCATTAGTACAAAAGTTGGGAGTCTGTAAGGCTCAACACTTGCTCCATATAACCTTATTTCAGAATATTCCTCAAAAACAAACCAATCTCCATACTTACAACTGTTTCCTAAATGCAGAAACTCTTGAGCTTTAGGTAAGAAACAGGGAGGAGGACTTCCATTCAATATTTTGTATGTAGTTGGCATGTAATAGCTAGCAAAATCAAACAACCCAACCTCACTTTTCTCCCTTCTAACTACATATGTCTAGAATATCACTGATTTCCTTCTTTTATTTACATCCATAATATCTAGACCTAAATGCATGAATTCTTCCACATTCTAATATAAGAACAAATATACAATCAATGAAGGAAATTTTAAAGAACCTGTTAATGAAAGGCTCATCAGCTGTGAATTGACTGTTTCCTGCCAATATCATGGAATATCCAGCACCATACCTGGCTTCATCATCATGGAAAAAATCCCTAGGATTGATTTGTCAACTGCATTATCATCATCTTTACCCATAATTTTTGCAATATTACTCAATACTGGACGAGTCTCAACATCAAAAACCCCCATAGCAAACTCTTTGCAATCTAGCTGAAACTGCTTCATGCCAGGCTTCAAATAAAACATGAACTGATGGAATTCTTCTCCTGCAAGATTATCATAATATTATACCAGCGACTCGTCAGAAAATTGGATGGCTGACTCTGACTCAGGATAGCAAAGGGCTTGGTGGATTAACAAGGTAGACACCTGTAGAACGTTCTCCCCTTGGGAACTCATGACAAAACACCTCCCTGGATACATGACGGATACCAACCAATAGATAAATTTAGGGAAGAGATGGGTTTTTGGAATGCATGCAGATAAAACTCCAGACTTTACCATGGCAGAATACACAGGGGAAGAATTATCATTCAAGATAAATTTCTGGTAGAAAGGGAGGTGAATTATTGAATAGAGGGTATCTTGAATATCCCTCTCAGTATCCGTGAAAGGGATATGGCTAGCTGAACCTGATAAGGATGACGATTTAGCCATGGTTGAAAATTTATGTGAGAACAGTTTACAGGGTGGTCAAATTTGCAGGTGGCGGAAAGCTAAAACAGGGTGCAGCGCAACAAATCACAAGTAATTTAAAAAATAGATAAAAATTTTCTTTAAATAGATGGCGCAGGTTTTAACTTTAATGCTTACAAGATGCGCCAACAAGCCGTTAACTCTACTCGACATGGAAGATAGCTGTGGCCAACTCAGCATCTTACGTCACTGCAAGGGCTCTCGAGGTACGGAGGAAATATTTGGCTGGTGCCCTCGCACTCAATCTCCGTCGTTCATCTCTGTTGTCCCTACAGTCAACCCGGTCAACTGTAGAGGCACTCATCATGGTATTTGGTGTGCTAGTTGTGCCCACGGGTTAGGCCTTTTGATAAGGACTTTAATCATCATCACTTTTCGCCAATCAAACCAATCAATGTTTAACATTAAATACCGAACCCACAACTATAAAGTTTAAATGTTTAAAATTTAACTTAGATTTTGACGAACATACATCTTTTTTCATGCTAAAGTATAAGATTTTGATACTTTAACATATTTTCCAACAATTTCTTATTTTTATATTTTCAAATATTTGAAAAAAAATAAAAGGATATGCATATGATCCACAACATCCACCACCATATGAAATACCTCAAGCTACACAAAAACCAAACCAATTACCCATCCAACCACTTCAAAATACAAATAATAAACTTGTTTACAACATGGAAGGGAAAAAATTTCAAACTTATATAATAACTCCACTGGATCTAAATAATGTTCAATTAAGATCTGGTAGAGTATTAAAAAGAAGAAAACCTTTATTTTTATTTAGGAAACAAAGAAAAATTCTCAAAAAAAACAACAATAAAATTGAAGGAGAAGAAACTTCTCTTCCTCAGAAACAAAATGATCAAACATAAAATATTCCCATAATATCTAATGATACTCCTATTATCGAACAACCTTCAGTATCTATTAGACCACATTTTCCTGTAAGGTTGAAAATTTATAAAGGAGTAGAAAAAAATCATATTGCTTGATTATGATATGATGGATGAATTAAAAAATATCTATATAAAAATTCCTTTACTGCAAGCTATAAAATAAATACCAATTTTTTCAAAAACACTTAAGGAATTGAGTACTCAAAGAAAAATAAAATACATAAAAAGGATCCAGTTAGTTGGGAGAATTTCAGATATCATGATGGGGAAGGCAACAATGTAGAAATATTTAGACCGAGGAAGCCCCATTGTGAAAATTCACATCAATGGAATCGAAATACCAAACACACTGATTGATTTGGGAGAAGCCATGAACATAATGAGTAAACAAATTATGGATAAGCTAAAACTTCCTAACCTTCAATACCCACCAACATTATTACAATTAGTAGAGAGGTCAGTAATTAAAATAGATGGTGTGTTAGAAGATATTTTTGTATCCTTATATTCTTGGGAATATCCTATTGATTTTATGGTTTCAACACCCAAGAATAATTTAGGAGGACATCCATTAATTTTAGGAAGACCTTCATTAGATATAGTCAATGATTTCATCAGTTATAGATCAAGAGACATTTTTATCTCATATGGTAGTTCAAAAAAATAAATTTGCATTATATCCGCCTGAAAAAATAACAACAGATATAGAAAATGAAGAATGGATAGATGATGATAACGATATACAACCTATTTTTAGTATTGCACAAACAAGTGAGGAGGACCAAATTTTAAATTCAATAGAAAATAATGAATCCTCCTTATACTGTGACAATAGCCAAATGTTTCAAGAACAATGTAATATCAAATATTTATCATCTAGACAAGTGTCTTTACATTCTATGGAAAAATTTGGAAATTCTTCAATAGAATTTTTTTCATTGAAAACATTGAATATTAATGAAAATCTGGAAGAATTACAAAAAAATAAACTAGTAGAGACCTTGCAGTTATGCATGGGAGTATACATATATGAAAGGAATTAATCCCAAAAATTGTATGCATCATATCTATATTGAAGAAAGTGCTAGACCAATTAGACAACCTCAAATAAGAATGAACCAAAATTTAAAATAAATTCATAAAGAAGAGCTACATAAACTATTGAATGTAAATTTTATCTACCCAATATCAGAAAGTAAATGGGTTTCTCCCATAGTAATCGTTCCTAAAAAAATGGAAAATGGAGGGTATGCATCGATTACATGGAATTGAATAAAGCAACATTGAAAGACCACTTTCCACTTCCTTTCATAGATCAAGTATTAGATACATTAGCAAGGAAAATTTACTTTTCATTTTTGGATGGATTCAGTGGGTATAATCAAATTCAGGTAGCACCTGAAGATCAAGACAAAACCACATTTACCTGTCCATGGGGAACTTATGCTTACTGAGTACTTCCTTTTGGGTTATGCAATGCTCCAACAACATTCCAAAGAGTATTTCTTGAAATTTTCTCTGACCTCATTCTTGAATGTGTGGAAGTGTATATGGATGATTTCACAGTTTATGGTAATTATTTTAAATAAGCACTAGAAAATTTAGAAAATGTTCTAGTAAGATGCAAAGAAGCAAATATTTCGTTAAGTCATGAAAAATGTTTTGTGATGTTTAATGAGGGAATTTTTTTAGGTCACCATTTTATTCAGGAAATGGGATAAAGGTAGACTCATATAAAGTAGAGTTTATTTCAAAATTATCTGTGCCAATTTGTCAATGAGATGTTAGGAGTTTTCGTGGATTTACTAGGTATTATAGAAGATTTATAGAAAACTTCACAAAAATAACACCCTCGCTCTTCAAATTACTTACCAAAGATTTTGAATTCAATTGGGACTCTAATTTTCAAAACGCCTTTAAAAATTTGAAAAAGAAAGTCTCTAAAGCACCTATTCTAAAAGGACCTAATTGGAAATTGCCTTTCCACATAGCTACTGATGCTTCAGATACATCCTTAAGGGTTTTATTGGGACAGAAAGATCTTACCCCTTATGCCATTTATTACACCAGTAAAAATTTAACTCCAGTAGAGTTAAATTATAATGTAATTGAAAAATAATTTTTAGTTGTAATGCATTCCATTAATAAGTGCAGACATTACATCACTTGCTATGAAACTTTCATTCACACAGAGTGTTGGAGCGAGGTCCCCTGAATGCAATTTTGGATATATTTTGGTAATAATTTGAGTATTTTAGTCATGCGTTTCACAAGTTAAGGGAGTTTGAGGCGGGTCAAAGTCCCTCATGCATTGTAATGGGTGAAAAGGGTAGATCAAGGGGTTGCAAACCACGGGCAAACCCTAGTATAGCATAGGCTAAATATATAAATAAGAGTCTAGGATTAGTCGAAGAGTCATTTTTTGGTAAGATTATGTTACATTGTTCATGATAGATCTGGTCTGAGGATTTTGTGCAGACTTATCTGGGTAAGGGCTCCTGCTGGCTGTGTGTGTGGAGACCCTAAGTCCTACTGTGTGCGGACCCCGCTGGTTGTGTGCGCGGGTATGTAAAAGAGTCTGTAAGAAGGATCTGAAGTATTAAAGGATGGAAGGAAATTTTACGGATATTAATTGTCTCTGTGATATGTTATAAGTTGTGCTGCATGTTATTTCCATGTTATTTCTATGATATTGAATACTATTAGTTAATTAATGGTGCACATGTATCAGATGCTTAAAGAGTGATGAATTAATAGATCTGGTGATATTGAGTTAAATTTCTCTTGTTAATTGATTATCTTATGATTTACAGGTTGCGCGCAAGTCATTCAATTAAGTATATTTTTAAGGGTTTCTGGTTAGGGCTTTCTCTACGCAAACCTATTCTAGATATAAGGGAACCCCCATCATTAAAATATCTCTCTCATGGTGCAGAAACTTGGTTCAAACACCCTCCCATACTACTTAGGGTGAGACCTTGACTTGTGCAAGCAGGTCATCACTGAAAGGGCTGGTAGTACAAGGGTTTGTTGGTTAACCTCAAATCTGAACCTAGGTCAAGACCCCTCAAACCAACAAATGGTTTTGTTGCTGGGACCAAGAGAATTTTGAGAGAGAGTGCATGTGATGATTTAGGGTTTGTGGAACCCGGAAAAATCTGAAATTGACGAGTGGTTTGAAAATCAGATCCAGTAGTTTTCCCTAAAAGAAAGCAGAAGTAAGAAGTTGTCTACTAAAAAGTAGAAGAATAATTATATCTTCACAGATGTGCATGAGATATTCTTCGTGACCTTTTCACATGAGTTTCAGGAGTGGTTTTCGAGATTAGAAAACTTCTAGACCTATTGGAAGAATGATAGGGCTACGCAGTGGACCCCTAAACTGATCCATCGGTTGGAGAAGACTAATAACAAAATCACTCAGATTGTATATCACTGGGTTGATAGTATCTTGGGTGGATTTGTGACATATTTTTCTGTAGATAATTTTTTGTCGTACTCTCAAGCTGAGAGAATATTTTTCAAGGGTTTGAGAGGTAAATTCATGTGAACATTGCATATGTTGATTAAGATGCTATTGAGCAAAAAAGGTGTTCTACGCAGCCACACCGGGTGAATGAACTATAAGCAGATTGAAAGTACCACATGGAAAAGGATATCAGATCAATCAGAAGGTGGAAATATCTGCATATGACCCTCTGAGGGATCCACCATATCTGCAAAAAACTGAGGTTGTGCACGCTGCAGGCAGCCCCCTTGCTATGCCATATTCAAATTCGCGTAGGAATCAAACATATCCTACTCCACCGCTGCCCCCATAGGGAGACGATATGGTTGTGCACATGAAGTTACCCACCTTCAAGGGTGCGGGGGATGATGACATGGATCATTTCTGGTTCGTAGCTGATGCATTATGGACTACGCATAACGTTAATACTGATGTTGTGAAAATAGCGCAACTGGCCATGGCTTTTGAAGGTTGCGTGCTAGACTGGTTTATGGGATATCTAAAAAAAAATTTGCTCCTACTATCGATGATATCAATAAGGAGCTGAAGCAGTAGTTAAAAAATCCGACGTCCTACGCGTAGGTAGTGGTGGAGCTAAAATATTTGAAGCAAGGAGAAAAAGAATCAGTCTGCGAAGCCGATCAGCGACTAAAACAAACTATCAATGATGAAGGATTTGTTTACGATGATGACCAACATAGGGAATGGTTCATCACCATGTTGTTAACACATATACGCAGTCCTCTAGGAAAACAAAAGATTGATACTCAGGCTGAAGCCCTGGAGATCGCTATGAAGTTGGAGGTTGTGCTTAGACAAGATATTCCCCTTGGGACTCTGCAAATTAAAATTCAGTTGGAGGCTATGCACTTAGAGATACAGAACCTATGAAGAGACAAGGGTAAAGAGGTTGACATAGATGTCTAGTGCATTCATTGCAAAGGATCAGGCCACACCAAAGATCAGTGCCTTGTGTTTACGAATTACCTGCAAGCTAGAGGACCAAATCCACTGCACCCTAGGGAGGTTGCAGGGCCTAGAAAATCCACCCCGTGGTGCGCTAATTTTTGGGTGGATGGCCAGCATGATACTGACCACTACCCATGGCTTGGAGCCTATGTGCCAGAATTGAAGCAACAATATTGCAGATTCTGCTCCTCAACTGGTCATGATGAGCACCACTGCTGGACATATGAGTTGATGATAGATAATGCGAACCTATATAGGTTGCAGGCTGAAACATATTCACCAGCATCTCCCTCTGGACGTGGAGGATCCCCTGTAAGAGGAAGGGTAGGGGGAGAGGAGGAGACGTAGGTTTAGGAGGAGGCGTAGGTCGAGGAAGAGGGCAGCTAATCTTCTATAACTGTAGAGATCCAGGACATTACGCATGTGATTTCCCTAACCTTGCGCAGAAGTCCTGTAGGTGTTGTAGGCAATTTGATCATGTAATTAATGAATGTCCCATTCTGATAACTAAGATGCAGGAAAAGCCGTAGACACCTACATAGAACATGAAAATGGTCAAAGTTGAGCCATGTGATGATGGCCCTAGTGTAAACGCAATAACACACAGTGGTATGGCCACTGGAGGGCCTGTAGAGAAAGCTGTTGCAGAGTCATGGATCAGAAAGGCATCTGAAAAGAAGGAAGGTGTAGACCTAAACAAAGAAAATGAAACTTTTATAGAGGCTAGGAGGTATTTTTCCACTGCGGAAGCATCATCATCAAAATATGCCATGGATTCAAAAGTCGACAAAGGAGTCAAACCATTCCTTCAAGCCTGTATAAAGTTACTGTGCAACTAGAAGGCACTAGAGAATCTCCCAGCATCGATAGATAGCTGCGCAGAAAAGGAAGCCCCTTGGATGGAGATTAAGGTCGTGAAGAAAATTTATAAGAACAAGAAAAGGACTGGTCGGGAGATGCGTATGACTACGCAGATTGGAGAATATGAAATAGATCAAGTCATCTTGGATCTGGCATCTGATGCCAATTTCCTACCCAAACAAACTTGGAAGAGGATGGGAGAACCCAAATTGGAGTGGTCCACCATAGAAATATGTATGGATAGCCAACAAAATATCATTCCACTAGGAAGGTTTCCTAAGGTTGTGGTAGACATTGCGGGAGTTAAAGTATATGCAGATTTCAAAGTAATACAGATTGTGGATGATGCGAACCCTTACCCTGCACTATTTGGACTGGATTGGGATATTGACATGGGAGGTATCATCAACCTGAAAAGGAGGAGCATGATCTTTGAAAATGACAGTACGTGGGTAATAGTCCCTCTAGATCTAGCAAAAGGTGAAAGATATATAGAAATGGTGCACGATGAGGAGGATGTTGACCATATTTACAAACTAACTGCGCGAGATGATGATTGGGTCAACTCTATAGTCAATGGCATGTTAAATTGGGAAAAATACAGCTCGTGTTTCTCATATTCGGATGGCGAGATGGAAAATTGGCAAAACCGATTGCATGACGTATCTGCACTTCACTACCTCAAGATCACAAAGAGCTTCTAGTGCATCTCCTCAAAGGTAAGAGAACTGCTTTACTTTGATGGTTCTAGTAGTGTTAAGGAATTTATTAAAGCATTAAAAAAAATAAGTCCCTGAGGAACGAAGATTTTGAGCACTTGAACTGGCCATGCGCGCAACCCTTGCGTGATGGTGGGAAACACACAAGGGGGCTTTCCAGGACTCGGAGGAATGTCAAAAAATGATGATCCTGCACTTTGAACCTCCAGTCAACCCACCCATAGAGTTATTTTATGGCGATGAGGATCCGCGCAAGCACTTGGCTATGTGGATGGAGGTATGGAATCAAAGGACTTGGAATAAGTGGGTCCATATATTTATTCATTAATTAGGGCTGGTCCCCACCACCTAGTATTTAGATTTAGATCTTCACCAACGCACTCGCCATTGGGATACAATGACAGAGGATTTCATGGTGACGTTTGGCTTAGTTGGAGGGATGGAGAAATTGGACAAAGCTCTATAGGATATATATATTCTCTTGTCTTTGATGAATCTTTTCCTCAGAAGGAATGCATTGCGCTAGCTTGGGATGTGTAGATGCAAGATATTGTCAACTGTAGAAATTTGTCAATAGAGGATAGTGACGAAGATCCCAAGAACATTACAATCCTAGAATCAGAAGGAGAACGTGCAAATTTTGGGCCTTCATTAGAAACGGTGGAAGTTACCAAACCATTGAATTTGAAGGAGGTTAACATTGGGACGGAGGAGCAGCCCAAGTTGGCCAAAATTGGGGATTACTGGGACGATGATACCGTTGGAAATATTGTGGAGATGCTGACCAAATATCAGGATCTATTTCTTACGAAGTTCTCTGAGCTCAAGGGAATTGTAGGAGATCTGGGTGTTATGAGGATCACCTTGAAACTAGATGCATGTCCTATCAAGCAGCAAGACCCACTTCTCCAAAAAATCACTCAGGAGTTGTGCCACAAAGAGAAATTTGATCAGCTGGAGGTAACCATGCCCACCCTTGTTGCAGCCCAGTGACTAGAGCGCCTTTGCACCTATCATGATCTCAGAGATGATATCGAGGGGATCCACCATAAAAATAAATTTCTCAATAATAATCTGAAACCCTGGGCAGACAAATCAATGAAACTTTCACAGGATCTGGACGCTGCAGTCAAAAAATTGAATCAGACGTTGGAAATCATCACCCTAGCTACTGAGGGGCCTACTGCACAAAATTTGGTCAAGATCGCGCATAATGCAGCTACACAGAGTGAGGGCATCCTACCGCTATTTTCAGTTGCCCTCGAACAACTCTAAAATAAGATAAATACCCCACTACCACTATGACTCAAGACGAGTCACAAGATTGTGTTGGGGGCCTGTTGAAGCAGGGTCCCCTGAATGCAATTTTGGATATATTTTGGTAATATTTTGAGTATTTTAGTCATGCACTATACAAGTTAAGGGAGTTTGGGGCAGGTCAAATTCCCTCATACATTTTAATGGATGAAAAGGGTATATCTAGGGGTTACAAACCACAATTTGCGGACCCTATTATAGCATAGTCTAAATATATAAATAAGAGTCTAGGATGAGTTGAAGAGTCAGTTTTTGGTAAGATTATGGTACGTTGTTCATGATAGATCTGCTCTGAGGATTTTATGCGGAATTGTCTAGGTAAGGGCTCCTTCTAGCTATGTGCGCAGAGACCCTAAGTCCTGCTGTGTGCAAAACCCATTGGCTGTGTGCGTGGGTATGTAAAATATTCTGTAAGAAGGATATGAAGTATTAACGAATGGAAGGATGTTTTGCGGATATTAATTTTCTATGTGATATGTTATAAGTTTCGTTGCATGTTATTTCCCTGTTATTTCTGTGATATTGAATACTGTTAGTTAATTAATGGCACACATGTATTGGATGATTAAAGAGTGATGAATGCATAGATCTGGTGATATTGAGTTATATTTCTCCTCTTAATTGATTATCTTATGATTTATGGGCTGCACGCAAGTCATTCTGTTAAGTATATTGTTAAGGGTTACTGGTTAGGGCTTTCTCTGCGCATACCTGTTATATATCTAAGGGAACCCCCATCATTAAAATATCTCTCTCAGAGGGTGCGGAAACCTGGTTCCAACACCCTCCCATACTACTTCGGGTGAGACCTTGACTTGCACAAGAAGGTCATCGCCGAAAGGGCCAGTAGTATAGGGGTTTTTTGGTTAACCTCAAATCTGAACTTGGGTCAAGACCCCTCAAACCAACGCAGAACATTCTGCCATCATATATTTAGTGAACAAACCAATCACTAATGGCAGGGTAACCAGATGGTTATTACTATTGGAAGAGTTTATCATCACCATTCTAGATCGACCAAGAAAACAAAATACAATTGCTAATTTTTTATCTAGGATTAAAAATGATAATAATGATATGTCTGTAGAGGATAAATTTCCAGATGAATATCTTTTTGCAATATCTACTAAATCACCTTGGTATGCAGATATTGCTAATTATTTGGCTACAGGAAATTTACCATCTCATTTGTTTCCCAGAGAAAAGAGAAAAATAATCCAAATAAGTGCCTCTTATTCATGGACCAATGAAGAATTATACAAAACATGACCAAATATCATCATCAGAAGATGTGTACAAGAAGATGAGATACTAGAGATACTTAAAGCTTGCCATGATGAACCATGTGGAGGCCACTTTTCTGACAAAAGAACTACTTATAAAATCCTTCTCTTAGGATATTATTGGCCTTCCCTTTTTAAGGATGCCAAAGAATATGTTAAGAGATGTGACAGATGCCAAAGGATGGGAAAACTTGTTCTTTCAAGTGAAATGCCACTGCAGCCTCAGGTACTCATTGAACCCTTTGAGAAATGGGCCTTGGATTTTTTTGGTCCAATTAATATACCTTCTAAAAAAAATAGGTGTATTCTAGTATGTACTTATTATGTTACTAAATGGGTAGAAGCTAAAGCACTTTCTTTTGCTACTAAAAATGATGTAGTTTCATTTATTTTTGAGGATATCTTCACTTGTTTTGGTGTCCCAAGGGAAATTGTTACAGATCAAGGAACACAGTCTACATCCAAAGTAGTACAAAATATGGTGGAATAATATAAGATCAAGCACCGGAAGTCCACTCCATACCATCCCCAAGAAAATGGACAGGTTGAGTCTACAAAAAAAGTGATTGAAGCCATTATCACCAAGAACGTACATTTGCATAGAAGGGATTGGGCAGAAAAACTTCCAAAAAAATTATAGGTCTACAGAACTACATGGAGAATAACTACAAGACATACTCCCTATGAACTTGTTTATGGAAATCAAGTCTTATTTCCAATAGAGTTCCCGATACAAACTTATAAAACAACAGTCAAGTTGGGACTTGACTTGTCAGAAGCACAAAATCAAAGGATGGGACAACTCAATGAGCTTGATGAGATAAGACAAGATGCTATCCAGAAAACAAGCTTGGTTAAGTAACAAAGAGTTAGATTTCCTGCTACTTACCCGAGCCTATTCACCAATAAGATCACGCATTCCCTCAATCAAAGATAGCAGTCAACACATTGTAGCATCCAAGAACAGAGTCCGGAAATAGCACGATTTTGTCGATTTTTTTTTTAAATATAAAATCGACAGATAAAGTGATATTTCGTTTTTTAATTTAAGTTGTATAAGGATTTAAAAAGAGATCCATAGGCTTAGAATTCACGTATTGTTGAACGCATTCTCTAAAATCATAAGAACTTTGTGTATTCGGGGCATGCCAACTTTTATTGGCTGAATATTTTGTTTGAAGATTTTTATGTTAATTTAAATTTCCCTTTCATGCAATTTGATGTGTTGATAGAGTTAAGAACCTACTGCGTTGTGGAGGGCCCCATGTAAGCAGACCAGATCGTTTTACTTTCAATTTTTATGCATCTCAACCGCATTTCTATTTTGTAATTCGGTAAATGCTTTCGATTCCTGCTTTATTTTCAGAGATTAGTTTCAATAGTCCAGTGCTTTGGTTGTGTTATTTTGTAGAATAATTTCTTGAATTCATTCTTTTATATTTCATATAGTTTAGTTCAATTCTTTCTCATTTATATTCTAGACTAGAATTTGCAGTAGAATTTAAGCTATTTCCGTCTCCATATAATTCAGACTTTCATGTTTTCCTAAAATCAGAATTGTATCATATTCCATGCTTTTATAATTTAGAATTAGTTCATTATTTGTTGTAGCATAAAAAATTCTAAAAATGAACTCAATAAAAATAAAATGATCATTTCTTTTGAAAAGGGTCATTTGACAAAATATTTTTAAAACTCAATTCAAATGAAAGTAACCATAGAAATAAAATTTAATATAGATGATAAAACTTCTTTAAAAACATCACTGATCCATAGGAACTTAACATTGATCCTTAAGTTCAAAAATTTAACAAAACTCTAAAAATTAAAACCTCACATTAAACGACAAATATTTCCAGCACATATAGTGCCCTTTCACTTCATCATTTTACTAACTCCAGTCGATAATTTATTCTTGCAATTGAATAACGTTAAATTGACTAAACATGGTGCCTTTCCCTTGCTTCTAATGCACATATCCAAAGTCTCTCTTCTTTTGTTCGAATTTCTGCTCAGTCTTGGTAGCATACTGGTATGTTGCACCAAGCAAGGAGATGTCGAGAATTCCATTTCCTTATGGATGTATATGTGCAGAAAAATGCAGTATTTAGGCACCAAATGTTTCTCTGAATCTTTGATACACAAATTTGTGCATAGGGTAAGGAACATTCAAGTCATGCACATCTTGGTCCCTTTGTTGTTGCAGTGTAGTTCATTGTATGTACTTGTCCTCATAGCTCCCCACGGGGTAGTATTGTTCCTTAATGGAATCTCAGAAATAATTCCAAGTGGGTGTGGCTGAGAGAATGCAAGATTCCCCGATGTACTTTTTCTCACACTAGGTTTCCCACCAATCCTTGACAAGGGGATCGGCTTTGAGGTGTGCAAAAGTAATCTTTTCCCGATTGGAAAATTCATGAACCGAAAAATATCATTCTAATAGATTCAACCATCTATATACATTGTATGGATCTATTTGGCCCTCAAATATATGAATGTCCAAGTTAGCTTGTACCTTAAAAGGAGTGGTGCCTCCAGAGTGGCTGTCAGATGAAGATTTTTTACCAGTGTGTAGTTGTTGAAGGATCTCAGAAAATTTATCCATCATCGCATGTTGAAGTTCAACAAGAGATTTCAGCACCTACACTAGTGTGGGACCAAGAGGTCGAAGCAACACCTACACTAGTGTGGGACCACAGGTCTTAGCAGTGCCTACACTGGTGTGGGCTTAATTTGGTGCATGTCTATTTTACTTATCCCTTAATTAAGATGGAAAATAAAATGTAATTTGATCTCAAAATACATTTTAATAGTTAAATGAGGGTGTTAAACTCAGTTAACTCATGATTATTGAGTTGAGGGTTGTTGGTGAGGCATGCAGAGTAATTCTAGTTGTAACAGATTTCGAAGTGTAGTGGTGCATTAGTTAATGCAGGTTGTAATCAGTTTAACTTAGTTAAGTGAGTCAAACTCATATGTGCTAGTTGTAACTGTTCGATACACTAGTGAGAGATCAAGTGAATTAAATATTATTTAATTCAAAATCAGTGATTTCACATGTAGCTTAGGATTTACCATTATTAGTTTCATGCATGTCAGTTCCAGTAGAGACCCAATTGAGATCTAGGTGAAAGGGTAGTTGATTATCAGTTGTAGGATTATTGGGTTAAACCCATGCAACTAAACACCCATTGGATTGCCCATGATCCTTGCATAGTCATGGAAGGAAAAAATTCCTATGGAATAGGGATTGCATTTCACATGAATTGCTCAAGCAAGGCAGGTTGTCAAGAGGCAGAAAATTGACTAAGTATTGGTCATTTTTATCCAGGATAGTGTGAGACAGTTAGTTGAGTACAGGAGGGCTCTTGTGAGAATATTTGTATGTAATTGTTTCATGTATCCATGCAGAATTTACAATAGAAGATAGTGGGGTTTTGAGCATCAAGCTTTCCCTGGAAAATTATCTGTGTTGTGGTTTGATTGGTTCTTCTTTTCTTCATGTGATTGGCGATTGTGTTTTTAATTCCGAAACTAATTTGTAGAAGTGATTCACTATCTAGCTTTAGCACATTGTTAGATCAGATTGAATCCATGATATACATGCTTTTTGTATAATTTATACATGGTATCCGAGCACAGAAAATCACAATAGTGAAGGAGGAGCTGAGTTTGTCACCAAATAGAATTCGAATTTGCAGAAGAACTTTCTTGGTGCTACAGCTAATTCATGATTGAAATGGCTTGAGATTGGAGTATGCACTCGAGCGCAACTATAACTATATTGCTTAGAAGGATAGGATGGAGGCAGTATTCGAAGACAATGGCTTGAAGGAGTTCATTGACAATGATGTTCCTAAACCCGTTGTGACAGATGCTGCAAACATTGATGCATGGAAAAAGAAAGTGGAAAAGGCGAGGAGGATCCTACTGGAGGGAGTACGAGACTACATTATCTCAAGTCTCCATGACAAATTGACACCATATGTTATGTGGAAATATTTAATGGATCTATTTCAAAGCAGCAATGACCATAGGAAATTGACACTCAAAGATAAACTTAGGAATATCAAGATGGAGGTAGGCGACTCCATGCCAAAATATTTAACAAAGTTTGTCCAATTTCAGGATGAGTTGGGGAGAGTTGGCATTACTATCGCTAATGATGATTTCATGAGTCTAGCTCTCCTAGGACTTCCCAAGAGTTGGCATAGTTATCAATAATCTATCAATGGAAGGGAAAAGTTGCCAGATTGGGAACGACTGTGGTCGGATTTGGTGGAGGAGGAGTTTAGATGGAATACCAGAGATGGATATTCATCTAAGAATGAAGATGAACAAGATTGTGCTTTGGCTGCCAAGGCGAAGAAAGGGAAGGGGAATAAATTACATTCCAAATCCGAGTTTAAAGATGGAAAGAAGCACGACTTGCAGCTGGTGAGGCTTTGTGCTTGCAATTTGAGCTTGACTTCTCATTGATCGCATGAATGGTGTCAAGTGAATTGGGATGTGTGTGGTATTTGGATAGTGGTGCTTACTTTCACATGACTGGAGACAAGGAAATTTTCAGTAACTTGGAGGAGAAGGATCTCCAGATGAAAATTGTTATGCAAAATTATGATCTACAGATAAATCAAATTCCCTAAATGTGGTTCTATGCATTTATAACAACAGATTAAAGACTTTGCAGCCACTTTCTCTAAGAGTAAATAGACACACAAAAATATAAAAGGACCTACTTGTGATCCAAGCACTTCCTATTCTCCTTTTGTCACTTTTGTTGTAGCTTCCAATCCAACTTAGATCGCCAGACTATTTCCTGCAAGTATAAACGCTAAACAACAAAGAGAATGCAATATACAGATGCCTATTTATCTTAATCAGTTAAATTGATTGAACATGAAACATATATATCAGTTAAGAGTCTAGCACATGAGAAATAAAAACATAAACATATACATATATGGGAAAATTAACAACAATATTTATTAATGAGTAGAAGGGGGAGGTTACAACCAATGATCGATTTTTTGTCACCAGAACCAGCATCATCCTAGCCTCATCACAATCAACATCTCACTAGCAGCATATCACTTCTATCACTCTCTCAATTGAGAATCCAACAACATTTCTTTACCAAAATTCTTCCTGTCCTAGCAATAGGATCTATGCTCAATTTATAGGGAAACTGAAGGTAGTTTCTCATTTAATGACTTTCTAATAATAGGCAAGACATGTTCCCAATCTCAAAGGTGTTATATGGATACTTGGATTTGAATTTTTACACATATGGACTCTTTTAGAAGGCACTAGCCATGTGGAGATTCCGGAACAATGAGAATTTCACTCCCATTTGACCAACGCACTCTTGAATGTTCGGAAGTGCATTGAAGTGCACCCTTGAATGGAGCGAGTTGCATATGAAACGTAGTTAGTCCCTTGAGAGGCCACATTGGTGAGCTCATAAGTGATATAACATATACTTAAAACCTTGGAAACATTGCAATAGAAGTCATGAATGATTTGTTCTTGTCTTAGGGAATGTAGCAATTGAAATGATAGGGGATGATAGAACCTATTTAATTGGTCCTGGGGATGATGTCCGGTTTGACCAGGTCATGGGGGATGATGCCCAAATTGACCTATAACAACTACCCCCTAAAGCATGAAGTCAGAATAATAACAATATTTTTTGAATGAAATGTTTTACGATGTGATAGGCTAGAACTAAAGTGGAGTGGCGACCTGCATCAATCTTACAATACATTACATCATGATATTTTCATCTTGATCATGATTTGTTGAGGGAGGCATTCCCATGCTCAGCACATAAACTATCTAATAACATGTACATAGTGCAGAAAGTCATCTACATTGGAATGTTTCCCAATACAAACACGCTTACAGATATAGGCCCATGTTTGGATGATGATCTGTATGTAAGGTCACCGTACAGATGATGTGTACAAAAATCTCAAAATCGCAGCCTGAATGGCTGAAACTAGATCCGGGGTCTTCTTATCTCATTCACTTGATCATTCGGGTGCAAGTATATCCATGCGAATATATGATTTGTAGTCGAACATGGTAAGACATCGTCTGATTACCAGCCAATGATGTGAGTTGTTAACAAACGTGAGAGAACCACCATTGATGTTAATGGCTCTTAAGGTACTGCAGTACATTTCGTAAGGTGTGAATAGATGATTTCATGTTCAACGTCAAACAAAATCTTTCAGTCAAAGGTCTGGAAGCGAGTATCTTGTCAATGTTGTAACAAGCCTCATGGTACTGGAAGATGATGTTTCTAATTAAACTTCATGGATGATGATTTGATGTCGACAGGAAGACACTTTATCGTGAAACGAGAGTTAGTGATTTTGGAGACAGAATGTGACTTGATATAGCAATATTTAGGGATGACTATCATGAAAATGAAGGTTTATGAGTATTGCAGAAGGATGAGTATTCACTGGATGACTTCTCTTGAACATATCAACGACACTAAGATGAGTTGGCAACGTTGACCCAAAACCTAAGTGAAGGTATGATGAACCATAGGTATGAATGAACCATAAAGAATATTCTCCAATCCAAATAGTCACGATGATGGAGTGAAGTGTCATGTTCAAGAGCAACCTGTTACCGTAAAATTTCTATTCACTTTCCCAAATTTTCCCCGATCATTTTTCGACCAGTACCTCTTTATTTTTTAACAAGATTGAGGAGGGTAACATATGTTTGATCTATAAATTAGCCCTTCGAGCGAACAACGTATCGCTATTTAGTAATTTAATGAGTCTAGTGATGAATGAAACTTGATTCTTTCCATGATCGACAATGTCGTCGCTATGTTATGTTTTAACGAGCCTAACGATAGCGACAACCTAGTCCTTTTTCATATTTAAATAGTTTGAAAAAGAGGACGAAAGAAAAATCCATAAGTCCTCTTTCACAAAGTTGTCGCTCAAATCTGAAAAAGTGTAAAATAATATCTGATAGAACCTCCTAGCCATGTTCGACTAAGGTTTTCCTTTTTTCGTAAATAATCTATCTCAGTCCAGAAAAGGGTTAAACTTATACTAAGTAGATATCAATTCATTTACTTTTACAAGCTCGAAAAGACAAGTGTTCGACAATATTTTCACATTATTGTAGTCTGAAAAGAGCTAAAAGAAGACTCCAAGGGTTCCTTTATCATTGTTATCGAAGCCCAAAAAAGAGATAAAAGTGTGCTTCAAGTCATTTTTCATTTTTATCAAAGCTCGAAAAATAAGGATAAAAGTATGCTTTGTTGTCAAATCTTTTTTGAAATAAATGTGCACGACTAATCTGCTCATCAGTTGTAAATTTGTTTAGAACAACGTCAAATGGATTAAAATACATTTTCATGATAAAAATCGAATAAAACCATAGTCACATCAAATAACTAATTAAAATAATTTACTATTCATTTTTACCATTTCAAAGTTACCATTTTCATTTTGGAGCTCTGAACCTGTTTTTTTCCCCGAACTTCAACTGTTGATTGCGATTGATCTATGGACGGTTTTCAATGCCATTTGATCAAGTTGGTTCCATAAACCCCCTCTTTATTCCAGTAGTCATTTCATTGAAATTTTTTATGGATTTTGGCCCGTTAGGGTAAATTATTTTTCAAAAGAGGGTAACGCACCCTTGGGCATCGAAAACTGTGTTGGAATGCACTCAAAATGAAGCTCAGGTGCATATGTAATCCATTTTCTATTGACCAAGACTGCGTTGGGTGCAATTCAAATTTTTTATTCTTGCATTGTACCCAAATTTTGCCTAATTTTTTGCATGAAAATGGTCCTAATGAGTCTTATGGTTATGTTTCAGGGATTCATCGGACTAGAATAAAAATTACTTGGAGAGAAAGAGAGCATGAAGAAAAAAACAGTATTTCCCTTAATGATCCGGGTACTGTAAGAGCCCTCAGGGATTGTGGGTTATTAAAGTACTTCCACTTATCAGGTATGAGGCAACAAATGGAACTTTTGGAGCTCCTTATTCGTGCATGGGATTTGGAAATTAAGGCATTTCACATTAGGAACAAAGTGGTTCCTATTTCAATGGAGGACATGTATTTTCTTACAAGATTTTCGAGCAGAGGCCTACCCATTTCTCTCTCAAGGTCTTCTCTCAGAGGAGAGACAGTGAGAGACTATATTTTGCAGTATTTCTACCCTGGGGCAGAGCCTAGAAAGGATGGGAAAATGAACATCCATGACATTTGTGATTTTCCATTGAGAACCATCTTATTCATGATCACAAAGCTTGCTGGTATGGCTACACTCCATGTAGCAAAAATATATTATATGTTTTATGCGCTAGAGTGCATAGAACCAACATTTTTCAACTGGGCTAAAGTTGTACTCTCTCAAATTAAAGAACAATTGAGCAAGGCAAAGGGAGGAAGGAAGAAAAACTTCAACTATGGTTTGATCCTCATTTCTTTTTCCTTAGGGCAGATTCCACTGATGCAACCACATCATGTGACATTGGGTTTATCTAACCCTATAGATCCAAGGATGCAGAGATGGGTAGAACTAATGGCTAGACATGCAAGCCAATCTTCCATCGTTTTCTCGACTGCATTCTTTTCCTAGTTCAGGCGACAGATGATTGCCATTGATGAGTATGCATCTGCAGGCATCAATTTTATAGGAGATCCAGACTTAGCTTTACCAGAAGGTGCTCAGTGGGTGCAATCAGTAAGAATTTTTTGACCATTTTTTTTATTTTCTAAGGTTTATACATGTTTTTATATTTTGATTTTTTCCCAAGACTAAACTTAAGTTTTAATGTAATGAATATGTGGGTCGAGTTCAACTAGTGGAAGAGCCAAAGCATGGAGAGGATGAGCCAGCAGAGAGGGTTGTCAGGAGAGTAGTCCTTCAGGATTTAGACATGGATGAGACTCTTACTGAGATTCGGCAGCACATAGAGGGGTTGACCTTCGGGATTCTAGATTTCTGGATCGAAGAGTCACCCATGCGACTGCAGCATCACACTATTGGCGTTCCTAACCACTGGATGCAGTTACTGTGTAGGATAGCTAGATCGATAGTATGTTACCATGAGAATCACTAGTTTACTTCTGACATGTTGCATACATTTTGAGGTCAAATGACCAATGTGTCTTGGACACAAATTTTTGTAAGAACTTATAACTATCTATCTATTTGATTTCAGTGTTTTCCTATGTTTATTGCACAATCCTATTCAATTATGTGAATGCGTCTTTACATGTGTTGCAAATGTCTGTTTATAACATAATTCGCTAAAGAATCTGCCAATGTATTAAAGTTTCTAGAAATGTGTTGATATTGAAAAAAATCAAAATGTCTTTCCAAAATTCAAACTCTTAGGAACATATGATGCAGTGTTGGATTTCTAACAGTATAAACACTAGTAAGTTGTAATACCACAAGTTGTGATTCTAACCTTATGATGATGCAGTTAATACCAAATGAAATGGCATCAAAGAGAAGTTTGATCAACGCACTATACTCAGCAATATTGTTTGTATATCGTCTAATAAAAATCCCTTGAAAACTCACTAACTCATCATTCAAAGAGAAAATGGCCCACGCTGTAGAGGATAGATTTTACGTACTACGACTAGCACCATCAGTATACCCAAAAAATGGTTCCAAATATCCACACATCTGCGATGAAATGTAAAGCGGATTACTAATGTCAAGAAAACTCTAAAAAAACAAACTAAAATAGTGAATGCAAAGCAACAACATATATATATACAATATAATACAAAAAATTAATACGCTCATGATTAAGCATAGTAACGTTTCAAATACAACCCATTTCGGGGTTGTGCCAATAGAATTCCATCGTAATCTACCAATTCGTAGGCACCCTTAGCAAGAACTATTTTGACAATATAGGGGCCATGCCATAATGGCTCAAATTTCCCTGTACCCATTACATTAGCTTCCTGATCATAAAGAAGGACCAAGTCTCCCTCTGAGAAAATGCAAGGTGGACATGCTTGTCGTTTTGTGCTTTTTTACGTCTCTTATGCACTTTTTTAGCCAATTGGGCTTCACGACGCATTTCATAAATATGGATGAGGTTAAAAAGATGTGCTTCTTCAGCATAGGTGTTAGGTAACATGTCGATTGCGAGTTTTAATGAAGGTATTTCACATTGGATTGGCAAGATGGCTTCCAGACCATACACCAATTGAAAGGGGGTAAATCCAGTTGCGTTTCTTACCGACATTCGATACGCCCACAAGGCTGAGTACAAGATTAAATTCCAATTTAGTTTATGAACTCTTGTCATGCGTTGAAGAATTTGTTTAAGAATTTTGTTAATCGCCTCAACTTGACCTTTTTATTGTGGATAATAAGGAGTAGAACTATCATGTGACAGTCCTAACTTGGAAGTCAACTTAGTCATCATGTGATTGTAAAAATACTTACCATGATCTGTGACTATAGCCTGTGGGACCCCAAACCGTGCAATGTCATGATTAAAGAAAAATAATGCAGTTGTTTGTCTTGTGTTGTTGAATGTAGGCATCACTTCGTCCCATTTGGTAAAGTAGTCTACAACAATAATAATATAACCATGCCCCTCGGGTGAACGAGGGTTACAGGTCATGAAGTCAATGCCCCATTTTAAAAATGGTCCCATAAAGACAACATGATGCATCGGTGCTAGAGGTTTGCAGATTTTACGATCAAATATATGGCACGCATGACAACTTCTGACTGCGAGGATGCAGTCTTGAAACATGGTAGGCCAAAAGTAACTAGCGCAGAGTATATTCTGCATGGTAGGATATCCAAAAAAATTTCCACCACAAGCCCCAGCATGACAATCATTTAAAACATTTTCGGCCTCCTCATGAGTGAGGCACCTTCTTAAAATTGTATCGACATAATGATGATAAATTGTATCAGCAACAATCAGATAATATTTGGCTTGGTATCGAATACATCGTTGGTCAGAGCAAGAGGTATCAAGTCGAAAAGTCTAGGTCTGGAGATAAATGATAAAATCCCCATACCAAGGATCAAATGATCTGATCAGAAACAAAGACTCGTCAGGAAGAGATGGTTCTGATGTAGTAGTAGTACTATCAGAGGGAGGGTCACATAGAAGCTCAGCCAAAACTAAATACTTTGTTAGGTTGGATATGATGAATTCCAAATCAAATTCCTGCAAAAAGACAATCCATTTTGAGTACTTGCCCCCCAAAATTGACGTGATAAGATGGAAGTCATGGGGTTGCAATCCAAAATAACAATGGTCTTCTAGAACAGGATATAGTGGCAAAATCTTTGGACATCTTGAACAGTCGCCAAGGCAAGTTTTTCTACGTATGAATACTTTACTTCCATATCATTGAGATTATGACTCAAATAATATATCGGATGTTCTATCCCATTTTATACTTGAACCAATACCATAGCAATGATCGTATTAGCCGCGGTGATATATAAGAAATAATCACTCTGATAATTGGGGGATACATTAATGATGCCTGGACAAGAGTATCCTTGACAACATCAAAAGAACCTTGCGCAACTTGGTCCCAATGGAAGGGAATCGCCTTTTTCAATAGTTGAGTAAATCCTTTAGACATTCCACATAGTTTTTAATGTTCCCTTTTTAGGAAATTTCTACAATAATGAGAATATCTTAAGATATTCTAAAGTTGGAGCTCTAGCAATAAGAAAGCACAATAATGGTGCAGCAGCAACACTCAAATCATAAAAACATGAGAGAAATCCATAGCCTTCTTATTAAATAATATTAGCAACAATAGAATACAAGATCTTGAGGAAAATGATACTCAAGATGAGTAATGCTCAGCCTCAAAGAACAAGTACATAAATCATGATGAAAACACTGTTATACAAGTGAACTCAAGCTATGACAGTGTAGTCCATGAAGGGAAACTGTTGCATAATAGTGTCAATACAAAAATATGTCAATATGTGGCTCAAATACAATAGGGGGAGCAAGATCTCAACCCCTGGAAACAATAATGCACAATCCCTAAAAGGATTGGCTGCAAAACATACAAAATGGCAATTCTACAGAAATTTTAGAGTTGCTGGGTAGCTGCAGCAACTCAGAAATAGAAATGGATGGAGAAGGCTAAATCTGATGCTAAAACTGAATGTGCCTCCTCCAATGGATCTTTCAAGTGAAAGGTTGATCCCTCCACCAAAGATCTCTCCCTCCAATACTCTGCAAGAGCCCCACTACAAATGCACCTCTCAAAATAACTCAGTCACTGGATGGAACTGCACTGTAGGGCTATGGAATGAGTTGGCCTTGATGCCAAAATCTACAATAAGCTTCGAGATGCCTCAAAATTTATATCCCAAAGGAAAGAGTGACTCCTCCTCTGAAAATAGCTAATGAAGGTGGTGTAGTGAACCCTCACTACAACACCTAGCAACACAACATTAATTTGCTGTAGAAATAACGTTTCCTTGATGGAGGATGCTTGGCCTCAAGCCTGGATGTGAGGAAAATGAATAAAAATCCCTCAATAGACCTCTCAAGAAGGAGAAGGAATCCTAACAGGAATTCCTCCGGCAATTCTTGCTAAGCAGTAAAGAATGCACAATTGTCTAATGGACAATTGAGATGAATAATACAAGCATGAGAAACAATGGTTGCCTTGCCCTCCTTTTAAACAAATGAAAGCCCCTCTCCATGGGTCCCACTCCTTTTAGGATTTCCTCCACCAAATAACCCTTCCTCATTCATACCGCGCTGCTTCTCTAAGTGTGCTCCACCTCTTGGCCCATCGATGTTGACTTGGTCAAACTTGACCTTGTCCACTTGCAAATAACCCTGTTCACACATGAGGGTGTGAAAACCAGCTCCAATGATAATCCCCTTTCATACTTTGAAGGATTTTATTTAGATTTTTATTATGCATGGGCATCCTTACCATTTATTCTCCTCCTAGGTGAAATCAGCAAAAATTAATGTTCCAAATTATTGTCGGAAAATTTTGGAACATTACAGTCCTCCCCTCCCAAATGTTGCTTGTCCTAAAGCAACTACAAGGACAGAAATAGAAAGCATATCATCAAGGAATGGATTCTATAATGTATTGAGGAACATCTTCCTCATGTGGATCCTCCATCCCCCAAGCAATCATCCATGCAAAATGAGTTACCTCCCAACTAGGCAACTCCTGGAAACTGTCTTCCACCTTTGGCTCTGGCAAAGTAGGTGGGATGAAAATATGCTCATGGTAGACAATGTAGCCTCCCCATGCTATCCTTCTCTCCACTCATGATAAGTGTAGAGAAAGTGTTGATCCTAGGCTGCAAAATACTTTCCCTCAAGTGGCAAGATGAGGACTAGATCCCCAAGGACCTCTCCTCCAATGTTGCAAATAACATTGGCCCAAGTCTCTCCATATATGATGAGTTGGAAGTCATCATCATATCTCATTCCTCATATGGCTCGCCTCAAAATGAAACAAATGAGCTGCTGTAGTGGCCATACCATCTCCCATGCTCCCTTTAGAACATGTAGTGCAAAGTGTGTGGGAGTTTTCTCCCTCCAAGGACACATCCACCCAATGTGTCTCTCCTCCAATCATGCTCCCAAGAAAAGCTCCAGCAATATAAAGGGAACCATAAGGAGAATCATGCTGGCCGCCATGTGAATTAAAGGAGAAGGAAAATGGTCCCTTGAATGTAGCCAACCCAGTTTGACCCTCCACTGCCATAGAAAATAAAATTATGGGTGGACTCCCCACCATTTTCTTGCTACCCCATTCTCCTGGAGAAAGTGAATGATGTACTGTGCAATGTATGTATGTTCTCCATGAGAAATTTCCTCCCCATCTTCTCTTAGGGAGTGATCATCCATAATGGCCTTATGAAGACCATAAAATCTAGAAGGAAGGATATTACTTCTTTGAGCAAATTTCAGCACATATATGGTTAAGAGATGCATACATATAGAAAAATCACTATGCAATCCTACAATACTCTTACCATATGTTTTTCTCATATAAGTGGAGTGGCTCATAGATGAGTCTCCCCTCATCCTCAAAGGGAAAAGAGTTGACTGTGCTAACTCCTCCATCTCCTCATAATATATGGAATTCCCCCTCAAGTTCTCCAAGTGGTTCCCCCCACAAGAAGTATAGAAATATAATGTGGCATTCATATTTGGCCCATGGTTCCTACTGAAATGTACAAAATGTATAGTAAGGATAATCATGCTCCCAATGGGCATCCTCAATCTCAAGCCCACTCTCCAAATAAAGCTCCCCATAAATATAAACATATCAGCAATACATGGGAGCATAGTACAATAAGAACAAGTTGCCAAATGACAACTGAAAAGTGGATCAAGGTCCCACACAAGGAACCAACACAGTGCATCCCATTCTTGCATTAAATCAAACAAAAACAAGTGCTTTTCCAACCACTTGTTTGCTACCACAATCATGTTACAAGATATAAACATGGAAGTACAAAAAGGTGTCAATGGTGAACACCAAAAATCATGTGGCTTTCCCCACAGCCCACCAAAGAGATAGCCAGTCTCAATGCTACAAATGGCTTCAAGTACATCATAATACAAAATTTAAGAAGGAAAAATCCTCCTTGTTACAATATTCTGCTCATAAAAGACAAGAAGTACAAAACATAAGGTGTAATTGTACATCCTCCATTGTGTACTTGAAGACTTGAGCTGAAAGGGCTCCACTGAAAATTCTCCCTTACTCCCAATGATTATGAAGGTGGCTGTGACATCCTCACCATCATCATCTGGGCTCTGCATCTCTCCATATGCTGATGTATGTCTTGTTGAATGCCCTCCTAAATTAACTCCTCTGCCAAGGCAAGATATGCATCAAAATGCATGGAAAAGAAGTCCTCCTCCGCTGTATGCAACAGCTTCTCCTTGAGACTAGAATCTCTAGTCAAGAAGAATCTGCCATGTGAATAGATGAACATATCCTCCACAATGTATCTTTCATCTCTCCTCGGGTCATCAAGAGTCATGCATGCATCTAGATCCTTGGAGTACTCTAGCAAGAGCTGAGATCTCCAATAAGGATCAATCCTCCTAAGAGACAGTGCTGGTGATCTGTCATGTGAAGCTCTCCTCCTGCTACTGTCTGCTGCTTTGACATCCCTCATGCCAAAGTTCTCCTCCAAACTATTCACCTCTCTAAAATCCAAGAGTGGTGAATCCAAAGACAAAATTTCTCTCATCAATGATAGATCGGGCGACCTCCCTGGTGGAATGCCTCTCTGCAGTGAGACATCAATGTCAAGAGTGGACTGCACATATGGTTGGGAAATATTTCCCTTGCTCTCATAGCACAATACAATTTGCCTCCTCTTTGCACTAGTTCTCTGAAAAAGAGAAGGTTGTAGACTCCTCATCATATGATGCTGCTCTTCCTCCCTTCCTCCTTCTTCCAGTTGCAGTGCTACAAAATCATGCTACTCATTGATTGTGCTTGGACCTCCATGTATGAGCTCCTGGGGACTTCCTTGCAAAGCTGAAAGAATCCCTCTAGTTGGAGCAAGAGCTCCTCCTTCCTCTTCATGATGTGCTAGATCAAATCTAGAAATTACAGCATTGTTGCCCTCAGCCTCCTCAATATGAGTGGGAAACCCTCTAATGATTAGATCCTCTTTTTAAAAAGAGATCTCTTTGACTCCTCTTGCCAAAAATGAAGATATTGCCTCTAATAAAGCATCATGCAAGATATCAGCCTCCTTCATGGTCCTCTGAAATTTTTCTGAGTCTATGGTTTCCTCCATCACATGTAAGGGTTTTGTTAGTTTGAATGTGCTTGTTCCCTCCACATGAGTTTCAGAATTCCTCCCACCAAATATTTTCATCAAAGTTCTAATGAACATTGCATAGGAAGAGGTATTTTCATTTTTCAAATTAAATGACTCAAATAACCACCATGCATAGACCTTACCTCCCAAGTGCAGCACTACTACTCTGATGGCCTCATCTTCGGTAATCTGATGCTGCTGCAAAAAGGTGTCTAGCTCTTCAATCCAATCCCTAGCTGAACAAGTAGGGGAACCATCAAAGATAGATAGAAGAAATCTATCCTCATTATGCTACTTGCTCCTCCGCACCATGATCTTGCAAAACTCCAGAAAATTATGATCTCCAAACTCCTGAGTTTGAGATTCATACTCATGCAAGAAACCTCTCAGATTTCCTCTCTTTGGCATTCCTCCTTCTTCTCCTCTTCTCATGCAAAATCTAGCCATGTGACTGCGCTGTACCTTATAGGGTGTAGCTACATGCTCATACTCTCTATAAGAAAAACTATATTTTGACTCAGTTTCAAACCCTCTTGGAGATCCTGTACAAATCTCCCTCATTATCTCCTCAAATTATTAATGAATGCTTTGTACAGATTTTGGAAGAAACTTTGTAAGCTCTTCTTCCCTTTTTTCTCCATATAATGGAGTCTTTATCTTCTCTCTCCTTGATAGCATGATGGCTGAGATCCACTGGCTGGGCCAGAGATCATGCTCTGATACCACTGTAATGTTCCTTTTTCAGGAAATTGCTACAACAATGAGAATATCTCAAGATATTCTAAAGTTGGAGCTCCAGCAATAAGCAAGCACAATAATGGTGCAACAACAACACTCAACTCACAAAAACATGAGAGAAATCCATAGCCTTTGTATTAAATAATAGTAGCAATAATAGAATACAATATCTTGAGGAAAATGATACTCAAGATGAGCAATGCTCAGCCTCGAAGAACAAGTACATAAATCATGATTAAAACACTTCTATACAAGTGAACTCAAGCTATGACAACGTAGTCCATGAAAGGAAACTGCTGCATAATAGTGTCAATACACAAATATGTCAATATGTGGCTCAAATAAAATAGGGGGAGCAATATCTCAACCCCTGGAAACAATAATGCACAATCCCTAAAAGGATTGGCTGCAAAACATACAAAATGGAAATTCTACAAAATTTTTGGAGTTGTTGGATAGCTCCAGCAACTCAGAAAATGAACTGGATGGAGAAGGATGAATCTGATGCTCAAACTGAATGTGCCTCCTCCAATGGATCTTTCAAGTGAAAGGCTGATCCCTCCACCAAAGATCTCTCCCTCCAATACTCTGCAAGAGCCCCACTGCAAATGCTCCTCTCAAAATAATGTAGTCACTGGATGGAATTGCATTGTAGGGCTATGAAATGAGTTGGCCTTGATGCCAAAGTCTACAATAATATTCAGGATGCCTCCAAACTGATATCCCAAAGGAAATAGGGACTCCTCCTCTGAAAATGGCTGATGAAGGTGGTGTAGTGAACCCTCACTGCAACACCCAGCAACACAACATTAATCTGCTGCAAAAATAATGTTTCCTTGATGGAGGATGCCTGGCCTCAAGCCTGGATGTGAGGAAAATGAAGAAAAATCCCTCAAGAGACCTCTCAAGAAGGAGAAGGAATCCTAAATAGGACTTCCTCCAGCAATTCTTGCTAAGTAGCAAAGAATGCACAATTGTCTAATGGACAATTGAGATGAATAATACAAGCATGAGAAACAATGGTTGGCTTGCCCTTCTTTTAAACAAATGAAAGCCCCTCTCCATGGGTCCCACTCCTTTTAGGGTTTCCTCCACCAAATAACCCTTTCCTCATTCATATTGCGCTGCTTCTCTAAGTGTGCTCCACCTCTTGGCCCAACGTTGTTGACTTGGTCAAACTTGACCTTGTTCACTTGCAAACAACCCTGTTCACACATGAGGGTGTGAAAACTAGCTCCAATGACGATCCCCTTTCATATTTGGACGGATTTTATTGATATTTTTATTATGCATGGGCCTCCTTACCCATTTATTCTCCTCCTAGGTGAAATCAGCGAAAATTAATGTTCCAAATTATTGTCGGAAAGTTTTGAAACATTACATAGTTAGGTATGAACCTCCTTAGAAAGTTAGTCTTTCCCTGAATTTTCTGTAACTGGATCATATTTGATGGCGTAGGAAAATCAATAATGGCCTCGACCTTCAATGGGTCTATTCGAATTCCTTCTTTTGAGATGATGAATCCTAGCAAACGACCATAACCAACACAAAACACATATTTATGTGGATTGAGGGGTATTTTGTAGTGTCAATAGCATAAAAATATAGCTCGCAAATGCATCGGGTGACCAGTCTGGTTTTGTGAATGCACATGTAAATCGTCTAGATAGGGTTACTAATGTGCTTGATTTCATTGAAAGCATAATCCATTGCTCTCTGAAAATTTTTCCCAGTGTTCTTTAAACCCAACAGGAGTTTCCTATAAGAGAATGTGCCCTAGGGATAAATGAATATTTTCTTATATTGGTCCTCTGGGCAGATATTGATTTGATTGTAGCCAAAAAATCCATCCATGAACAAAAATATTTCGCATCCAGCACAATCGTCAATAATCTGGTCGATAAAGGGAGTAGAATAGTTGTCTTTTGGGCAAGCAAGATTTGCATCCCAATAATCGATGCATGATCTAATGGTTCCTTATTTTTTCATAACAAGAATAATGTTGGAAACCCACTCGGTTAGTGGAACAGGGTAAATGAAACCAGTATGCAAAAATTTTGCAACTTCTTCTTTAATGGAAGCTGACTTCTTTGGATGAACAGGGTGAAGGCGTTGACGTACCATCTTGACATCAAGGTACATATTAATAGTGTGTTCAACGATACTAGTATATATGCCTGGAATTTCCTCGTAAGACCGAGCAAATACATCACGAAATTCACGAAAGAGAGAGCAATATGTTTCGAATTCTGATGGAGAACAAGACACACTGACATGAATGTTTTCAACAACGCCGGGTTTGGTCGAAATATCGATAAAAATAGTTTCTTCAATATTTGATAAATTTCGCTCGGAATCGATTGCATTAGTAGGAAACGAATTCGAAAAGAATGTTTTGATCAATGGGTGACATAGTTCACTAAGATTGTCTTCTTCATAATCAGGAATATGGGAATGATGATGATGATATTCCCATGGTTCTCCTTCTAAAATCATGGTTTCCAAAATATTCTCATTTGTCAAGAAATTTTAGGAAAAAGGATCAGATGGAGTATCAAAATCTAATGAATGATCTACCCAAACGACTGGCAACAATGATTTCAGATTCGCCACCCAAGCCAGATAGATTTATTACTATGCCATATCAATGGGGTTTCATAGTAGAAAATCATACAACGTAACAAATTCAGAATCACCCGTAATCTTCCTTAATCCAGATGGAGTGGAAGAGATCATGTAGGAGGTTTCTATACTTGCAATTTCAACCGACGTCACAAGCGGAGGTAATGCAAAGGTTCCTATGAGAGTGGAATCCTTTAAGAGTTCTACACCAATTTTCTAAAGTGCGAGTTGGGGTGCGTGAACTAATGGAACACTTCCAGTTACCTGGGAACTGGAGGCAAAGAAGGATAGTTGATTGATGACTGTGATGACACCTTTATCTAGAAAGGCGATCATTCTAAAATATGTAGAGATGATCGCAGTCATAGCATATACCCATGGCCTTCCAAGTAAAATATTATAGTTAAGGGGTCCATCAATGACCTCAACTTCAACATTCACTATTTTTCCCCCTAGTTCAACATGCATTTTATTGATAATACCACAAGGCTTATATGTAAGTCCGTAGAAAGCTTTCAACTTCATTGGCGATTGAGATAGATGCGGCGAACCAAGTGATTTCCAACAATTTAGAGACATAATGCACGTAGATTCTCCCTCATCAATAAAAGTACGATGAATAAGGTGATTGAGAACATTTACTTGGATGGAGAATGCCAATTCTGCTAATTGCGGCACATAGTCCGTATGATTAAAGACTACGAGATTTGAATCTGTCGAATCAATTACACCAATTGCTGAAAACAAAGCCTGTTTATGGGAGGGAAAATTTTGTAGCAACTCAAGCGCTATCATAGCTGAAGAGGATTGAGCCAAATCTTCAACTATATTATAATTTTGAGTAGCTCTGGCTCAAGGATTAAATGTCAATTTATGAACGACAACCTTCAGTGGCTTTATTGTCAATTCACGAATAACAGGTGACGATATTGATTTCGTGGATGGATTCGTGGTCGAGGTAGTAGGTTTATTAGTAGCCTAAATACCGTAATATTTATTATGCATTGAAACCAAAACATCAGTTGGTGGCTTCATGAAAGACATCATAAGAACTTGGGAATTAGAAGCTGGATCCATTGTAACCAAATTTGTGTCCAGATTCAGAAATGGGTCTATTAACATAGCTAATGCATGTGATTTCTTTACCATTTTTGAGACTTCAACGTAGCGAGGAAAGTCCTGAACAAAGTGTTCCTCATTACAGATTATGCAAGGGTAATGAGGTTTCCGATTTCCAGTCGATTGATCAGATGATATTTCCTGCAGGGTAGAAGTTTGCTTTTTCTTTGATTTCCCTTTTTCCTTAATTCTAGGTTTATTTTCACTTTTTCCCTTGTCAGATGACATGGCAAGGATTTTGAAAAAAGGCTCAGCATCAGATGCAGTAGAGTGATGTGTGCTTTTTGTATCAATCATACTGTCTCTAGCATGAGAGTCATTTTATGGAGGAGGAACAGTAAATTTAGATCGCCGTGAGTTAGGAATTTTCCCGTAGAGCGTGCCAGACTAAGTATAAATCAAGTCTAAATATTGGGCATAAAAAATGACCCACTCTTTAGTGACGAATTTTTTATTCATCAGTAATTTTTGCTATTTTTTGGATGACTAAATACTTTTCCTATATTTCTAAAAACAAGATTCATGAATATTGTGAGTTTTAAAAATCTTAATGCCTTCATTATCCTTAAAATAGATTTTTCACTATCTCACTACTCTACCATTCCCTGGTTAGCCTACCACTCCTAAATGACCCTTCATGGGCTCATGCCACTCACCTTCATCCTATTTTCCCACCTATGACCACATCACTATGTTTTTCCTTTGCCTCACCCCTCCACTTGCCATCTAGGATTACCAACCAACCTACTCTTTCCCATGTTTCCAAGATGCCTCAAGCATTGACGGTCTCAAAAATATCTTTGAAGGCCCTTTATATAAATCAAGTACATTGGATTTTAGATCTTCAATACATTAAATCTATCAAAAACTCTATTTTTCATACTTGAAGACCCCAAGTCAAGCTTTTAGTCAAAGGAAAAGTTAAAAAAGCCTCCCACTAGGTCACTAGGGTTTCCTAGGTTGTAGGTTAATCTTTGGTGTTCTAAATCACTATTTTTCATTTGCTAAGAAGCTAAATCAAATGGGAAATAAGGTCAACACCTGTTTGTCCAAGTTAGATCAATAAAATCTCCAAGGAGGACTGCTTTGCCAAGGACAAAATTCTGCAAAGGACAGCTATTCATTTTTGACATTTCTGCAGGAGTGTCAAGGTGGCTATCAGTAGAAAAAATTGGTAAGGTAAGAGGCCTTCTCCTCATTAGAATATATACACAAGAAAAAGGAAGAGGAATCATCCTATCTTCAAGAAAAATCATGGTTCCTGGAGAATGATTGGGCCAGTAGTGTGCCAAGCAAGTAGCCAATGCAAAAAAATCACATGGGTAGGGGCACACCAGTACAACCAAGCATGAATTGAAGATTTTTAGAAATTATAAACGAAGAAGGGAAAAAGGTGAGGTGAACTAAACAGAAATGAATGAACTTGAAAGGGCTATAGAGAACTTAGAAGACAACACTAATGATTCTTCTCTAGCAGCCCAAAAACCTAAGGTTTTGGAAAGGTAGGCAAAGGGGGGTGAAATAAAGATGATGAGCCTCCATGATGACAACAGATAGAAGGTTTGAAGAGGCTGTTGAAGGTGATTTCTATGGTTTTTCAAGGTAAAGTGTTTCACTGTCTCAAAGGGAAAGCATGAAAGAGTATCAGTGTAAGGAAGGTCAAGCCTTCATTTTAAATCATTTTCACTCAAAATATCAAAGGAATAAAAGCATAGGGTTGAGTTTCAGGACAGAAAGCCAAGCTAATTATGAGGTTGCTACTGTGTGACTAAATATGTCAAACACCAAGAAACATCAAAAGAGACAAAATCAGTATGTCATAGCACCTGCAACAAATCGGAAGTGGCCAAAGATGGATTTTTCATACCTAAGGATCAATAAGAAGAATGAAAACAAGTTTCTCAGTCACCCCTCAATGCAAAAGGCATTTTTATCTCCAAGGAAAAATAGAGAGGTTTTAAGGATGTTGCCACCATGCAAGTACCTAAAGTTATGAAAATGATTGAAAGCAATGAGCATAGCCAAAACATAGTAAGACATGAAAATCAAACAAAACATCTGCAAAACAAAGTGATAAAATCACAAATAGGTCAAAGGAGGTCATAGTTCACCATGTCAGCTACCTGGAAAGCAACAAAGAAAATGGTTAGAAAGGAAAAAAATATCACTTAAATGCTTTTTAGCCACCTACTGAAAAAGCTCAAAATGAAAAATTAGTAAAGGTGAATAGAGGGCTGAAAACATTAACAAGGTGGGTTTTTTATTTAAATTTATTTCCATAAAGATATAAAAGACCATTTTTCTCTCCTCCCATCTCATTTTTCATTTGAAAAGAGAAAAAAAACCTTAAAGGAGAAAATTCCTGAGTTTTAGTGAGAATCTAGGCAAGGTTACCCGGTGCTACGTTTTCAAGCAGGAATTTTGCTTACAACACCTGGTGTTGCGCATAAGGAAGATATTGCAATGTAATTTTACACTGCATTGCGCTTACAGGTGAACACGCTGCGCGTTCGAGGGGCCACTACCCGTTCGCCCAGGAGGAGGCCCAATAGGCCCAGATTTCACCCTGCGTTGCACTTAGAGAGGCTCGATTGGCCCAAAAGTGCCTGACACTACGCTTAGGGAGGCCCGACAAGCCCAGATTTTCCTTGGTGCTGCGCTCAGGAGCCCGGACAGCCTGCATGCAGTCAGGCGCTGCGCTTAGGGAAGAGGCGACCCGAGAGCGCGTTTAGGCTTTGCGCCTAGTCCAGAAGCCCTCTCCCACTTGCAAAATTGCCAAAAAATACAAGGGAGCACATCCAAGATGCCTTCAAGGACCTGCAAAGAAGTTAAAAATTACCAGGTGCATGTTTTCCTTATCCTCCAAGTGGTTTTTATGATTTAATGGTTAAAGGAAATTGATCAAATCCTAGTGACTAGAAACCCTAGGTCTTCATGACAAACACTTTCTTTTGACCTCCAAGCAAGAAATTATTAGTCAAGGGGGGTGTCAATTAGGGTAATTACAGTCAGCTCAAGTTAGCCTTCATCAAAGCTCAAAATAAATCAGTCATAAACCCATACCTCCATCTCACTCATTTACAAGAACTGCCCTCATCATCTTTTCCTTTCCCTCCTCCTACCAAGTTTCACGAGCAGACCTAAGGTTGTTTAAAGGCAACACTAGTCACCATGTCAGGAGAAGAAGGGAGTGTCAACAATGGAGGATGCCAAGTGCCTATGAGGAAAAATCACAAGGGTGGGAAGGTTAACAGATTTGAGCCCCAAAACACTATGGAGATTACTACCTCCCCCATGATTCTCATATGCTTTCAAAATGTGGGGTGTTTCCAGTTTTGTGAGAAGGTCCAATAAGTCCAAAGCCACCCAAAACTCACAAGGTTATTCATTCTTAACCTACATAACAAACAATCATGCTTGGTAGGGGTGACCTTTGAACTCTCATCAGATGCCATCTCTAATGCTACAGGTATACCTGATGTTGGTGAAAAGTGGTTCAAGAGAGCAAAGTTGGACAAGAGCTTCTATGAGCCATTTATCAAACCTAGGTACAAATAAGGCTGCAAAACTATTTTCCCTTTCTCACACTTGCTAGACAGGTATGCACCCTTGATGAGGGTCATCATGAAATACTTTACCTGTGAGGGAAGGTATTCTAGACTCTACTCCTACCATGTTAGATTTTTCATGCATTTCACTAGGGTCAAGATGCTTCATTTGCCCTACTACCTCTATAGGAGTATTGAAAAGATGTCTTATTTTTTCTGGAGAAGGAACTATTCCCAAAAAATGCAAAGTTTGTTCCATCATTCTTTGATCAAAATGATTGTGCTACATCAATTGGAGCAAAAGGGCATACCTTGGGTGGTGTTCATTTCTCATGAAATATTCACAAGCCCACAGCCCCATCATCAGCCAAATTTACCCTCATCATCTCATCCTCCTCCCTCTACTCCTCCATCACCTCCTACTAACCATACCTCATCATATACACATGTATCCCCTCCTCAAGTAAACCTCCCTTCATCATCTTCTCCTAATGTAAAATATCAATAAGAAAGTGGCAGTGAACAAGCAAGTGACAATGAGGGTGAGGGTGAAAATTTATCAAACCAAGATGAATATGAGGGTGATGATGAGTTAATCCCACAAGAGGTAGAAAGCATGGAAACAGAAGGAGAATATAACAGTGAAGGAAATGAAGAGATTGATAGTGGGAATGGGTTAAACAGTGATGAAGAAGAGGTCAACAATGAAGCAGAGGACATGGAGATGGATGATAATGAGGATGAGACCAGTGATGAAGAAAGCAACAATCACACTAAGAATTTTGAAGATGAGGAGGAAAAGGATAGCATGGACACAAATCAAGCAAGTGACAAAGAAACAGAGGATGATCCTAAGGACAAAAATGAAACTTGGAGCCCTAATGACAGCCAAAATAGTAAGGCTCATAGTCATGATAGAGATGAGGGAAAAGATGAAGAGGGAAGCCAAAATGAAGGTGATGACAATATAGAAAATGAATAAGAGGCTGAAGACATCATGGACACTAATGACACCAACATCAGTGAGCAAGTGGGTATTCATGACATTCATGACAATCATGAAAACAGTGAAGAAAGTGAAGAGCTTGATGGTGAAGATGAAGGTCACAACAATAATGAGGCAAGCAGCTCCAATGATGAAAAAAATGAAAGTGCACAAGTCAGTGAAAAGGCCAGTAGTGAGACTAATGTTGAAGTTAAAGAGGTAAGCAGCAGTCAATCTGATGAAGAGGGAGGCATGAAAAAAATTATGGCACCTTTTATTGCCCAAATCCACCTTAGGCTGAAGGAAGGCGGGATTTAGGGTAACACCAAACCACACTCAGTCTGGTAGCTAGCCCTACCAGAGTAGGAGAGGGCTCTCTATGAGTCAATCTCAGGAAAAATGTATCAATAGGGCTTGAGATGACTAAAATGAGTGCTAATTTTAGGCTAGGTATATGAATCAAGGAGTTTGGAATGATTTTTAGGGGTTTTTGTTGGAAAAAGGGAAAGGAAGTTTTGGGCTTGGGGATGAGGCCAAATTCTTGCAGAGTTCAAGTTGGGGTAGGGAAGGCAATGGATTTGATGTCTTAGATTCAATGAATGGATATAAAATACTGCTGAGGAGCTGAAGAGGGCAGGAAGATGCAAGGATCCTCTTCAAACGTAGGAAAACATATAAAACTAAACAAAATTTTAAGGCAGAGCACCAGCAAACTAATGAATTCTACCTTAGTTAATCATTTGTTTAATTCAGAAGGAAAGAGAAAGGAAATGGCATACATATAACATTAATGAAACTTACAGATACATGGAGAAAAACATCATCAAAACTCAAAGCCACAAGGATCCCAACAAGTGTTGCAAAACTCTGGTCTTTCCTTTGCCAAAAATTTGAAATGAATATACAATGAGGTGCCAAACTATTCCCAAGAGTCCAACCCTGAAAATGTATCAGAAAATACACGATATAGACCATTCTAACCCCTTCCCATGCCTCTAGGGGTCGAGCTCATCCTTATAGGAGTTGTTTCAACCAATTCTAAACTAGGAATTGAAATCTAGGCAATCAAACAACTTGCCTCTATATGGAAGGAAACTGATTCATTCATTTAATTTTCACTTTTTAGTGGATGAATCCTCTAGAACAAGTAAATATGTGTCAAAATTACATCATAGTCATAAAATTACATCAAGATAGATCAATATTTACATCAAAATGTAAAACTAGTCAAAACTGAGCGAATTTCTGAGCTGGAGGGTGAAAAATAGGCAAAAGTCCTCTATGCGCCACGCTCAAAAACTCAATGCGTCGCGCCACTTTGAGCCTATTTTTGAGGCACTTACCGAAGTCCAAATTGAGCTCATGATAGCTCGTTGGAAATCCCTATCTGTCTACTATCTAACCCAAGTGGAATTTCTGGATTTGGATGTTATTTTCCCCTCCAAAACTTCAATCTCCCAAGAATGGTTCCTGTGTGTGCAAAAGGTGGCAGAAAGGCCATTTTCAATGTGTTTTTGACCTTTTAAACCACCCAGAACTTGATGAAATATCTCAGCCATTCCTGAGCATGCATAATTTATCATAAAAAATCCAAAAATGTAAATTTTTCCTCCAGAAGATCTCTCAAACGTAAGCGCGCGCCAGGTGGCGCGACGCGTCGAGCAGGAAAATCTGTTTTGTGACCAAAAAAACAAAATTGACAAAATTTTCTCCAAATTCCTTGAAATTTGGGCTTTAAGTCCCTCATCAAATATCATGCTCAACCAAATAAGCTTCAGCCAAGATTCAGAGTCTATCCTCCATTTTCCGACGTTTCAGTGCCCTCCTGGTGCATGCAGTTCAGTGGCGGAATCACTGTCTCAGTCATAGCATGTGTCGGTGTCCGTCTCCATAATGTTGCAAACGTATATGCCAAGTGTATGTTTGGCTTGTTGACAAATTGGTGCCTTGTTTCAATTTCCAAAATATGTGCCAAAGGGAAGGGACTGTGGGAGAAATATGGACAGTGGGAACAAGGGAGTCTTGTCAAGTGGTAGTTTTCCCTTTGAGAATTTGAAAAAATTTGGGAGAGGAGAGAGCCATTGAATGTTTTGGAAACTGAGGTTTTGGGAATTTTTACACATGAAATGGGAAAAGGAGAATGAGAGGAAATGAAATGACTTGGGAGAGGGAGATGGAGCTTAGGAGTAAGTGACTTTTAGAGATGTAGGGAGATGGGAATGAAATGGGTATGAGTGACTTTAGGGATGTAGGGAATAGGGGATGAGCTTCTATGATAAGATAACAGTGAGGGGATGGAAAAAACAAGGTGGAGAATGGAAGTGTTTGGCACAAAACAAGATTAAAACCCTAGGAGCAATCTTAAAACAAGAGAATAGGATTTTGAGTTTTTTGCATTTAAATTTTCATACTAACACCAAACACTTGTTAAGAGAAATGAGGAAGTGGATTTGACTTACTTGAACAAGGAGAGACTGAGAAAAATTTTATGGGTGAAAGGAATGGCAAAAATCTTGTGTTTTGGCCCAATGCGCCACGCACCAACCCAATGTGCCGCGCACAAACCCAGTGCGTCACGCATTTTTCAAGAGGCTTTTGGAGGCCTTCCTGGTGTCCAAATTAGGCATGTGATAGCTCATTGGAAATATTATTGAGTCTAATTTCCAACCCAAGTGGAATTTTTCAATGTGGAGTTCATTTGGCCTGTCAAAAATCAATTCTCCCAAGACTGTTCAAAATGTGCAAAATGAGGCTGCCTCAAGGAAGAGTGCTGTTGCAGTCAACTTTTGAAGGTCTTTCTCAACTCCAAATTGAGCTCATGATAGCTCATTGGAAGGATATTTGTTTTTAGTTATCATTTGACTCATCAAGAAATTCATTTGGCCAACCAAGCTAGGAGAAATATTGATTTTCCCAAGGTCACTTCAGAGGTGCATTCAATTCTCATGAGGCAACGGTAGTTTTGACATTTCTCTAAAACCATGACACCTGTATAAAACGTGAAGGAGGTTTTTCTTCCTTGACCTATTATGGACAAAAACCTCTCTCATTTTTCACAAATTCATCTTTTATTTCTCATAAACATCATTTGAGTGAAACCTATCCCGATGTGTGGAACAAGGGATTTGTTGAAATGAAGCGAAATGAAGGGGATAAGGGGCTTCTAAATTCTTGAGAAAATTTTTGGAAGTAGGGAGGGATGTTAGGAAGTAGGAGAAAGTTTAATTTCAGAGATTGAGTGAGGGGAAGGGGTCCAAAAGGGAAAAACACAGACCTAGCCTAGAAAATTGCCAGGTTGTAGCAAGAAACTAGGGTTTGTGCAAAAATGAGGAATTTGGGGAATCTCAGTGATGGGAAGTGTTTAATAAGGTATATTAAGGATAGTGGAAGGTGTATTAACATCAGGATACAATTTTTGCTGATGATTTTACCATCCAAGAGAAATTACCTCCAAATCCCTAGGAGAGGGAAATGAACCTTACCTAGGCACACGTTTCAACCTTACATAAAGTCAATGGAGAAAGACTTTGACTGCAAACATCATCCAACACATCAGCAATAGGATCGTCAAAAACTTGAGAAGACTACTGTGATGTATCCATTGAAACTGTCTGACATCCTACTGGTTGTTCATCTTTTTCTTGAGAGATATTACGAAGATTTTTCCTTATGAACTGAAATGCTTCGAAAAAAAAGGGTACATAATTCTCTTCCATCATTAAATCATGTATTTCAGCTTCCACGACTTCATTTGTAATCTGACCTTCAATTTCATTTGGTAGCTGCAAATCTGGAGCTAGGGAGGGTTTTGTATCCAAAATGATTTCATCAGTCATTTCAAGGGAAGATTTCTCATTAACAACTTGCTCAAGAATTTCGCTATCTGTCTCATCCTCCACATTAAAACTGAGAGATTGTTGATTTTCTACAGGCTGCTCATTTGAAGATTTACTATGCAATTTACCCTTCAACAACTGAAATGATTCAACATAGAATGGTACGGAGTCACCTTGTAGCATTTTATCATATGTGCCAGCTTCCATGTCTTCATCTACAACTTGACAATCAATGGCATTTGGGGACTGCAAATCTGAATATGAGAAGTCTTGAAAAAGGTTTTCATTGCGCTCAAGATGGTCTAGATCAAGACTTGTTGGTAGTTGATTTCTGATTGCATGGAAGTTATCTCTAATGAACTGAAATGAGTCAAAACAAAAAGGCAAAGATCCTTCACTTACTTCAAAATTTGCTGCACTTTCCTCATCATTGTCATAGCTGATATGCATCGGTTGATCACTGTACTCAAGCTGCTGAAAGTGAACTTCCTCCTCGCACAAACTAGCTGCTGATTTGTCTGCAAGGTTAGCTTCTGTTTGGAGAACATAATCATCATCATACTGATCGAACTAAGGCAAATCATCAGTATACAACACATCATCAAGCATACATGTCATATCAACAGCTCTCTCTTCTTCAAAATGATCTATAAAACAATTACTATGAAAACTGGGATAAGAAACAAAATGTTTTGGATCAGCCACTGATTCTTCTTCAATCAGAAAATCATGGGCTTGAACATTATACTCATTCCTTCTGGTGTTCTTTTGCATCATCTCTTCTACTGCACTTACCAACATGTCAAGCTTTACCTCTAGAGATGTCGATTTCTCCAGATCCATGTTTTTCATCTCTTCTTCCTTCAACCTTGCCTTTCGAATCAGCAAATGAGCCTCTACATTTACTGTAGTGTTATGTATCTCTACGAGTGTTGCAACATTCCTTTCTCTCAACTGAAACTCCATTTCCAGATCAAAGGCACCCGGGTAGTGCAAGAGAGCAGATCTAGGAGGAGGTCTTATATCAGCTGGCATCGAAAAATATACTTGGTTAAATCTGGCAGAAAACTGTTGTACTGTCTCCCCTGGCAGTCTTTTCAGCTGGTTATACTCTTCTATAATCAGGAAAAGGTTCTGTCTGATCACCCACCTGTCAAGGAAAAATTTGACGAAATGCTGGAAATCTGAGATGCTCACATCAGGCAGGGCTTTAAACCAACTCTTGACTTTGCCTTGCAAAGAAAGAGCAAAAAGCCTAATACTAACATCTTCATCATCAACTTCAAAAAGGTCTAGGAATGTCTCAACATTCTGCACATGTTGCTCAGCGTTGACATTGTTACATTCACCGTCAAATCTTGGTAGATATGGGTCATAATTTTTAGGGAAAGCATGAAGAACAGAAGGTAAAACAAGAGGTTTATACCTATCGGGGACTATATAAGGTGTAGGAGTATATACAAGAGCTACGGGATCAGTTTGGTTTTCTTTAATCTCATCACTCTGAAGAGAGTCATCATAATATGTGGGAAAATTAAGGAGGCCAGGATCAAAGGGAAACTCAGTATTTACACTTTCTGAATAAGTCGAGTGAAGATTTTGATCACCTTTCTCATACAACAAATTCTGAAAAAATTTCAGGACAGCTTCAAGAACAGCAAATAAATAGTTTACAAGAAAGCAGATTAGATCCTGAATACCATTCCATTTTGGATACCTGAACTTTGTGTAAGATCCTTCCATTTTCGCAGAGAAAGAGTTAGTCCTCCAGTGGAGTCTCTACATTGAGTTGGAGTCACCAGGTGAATGATTTCAGCCTTCTTATGTCTGATTGTTGTCCACCATCAACTATCAGATCTGAACTTGATACATGTACTGGGGCAAGACAATCCACAAGTCAAGTGTCACGTTCACAACCTAGACCGAATATTGACTGAAGCAGCGTTTATCTACTTTCACTAATGCAAAGCAAGAGCGTTTCGAAGTCTTCCTGGCATAACTTCAAGCTCCGTCTGTAGCTTATAAAACAATTAACACCAATAAGAAAACCGTTTTCGTCCCCAGTATGGTCGCCACTATGTTATTGCCCAAATCCACCTTAGGCTGAAGGAAGGCGGGATTCAGGGTAACACCAAACCACACTCATTCTGGTAGCTAGCCCTACCAGAGCAAGAGAGGGCTCTCTCTGGGTCAATCTCAGGAAAAATGTATCAATAGGGCTTGAGATGACTAAAATGAGTGCTAATTTTAGGCTAGGTATATTAATCAAGGAGTTTGGAGTGATTTTTAGGGGTTTTTGTTGGAAAAAGGGAAAGGCAGTTTTGGGCTTGGGGATGAGGCCAAATTCTTGCAGAGTTCAAGTTGGGGCAGGGAAGGCAATTGCTTTGATGTCTTAGATTCAATGAATGGATAGAAAATACTGCTGAGGAGCTGAAGAGGGCAGGAAGATGCAAGGATCCTCTTCAAACGAAGGAAAACATATAAAACTAAACAAAAGTTTAAGGCAGAGCACCAGCAAACTAATGAATTCTACCTTAGTTACTCATTTGTTTAATTCAGAAGCAAAGAGAAGGAAAATGGAATACATATAAAATTAATGAAACTTACAGATACATGGAGAAAAACATCATCAAAAATCAAAGCCACAAGGATCCCAACAAGTGCTGCAAAACTCTGGTCTTTCCTTTGCCAAAAATTTGAAATGAATATACAATGAGGTGCCAAACTATTCCCAAGAGTCCAACCCTGAAAATGTCTCAGAAAATACATGATATAGACCATCCTAACCCCTTCTCATGCCTTTAGGGGTCGAGCTCATCCTTCTAGGAGCTGTTTCAACCAATTCTAAACTAGGAACTGAAATCTAGGCAATCAAACAACTTGCCTCTATATGGAAGGAAACTGATTCATTCATTTAATTTTCACTTTTTAGTGGATGAATCCTCTAGAACAAGTAAATATGTGATAAAATTACATCATAGTCATCAAATTACATCAAGATAGATCGATAGTTACATCAAAATGTAAAACTAGTCAAAACTGGGCGAATTTCTGAGCTGGAGGGTGAAAAATAGGCAAAAGTCCTCTATGCGCCGTGCTCAAAAACTCAATGCGTCACGCCACTTTGAGCCTTTTTTTGAGGCACTTCCCGAAGTCCAAATTGATCTCATGATAGCTTGTTGGAAAGCCCTATCTGTCTACTATCTAAAACAAGTAGAATTTCTGGATTTGGATGTCATTTGCCCCTCCAAAACTTCAATCTCCCAAGACTGGTTCCTGTGTGTGCAAAAGGTGGCAGAAAGGCCATTTTCAAGGTGTTTTTGACCCTTTAAACCACCTAGAACTTGATGAAATATCTCAACCATTCCTGAGCATGCACAATTTATCATAAAAAATCCAAAAATGTAAATTTTTCCTCCAGAAGATCTCTCAAACGTAAGTGCGCGCCAGGTGGCGCGACGCGTCGGGCAGGAAAATCTGTTTTGTGACCGAAAAAACAAAATTGACAAAACTTTCTCCCAATTCCTTGAAATTTGGGCTGTAAGTCCCTCATCAAATATCATGCTCAGCCAAAGAAGCTTCGGCCAAGATTCAGAGTCTATCCTCCATTTTCCGACGTTTCAGTGCCCTCCTGGTGCATGCAGTTCAGTGGCGGAATCACTGTCTCGGTCATAGGATGTGTCGGTGTCCGTCTCCATAATGTTGCAAATGTATATGCCTAGTGTATGTTTGGTTTTTTGACAAATTGGTGCCTTGTTTCAATTTGCAAAATATGTGCCAAAGGGAAGGGAATGTGGGAGAAATATGGACAGTGGGAACAAGGGAGTCTTGTCAAGTGGTAGTTTTCCCTTTGAGAATTTGACAAAATTTGGGAGAGGGGAGAGCCACTGAATGTTTTGGAAACTGAGGTTTTGGGAATTTTTACACATGAATTGGGAAAAGGAGAATGAGAGGAAATGAAATGACTTGGGAGAGGGAGATGGAGCTTAGGAGTAAGTGACTTTTAGAGATGTAGGGAGATGGGAATGAAATGGGTATGAGTGACTTTAGGGATGTAGGGAATAGGGGATGAGATGCTATGATAATATAACAGTGAGGGGGTGGAAAAAACAAGGTGGAGAATCGAAGTGTTTGGCACAAAACAAGTTTTAAAACCCTAGGAGCAATCTTAAAATAAGAGAATAGGATTTTGAGTTTTTTGCATTTAAATTTTCATACCAACACCAAACACCTGTTAAGAGAAATGAGGAAGTGGCTTTGACTTGATTGAACAAGAAGAGACTGAGAAAAATTTTATGGGTGAAAGGAATGGCAAAAATCTTGTGTTTTGGCCCAATGTGCCGCGCACCAACCTAATGCGCCGCGCACAAACCTAATGCGTCGCGCATTTTTTCAGGAGGCTTTTGGAGGCTTTCCCGGTGTCCAAATTAGGAGTGTGATAGCTCATTGGAAATATTATTGAGTCTAATTTCCAAAACAAGTGGAATTTTTCAATTTGGAGTTCATTTTCCCTTTAAAAAATCAAATCTCCCAAGACTGGTCAAAATGTGCAAAATGAGGCTGCCTCAAGGCAGAGTGCTGTTGCAGTCAACTTTTGAAAGTCTTCCTCTACTCCAAATTGAGCTCATGATAACTCATTGGAAATATATTTTTGTCTAGTTATCATTTGACTCATCAAGAAAGTCATTTGGCCAACCAAGATAGGAGAAATATTGATTTTCCCAAGGTCACTTCAGAGGTGCATTCAATTCTCCTGAGGCAACGGTATTTTTGACATTTCTCTAAAACCATGACGCCTGTGTAAAAAGTGAAGGAAATTTTTTTTCCTTGGCCTATTTGGGACAAAAAACTCTCTCATTTTTCCAAAATTCATCTTTTATTGCTCAGAAACATCATTTGAGTGAAATCTATCCCGATGTCATGAACAAGACTGCCTAAATGAAGGGAAATGAAGGGGGATAAGGCGCTTCTAAATTCTTGAGAAAATTTTTCAAAGTAGGGAGGGATGTTAGGAAGTAGGAGGAAAGTAACTTTGAGAGATTGAGTGAGGGAAGGTCCAAAAGGGAAAACACAGACCTAGCCTAGAACATTGGGTTATGTAAGAAACTAGAGGTTTTGTGAAAAAATGAGGAATTTGGGGAATATCAAGGATGGGAAGTGTTTAATAAGGTATACATTAAGGATAGGTAAAAATAAATGAGACAAGTTGTTCTGATGATTTGACCATCCAAGAGAAATTACCTCCAAAACCCTAGGAGAGGGAAATGAACCTTACCTAGGCACAACTGAAGCATGAACAAGGTGTAAAATGACCCAATGGAACTTGAAATGATGATGAAAACCCTATGAATGATGGTACACTCCGTTGAATGGTGACATGGACCGACATTTGGACAACTTTGACAAGAGTAAAAGCAAACCCTAGACCTAATACCTAGTGACCAAATTTTTCTTGAAGACTCACTGAAATGACAAAATTTGACCTTGGCACCTTAAAATCACCTTGTAAGAGCATGTTTGATCACTGGAGGAAGGCTGCAAAGGCTGACACTAACATTGGCTCCAATGGGGATGGTAGCTTCTGCTACGTATCTTTGGAAAGGAGACAGTGCCTTCATCCATTGGGCAATGGAATCAAAAACTCAAGCTGAAATGCATGACTGAAAACTGATGACTTGACGACAGAAATTGACTCTCACTCAACTAAAAAATGACTAGACACTTAAACACAACTAAAAAACTAGAAATATGCTCAATATGAAACTTATTCAATACAACCTACTCTAACAATTTCATTCACCACCTGATCAAGTGAAATGGAACAACCAATGCAACCATGTAAGTATTGCAGCTAGTGTTTGGATTCTCCGCAAGTGCTCGTTTATGAACAACAAGAGAGAACTACTGAAAGACAACTCCCATGAAAACTTGTGAACAGATCCATTGAATACTATGGATTCTCTATCCGCCTCCAAAAACACTGCATAAGGATCTTGAAATTCATGCTGCATAAGGATCTCAAAATGCACACTAGGACTTAGCTCATCCAATGTATTACTTCTCTTCTCCTCATACCATGAATGCAAACTTTGATCTGAGCTTTGTGATGAGCTTTGTGACGAGATTCCCGCTAAAAATGACAAAGAGACCGGCTGCCGGATCATGGTTGTATCAGTCCACATTTCAACCTTACATAGAGTCAATGGAGAAAGACTTTGATTGCAAACATCATCCAACACATCAGCAATAGGATCGTGAAAAACTTGAAAAGACTACTGTGATGTATCCATTGAAACTTTCTGACATCCTACTGGATTTTCATCTTTTTCTTGAGAGATATTACGAAGATTCTGCCTTATAAACTGAAATGCTTCGAAACAAAAGGGTACAGAATCCTCTTGCATCATTAAAACGTGTATTTCATCTTCCACGCCTTCATCTGTAATATGACCTTCAATTTCATTTGGTGGCTGAAAATCTGATGCTACAGGCTGCTCAAGAATTTCTTTATCTGTCTCATCCTCAAAATTAACACTCAGAGATTGCTGATTTCTTATAGGCTGCTCATTTGAAGATTTACTATGTAATTCACCCTTCAAAAACTGGAATGATTCAAAACAAATGGTACGGAGTTACCTTGTATCATTTGATCATATGTACCAGCTTCCATGTCCTCATCTGCAACATGAAAATCAATGGCTTTCGAGGGCTGAAAATCTGAATATGAGAAATCTTGAACAAGGTTTTCATTACCCTCAAGACGGTCCAAATCAAGGCTTGTTGGCAGTTGATTTTTGATTGCATGGAAATTATCTCTGATGAACTAAAACGAGTCAAAACAAAAAGGCAAAGATCCTTCACTTACTTCAAAATTTTTTACACTTTCCTCGTCATTGTCATAGCGGATATGCATTAGTTGATCACTGTACTCGAGCTGCTGAAAGTGAACTTCCTCCTCGCACAAACTAGCTGCTGATTTGTCTGCAAGATTAGCTTCTGTTTGGAGAACATAATCATCATCATAGTGATCAAACTGAGGCAAATCATCAGTATACAACACATCATCAAGCATACATGTCATATCAGTAGATCTCTCTTATCCAAGATGATCTACAAAACAATCATGATCATATCTATGACAACTGGGATAAGAAACAAAATGTTTTGCATCAGCAACTTGTTCTTCTTCAATCAGCGAGCCATGGGCTTGAACATTATACTCATTCCTTGTGATGATATTTTGCATCATCTCTTCCACTGCACTTACCAACATGTCAAGCTTTACCTCTAGAGATGTCAATTTCTCTGGATCTATGTTTTTCATCTCTTCTTCCTTCAACCTTGCCCTTCAATTGAAACAAATTGGTGCCTTGTTTCAATTGCCAAAATATGTGCCAAAGGGAAGGGACTATGGGAGAAATATGGATAGTGGGAACAAGGAGTCTCACAAGTGGTAGTTTTCCCTTTGAGAATTTGACAAACTTTGGGAGAGGGGAGAGTTGCTGAATGTTTGGGAACCGAGGTTTTGGGAATTTTTACACATGAAATGGGAAAAGGAGAATGAGAGGAAATGAAATGACTTGGGAGAGGGAGATGGAGCTTAGGAGTAAGTGACTTTTAGAGATGTAGGGAGATGGAATTGAATGTATGAGTTATTTAGAGACAAATAAAGACAGATGCCAGGAGACACATGTTGAGGGGGGGTGGAAAAAACAAGGTGGAGAATGGAAGTGTTTGGCACAAAACAAGTTTTAAAACCCTAGGAGCAATCTTAAAACAAGAGAATATGATTTTGAGTTTTTTGCATTTAAATTTTCATACCAACACCAAACACTTGTTAAGAGAAATGAGGAAGTGGCTTTGAATTACTTGAACAAGGAGATACTGAGAAAAATTTGTTGGGTGAAAGGAATGGCAAAAATCTTGTGTTTTGGCCCAATGCGCCGCGCACGAACCCAATGTGTCGCACATTTTGCAGGAGGATTTTGGAGGCCTTCCCGGTGTCCAAATGGGGTGCAGGATAGCTCGTTGGAAATATTATTGAGTCTAATTTCCAACACAACTGTAATTTTTCAATTTGGAGTTCATTTTCCTTGTCAAAAATCAAATCTTCCAAAACTGGTCAAAATGTGCAAAATGAGGCTGCCTCAAGGCAGAGTGATGTTGCAGTCAACTTTTGAAGGTCTTCCTCAACTCCAAATTGAGCTCATGATAGCTCATTGGAAAGCTCTTTGTGTCTAGTTATCATTTCACTCATAAAGCAAGTCATTTGGCCAACCAAGCTAGGAGAAATCTTGATTTTCCCAAGGTCACTTCAGAGGTGCATTCAATTCTCCTAAGGCAACGATATTTTTGACATTTCTCTAAAAACATGACACCTGTGTAAAAAGTGAAGGATTTTTTTCTTATTTGGCATGTTTTGGACAAAAACCTCTCTCAGTTTTCCCAAATTCATCTTTTGTTGCTCAGAAACATCATTTGAGTGAAACCTATCCCGATGTGTGGAACAAGGGATTTGTCGAAATGAAGCGAAACGAAGGGGATAAGGGGCTTATAAATTCTTATAGTGCTCAAAAGTAGGGGAGGGATGTTAGGAAGCAGGGGAAAGTTTAATTTCGTAGTAGATCGAGTTAGGGGAAGGGGTCCAAAAGGGAAACACGTACCTAGCCTAGAAAACGTTGTTTGTAGCAAGAAATTGTGTCAGCAAAATGATAATGCCAACTCATGATAGGAAGTGTTTAATAAGGTACATTAAGGATAGGGGAAGGTTTATGAACATCAGGATACAATTTTTGCTATTGATTTGACCATCCAAGAGAAATTACCTTCAAAAACGTGCCAGAGGAATGAAACTTACCTATACAAAACAATCCAAGTAAGTAGTGGGCGCAGTGCCAAGTTTGTAAATGACCTGTCGGAACTTGAAATGATGATGAAAACCCTCTGAATGATGGTACACTCAGCTGAATGGTGACATGGACCGACATTTGGACAACTTTGACAAGAGTAAAAGCAAACCCTAGACCTAATGCCTAGTGACGAAATTTTGCTTGAAGACTTACTGAAATGACAAAATTTGACCTTGACATCTTAAAATCACTTTGTAAGAGCATTTTTTATCACTGGAGGAAGGCTGCAAAGACTGACACTAACAACACCTATGATGAAAACACTAGGGTAATCACAATTAAAACACTTCCATTGACATACCACAAGGGGGAAAGGCATGTGTTTGCTGCCTCAAAAATGCATGGACCATGCCTTCCTCTTCTACCAAGCAGCTAGATAAAGGAAAACAAAAGGTTAAGAGAGGTAAGAAAGGTAAGAGGGATCTTAAACAAGGATTTGGCATCAATGACCTAAAAAGTGAAAATGAAGACAAGGAGAGGGCCACTAGCATACTGCTCCAAAGAAAGGATGCAGAAATTAAGGATCTAGAAAGATGCCTTGGTATGACCATGTATAACATTGAATATTACAAGAATGAAAAAAAGTAGCTGAAGAAGGTGAAGAGGGACCTTGACCTCCAAAAGAAAATGACCAAGCACTATTCATTGCAAAATCAAATTGTGAAGGCTAAAATCAAAGAGGCCCATGCCAAGCTATAGGAAATCAAAGAGGAAAAAGACCAAGAAAACCTTGTAATCTTGGTTGAAGCTTCTTGATGGGCTTCTTAAACCCCATGAGGAAGACGTCCACCAATTTTTAGAAATTTTTGACATAATTTGGTCTTTTTGTGAATTTGGAGACCTCTAAGCACAACACCCCTGGCGCTACGCTTTCATCTCAGGAATCCCTAGGAGAAAAACTTGAATTTTTGGACTCCTCTCATTAAGTACAATATTCTCACCAAATTTCAGAGCATTTGGAGCATTTTTGGCCTCTCAAAAGGCAAAAAAACACCTCCTTTTTCACCTTTCTGCCTCATTTTCAGGCCTGGCGCTACGCCTAGAGCAGTTTTGGGAAATTTTCCTTTTGGATAGGTTAATGAAGCTCAATCATAAAACCAAGGGAATTTTTTGTAATTAGACTCAGCAGGATTTCCAACGAGCCATCACGAGACAAATTCCGACATCAGGAAGGTCACCAAAACTTGGCTCAAAGTGGACCCATTTTTTGCCTGTGAAGGCACTACGCGTTCAGAATTCACTGTGTGTTTTTGGCCAAAAGTCAAAAAAAGGCACTCATTAATTGAAAAATAATATTTTAGTGTTTCTTGAGGCAAATCACTCCAAAGTTAGGTGCTAGGAGTTATTTTGGAATTTATTTCATGATATTTTTTGTGCCTTGGGCCTTGCATGGTCTCTTAGGCATAAATGACATTTATGAATATTTTTGATATTTTCAAACCCTAGTTAAGGTTTTTTCCCTCCTTTGCTAGATAAATAGAGCATGAGGGCCTCAATGTATTTTGTTGGCATTTGATGACTCTTGAGAGAAATATATGTTTTTTTAGAGATTGAAGAGGAAATTGGTGTTGTGGATATTGTGAATGGCTTGTTTTGCTTGTTGATGGAGAAGGCTTGCTTGCAGAATCCCTGAGCTTGGTTAATGGTGAAGTGCTTCTATTCAGTTATTTTTTTCTTATGTATCATTGTGTTTCATCCTTGTATATTGCAGTAGGATAAAGATTTTAGGCTAAGAAAATTTTTCAAAGGCACCTTAGCTCCGTTTGTTCTTCACTGCCTCTATGTTTTCCTCTGCTAGGTCAGTTTAGAGAATCCTTAGTTGCTCTCTAGGCCCACCCAATCTTGTTTATCTTATGAATGGTTCAATACATTAGATATCATAGATGTCTTATGGTTATCCCTGCTTGTTTGATGTCACTAAAACACTGTTCTTGAGATCTTTCTTTGAAGTACCATTGATTAGGTTTGCCAAACAGGCTATGTTTCGATCATACCCTTTGTCCATGCTTGAAAATTTGTTTTGAAGGTCATTATAGCTATGATCAATTATGTTTATGAGTTCCCTCTTACTTTATTAGAGTTATATGTTTATCTTAAATGTTTTTCTAACCTTGAAGGTGAAATCACTAGAAGTTAAATGAGTTTCTCGCCTTCTATAGTTCACTGAATTTTTTGTCTGAAATGCTTATTTGCTTGAGTTGAATCAAATAGTTATTTGTTTTCCCTATATTATGATTACTTCTTTATGATAAATAGTGTTGAATTCCCTTCTTGTTGAAGTATTTAACAAAGGATTATTGATTTCCATTTGCCCTAATTTGTTCACAAACTTGATGTTCATCTCATTTCACAAAAACCTTGAAAATCCATTTGACCATGCTAGATTTGCCCTGTGATACACCCTAATTCATTGTTGAACTTTCCATGAATTTTATAGACTCCATAGCCCAATGAATTTAAGATTTCCTCACTCCATCTATTCTACTTGACCATCTCACCCAACCAAAAAAAACAAACAAACCCCACACTTAACAACTAGCCTAAAATCAAACCCTAAAAGCAAACAAGTTCACATCCTTTGTACACAATAGAGAGAGCCCTCTCTGAGTCTAGGAAGGCTAGGTCCTAGGACTCCAAAGACTGGCCTGATGTTACCCTATGCATTTGGTCTTGCCAATCTGCCAAATCAGGGGACCCTAACAAAAGCCACCCTTAGCCACATCCTCAGTTATAGATGGTAACAGGGACTTAATGAACCGCTTAGCAAGGAGTTGATCAGGAACAAATGTCTTAACCATTCTATGATGATGACGCCACTCATGAATATGATTAGAAATGTGAGTAGCATTACTCTGTTTAAAATTAGTCAATAGTTCCATTCCAGTTTCATATCGTATGGGTAACTGGACATAGGTCAAGAAGCTCTTGGTAACTCAATGTACCATTTTGTAGCCGGATCAGTGAGCGTACACTGGAAAAGACATAGTTGAACAGAGTCATTATTTAGGGAGTTAGATGAACACCATAAATGATAATTCATAACATGAGTCGACGGGTCTTCCCTAGGGTTTCCATTGAACTTAGGAATATCCGAGGGTAATTTATGTGGTATCACTGGCCACCAAGGAGCATAGTTGATTGGATCATTAGTGAGCCGGTTTAAATCCAGTAACTCTAAAGTTCCAACAAAGGGAAACTATCGATTGAGGTCGGGTTGAGCATAGCCAGGGTATGATGGAATTTCTTAGGCAACAAGCCTTTGAGCACCAGTATAAGGAATATGTTGCTAGTAACCCAAATATGGGTTGTTTTGATAAGAAAATGCTTGAGGATTCTATTGACGAAAACCTGGATACGTTACTTTTTGAAATGAAGGTTGTGGCATTTTTTCCTGTGGCTTCCAAGGGGTTTTTCCACCAATTTTATAACCCAAATTAGGATAAATTGGATTCGATTGTGGATAGGTATAACCTGGTTGTGGCTGCAACATCCCATAATATGGTAATCCATCTTGTGAATAAATTATTCTGAATACAGGTGGTTGTTGTAAACCAGCCAAAGGAGTCGGAGTCTGAGGGCCTAATACTTGAGGGTATTGGATTGAAGGACCAGCCTAAGACGGTTGAGGTACAACAGTTTGTGTCTGTAATAGGGGTAAAGATGTATTAACAAGTGGAGATGATATGGGTGCAACAGGTTGAACCGGTTGATACGAGCGTACAACCATTTTTGGTTGGATAAGCAGAGTGGGCTACTATTGAAAAACATTCATTCCAACATTAGGATGACCAAATAAAGATGGAGTATTATCGAAGTGGGTGACCATAGGTTTCCCCCAAGCACAAGGAGAATAATAATATGGAAAATATTATTCTGCAAATGTAGGGAGTCTGGTTGAAATTGTACTGGATGGAATATACCCAGATGGAATAGCTTGATATTGCCCTGATGATGTGTATAAAGGATAAATTCATTCAGTATTCACTATATATTTACCAGTTATAATACCAGAAGATGAAATTGGTGAATTCCATGGTTTTGAGGATGCACTAAAGAAGGTTCCAAATAAATATTGGTAACTAGGTGGGACAGAAGGGCCACCATATAAATGTGACTCTGGTGAAGTCGTGAACATCAACAGGATAGCGAGAGAAGGTGTTGCATTGTAATTGGAACATATGATCCATTCGAAGATGATGGCTCAGGCATGGTTCTTCGACCAAATGTATACCCTATTGGATCTATGGGAACTTCAATAGACATGGGATCAACAAAAGCAGAGGCAGGTGATTGAGGAAAATACTCGTATAGTTAAAGCTCCACCCCAAAATGAGTTTGAGTTAAAGGTGTTCCTTCTTGTGATATTTCTTCAATCGAAATTAAACCAGGTGGAAGGATTTCATTGTCAGGCCCAAAGTATATTTTAGGGGGTTTACTACACGATATGGGAGACTCAATGGCTACAATATATTGTGGGGTGACCGATACAAAAACAACTTTTGGTCGTTCGACTTCGGGATGCAGATGTTCTGGAAAAAAAGAGACAGGATCTAGATCAACTTCTAGTTGAAAAAAGTTAGGTTCAGGAGGTATGGTCTCACTGATTGGATGGATCATGACCACGAGTAACTGTGAGAACTCCGTCTCAACAACAGTAGATGAACAAGGATTTGTAGAAATAAATTGTGCTGACTCTGGGATATGTGAGGATGATGTCGCACCAGATGTATTGATAGTACTAGTTTCGGTAGAGCGACGTCGCCTTCGCCGACCAAGGGTAGCTTCCGGTGGTAAAGGTGGTGTTAGCCCCCCTATGAAATTCTTGACAAGCAAGCTGGGGGCTATGTCATTTTGGAGACCTTCAAGGAACGCATCTCCCCTGAAGACACATCATCCTTGAGGTCTCTCTGTTCTTTGCCTTATACAAGTCCCCTCTGTTGGTTCCTTTCCCTAAGGCTTGCATTGCCCCTCATACTCCTGCAAAACACCACTTTTTTTTTACCTCCTTTCCCCTTTGACAAAATCCCTCTTTTCCCCTTCTTATTTTCCCTATTAACCCCCTAAATCCCCTCTAAAAATCCCTACACCCTTTGTTTTCCCAAATTCCCCCTCCATCTCCCTGTCGTTACCCTTTGGAGGCTTCAGAATGCATTAAAATGGGTTAAAAACCCACTTCCAACCATATAATAGGCCTCAGCCCCTTCCCGCCAGCCCCGCGCCTTTCCCCCTCCATATAACCCCGCGCTGTAACTGATCGCTAACCCCCAAAGGCGCTTGTTACATTTTTTCTTCGGGCGTGATTACAGCCATCGATCTGCATAGAACGGACGGCAATCGCCGCCCCCACAGCCTCCGTCAATTTCCCCGTTTATCACCCATCACCGCATCTCCACCGTCCGTTTAAAAGCCAGATCTGATGGTCTAGAATGTTCCTGCTTCTGTGGGCCCCGCCACGCAATAGCACAAAACTGCCTGGTTTATTTCCCACCACTTATGCGCGGTGGGTGGTTTTCCCCGAGCGCCCAGTGATTCCATTCATCGCTCGCCACTTGTCCCTTGTACGACAGAAAAACCGCTTTCTCCCCGCACATTATCTTTCGGCCCAGGTCACCCAGCGAAATTGCTGTCAGCCGTCAGATATCAGATCATTCATCCAACGGCCATCATTCGCCAGAGTCGCGCACGCGGTAACCCATGCTGTGGCCCGCCGTCCGTTGCCCTCCATCATTGATCTTCGCCATGATCGAAGGTCCAAATCTGTTCACCCGCCGCTAACTTTTCCTCTGTCTCCCGGTCCCGCCACGTCATCTCCATGTGTGCCCACTGTACAATCTCCCCGCCCATTCATATTTATTCATCCAAAGGGGCCTTTTTCTATGTTTTACATTGATTTTTCATTTTCTCCACCTGCGACTGCATTCCGCCACCTTTCCCCATGCCATGAATGTTTCCACCGTAACCCCGCATCATTCCGCCATGTCACCAATCTACGCATCCATCCTCATCATCCCGCTGCGTCCATCACCCCCATCCATGGATTTCTTAACGAGTTGCGTATTTTGCAAGTTTACCGAGAGATGGGAAAGTCTGTCATGATTTTGCAGTGTTTAAATGCAGCGACAGGGAGTTTGTGCAATAGAGTTAATGAATAGCAGGCTTTATACATCAGCAGAGTGGTTTTCTCCATCAAAGGATAGATTTAAACTCTGCAAAACCCTTCCAGCACCATTAAAACCTGAGCTAACCTGTCAGAAGCAAGAATGGAGCGGAAGAGTGTTTCAGTACAAAGCGAAGGAGATTAAGGTGCGCTAATGAAGATCCTGAGCCTTCAATCAGTGGTTTAGTAGGCAAAGCACTAGTTTGAAGACCCCAAGACTCGACCAAAGGATCCTGAGCACAAGTGAAAGGTAACATCAGGGTTGTTCATCAGTAGAATGTTTTTCTTCATAAAGTGCAAGGTGCCCATACAGCTTTTATTATGCGCAATGTCCCTGAAGGAATTCCCACCCTAACAGTAGTTCAAAACAATTAAAATATTTATGAAGCAGACTTTTCGATAGTTCTTTCATCTTTTGTTTGTTTACCACAAGTACAACACAACAGCCGAAGGATATCAAAATCATATCCAGAGAAGATCACTTCTGCACAAAGAGGTGATAGAGATTAAATACTCAGCATTCAAACAGAATGGGCTTCGGCCCTCTTTCGTTTCAAGGGGTTAATACAACATTTAGTTTTTCATCTACCCCTTCTGTTTTCCTTCAGCTATAAATCTCAGAAAGAAACATTGTAATGGGTTGGTTGTTGATGAGATGTTAGTGAAACGCAAGTATTTTCCTCTTGAGACAAGTTCTTTGTGCAATATTGTAAGATAGGCTGAGATTTGATGTATTCAGACTGAATGTTCAAGCTGTGGGCTATGATGTACCTGATTGGTGTTGTTTTGAATATGTCAAGCATATTTCTTTGGATCCTGATCTAAAGCAGCTGGTGATGTTTTCTTATCTCTGTGTTGATTCCATTTCATTCCATTTCTGTTGGCTCGCATCAGAAGTTTGGCATAAGATTTACCCTTGATAGATACCTTATGTTGCTGCTCTCCCAACCTTCTATGTTTTCTGCTTATATGTGTATCTGAATATTGATTTCAATTGATTTAACCAGTGTAGTGGATGTTATTTCCTGCTCTCTGATGTATGAATTAATGAAATCTATGTTTATATGTTCTTGTTAGGATTTATTTGGATGAGTTGAGAACACTGGGAGGTCTAGAACCCTGTCTCTGCCTCACTAGAATATTCCCATCCCGATTAAGCCTTTCTAAGATCCCTTGTGCTACCTCTAATTTTGTCCAAGCAGGCCTGGATTTAAATGACCTCTGGCCTGATCTATAGACAGAGTTGGTTGGTTCTCCTTTATCCTTTTTCAGTCCTTAATGTTCCATTTCACCAATCATCTTGCAAGATCCAAATGCTCTAGATGACTAGCCCAATTGAAATCTTGCACGTTGAACACAAGTAAATCCTTTACTGACTCCATAGCCCAATGGCCTTGATGTTCTTTGAGCTATCTACCTTTGTCTAGTTTTCCTCTTTGCACATCCTTGCCTTATATTGGATCCTTCTTTCCTGATTCCCAACAACCAAACATAAACAATCAAACAAATAACCCTGAGCCTATAACTAGCCTAAAATCACAACTTAGAGCTTCAAAGACATACACTTTGACCCATCTAGAGAGATCCCTCTCTGGACCTAGGAGGGCTAGATCCTAAGGTCTGAAAGTGGTTCTATGTTGTCTCATCTTTTTGTCTTGTCAACCTGGCCAAAACATGGGAACCCCAACATAATGGCGACTCCGCTGGGGAATTCTGAGTGCATTTCACCTTAAACATTATTAGAGACTCAGAAACTTAGAACTCTGGTTAGGTTGACAGTAAGTCACTCCTTTCTTGAATCAACCTCCATTGTTGAGTGTCCATTATACTCTTAGACAGAGCCTGGAAAGGGCCAGGTAGCCTCCGGATCTCACCCTCTTCGGGGGTGACATATCTGGTGAATACCCTCCCAGTCAATCTCTGGTTGGAGTTTGTTGTTTTTGAGGAGATTCCTGAAAGGTGATAGTGCCTGAGCACTATGGTGGACAGTTTAGTCCCTTAGATATACCTTAAAACTCTCCACCTGGCGACTCCAGTATTCCTACACGAAAAGACTCCAGTAGTGATCAGTAGGCCTGCTGATTATCTTGGTTTCACAATTAGACTCCACTGGGAGACCAGCCTATGAGACAACAATTAACCACAGTAGAAGTAACAAGTAGGGTTAAGCTGCTTGGCTAGGAAATAACATTCTAGCTTTCAGAACCATCCACACAAGAGCTTATCCCAACCCAGACCCACCTGAAATAGTTGAAAATCCTGAGAGTATCCTCAAGGGAGCTCCTACACCTAAAAGACCAACTATTTCCAGTCGCATTCATAGAGCTAATTCTGCACCAGAATACCTAACAACTCTATCACTTTTTCTCCCTAACCTAGACATACCTGATAGACTACCAAGGACTAGGTCATTCAATCATCTAGACCAGCCAGACCCCGAGTTTCACAGTTCACCATCTCATAGTGGTCAACACCCTAGGGACAGAGGAACCCCTCCATCTACACCACCGGATATCCACTTCCTTCAAAACTTGGGGCTCTCCCACCCTAGATCTTCCCAATAGACTTCCGCTGGTCCTAATATTCCTATCATACATATAACAGCTACCCAAGTCAACCCTTTACCTCATCAACATATTATCATGGCAGCTTGGTATGCACCTTTGGTTTTACCACAGCCCTTGTTACCCCTACCCAATGATTATCAGTCAAAAATCCCACACTTCACTGGTAGAGAATCCGTCACAGCTCAGCAACATGTAGATAAAATGGAGGATTCTTTTGATTATATGGAAATTGATGATGAAACAATCAAAATGAGAATCTTTGCCCAAAGCTTAGGGGGTGATGTAAATAAATGGTTTAAAATCTTACCCCCTGGCAGTATCCAAGATCTCCTTGCATTATATCAAACCTTCACCAACAAATGGGAAACTAGGGCAAACCCTCTCCAGCTCCTAGCAGAATACATGAGCCTTAAGAGAAACACGGGGGAGAGCGTCCATGATTACACCACTAGATTCAACAATATTTACAATGTTCTCCCTCCACACATGAAACCTCCACAAGGGATGGCCTTGGCTAAATATCCTGATGGATTCGATGCCGACATGGCCTATCAGCTTAGAGATAAAGAGTATAACACATTGGAAGACATGCAGAAAGGAGCCATAACCATAGAAGCAAAATTGATGGAAAAAAGGGCAAGATTAAAAGCTGAGAAAAGGGTAACATACAGGGATGACACTGTAGCTTCCACTTTAGACCCAAATTATGATAGGATATCTAAAAATGTGGAAAGACTACAGAAAATGATGGAAAGAATGGTTGTCACAGTTAGCAATCAGAACAGAAACCAGAACCAGAATCAGAACCAGAACTTTAGGAGGAACAACAATACTCCCAATAGACAAAAAGAATCAGATCAACAAGGTATTCCCCCATTCCAGAACTTTCTTGATGAAGATGAGGGAATCATAGAAGATTATGAAGGGAATACAATCAACATGTTCGAAACAGAAGACTCAGTCCTTAACTGTGATTCAGGGGAAGATCAGCCCTCACCTTCATACTGGGATGAGGAAAGGTTAGAAACTGAAGGTTACAGGTTAGGATTTGAAAATGCCATGATGCCGGTCAGAGAACAATATGGACTTAGGAGCAAAAAGAACCAAGAAAATTCCAAAACGAAGACTCCTGAGGTAACCATCAAGAAAAGACCTGATAAAACTTCTAAAGCATCTGCTGCAAATAACAAATCAGCAGCTGAAAGTTCTGGGAAAAACCAGGAAAAAAACAACCAAGACACTGAAAATCAAAGCCAACCAACCAGCAGCACTAGCACTGCAGTTAGTGCTCCTGATAAAACGATTTCTGACCCTGTACATAGTGAGAAATCACAAACTGATACAGCTACTAAGGCAGTAGCAAATAAAACAGAGTTGAGCACTCCAAAGACACAGTCCACTTTCAATTTAGAGAGTGATATTGCAAAAATCAAAATCTCTGTCCCACTCTCTGAGCTGGCCACTTAGAATGTATATAAAGGCCAAATTTTGAAAGCATTGAATCTGGGGGAAAACAACGACACTGTAAATTTGAATGATGATCAACCTACCATCTTGTTTGGTCCAAAGATTGAGGGAAAGTTTTAGGAAGGGGTAGTTCCACCTTTTTATATCAGTCTCAACATTCATGACAAAATACTCCACAATGCCATGCATGATTCCGGAGCTTCACACAATTTAATGCCTAATGTAGTGATGGAAAAGCTAGGCCTAGAGATAACACAACCTTACAAAGATCTATATTCGTTTGAATCTAGTAGAGTAAAATGCCTAGGCCTAATCAAAGACTTATGTGTGAGTTTGACCCAGATCCCAGCTAAATGTATGGTCATGGATGTGGTGGTGGCAGATGTGCCACCCAAATATGGCATGCTGCTATCTAGATCATGGGGAGCCAAACTGCAAGGAACAATGCAGATGGATGGCTCATATGCCACTATCCCTATATTTGGCCAGCTTAGAAGATTGTATAGAGAGTCCCAGATGAAATTCCTAGTCAGTAGCCCCAAGAAGCCTGAAAATTCACCATTATACTCTGTACACATAGACCTGGATTCTTTCATTATTTACAATGACCAATCTTTAGGAGAGCCAGAATCTGAATGTAGAAATACAAGAAAGGACACAGAGCCCATGGGTTTTAGCATAATGGCTACCCTAGAAGAATACGACGAAGAAAACAATGGGCAGGGTACTGAAAACGAAACTCAGAATGAACCAGTAACACAATGCGGCCAGCCTATTAGTCACACCCTCCAAACTAACATGCCACATGAAGAACAACACAACCCGCAGCTTAGTACAACCCCCCTAACGCAACATAATGGCGAACCCCTATGGGAAATGAATTTCAATGGGTCCTGTACTAGAAACAATGCCGGGGCAGGGGTGTGACTACGTAACACAGAAAATGATCATGCAGAGAGCCATGTTGTGAATCTACATTTCAAATGCACAAATAATATTGCAGAATATGAGGCTCTCATCCTGGGTCTGAATCTATTGAAAATATTAGGAGCCCATAGGATAGCTGTGAGAAGAGACTCTGAGTTAGTAATCAAACAAGTGAATGGTGAATATACGGCAAAACACCCTAGGTTGAGAGCGTACAGGAATGATGCAGTAGATTTATTGAAAACCTTTGTTGAATATGAATTGGAATTTGTGCCTAGGAGTCAAAACATCATTGCAAATGGATTAGCTTGCTTGGAAATTTCATATCCTAAGACTCCCCCTGACCAACAAATCATTATTCAAACCAAGTTCAGACCTGCAGTGCCAGACAACAAAAAATATTGGCAGGTCTTTGAAGGAGATAAACAAATCGAAGATTTTCTGGTGGGCAGAAGTGAGTTTAAATTTTCTGATTCCGACTCTAAATCTGATGACAGCTGCCCGAGCGAGGACCCCCCAGATGAACAAGAAACACCCTGTAACATAGAAATAAACACCCTTTCTGAAGAAACTGGACATTCGACCAAAAAATGTGAAAATGAAGATAACGAATAGATAAAGGTGTTACAAGCCAACGACAAGAATATACCCAGAGGCCTGGCGCCCCTAGAGGACCTTTTTGACTTTGATGACGTAGCAAAAAATCCCACTATAGAACATGCAAAATCAGATGTAGAAGAATGCAACATAGGCACTGAAGATAGACCCAAAATGATAAAACTGGCTAAGTCTATACCTGCAAACACGAAGAAAAAATACATTGACCTGTTTAAGGAATTTATGGACGTGTTTGCATGGAGCTATGAAGACTTAAAGGCCTATGACACCAACATCATACAACACAAGATACCCCTGAAGGAAAATCAGAAACCTTTTAGGAAAAAACTCCGTAGAATCAATCCAAAATAATTGCCTACAGTTGAAAAGGAAATTAAGAAGATGTATGATGCAGGCATAATAGTCCCTGTAAGGTTTTCTGACTGGGTATCAAAATTAGTGGCTGTGAGAAAGAAAACAGGAGAGATTAGACTCTGCATAGACTTCAGAAACCTCAACAGAGCCTCCCTGAAAGACAATTACCCTTTGCCTAGAATGGAACATATCCTACAGAGGGTAGTGGGCTCTAAGAGAATCTCCCTGATTGATGGTTTTTCAGGATACAATCAAGTTCTTGTACTCCCAGAAGATCAACTCAAAACAGCTTTTACCACTCCATGGGGCACCTTCATATATGTGAAAATGCCTTTTGGGCTGATGAATGCCGGAGCTACCTTCCAAAGAGCGATGGATATAGTTTTCTCGGATGAGATGGGACACTTCATAGTTATCTACTTGGATTACTTGACTGTCTTCTCCAAAACTGAAGAAGAACATCTCAAACATCTGAGGAAAGTTTTCGAAAAATGTAGAAGGTACGGTCTGTCCTTAAATCCTAAGAAAACTATTTTTGGGCTGCAAGAACGTAAACTTCTTGGTCACATTATATCTGAGAAAGGGATTAGGATAGACCCACAGAGGGTTGAGGGAATACTTCAAATCACACACCCGAGAAATATCAAGGAATTACAGTATTTCATAGGGAAGATCAATTTCCTTAGGAGATTCATTCCCAACCTTGCTGAACACCTCAGGAAAATGACTGATATACTGAAGAAGGGTGCAGGAATCAAGTGGACTGTTGAAGCCAAGAAATCCTTTGAGTTAGTAAAGCTGGCACTCACTCAAGCCCCTGTCCTTAGCAGCCCAGACTTCTCAAAATATTTTCTGATCTTTTCCTTTGCCTATGAACACACAATAGCTGCAGTCTTGCCGCAAAAGAATTTAGAAGGTAATGAACAACCAATTGCCTTTTTCAGCAAATCCTTGAGAGACGCACCCTTAAAGTACAACATCATGGAAAAGTAGGCCTATGCTATGGTAAAGGCCTTAAAATACTTCAGGGTGTACATTCTACATTCTCACACCATTGCTTATGTGCCAAATATAGTGGTTAAAGATATCTTGTCCCAGGACCCTGATGGGAAAAGGGGCAAATGGGTTGTTAAAATCTTAGAATATGACCTTGAAATAAAACCCACCAAGCTAATCAAAGGTCAAGGCCTGGCCCAATTAATGGATGAATCCAATCTAAAGGCCCTTGACATTAACATGATAAATGCCCTAGATGAGCAGGAAGGATTGCCCCATCCAACTGTTGAGGAGCAGTTTCAGAACTCTCCTTGGTACTCTGATATCCTTTATGTGCTCTCCAATCTCAATGCCCCTCTAGAACTGTCCAAAACTAAGGCCAGATTCATAAAACTCAAAGCTATAAATTACTGCATTTTGAATGAAAACCTATATTGGAAAAATCCAAATGGCTTATTGTTGAAATGCTTGTCTGAACCTGAAGCTGAAGGAATTAAAAAGGAATTCCATGCTAGGGAGTGTGGAGGCCACCTGAGTTGGAAAGCCACTGCAAATAAGATACTCAGAGCTGGTTACTATTGGCCTACACTTTTTAGTGATGTCCATAAAATGATACTTGCCTACCACAAATGCCAGATCTTTGAAGGCAGAAGAAAGCTCCTCCCCCTCCCTTTACAACCTATCACCGTAGAAGGTCCCTTCATGCAATGGGGCCTAGACTTTATAGGAGAAATTCATCCGGCCTCCTCTGAACAACATAAATGGATCCTAACTGCTACAAATTACTTCACTAAATGGATAGAAGCCATACCCACTAGGAATACCACTGATTCTGTCATCATTAGGTTCCTAGAAGATTACATCCTTTCTCGGTTTGGCTGTCCAAGGAAAATAATCACTGACAATGCTGCTGCTTTCGGATCCAAGAAAATGGTTGATTTCTGTCACAGGTACGGAATAGCACTTGGTCATTCAACCGCCTATTACCCCCAGGGTAATGGATTGGCTGAATCATCTAACAAAATCCTGGTTACAATCATTAAGAAGCTGTTGGAAGAGAACAAAAAGTCATGGCACAAAAATTTGGTACATGTTTTGTGGGCTGACAGGCTCACAACAAAGAAATCCGTTGGCACATCACCATTCCAGCTTGTCTATGGAACCGAAGCAGTTTTTCCTACTAGCCTCGGAGTACCAGTGATTAAGCTTGTCCAGGAGATTTAGACAGAGGAAGACAGTATGGTGAGGCGAATTAATGAAACAATCCATCTTCAGCAAACAAGGGAGTAGGTTTATAGCAGAGCTGTCAGAGTGCAGGAAAGCATAAAGAGGCAGTATGAAAAAAGAGCCAAAGCTTCATATTTCAAAGTTGGGGACAAGGTTTTGAAATGGGATTCAAGGAGAGAGGACAAAGGTAAACATGGCAAGTTTTACAGCTTGTGGCAAGGTCCATATATTATTCAAGACACTGTGGGTTCTAACGCATTTTTCTTACAAGAACTTGATGATACAGAGCTGCTTGGGGGTCCTATCAATGGCAGGATGCTCAAGCACTACTTCTGCTAAATTTCAGTTTCCAGTTTCATTCCCCATTGTATATATCATTGCAGTTTTGTGAAAAAAAGAGAGATAGGTTCAGACATGCTCAAAACTTGAACCTCCGAAAGGGAAAAAGAGTGACTCAAACATGATCAAAATCTGAGCCAAAGGGAGCAGAATAGTTGGTCCTAATATGCTCAAAATCTGGACCAGCAGTGAAAAGAAGAATCAGCTCTAACATGCCCAAAACCAGAGCTGAAATGAAGAAAATAATTGACTCTAACATGCCCAAAACCTGAGTCACAGGAAAAGAAGGATATTTCAAATTGCATATTTCATGCCTTCATAGTTTTGTTTTCAACAAGTCGTGTCTCCAGCAAGTCAGACAGTCTAATCCTAGCTTGGCTGTTTTTCAATTTCCTATCTTAGAATGTAGGAGAAGAAATCTGTTCGACAGTTTAATCCCAGCAGATGCTAGATTAGGTAGAGAAGTATATCAGGCCAACTGTCTAATCTGGTCTCATGGAGCAATAAGGGTAGATTTAGAATAGGTTGTTTTTTGTTTTGAAAATAAAATATAAAGGGTCCGCTAGCTCAAATGCACCCTGAAGGGAAAAATTCTAGGATTGTAGTGTGGGTAGGTAGCTTTGGTTGGGAAAAATGTTTCTGTTGATGTAACATATTTATATTATGGCAGCTGATCAAAGAAAGGAATGTGCCAAGCAGCAGGCAACTAGCCTACTCCAAATATCATTTCTGGTTTCTTTCCTCCTTCAAGAAGAAGCCATCCCCATGTGGAGCCACTGTTAGCCCCCCTGTTGAGCTCCAAAAAAATGTTCTTTCTTCTACCACATTCCATTCCATTTCTTTCATCCATTATTAATCCCAGGCTCAAATGATTAATGAAATTAGTTAAAATTTCTTTAATAATGAATATCGTGGCTAACTTGATATGTTTTTGTGATTGTGTCATTGTAGTACTTTTTGAACTGAAACTAGCTACAGAATGCAGACATTTTGTAGCTAGTTGCCAATTTTGTAGCCAACTTCATGTTTATACAGGTTCTGGATGTCATCTTGGAGAAAAGCACACATGGGGGTATTCAACATCATGTCATCATCATTTGTTGCCCTCCCTGGAGATTGAATGGAATTCTGTACGTGGTTAAGCACGTGGAAACCCAAACTAGGAGGTAGACTCCTAACAGAATAAGGACAGCCCAAATTCTGTTACGTGATCATGATCAGAGTCCTAGTTTAGTTTCTATTAGGAAAGACAATAATCCCATATTATCTCAAGTTCTGTTATGTAAATTTTCTATAAATATGCTCGGGGAACCGAGAGACAAAAGGTTATATTTTGGTTAGATTTTATGGTTGACTGCTAAATCTTTGAAGTCCGTTGATACTCTGTTTTAAGGTGATTCCTCTCTAATGAAAGAAGCAACATTTTCTTAAACGCGTTGAGTCGATTTTGAGCTAGATTTCGTGCTACTCTGGTGGTAGAGGGACCCTGCCTCCTGAGCGGCCTTTTTTATACAGTAGATAAGTATTTTAGTTTCGCTTTTATTTCAGCTTATGTTCATATTTGTTTATGTTTACTATCACAACCAAACTTACTCTAATCAAATTTTCCAAGATATGATTATGAATAATGAGGCACAATTGTGATAGTGTAGGTTTTAGTTGCATTTATTTCCATTAGTTATCACAATTAAAACTTACTCTAATAAACTTTTCCACAATATCATTATGATGAATGAGGTATAACTGTGATATTGTAGGTTTTAATTGCTAGTTTGCACCAAGTAACACAGCTAATCTTACTCGTATAAAGCTCTTCCAAAACATCATAAAAGTGAGTAAGAAGTAACTGTGGTGTCTTGGACTTTAGTTGTATTCGCTTTCAGTTTTGTGTTTATGTTCAATTGCTTTGAATGATACAGCCATACTCGTTCTCACAAACTCTTCCAAAACATCATTCATACTGAACGGGATGAACTGTAGAATTCTGTAGGTTAGTTGCATGATAACTTGGTTAGAGCACTCCGGAGGTAGATGCATGTGGTTCAGTTCTATCATTCCATTTACAGTTTGATAATGGCTTTTCAGTCTAACATTGTTCACTGTACTTCAAATAGACTAGTGGCACTCTAGTTTAGTCTTAACTTAGTTCACTGTGTTAACATTCCAGTGTAGTTGCCATCCATTGCATTTCAAATTGAATTAGTTGTTAAAATTCAACACCATGGTCTTCATTATTTACAAAACTTCTTTTGTTCCAAACTCATACTAACACATAATTATCTGGACAGAATGAAGTATCAGTTTAAGGCCTGGAGTACTTTTGCAACCTTTTTACCATTTCACAAACAAGCCTTTTCTCAAAGACCATTCTAAAAGGAAATCTATAACTTTTGTATGAGGCCTAGTGGTGCTAGATTGAGTTGCAGAACAAAGTTAGAAGCTAGTTTATAATAGAAATCTTATGGTGATACAAATGTTCTTTTCCAAATATATTTTAATAGACCTTTAATCATGGATGAGATGTTGTAACATTGTAAGTTGATTGTTTGATTTTTTAGTTAGGAGAATTTCATTTACACTTAGCTGCCCATTTCTCAAGCTCTTCCAAAACATCTTTAATGAATGAATTGGACAAGTTAAGCTCATGTTGTGATTTATTTTCTTGAAGTCATTATCAAGCTTTGTAATTTTCTAGACATAGTTTAGGATTTGTTTTGTTTCAGTATTTGCATTTATCATCCATAATGTAGGCTTCACTCTGTTTTTAACCAGTAGCATCTTTCCATCAGCATTTAGTTCTTTCCCTTTTAAAACATAAAACCATAAAACCAAAAACATCAGAAAACACTAAACACAACGTGGTGAGAAACAAATACCTAGGCACATATAGTGCACCACACTTCAGAAGTTTACCAACCCTGGTTGACAATTAATGAACTCAATTTAGGAGACTAGGTTGAGCACAAACATTTTGGCGCCGTTGCCGGGGAAGTGTAACTAGGTAGCTTTGTTTCTTAACTCCAAAAAAAAAAACAATTATATGCGTAGAGAGAGAGATTCAAGGGGTAGATTCATAAGAAGCAGTAGCAGAAGCTTGATTCCTAGAACACCACTTGTTTCATCTAGATCAAGAGCCAGTACACCTCCAATTCAGACCCACAATCCATCCTTTACTGATCCTATACTCCCAGAGGACTTAAGATTAGATAGTCCATTAGAAAGACCTTCCATTTCATTCACTGAACCTGCCTTAGAAGAAGATTCAAGGACCTCTATTAGAGACACAAACTTTTCCACTTCCTCAGAAGAATCAACTATGGCAGAAGAAGGAGGGGGAGGAGTCTTTAATGGAGAACACACATTATTTGGAGGGGGTAGAGGTAGAGGTAGGGGAGAATAAGGTAGAGGTGTAGAGGGTGAAGGAGGTAGAGGAAGAGGTAGAAGAGAGATGGGAAGCTCTTTTGGGTTTCCTATAGTAGATGAAGAAACCAATACAACCATGAAAAACATTTCATCCTCTGTCCTTCCAAACTTATATGGACTTAAAAATGAAGATCCTGAAACCTTCCTATTTGAATTTGAAGTCCTATGTAGAACTTATGACTACTTACAAGATGCTCAAAAACTTAAACTATTTCCTTCAACATTGAAAGGAGCAGCATTGAAGTGGTTTATGAGTTTGATCAAAAATTCTATTAGGACATGGGAAGACATGAAACAAGCATTTCTAGAGAGGTATTTGGATTATTTTATGCCATTCAATCATAAGGAGGAAGTGTTTAAGATGTTTAAAAAAGAAGATGAAAACTTGGAAGATTTGTTGGAAAGATTTCATTACAACATCAAAAGGGAAAAAATGGAAAACTTAGATCAAGATACCTTAAAAGCTCTCTTGTTGAAAACAATTAGGGATGAATGGTTGGATATCCTTAACATGATGGGAAAAGGGGATATATCTCAGCTTACATTACCTGAAATAGCTGAGTTATGTATCAATCTTTCAAGAGGGAAATCTAAAACTAGAAAAGGCCCAAGGGACCCTGCTCTTGCAAGGGCAAGTAAGTCTGCTTCTGGGACAGTAAGTAGGGAAGAGATAGGGCATATGCTTGATGAATTCAAATCTGATATCTTAGGGAGTCTTAGTGAACAAATAGACACCCTTAAGTTACAAAACAAGCAAAAAGCTGAATCTGATGCTTTAGCAATCTTTTGTCCCAGATGTAGAAAGAAGCATGCCCTGAGAGAATGTCCTTTGGATGAAAAATTTGTAGAAACATGTGTCATTTGTTTAGAAAAACATGATACCAAGAGTTGTCCTTCACTTCCTGGTCTTAAGGTTGTCTTTCAAGAAGAAATTCCTACAAGTGCCACAGAATCTCTCAATTTTGTCTCTAGAAGGCCTTGGCAAGGACCCCAAACACAAGGATTTCATGATCAAATGTATAATCAACCTCCACCAAATTGGAATCCTTGGCAGCAACCTTGGCCCCAATTTCAAAATCAATCTCAATCTTGGGCACAAGGGGCACAAAATCCCTATGGAAGATTCTCTCAGTACTATCAGTTTCCATCATCCTATCCACCCTATCCACATTTTCCTCAACAACAAAATCCTCAAAAAAATCCTCAAAATTTACAACATCAAAATCAACCACTTCCATTACCATTTCCTCAAAAATCAAATCAGTTGCCTGCTCAACCCATACCAGACCCCAACAATAGGAATCCTCAGAATACATATATGATAGAAGGCCAACAATTTCCAACTTATTTAATTACTCCTCTAGACCTTAGTGATGTTCAACTTAGGTCTGGAAGAATACTTGAAAAGAGGAAACCTTCTGTGATTATACAAGAACAAGACAACTCTGAGGAAGATTCTCTACGAGAAAATAAAAGTCTTGAAGAAGATACATCTTTTCAGGACCCAAACATTGAAAAATCAAGACAAAAAGAACCAATAATTTCAACTCCTGTATTAGAGCATCCATCAACATCCACTCCTACACCTCCCTTTCCAAAAAGATTACAAATTGATAGAGATGTAGAAAAACAAATTATGGTGCCTAATTATGATTTCCTAGATGAGCTCAGAAATTTTTGTATTAAGATTCCATTATTACAAGGCATCAAGGAAATTCCAATTTTAGCAAAGACAATAAAGGAGTTGAGCATGAAGAAAACAAGAAAAAGAATAATAGAGACAAAGAAAATTCAACTGGCAGGAAAAATAGCAGACATTATGATGGGTAAGACTGCTATTCCAAAGTATCTTGACCTAGGAAATCCAGTTGTCAAAATTCACATCAATGTAATTGAGATTCAAAACACACTCATTGATTTAGGAGCAGCAATCAATATCATGAGTAGACAAATCATGGATAAACTGAAACTTCCTAATCTTCTCTTTACACCCACATTATTACAATTAGCAGACAGATATGTGATTAAACCTGATGGGGTAATATAAGACATTCCAATGTCCCTAGATTCTTGGGAGTACCTTGTGGATTTCATGATCCTAACTCCTAAGAATAATCTAGGTGGACACCCTATTATATTAGGAAGACCTTGGTTAGCTACAGCTGATGCTTTTATTAGTTGTCGATCTAGTGATATGTACATCTCTTATGGTAGTTCAACTAAGAAATTCACTTTGTATCCTCCAAAAAGAACAATTACAGATTTAGATGATACTCAATGGATAGAGGATGAAGAAGACTTACAACCTCTCTTCACAATTTCAGAGATTAGTGAAGATAGTCAAATTCTGAATACTTTAGAAAAAGTTGAATCCTCTTCGGAACATAAACATGAACCATTTCAAGAAGAATCCAGCATTGAGTTTTTGTCATCAAGATAGATGTCTCTTCATTCCATGGATAAATTTGGCAGCTCTACAAGTGAGATATTTCCAGGCAAAACTCTAAACATAAACAAGAACCTAGAAAAATCTCAACAAGAAGAGTTAGTCAAGATATTACAGAGACATTCTTCTGCATTTGCATGGGAGTACACTGATATGAAAGGGATAAGTCCTAAGACTTGCACTCATCACATCTACATAGAGGAAAATTGTAAACCAATCAGACAACCTCAAAGAAGGATGAATCCAAATCTTAGGGAGATTGTTAAAGAAGAATTGCAGAAATTGTTGAATGTCAACTTTATCTATCCTATTTCAGATAGTCAGTGGGTTTCTCCTTTCGTAATTGTGCCAAAGAAAAATGGTAAATGGAGGGTATGTATTGACTACCGAGAATTAAACAAAGCTACTCTTAAAGACCATTTTCCCTTACCTTTCATAGATCAAGTGTTAGACACATTAGCTGGAAAAAAGTACTTCTCATTTCTAGATGGGTTTAGTGGTTATAATCAAATTCAAGTAGCACTTGAGGACCAAGACAAAACCACATTTACCTGTCCTTGGGGTACCTATGCTTACCGAGTATTTCCATTTGGATTATGCAATGCACCTGCAACATTCCAAAGGGAAGTATTAGGAAATTTTTCAGATCTAATACATGATTGTGTAGAGGTATATATGGATGATTTCACAGTTTATGGAAACACATTTGAAGAAGCCTTAGCAAACTTGGAAAAAGTTTTAAAGAGATGTCAAGAAGAAAATCTTTCACTCAGTCATGAGAAATGTTTCATGTTGTTTACTGAAGGTATTGTTTTGGGGCATCACATTTCAAGGGATGGGATTAGAGTTGATGAGTCAAAAGTTGAAGTCATCTCTAACTTATCTATTCCAAGTTGTCAAAAAGATGTTAGGAGTTTTCTAGGATTTACAGGATATTATCGAAGGTTTATAGAAAACTTCACCAAGATAGCATCTCCACTCTTTAAATTTCTTACCAAAGACTGTGAATTCAAATGGAATTCTGATTGCCAGTTAGCCTTTGAGACCCTAAAAACAAAATTTCTGAAGCACCTATTTTAAGGGGACCTAACTGGAAGTTACCTTTTCACATTTCAACAGATGCCTCAGATACAGCTCTAGGAGCAGTATTGGGACAAAAAGACCCGATTCCTTATGCCATCTACTATACCAGTAAAAATTTGACTCCTGCAGAGTTAAACTATACTGTAACTGAAAAAGAGTTTTTAGCTGTTGTTCATGCCATAAACAAATTCAGACACTATATAACATGCTATGAAACTTTTGTTCACACTGATCATTCTGCAATTAGATACTTAATGAACAAATCAATTACTAATGGCAGAGTCATAAGATGGTTATTGCTTTTACAAGAATTCAACATTACTATTCTAGATAGGCCTGGAAAACAAAACACAGTAGTTGATTTCCTATCTAGACTCCAAAACATAAAAGATGACACTCCAGTTGAAGATCAATTTCCTGATGAATATCTTTTTGCAATTTCTACTCAAACTCCTTGGTTTGCTGACATTGCTAATTATTTAGTTTCAGGAAAATTTCCTTCAATAATGAATGCAAGAGATAAAAGAAAAATCATTTATGATAGTGCAAAATATTCATGGGTTGCTAATGAGTTGTATAAGACAGGTCCAGATTTGATCATTAGGAGATGTGTTCGTGAAGATGAGATGCCTGAGATTCTCAAAGCATGTCATGATGAACCTTGTGGCGGACACTTTGCCGATAAGAGGACAGCCTATAAGATCCTTAATTTAGGATATTATTGGCCATCCTTGTTTAAAGACGCTAAAGAGTATGTCAAAAGGTGTGACAGTTTCCAAAGGGTAGGGAAACCTTCTCCTTCGGGTGAGATGCCATTACAACCTCAGGTACATATTGAACCTTTTGAAAAATGGGCTTTGGATTTTGTAGGACCTATTAGTCCTCCATCAAGAAAAAAGAGATATATATTAGTTTGCACTGATTATGTTACCAAATGGGTAGAGGCCAAGCCATTACTTTTTGCTAATGAAGCATCTGTAGTTAATTTTCTTTTTGAGGATATTTTTCTCGTTTTGGTGTCCCAATGGAAATTGTTACAGATCAAGGAGCTCAATTCACATCAAGGCTAGTGGAACAAATGATGGAGAGGTACAAAATCAGACATAGAAAATCTACTCCTTATCATCCACAAGCAAATGGTCAAGTGGAATCTACTAATAAGGTTATTGAAGGGATCCTAACAAAGACCGTCCATTTACATAGAAAAGATTGGGTAGATAGGCTTCCTGAAGCCTTGTGGGCCTATAGAACTACATGGAGAAGCACAACAAACCATACTCCTTATGAACTTGTTTATGGAAAGCAAGTTTTGTTTCCCATAGAGTTCCATATTCAAACTTTCAAAATGGAAGTTCAGCTAGGACTTGATCTATCAGAGGCACAAAAGAAAATATTGGAGCAGATTAATGAATTGGATGAGATCAGACAAGATGCAGTTCAGAAAACCAGTATAGTCCAACAGAAGACGGCTAGATGGCATGACAAGTATATCAAGGAAAAGAAGTTCAAAGAAGGTGACTGGGCTCTCTTGTTTTATTCAAAGTTCAAGGATTTCCAAGGTAAATTTCAAACACATTGGCTTGGGCCTTATGAAATTGTGAGAATTTTTGACAATGGAGCAGTAAAAATCAGGACAATAGATGAAGAAGAGGTTACTTTTCTTGTGAATGGTCATAGATTGAAGCTGTATTACAAACCACTCTCGAGAGAAGAATTTGTCAAGAAGTTCCAGGAAAAAAGTGATGTGAAGTTAATGAAGAAGAATCTTTCTTCTTTATCAACTTAATTGAATTTTCTGAAGTCAGACATATGAAAAAAATAATAATAAATAAATAAAATAAATATAAATATAAATAAATAAATAAGTATAGACATGAAAACCAATCACTGATTGGCATGTTTATACAGAAAATATGGAGTGAAAATCAGAATCTTTCTGACACTCTAACTTTTCCATTTTTCTGTAAGCAGCTGTTACAAAATCATAAGTTCAGATCCATTTCACTTATGATCCATCTCATTTCATTTCATTCCATCCATCTCATTCATTCATTCATACTTTACTTCATTCCATATTTCATTCATCTCATTCCATACTTCATCCACCTCATTTCCATTCCAGAATTTAAAATTTGATGTTTTTCTGCAATTGAATAATACACAGCAGAAAATTGCAGGGTACTTTTCCACTCCATTTCATAAATTGTAATCCATCCCACTCCATCATTCACTTCATACATATCCCATTATACCATATTTCATCATTCATATTCATTCATTCCATACAACATTCCATTTACATTCCAAACCACTCCATTCCATGATTCAAGTTCTCTACAGGTACATTATGCAATCAAATAGACATTCTGCAGCTAATCAGATTTTTTGCAGCTAATCAGACTTTCTACAGCCAGACAGATATTCTGCAGCTACAGAACCTGAAGACACTGATCAGCAATTATTTGATTTGCAACAAAATGATCCTACACATCCATGAACAAGTCAAGATCAAGAAGGCATATGAAGATCACAAGAAAATCAAAGCAAAGGCAAAGGTATGAAGTAATTATAATGCCACATCATGAAAAATTTTAGTATAGTTTAGCTATGAATAATTCAAAATTTTGTTTTGATTAATTTTATTGATCATGCTGAATAAACCTTCCGCAAAACTTTGGATAAAAATCCTTCTATTTCACCATTCCAAAACCCATATCCGATCATCATTTAAAATAAAATCTAAATGGTTAAAGTGCTGAAGTGATTGAGTTAATCACGTCACTAAGCATTTAATGATGATTTTTGAAATATCTCCGCGGTCTTTTCACTCATTGATTCGTTTTCTTCACCTCACCTCATTAATTCATTCTGTAACCATTCCTTATCACTCCTTTCCGTAGCCGACTCTTAACCATTACATTCTGTAGAACAGAGTTATCTCTGTAACAACCGTTGTCACCGTGAAACAGAGGAAACATTTGGGGAGCAGAAACATCTTGTTAACGACCATTTTTACCGTGAATAGAAGGCTAGTGAATTGAAGATTGAAGAAGATTTATGGGCCTCATCGTGAGAACAGAACCAGTTGGCACTAAATACTTGGAAGGCTACCCTCAAATCCGAGAAATGTTGCAACAAGCAGGATGGCTGCAATTCCTTGAAAAATTTAGTGGCTCCCACAAAGAGGTTACTAAAACATTTGCAAGGTCATTCAAAGGAGCCGAGGTTGAGGTTGGAGATATTAAGTTCACTGTCACAGAGGCTTTTATTGCAGAAGCAACAGGACTCTTTAGACAAGGAGAAAGTTGGTTTAAGAACAGAGAATTCCATAACGAATCATGGAAGCAGATCCTCAAGTCACCAGGTATGGATGTCACTATGTTTAAAAAGGGTATCCCTAGTTCTGCATTAAAGAACAAATGGAGAAACATGTTGCTTATCCTACAAAAATTCAACACTTGTGAAGGTAGATATGGTACTTTCTATGTTTACCATATTAGGTTGATAATGCATTTCCTAGAAGAAGAGCTTAATTTTCCCTATTTCTTGCTTCAAAGTTTAAAGAAAATGGCTTCAAGTGTCCAAAAGAGAATTCAATTTCTGGAGACAACCTTATACCACCATGGGTTAGTCAAGATTTTGATTGAGCATCATTTGAGCAAAATAGGGGATAATTGGGATAACTTCTTGGTGAGAAATCACTTTGAGGAACCAAAATAACCTTCACCTGAACATGAACCTACAAAAAGAAGCAGAAGATGGAGACCCTCCAAAACTGAAATTGGTAAGTCAATACAAGAAAGTAGTGAAGAAATGATCTCTAAAAAATTAGTTCAGATTAAGGAGCAGCTTAAGGAAAAGAGAATCATAAGAAGAGTTTCCAGAGAAAAAGGAGAAGGGCCATCTCAATCGAGGAGGAGCCACAGACTAAGGGGCATACTAAGAAAAACAAAAGTTAAAAAAACTGGGGTTATAAACATAGAAGACGAAGAAACACCTACTGAGGAGGATTTTGATGAAGAATTTCCAGAAATTGATCCTGCACAGCAAGAAATTTACAACTATGTTGAAACATTGGAGAGAAAAGCTTCAGAGAGTAGAGACAGAACCCCTAGTCCTCCACTGTCTGAAATAGATGTGCTAAGAAGAGATAGGTACGAGCTCGAAGTACTTAATAGACATATCAAAACTGAGAATGATATTCTGAGGGAACAAGTTAAACTAAAGACCAGTATGAACTCAGCCCTATCTCTACAAATGGACAAAGTGGAAAAGGCTAATGAAAAGTTGAAAAAGAGGAACAAAAAGTTAATCAGGGCACTTACCAATTTAAGGTTCAAGTTAGTCATCAGGAAGCCCATAAGGCCTTTAACTACCAGACAAAGCAGAAGAAGAGGATTGGATGTTATTGCAGAGGTCTCTGAGTTCATGGAATAGTTGCATGAGGACATGCAAGAATCTAGCAGTGGGGGTATGTTGAGCTCCAAAAAAAATTTCTTTCTTCCACCATATTCCATTCCATTTCTTTCATCCATTATTAATCCTAGGCTCAAATGATCAATGAAATTAGTTAAAATTGCTTTAAGAATGAATATCGTGGCTAACTTGCTATGTTTTTGTGATTGTGTCATTGTAGTACTTTTTGAACTGAAACTAGCTACAGAATGCAGACATTCTGTAGCTAGTTGCCAATTCTGTAGCCAGCTTCATGTTTATACAGGTTCCGGATGTCATCTTGGAGAAAAGCACACATGGGGGTATTCCACGTCATGTCCTCATCATTTTTTTCCCTCCGTGGAGATTGAATGTAATTCTATACGTGGTTAAGCACATGGAAACCCAAACTAGGAGGTAGACTCCTAACAGAATAAGGACAGCCCAGATTCTATTACGTGATCATGATTAGAGTCCTAGTTTAGTTTCTATTAGGAAAGACAATAATCCTGTATTATCTCAAGTTCTGTTATGTAAATTTGCTATAAAAATGCTCAGGGAACCGAGAGACAAAAGGTTATATTTTGGTTAGATTTTATGGTTGACTGCTAAATCTTTGAAGTCCGTGGATATTCTGTTTTAAGGTGATTCCTCTCTAATGAAAGAAGCATTATTTTCTTAAATGCGTTGAGTCGATTTTGAGCTAGATTTCGTGCTACTCTGGTGGTAGAGAGACCCTGCCTCCTGAGCGGCCTTGTTTATACAGTAGATAAGTATTTTAGTTTCGCTTTTATTTAAGCTTATGTTCATATTTGTTTATGTTTACTATCACAGCCAAACTTACTCTAATCAACTTTTCCAAGCTATCATTATGAAGAATGAGGCACAACTGTGATAGTGTAGGTTTTAGTTGCATTTATTTCCATTAGTTATCACAGTTAAAACTTACTCTAATAAAATTTTCCAAAATATCATTATGATGAATGAGGTATAACTGTGATATTGTAGGTTTTAATTGCTAGTTTGCACCAAGTAACACAGCTAATATTACTCGTATAAAGCTCTTCCAAAACATCATAAAAGTGAGTAAGAAGTAACTGTGGTGTCTTGGACTTTAGTTGTATTTGCTTTCAGTTTTGTGTTTATGTTCAATTGCTTTGAATGATACAACCATACTCGTTCTCACAAACTCTTCCAAAACATCATTCATACTGAACGGGATGAACTGTAGAATTCCTTAGGTTAGTTGCATGATAACTTAGTTATAGCACTCCGGAGGTAGAATGCATGTGGTTCAGTTCTGTCATTTCATTTTCAGTTTGATAATGGCTTCTAATTTAACACTGTTCACTGTAGACTAGAAGTACGCTAGTTTAGTCTTAACTTAGTTCACTGTGTAACATTCCAGTGTAGTTGCCATCCATTGCATTTCAAATTGTATTAGTTGTTAAATTTAAACACCACGGTCTTCATTATTTACAAAACTTCTTTTGTTCCAAACTCGTACTAACACATAATTATTTGGACAGAAGGTAGTCTCAGTCTAAGGCCTGGAGTATTTTTGCAACCTTTTTTTCATTTCACAAACAAGCCTTTTCTCAAGGACCATCCTAAAAAGAAATCTATAAATTTTGTGTGAGGCCTAGTGGTGTTAGATTGAGTCGCAGAACAAAGTTAGAAGTTAGTTTAGAATAGAAATCTTATGGTGCTACAAATGTTCTTTTCCAAATATATTTTAATAGACCTTTAATCATGGATGAGATGTTGTAACATTGTAAGTTGATTGTTCGATTGTTTAGTTAGGAGAATTTCATTTACACTTAGCTGCCCATTTCTCAAGCTCTTCCAAAACATCTTTAATGAATGAATTGGACAAGTTAAGCTCATGTTGTGATTTATTTTCTTGAAGTCATTATCAAGCTTTGTAATTTGATAGCCATAGTTTAGGCTTTGTTTTGTTTCAGTATTTTCATTTTTCATTTGTCATCCATAATGTAGGCTTCACTCTGTTTTTAACCAATAGCATCTTTCCATCAGCATTTAGTTCTTTCCCTTTTAAAACATAAAACCATAAAACCAAAAACATCAGAAAACACTAAACACAATGTGGTGAGAAACAAA